>OY757919.1:66325213-66682825 GCA_963585895.1 Sepioteuthis lessoniana
TGCTGCTGTAACGGTACATTGAGAAAAAGAAGAAAGAAAGAAAAAAAGGGTATTTTAAAAATAGAACAAAAAAGAACCACGTTAAACCTCTCATAGTATTTTGTTTTATTTTTTTATTTTATTTTATTTTATTTATTTATTTATTTATTTTTTTTACCGACTTGAGTTTAATTTCACGATAGAATATTGATTGATTGCTTGTCGAAGTGATGAACAGTCAAAGTCGTTAACTGTTTCAAGTTAAAATCGATAATCTCATAAAATCGATAATCTCATAAAAGCTTAATTAATTGACGAAGAGTTAATCTGCTCAGCAAATTATTTCCGTATTTTAGGCCCTTTCGCTTCTCACAATTCTGCTACCCGCTTTCTAGTTGATTGACTCAAATCATTGGTATTTATTCTTTGTCACTTTTTACTTCGCTTTATATGTAAGTACATTTCATTGATTACGGTTATTTTGAGTTAAGCCATCCCATCTTATACAGCCAATTATTTTACTTGTTTGATTATTATCATTACTATGAAAAATATGCCCCCTCGGAGCGTAAGGATTTAAGTTTTAATGGAATAACATATATTAAAAATAATGTAATTATTTAACGTAATAACAGAAAAACTGACGAAATTAAATAAAAACGCATATAAAACAATTTGAAACAATCCAAGCCATAAAAAGATTTTTCCGTTTCGATCGACTTTTCCATGGTCATTTTGTTTATGAGGAGCGGACCTTTGCCGCCATATGATCCTTTTTGCATCCTTTGTGTTTAAAGAGATGCCCTTACTCTATGAATTTGACAATTCTCTCTGATCATTTTATTTGTTGTGGAAAGGCTTGTAAAGGAGTCGGTATTTTTTGAGTTTGTCGTTTCCTTTGTTTCGATATGTAACTCTTTTTGTGCGCCAACCAGATATTTTTCCAGTTTCTTAAATAAGTTTTGTCATAAGTTATGTGTTAAAGATAGGTGATAGAGCCAGTAATTTCTTATTTTATCTATTCCAGGTGACCCCCATTTATACCTTCTTTTAAGTGTATTAACAATCTCTTCTATTATAATATCTTCGTACATTTATGTTCCATTATTTTATGATAACCGGGCCATTGGCCTAAGGAGTAGAGTGTTCGCCAATGGTCCGGGAGATCGGGGTTCAACCCCAGGTCGAGTCATACCAAAGACTCAAAAAATGCTTAACACTCAGCATTATAAGGTAAGGATCAAGGTAAAATGGAGCAATCCAGGGAAAGGAGTAGCGCCCTCCCCTACACCTCTGTGTAGTAGCTATCGAAAAAAAAAACCTTCGGGTGAACCTCGACCAACTTTACTTACTCGACCTTGCCAACTTTATTTACTTATTTTAAAATTGTCTTCGGTCAAACTTGTTTTCAGTCATAATAGGTAAACACGTTATCGGTCTATAGTTACTGAAGATAGCTCCTTTTTGGGGGTCTTTCTGGATCAAGCTAACTTTTCTTTTATTCATCCATTTGAGTAAGCTTACTTCTCGATATTTACCCATTTGCTGAGACAAACACTCATGGATGAACAGGGATGTTTTAAAACCTGAATCTATGTATACCATCATGGCTCGGTATTTTCCATTTTGGTACTTTCTTGAATGTTGCTCTTCGTGATTCCAGATATATATTCACCTCAGGGCCTTTTCCGAGTTCTTGTAATTCTTTTTTCATATTATCTATCCCTTAGGCTATTCTGTTATGTTCTTTCTTTTTCCATATTTCACTCCAAAATTGTTTTGTTTCCATTGCATCTGGTTGTTTTTTGTCCTCATGTATTCACCACCATATTCTCTCCAAATATCAATGATACTTTTTCTATACCTTTTTTATGAAGGGTTGCGTTTTTGTCGTCTTCTCTCGTCCATTTTTTCTGCTGGTGCATCTCAGTTGAATAGATGCTTTGGTCTTTGTATACCTGAAATTAGAACAGCCAAAATTTTCAGGATGCTGGCTGGTTCCCTCATGTTGGCTATCAAAGTAGCACCTGCCAATTATGACACTCAGACCTGTTGTCCGAATCCACGTTGATTTGTTTGGTTGGTTGTTTGGGCTTTTATGGCATATCAATCTTTGTAGGTTATTTAACGCCAAATCGATTTTAATACAAATAAACCGTTCTATTTCGAACAATTCAGTTTAGCATAAGTACTTAGTCTAGTTCTATTTGACACTTAGATAAGGCCCTATAAGGTGCTACCACTTCAGGCCAGAGTTGACCTGAGAGCCATAGCTATGAAGGGGTACTCCACATTCCTCAAAGCTCCAACATCACTGGGACATCACCATCAGATTGTTTAGTGTCATATCCAGGACACTCGTTGGGGGAGGTCTTACCCCTCTGCAAAGGTCCAGTTAGTGTATTCTACAGCCCTGGCTGATTGGGCAAACATTGATTTGGATTAGGATTTGCTATTTTTCATGGGTAGTATAATGTGGCTAAATCAGACCAAAAGGTTTATTATTGTCAATGCTTCTGTCACAGACGTGACCTGGTATTCTTCCAAGGAAGAACAACCATGAGCAGGCAACAAAAAAGAAACTTCCGCCTTAAGAATATTTAAGTTTTATCTTGGTAAAAGTCCACGTAACTCTTTTATTCTCAGACATCGTCATTTTTATGCTATTTTGTTTCTTGTGGATCTTTACAGTAACCAGTTTTTTATTTATTCTTTTCTAATGAATCTATTAAAATAACCGTAAGATTCTACATAGATTTCAAAAACGTCCAACATATTTACACAAATAGTTCATTATATTAGTCATAAATAGAGATGAAAATGAGTGACGCTAAAAAGGTTAGGAATTTAACAGTTACCTTCCGATTCGAAGTCAAAAAATGTAGTCATCTCAGCTGTCTAGTTTCTTTGATTTTATATTAACTTTCGATCCACCTTTTAAATCATATTTACACATATTTCGACTGCTTTAGCTTACTGTTGTGGTTAGGGTATTTCATTTTTTATTGCGTGCTGATTTTGTTTTTGTTGGGGGGATCTTTCAAATTTTAACTCTGAAGGAAGAGTCTATATAAATTTCAACAACGCCCGACAAATTCACAAAACTAGTTCATAAAATTAGATTCAATGCTGTGATTTGGATAGTCTTGATCTCTGATCTCCATTTCACCTTGTCTTTTTCCCAGGTTCTTAGAGAGTGTTCCAAGGACTCCAAATACGATTGGTATCACCGTTACCTTCCTATTCTTCAACGGTATTACTATTAGACGTTTCATTATCACGTACTGTCACATAGTACATTCTTACGAACAAATACAAATCTATGCCCCCTAATTGTACATATATACTCATTTTACATATCAATCTATATATATATATATATATAACTCAAATTTCTCCCTGTCTCGTCTCCTCTCTCTCTCTCTTTCCCTCTCTCTCTGATATATATATATATATATATATATATATATATATATATATATATATATATATATATGTGCGAGTTTGTGTGTGTGTGTATCATCAAGTCACGCTGACAGCATGAAATTAGACTCTTTTTCATCATCTATCCCTATCATTCATTACTCCTAGTATGTCTTCTAGATTACATCCAGGATCTGCACAGAACTAATTTATATGTTTTGCTGATCAGGCAACACGGGTATGTCCATGCGTAGGAGTCCATAAAAGAACATCATTGATAAGTTCCTCCTTACTTCCTTAGCAGTGTCCAGTACGTCTTGTTCATCTAACGTGGATGGTTTGTGAAATGGGAGATACTATTTACCAACCCCTCCACTCGGGCAGGATATGACACAAGGTCAATTTTTAAGCGGAGTTTTAACAAGTTTGAATTCAGAGTTTTCCTTCTCCTAGACTTGTTGCCTAACCAAGGCTGAAGAACCTAGTCTGTCCTACTATTTACCCATAGCTGGAGGGAGAATAATTGGATTCATACCTTCCCCAAGGGTATTAGTGCTATGTGAAATGCAATCAGTCTCGTCCAGGATTTGAACTGGTGTCGCCGTGTCCATTTCCTACGACGATAGCGACTACACCACGGGCACCTCCAAAATGAAATGAAAGGTTAGATGGGAGATAAGTGGTCTTTAAAAAGAACTATATATATGTACATATATATATATATATATATATATATATATATATATATATATATATATAGATCTATCTCTATATATATATGAAGTTCAGCTAAAAAGTTCATAAACTGACAACGCTATTCTCATGGAAAGTTCAATGCAAAAGCTATCCTTGTAGAAGAACAGCAGTGATACTATTTAAGCTGGGAGGCATATGGCGATTTATGCCTTTCTCAAGGTTATTAGTCAGAAAGTGAACTTAATAGCTTAACTGGAGTTCGAACTCGCTTACTTCGAGGCCGCAGCCCATCACTTTATTTGCCATTACGCTACATTTTTTCGATGTAAGTGATTTTGCCAACAAAGTGTTTTGTCAATGAATTGCCAAGATGAAAAGACACTGAATAGGGTACTGAATATTAAATTCACGGATCCTGAAACTGGATCTAAATCAAAATACGAACATTCTGAAGAATGAAGAACATTATTAATGAAGTGCTAATTTCGTGATGTTAAATTTGAGTCAACTGGTGACAAGTTTAAATTTGGTAATTAATTTGAAACAACATTCATAGATTTCATGAATTGATTGATTTGTTGATTTTAACGGCATTTCAATTCGTGTAGAGTCTGTCACTAAAGTTGATTTCCAGTATAAATATCTGCTAGATGACGTGTAATTCCATCGTTAGAAGCAAAAATTCATATCATTATTACAGTTATCATTTTATTTAGTTTATTAATTTAGAACTGCCATTAAAGGTTGAATGTCGAAAGTGAGTAATGGGTGGTATATATTGTCAATTTACAGTGCGCTGAAATTACAAAAAAATGTGCTTTTATGTGTTAAAAATCAAATAAATATTAAATTCTTTCCAACATAGAGCAATTCAGAAATCACGAAAGAATTTCCCCCTGAAATTTTAGCCTTTGAGCATGTTTCCTTCGTATCATCATCATCATATCGCGCAGGTAGCACGGATATCCCTGACCCTCTCTTGCCACTCCTCCCTGTCGTTCATCGCCCTAGGTAGGTCTTCAGGACAACATCCTGTATCCTCACATAGCTGCTGAATTTACGTTCGAGCTGGTCGTCCTGCTTTTGCGCGGCCATGTGTGGGGATCCATAAGAGTACATCTCTTATGAGTTCATCTCTGCTTCTCCAGCAGTGTCTTGCATGTCTGGTTCGTCTAACTTGAATAGTTTTCGTGATAGGGGGCAGGTGGCCGTACAGCTGGTGTCTTGTGGGGTGCTGCTGCCAGGACTTGTTCAGGATTGCACGCAGCATTCTTGTGTAATTGCCATCCAGTTTCTTCTCCAGCCGTTTTGTTAGCGTCCATGTAGTGCATCCATATAGCAGTATCGATGTGACCGCTGCCTGGAAGAAGCTGTGTTTCATTTTATCGGTTAGGTCTGATTTCCATATAATCGATAGCCTATTGATAGCTGTCCATGCTTTCGTTAGCCTCGTTTCGATGTCCTTTTCGGTTGATTCGACGCTGTTCGTATGGTTTATCATAATCTTTGAAAAATTTCCAATGTTCAATCCAAATGTCGACGAAACGGCAAATTTAGCCATCAGTGATCTTCGAGAAAAAATATTTCCATATTTGAAATTAATTTGAAACCTCTGCCATTCGAATGGTGACGGCATGAAGTTAAATAAAAGTCCAATTTATGCATGAAGCATATTTCTTAGCATTCATAATACTTTCAGTATGGAAATTTAAATAGTCGAAAGCCTCTGCAATCATCAGAACCACTGACTCTGAGTCAACGATTTTGAGCACTCTTTCTTCATAAATGGAGAAAACTTCATTATATATATATATATATATATATATATATATATATATATATATATATATATATATATATTAGCAGCATTTCTTCACTGATACATATTTGATTGAACACAATAGATTGGAGTTTTGCAAAAAACCCACGTTATATATCAATTTAAATGCCCTTTTGGAGATTGTATATTTGCAAATAGCAGTATATATGTCGGTTTAACATCAAGTACCCTATCGAGAATACTTACAATGCACCATTCTGATACAAGTTCTAGAGCACAGCATTTAAAAAAATCATTCATACCCAACAACAGAATCACGGAAAATTCTTACCGAAAACAATATTAGAACATCAAAATAACAAGCAAAAACTACAGATTCTCTAAGCACTACATATTAGGAACACACAACCCAAACTTAGCAGAATTAATTTTGAAACCGGTGCTTATGTACTTAAATCTCTTTAGCTAGAGACGCTATTTATAGAAACTAATTCGAAAAGTAAACGCTACACAATACAACAGTACAACTGCTCATTCTTACAAAGTAGTAATGTACATACAAAAGTTACATCACTTTTGTAATACATCCTCCCCTGATGATGGCCCAAAGTTAGGCGGAAAGTACTTGGGAAATAACTAATTATGGAAGGTGTATCAACCAATTCCCGCCGAATATCATAAGATCAATATTGTAATTCGGAAGGATCACAAAAAATATGTAGACAAAAATGTCTTCTATGTTTAATCAAATATATATATATATATATGTTCATCGCTATTAGCATGGATTTCCCAAACTCTATCTCTCTCTGTCTCTCTCTCTGACAAACACCATTCGTCCATATCATCTATTGCTACCGACAGATCTTCCAGACTATGTCCTGTATATGTACAGATTTAGTAGGTAGGTTCTAGTTAGTTAGCAAACACAGACATTTTCATGTGAAAGGGTCCATTAGAGAAGGTCACTTATGAATTCGTCTTTTCTTCTCCAGCAGTATATATATATTCACACACCATTTCTTCTGATGACAACCTTGAAACGATTTGAAAATAATTAAAGATAAAAAATTACTAATAAATATTCCCGTTTCTCTTACGACACACACACACACACACACACATATATATATATGTGTGTGTGTGTGTGTGTATGTATGTATGTTTTGAAAGCTGAAAAGATGAATGTGCAAGATGGTCTAATTCGGGAACTTATTCTTTCCTTCTCTGAACTGGGCCATAACGCTGCGGAAGCAACCAAAACATTTTGTGTGCGAAAGGTGAAGGCGAAGTTGATATATATATATATATATTGATAATGAAGTTTTCTATTTTTATAAATGAAGAATGTTCCTTATTAGTGACAGAGCGTATTCATTCAAGTTTGGAGTCATCGATGCTTATCAACTGTTAGCTTCTTGCTTATGAGTTCATCAGACCAAGTCTTGATTGTGTATACGCTATGCTAATATATATACATATATATATATATATATATATATATATCGTCATCACGAGAGCTGGTGTGCTAAGAATTAATTTCGTAACCCAGTTACCGCTTGATTCAGGCAGTACAGTCATTGGTGCGTGGATATGGAGCATAAGTGTGTGGGGAAGAGAAAATTTCTACTTCGTGTTATTTATCTGTCCCTTTTCTAATTTAGTGTGTGACGCACGCCAAACCCTGAAGATGAAATAGGTAGTTTACCGATATTGATATACAGATGAAAAGAAAAAGAAACTAAATAAATGAACAAGGAGAACTTTTCCCTGGTACAGGATGAGATAAAAGAATTTTCTTACATTCTACCGCTTTCTAAGGCTTGAAAGGGCGGCAAAAAGCCAAAGCATTTAAAATCTTTATTCGCACTGCTTGGTGACATCGTTTTCCATTGATCCCGTCCGAAATGTTCAGATCTCCTTCACTGAACACCAATCAGATCAATTTTTCTATTTCATTTACCCTATTGTATTTTCCCTGGCTTTGTAATATCTTACTATAGCCTACTTGTAAACTTTTGGAGTAACCTCATTCAATAAATTAGATGAATTTTGTCTAAGAAATTGGCAATAGGAAGCACTGTTTAGAGATTCACCTTTTTCCAAGGAAGTCAATAGTGAAGGGTCCTTTCATGTCTTAGAAGACTGTCAGTATAATCTTCTTTACAGACCGCTGTGCCCGAAATTTTGTCTTTACTTTTCTGAACCCATATTTAGCCCATTTGTAAACAACTTTTTCTTTGTGCATGCTTCTTCCTAAACATTTTTCTGTAAATTTCACATGATTTCCACTTCTCAGACGCCAAATATTTCATGACAGACTTCCGTTCCAGCCCAAAGCATTCCGTTTGATTTACCGCCATTATGAATAGACTCCAAACAAATGTTTTTAAAATAATTTTTGCTATAAACCAGTTTGAAATAATATAGAGTTTCCATTCATGGGAAAAAATTCTGAAAAAAATTATTTTGCTTTTTTAAAATTTCAACTTATCTATTGAATTACCCTTGTAGTATACGTTTTATTCTCCATTCAATCTGAACGCGAAAATTCCAGTAAACATATGAATCGTTGGACACAGACGATTTGTTTATAGCGGTGAAAGTGTGTGTAAGAAATAGCCATACATTTTCGATGAGCTGATAACAGAAGAATTGTGCATCAGTGTGTCACAGATTCTCCCGGATGATACTTTTCATATATATATATATATATATATATATATATATATATATATATATAGTGGAACCTTGGTTGTTGAACATAATTCGTTCTAGAATTCCGTTTAATAACCGATTTGTTCAAAACTGAAACAATGCTACTCGGGTAGACTCAGCCAGCCGTTAGGCCGTGTTCGGTTTACCTCGGTTGTAATTCGCGCGGGTTCTGTTTTCATCGGCTCGACTCATGTGTTCGAACCTCCAACATTTCTTCGATCACAGAGCCGTTTTTTCTCAATTTTTTGGGTCGAAATCTGTATTGTTTGATTTGAGAGTCGTTCGATAACCGATGTTCTACTGCATATATATATATATATATATAAAAGTTGTATAAAATGTTTCAAGGATGCGAAATTATTATTTTCTCTTGTTTACAACCTAATCTTGTTTCACAACCTAATCTTAGAATAAGAGAGGTAAGGCCTATTCCCCACAAAAGATTAGATGCCACGAGTGTGGCTGTAAATTGCATCCAGTGGTGGGGTTCCGGTTCTGAAGTTCCGGCTAATGTGGAGTATCCCTTCGTTGTCATCACTCCCCGGTTTACTCTGCCTCGAAGTGGAAGTACTATCGCTGAATCAAATAGATGTATTTGAAAATTATTAGTATTAAATAGGAATACTTGAAACCACTTAATGGAGAAGACAAATAATTATTATTAAGTAGGAATAGTTACTTGAAACCATATAAATGGTTGCAAAAATAACTGACTTTCTTACCAAATAATTTAACAAGGTTTGACGTGCTATAAAACCAATCAACCAATCAACCCTCCAAAGAATCTATCCATGGACCCACATTTTCATTTAATCTGCATGTATATTCTCGTGGTCTAAATCCCTCTTACCCAGGATTGTTTCTATAAATCTCAGGTTTGTTTGAAAAAAAAAACTTGCATTACTGATTGTATGTACTTGGTTTAGCCTTGTGTGGCAATAAACTTGAGCAGGTAGGTAGTTTTTGTTTAACTATTTTTTAAGTAGAAAGTTTCAGACAACCCTTTCAAAAACAGCCTTCGAAATATTAGTTTTTATCTTAGCTTGAACTCGAAAACCTTCCGCGGAACACAGTAATCTTTTTAAAATGGCTGTTTAAAAACCAGATGACTGCAAACGCAAATTATACTCAATGTATAAAATGTATCTTCCATTCATGTATAGTTTGTGCGTTCAAAAAAACGAAGATGAATTTACTAAGTTAGAAACAAGCAGGGGTGAAACATTCATTTTCTTTAAAATAATCATCTCGAAATTCTACATACTTATTCCCAATTTCCCGATTATTTTTCTATTTGTCGAAGCACCTCTGCAACTACTCTTTTGATATATGAAACTGCGTCCCTGCTGGGTATCTCTCAATGACTTCTTCGAATTTTACCCTTGGGACAGTTTTTCCATTGGAGAAACAAGACAAAGTCTCACGGATTTAGGTCTGATGCACTTGCACAGTATTATGTTTCACAAAAACCTGTTGATCCAAATGTATCAATTATTCAAACTGATTCATCTAGACATCCCTTTATTATATAAGTTACCGAACTGCCCGCATGTCAACATTTAAATTCAAAATTCATGGGTTTAGAAGTAAGACAAAACTAGAATTTATTCTTGATACTTTTTATCAAACACACACACACACACACACACACACACACACACATATATATATATATATATATATATATATATATGTCGGGACAGAGTGTAAATGATTGAATAAAACATTGATCAACAAATTAATAAATGTGATTTCTTTTAAATTCGGAAAAGCATTTGTTAAAAACATTTACAAAGTCCTTTCTTGTAAGAAAAGATAATATTAGCTTGAGCATTAATCATCATCATGTCGTGCCGCTAGCACGGATATCCCTGACCCTCTCTCGCTACTTCTCCCTATCGTTCATCGCCTCTGGCAGATCTTCAGGGCTACAAATCTGCTACTTTGAATGCATTCAAAGTAGCAGATTTGTTTAGCCTAATTCTAGTTGATATATTTTATGTGTGCAAATGATCTTTGTGTGAGTATGTCACTGTGTATAAGAGAACGTATGTCACATATCGCCGTCAGCGAATCTCAAAAAAAAAAAAAAAAAATTTAATAACCGCGTCTGCACTGATTGAAAAATAAATGCAAAAATGCAGATACAAAAATTACTGTATCTCGAGTCAATCTTTGTACAAAAATTAACACTTTTTAGTTGGAGAATCAGATGATTTTCCGCATACACACACTCTCTCTCTCACTCACACACACACACACACACACACGGACACACACACGCACACACACTCACATGTATATATGTGTATATATATATACGAAGGTCGGCTGAAAAGTTCATTGGACAACCAACATATTCGCTCGGAATGAGTTTTAGCTTTCAGCACAGTCTCTCTCGTAGTCCACATACTTCTTACATCGTTGTTGCAGCGCTTGGATTCCATCGGTAAAAAAGTAATCAATACCATATATGTGGTCAATACACACACATACACACACACATATATATATATATATATATATATATATATGTGTGTGTGTGTGTGTGTGTGTGTTCTGAGGATTTGTTGCTTTTTATTTATTAACTGACAACAATTTTGCTCTGCTGACTATTGAAATAATTCCATTAAAATGTTATAGCAAATTTTGTTTTCCTCTCTTTGTTGCGCATCGGATGGTGAAGTGCCTTTTAGCAAGTTTTTGTATTTTCTTACACCGTTTTATTGTCTTTGGCACTTTTCATGGTTTGCTGTTTGACGATCGGCTGGTGAATCAATCGTATAGAATTGTTCACGAATAGGTGATCGGGAGAATATATGCACATCTATATGTTTCTCTTTCTCCTCTCCACCGTTCCACTTCCGTTGTGGTGAAATATTTCGCATCAGTGAGATAGCCATCAATATTAGTTTCTTCCTCCATTCTTTTTCACTGACCCTGTTGTATATTGACCTTCGACCCGGCCGACCAGGCCATTCCAAAGTGATGCACCGGAAGGAAGTGACACATTACAATGACCAGTAATCGAAAGAAATCGCGTAGGTGCATTTGGCTGACGAAATGAGACAAGGTAAAAGCCCGTGATACACTCATAGACTGATGCACCGGAAGAGAGTGGCCTCTGAACTGCATGACAGTTATTTCCGCTTGATGACGATCAAACATGCCATTCCAAAGATTGAGTGGGCGATTGAACTATTATGTAACTCGGTGAATACAGGAAGTCAGAGAGTCGAAGATCAGACGAGTTGGAGACAAGATGTGGTAGGGAAAGCCACCACCCAGCAGAAGGGACCCTCGGGACCACCGATGGAGTTTGGGGACCAAACCAGTTGGTGATAAGCTGCAGTAGAGAAAGCCAGCTGAGTGGGCCCCCGGGCCTCCGGTTGAGCAGCACAGGAGAACGAGAAAGACACAATGCTGATGGCCATAAGAGTGGGGGTCAATATATTGCAGTTCTGTTCGGTCTCCAACCCCTCACACACGCAAACCTTGCAATAAAGTGGGAGGTATATTTTTTAATGAAGTCTTCGCTCGTCTTATTCATTGCGTCAAAATGTATCCTGTATGTATATATGCATATGTATATGTGTTATGTGTTTGTATAGTCAATCATGGTCATGGTTATTGTATGGCTATACAACTCCATTTGACGATTTTTCTTAAGACTATTTGAATTTTTATTCTTTTTAATCTTTTTTTTTAATAAGATGGGTTAGGTTATTTGATTTAATGACATATTAACCCTTGATGATTACTTAATGCTGAATCTCTCTCTCTCCCTCTCTCTCGCTCTCTCTCTCTCTCTCTCTCTCTCTCTCTCTCTCTCTTATATATATAATAAAATAATTTAGTCTGCAAGGGAATTTTGTATGTAAGATTTTAATCTTTTATAACTATGCTCTACTCGTATTTCCAATCCCCCTGAAGACAGCTATGAAGGCTGAAACACGCGTCGAGCAAACTAATATGAAATAAAAATCTAAACTCCAAAGTTTACTTGTGAACCGATTCATTTTATTATTTTTACATTTCTTCATTGGACCAATATATATATATATATATATATATATGTGTGTGTGTGTGTGTGTGTGTGTGTGTATATGTATGTATGATTTGTAATAGAATAATCCCTTGGTAACTTTATTTTTAAGCGAATTAAAGCTCATTTTTGGTGCATAGTTAAATGGTTTCTGATATTTCCTACAATAATAACTCTATTCAATATTATGCATTTGTTTGCGAAAAGATAGATTATTTCATGTATTGCTTCTTAATATTAATTATTTTATTTATTAAATATTCCTATCTAATTAAATTTTAATCCTGTTTCCACACAGTTAATGATACTAATTATTTGTTTAATGTTTAATGGTTTTAAGTATTGCTATCTAACACTAATAATTCTATTTGATATAAATCATCTGTTTGGACATAGTTAAACGGGTTCAAGTATTGCCATTTAACACGAGTAATTCTATTTATTAAGTATTCCTATCTAATACAAACTTGCACATAGCTGAGTGGTTTCAAAAATCTAATAATAATTATAATCATCATCATCATCATCATGTCGTGCCGACAGCACGGATATCCCTGACCCTCTCTCGCCACTTCTCCCTATCACTCATCGCCTCCGGCAGGTCTTCAGGGTTACATCCTAATCCCTAGTAAATACTGAATAGTTCTATTTAACCCATGAATGGGATCCTAGCACAATCTTTCAAGTACTGAACAAACAGTGAGATTTGAACTTATCTAATTGGTTTGGTTTGGTTTGATTTGGTTTTATGGCATATCAACCATTGTAGGTTATTTAATGCCAAATCCAGTTTATTCATATATATGAGATTTATATTATTTGTAAACATAAGTCCACAAAGTTAAATAGTTCTAAGTATTGCTATGTATCAAAAACATCAGTCATTTGTTTACACAGTTAAATGATCAAACAATTCTATTAAAGACAATTCAATTTAGCATAAGTCAACTAAGTAAAATCGGGCTAAGCATTGCTATGTATCTCAAACAATTCAATTAAACATGAAACATTTATTTACATACAGTTAAATGATCAAACAGTTCTCTTTCAAACAATCTGATTAAGCATAAGTTATTTGTTTGCGCTTAATTCAGATATCAAACAGTTCTTATTGACCATAAAAAGGACTCGTTCAGGTGCTACCACCGCAGGCCAGAGTGAGCATGGGTGCGATAGCAATGAATGGGCACTCAGCATTCCCCAAAGCTCCAGCATTACTGAAGCCTCACCATCGAGTTGTTTAGTGTCATAAACTGGACATTCTTTGGGAGGGGGGCTTATCCCTCCGCAAAGATCCAGTCGATGTATTCTACAACACCAGTTTACTGGGCTAAAACTTACCTGAGTGGCAATGGTGTTCATAACCAAGTACTTTTAGATAGAATTTGTTTCTTCGATTTTTGTCTCTTCGTAGAACGAGATGAAATCCTTGTGGAACAGTCTCCCAGACAACATCTCCTTATGGCACTAAGACTGTATGCCAAGGAACAAGTGCAGACACCAGTTCCATAAACAGCTTGGAAAGGGCCTAGTTTCACTTTAAGTCGAACGTACCTTTCTTTGACTTGGCATTAAACGCCACCGTGTATTGTATTTGCCCTCTACTGTTTCACTTACGTCAGTCCCGAGTCAAATGCAAGTGTTATTCTGTAAAAGAATTTCTAAATTCTCGACGCCTGAAGCAAACAAAAATTTCTTATACTAAAATAATAGAGATTATGTTTCTTCCTCTAACCGAAACTATGTCAACGCCGACGTCACAATTCCTTTAGTTATTTCCATTGTATTCTCAATTATTATTTAATAAATGGTATTAAATTTTTGTTAACGATATTTCTATTAAAGTCCAGCCTATGTTATTAATGGTTATTTAACCGATTTCCCGCCAATTCAGGATTTGACACTAGGCCATTTTATAATGGGGTAATCCCTCAAGAGTTAAGACACATGCATTGCTATTACAATAAATGCTAGGTCCTGTCAGAATTCTCTAAGCGGCACGAGAAAACCAGAAAGAGAGGCAAGTCCATGTTATTCATGTGTTTAAAATGTTATATATCACTAAAAATAAAGGTTTACATAGTATATGGGGTGTGTTATTTGCATACTGTTTTTTTCTCAAATCTATTGTGGGGGAATTCATGTGGCTAACGTTTAGGACTGCGATATTGTCGAAAAAGTTCGAGCCATAGTAACGTAAGTACATTCACGTTTGGTTTGGTTTTATGGCATATCAGCCATTGTAGTTTATTCAATACCAGATTCTTTTCATACATATGTTATATAATTACGGAATGATTTTTTTATATTAATCATTTTTCGTTAATTATATTTTATCATTCGGTTTGGTTAGGCTTTGAACTATTCGGCTCCTAGTGCAAGTGCACACACATTGAGTACAGTTTACCATCGTGCGCAGAGGATATGACAATGATAAATGTCATAATAAAAACCCCAGATAGGAAATGAGACTGGGGTGTAGATGACGTCATGCCCGGAAGTGATGGGCTGAGATTTTTGTGATTTTTGAAAAAAGCAGTTAGTTGAGATTTGACTCTGGGCCGGGCCAGTCCAGCTGGGGAGTTGACTGTGGGCGATGTAGGAACAGTCAGCATAGTAAAAATTGTGTGTCTCTCTCTCCTCGTGTCGAAAAACTAAAAGTCAAGAAGTTAATAAACGTTTCGTACCTGAACAATGGAGAGTCGTCAGTGTTTCGTATTCCTCTGCATCTGTATATTTTACTCATATATAAGTAAGTAAATTTGGCGACCTAAGTCGAGGGTGACCCGAAGGCTTCCTTTTCAATAGCTACCATACCACGGTGTAGGGGAGGGTGTTACTCTATTCCCTGGATTGTTCCAGTTTACCCTTGATCCTTACCTTAAAATGCTGTTTGAAGCAAAGCGGCATCAAGTACAATTTCTTTAGTCTTGGGTATTGCTCGAGCTGGGATTGAACCCTGGTCTCCTGGGACATTGGCAAATACTGTACTCATTAGGCCAATGGCTGATTGTAAACATATTTTGTTGATAACATTTTTGAATGAGCCGAAGCTCATTCTTTTGCACACAATTTGATGATTCCAAGTATTGCTATGTATCACTAATAATTCAATTAAACATCAGCAATTTGTTTAATAAAAAGTGAAATGATCAAACAGTTCCATTTCTAACAATTCATTTAGCATAAGTCATTTGTTTGCACTCAGTTTGAATGTCAAACAGTTCTATTTAACACATAGATAGGACCCTATCAGATGCTAACACTTTGGGCCAGAAAGAGCCTGTAAGCAAGGGGTACTCCGTATTCCTCATCGCTCCAGCATTACTGGAGCCGCAGATTCGTTGGTAGGTATTACCTCTCTGCAGAGATGCAGTCGGTGTGTTCTGGAGCCCGAGCCGACTGGGTCGGTTCACTTTCGGACTAATACCCTTGCGAAAGGTATAAACCTCCTTATCCTCCAGCTAAGTAGTACTACTATTGTTCTCTTGGATTTAGCATTAAATAACCCATGAAGGTTTATTTGCCATTGATCAAAGAAACCAAACCACATTAAATGTATTAAAAGCAATCTTATGTATGATTTTATATAGAGATAAATTGAAATAAGATAAGTGTTGTTTTATTATATGCATTCTTATTTCGTTTTATTAGTCTATCTTATTCAACGTAATATTTTATTACCTTGAAACTTAGATATTTGCAGCCGGAGGGTGCATATTTTTGTCAGTAATACTATTCTAGTTCATTAGGACTTGTAGCAGACTATGATAGACTTACAAAATAGAGACATTCTCTGAGTACCTATATACTTTGGTCACTCATAAGGTAATCAAAGATTTTATACTGCTTAGAAGATTTCAAGAAAACAGATACATGTTCGCTTTGAGCACACACCGGGGATTCCTACCCTTATCTTGGTTTACGATAAGTTTCGCGTATTTAGCGCAACTTAATAGTTATATCCTTTACGTTTTAGCTTTAATATTTGCACGCCTGACAGTTTTTAAAGCATAAAGTGTATCAGGAGATATATACGCGCACTTTTCCGATCATGTCTCCACTTTTAATGCTGTTTACGTTTTCTGACAGTAAAAGGAAACAAATGCCTGATTACAACTATAACTGTATTTCCAAAGTTCCATGAATTTTTTAATTACACTTTTTCCGATCTGTTTCAATTGTTTGCACATAGTTATATGTTATCAAGTATTTCTAACCAATAAAAATGATTTGCATAGTTGTATGGTTTCAAGTATTCCTATCAAGCAATACTAATTCATACCCAATGATACGGCTTCCAGTGAATATTCTTATTTGATGATAATAATAATAATAATAATAATAATAATAATAATAATAATAATAATAATAATAATCACAGCATTTCTAAGAACGGCCAGAATCCTGAGACGAGTCCTGGAGACTTGAGGAGACTTGCTGTCACTCAAACTCCAGTGTAAAACCATCAGTTAACGCTGATGTGAAAAACTCTAAAAGAGTTTATAATAATAATAATAATAATAATAATAATAATTGACGACTAGCATGCGACATCTCACACGAGAAAACGTGGACGTGGCGAAGAAAGAGAAACCTTTAGAGAGAAACTGAAGCTCAAAATAACGCCATAAGGACCAATCATATCAAAGCAAAAATCAATAAGACGCAACAAAACTGCAGATGTAGATTAGGAGTTGATAGAGACGAAACGATCAATCACATAATAAGAGAATGCAGCAAATTAACACAGAAAGAATATAAAACTAGACGCGACTAGGTGGGCAATGTGCTCCACTGGGAATTGTGCAAGAAATTGAAGTTTGGACATACGAAAAACGATATATGCACAACGCCATATCTGTCCTGGAAAATGAGACACACAAACATCACTCGGATTTTTAGATAGAAACGTATCACCTAATCTCGGCCAGACGACCAGACCTTATAATAATCAATAGAAAAAAGAGAACTTGCAGAATAGTGGAGTTTGCTGTCCCAACGGACTACAGTGTAAAATTGAAAGATAGTGAAAAGTGAGATAAGTACCTGGACCTTGGTAGGGAATTGAAAAAATTGTTGAACACGAAAGTGGCAGTTATACCAATTAGAAACTGGTGCTCTTGGTACAGTCACCAAAAGATTGGTTCAAGGACTGGAGGACTTGGAAATAACGGGACGAGTGGAGACCATCCAAACTACTGCATTATTGAGATCGGCCAGAATACTGAGAAGAATCCTGAGGACTTGAGGAAACTTGCTGTCACTCAAACTCCAGTGAAAGACCATCAGCTAACACTGATTGGAAAAACTCCCAATAAATAAATAATAATAAATGGACTTTTCCGTCTCGGCGGACCACAGAGTAAAAAATACCCCCCCCCCCCCAAAAAAAGACAAATCCTAGGACCTTGCCATTGAACTAAAAAAGTTATGGATATGAAAGTTCCGGTATTACTAATTATAACTGGCGCTCTTGGAACGATCTCTAAAGACTGGGTAAATGGACTGGAAGAGCTGTAAATCGGAATATGTGCTTAAACTACAGCATTACTAAGATCGGCCGGAATACTGAGACGAGTCTTGGAGAATTGAGGTAACTAGCATTCACTCAGACTCCAGTGAAAGATCATTAGCTAACGCTGGTGTGATAAACTCGCAAACAGAAATCATAATATTAAATAATAATAATAATAATGATAATACCCGGCCAGATGACTAGACCTTATAATAATCAACAAAAAAAGAGAATCTGCAAAATTGTCGACTTTGCTGTCCCGGCGGACCACAGAATAAATCTGAAGGAAAGTGAAAAGAAGGATAAGTACCTCGACCTTGCTAGAGAATTGAAAAAGCTGTGGAGCATGAAAGTAACAATTGTGCCAATTGTGATTGGTGCGTTAGGCACAATAACTAAAGGATTATTAAAAGGCCTGGAGGACTTGGAAGTTGACGGACGGGTAGAGACTATCCAAACGACAGCATTGCTGAGAACGGCCAGAATCTTGAGACGAGTCCTGGAGACTTGAGGAGACTTGCTGTCACTCAAACTCCAGTGAAAAACCATCAGCTAACACTGATGTGAAAAACTCTAAAGGAGTAAATAATAATAATAATAATAATAATTTGTTTGCACAAAGTTATATTGTTACAAGTATTCTAATCCAATATAAATAACAAACAGAAGTATTTGACTCATAGATTGGAGCCTAACTAGTATTATTAGTCCAGGTGAAAGTGAACCTCATCATTAAATGCATTTTAACGTCATAGTAAACTGAACTGATTGTAATTTTTAGATGGTTTCGGTTTCTTTTTTTTTTTTAAGAACATTTCAACTTTAGAGGGTTGTTTAATAACAAAATCATCTTTATAGGACAGCGGTGGTACAATTTAACCCATAACTGAGATTTTTAAAACAGTGAGTGTGAACATTAACTGGAAATATCTAATACGTTAATTAATTTGAAATTACAATTTCTTATTGATTAATTGATTCGTTGATTTGAACAGTATATCAACCCATTTAGAATTATTTTATGATAAGAGCACTGTGATGTTTGTTTGTTATCTAATGTATACTAACCTTCTCGGGTTATTTGATACCAAATCCATCCTTTTAGAAGGACATCATCATATTTGCCAACCCCTCCGCTCGGGCAGGATATGACACAAGGTCAATTTTTAAGCGGAGTTTAACAGGTTTGAATTCAGAGTATTCCTTCTCATAGACTAGTTGCCTCACCAAGGCTGAAGAACCTAGTCTGCCCTACTATTTACCCATAGCTGGAGGGAGAATATTTGGATTCATACCTTTCCCAAGGGTATTAGTGCTATGTGAAATGTAATCAGTCTCGTCCAGGATTTGAACTCGTGTCACCGTGTCCATTTCCTACGACGATAACCAGTACGCCACGGACATCAAGTTTAACCCATAGACGGGAGTATAAGGGTTTCATACCTTTTCTAAGGGTATTTGTCCAAAAGTGGACGTAATAGCGTGACTGGAGTTCAGACTCGATAATTAAGATTTTGCAGTTCAGTGCTTTAACCCTTGCACCATGGGAGCACAGTGAATCACGTACGTTGTAAATTTATATTTTCATTTTGTTGTGTTGCTGATTCTTTAAGGGTTTTTTACGCACAGTAATATGATATCAATATTACTATCTAATACTAATAAATTGCAAACAGTAGTATACTTTCAAGTATTTCTATCAATGTTGTTCCTGAAAAAATATTACAAATTGCTCAAGTTTTATTAGTTATCCCTTAAATAGTTGCAAACATTGCTATCTAACAATAATAGTTTTATTTGGACACTGTCAAATGGTTTCAAGACTTGCTATTTAACACTAGAAATTCAATAAATGGGACCCTAACAGGTACTACCACTCTGGGTCAGAGTGGACCCGGGAATAATGGCATTAAAGGAATATTCTAAATTCCCCACGTCTCCAGGATGGGAGCCTCATCATCAGATGGTTTAGAACGATATCTCGTGTTGTGGAAGTCGGGGGTCTTAATCCTCTGCTGAGAAGCAGTCGGTGTATTCTACAGTCCCAGCCGACTAAGTTGATTAGTGAAGGAGTGAGGTAAGTACGTACGATTTTTCCTATTTTTTTTTTTTTTTTGTGTCTTGAAAGCATAAAGGGAAGTAAATATACATGTGAAGCCTTTTCTATTTGTTGGCGACAGAGTTGTTTAGCCAGAATAATCACACGTGTTAAAAATAACGTTAAATGACGTGAATAGAGAGATTATCAAGGTGAATAGAAAGAAGACAAAAGTAATATTCAAGGGTAACGTCATAAAAAAAAAAAAAACATTAATGAAAAGACAACAGCATATGAAATTCTGCCGGAAGTTGAAGAATGCAGATGATAGAATTGAATAAAGATACTGAAAATGACCAAAAAAAAGGCGTACAATGATTGGTTGAAAGGCTTTCAGCAATTATAGAGACATAACGACGCGCACGTTACTGATATGTTTAAATGAAAATGAATACAATCATCGCATTATACCAAGTACAACGGATGGTTGTAAAACGTGGAATTTAATAAAATCCCTATAAGAGAAACTTAGAATTCAACAGAAATAAATGGAAAACGCAAAGTTTAAAAGATATAATGTTCTATATGGATCAAGCGATATCATACATTGGTAAAGTATCCACACACACACACATACACACACACATATATATATATATATATATATATATATATATATTGTTTCTTTGTTTAATGGCATATCAACTTTCTTTGATTATTTAATCCTTAAGCCACTCTTGAAGAAGAATAGAAGTGGTTATATTTAACCGATAGATGGGGGATAAGGTGTTTCAGACCTTTCCCAAGTCTATTATTGCTATGTGAGTCTATTTCATACAAGGGTAACCATTATACCACTAGATCCTTATATATATATATATATATATATATATATATATATATATATATATTTAAAGAAGCGATAGATTTTGGTCAATCTGACAAGAGGAGAAAAATAAGTGGTATAGCGGATAAATCAGACTCTGACGACGGATTTAGCCATGATATTTCGTCTTTATTTAAAAAAAAGACTTCTTCGATGAAGATGTTGAAGTCTTTCTTGAATAAAGACGAAATATCATTGCTAGATCCATTGTCAGTATCTGATTTATCCACTATTCCACAAATTTTTCTTATATATATATATATATATATATATATATATATATATATATATAAGGTGTAAACAGGTGTAAGCGACTGAGAAACCGTCCATCAAAAACTGAGGCGTGTATACGTCAAATGCAACAATGTGTGATTCAAGTTGTCACCTGAGATCCTTCAGATACACAAGACCGATTGCCAATTATTTTGTCCTCAATTATTGCGCCTCTCGTCATATTTTCATTGGTTTCGTGTGTGTGTATAGGCATGAGATATCCCGGAAAGTGGACTTCGGGTGTAGAAGATCAGGGGCTGGGTGGTAAGAAACCGACGCGAACAACGTAACGTCTATGGCTTTGAGATTGGTACTTCGTCTTTTCCCCCTTTTCTTCTCCCCCTTCTTCAACTCTTCTTTTTCTGCCTCTTTTTCCTCCTCTCTGTCGTTAATTTTCTCTTCGTTTCTGGTGAATTTCTTTTCATTTTTAATTACATTTTTTCTTCCTCTTCATGTCTTCCTGTTTCTTTTCCTCGTAACTCTAATCTTTTTCGTTCTCGTTCTTATGATCATTTCATTCGTCGTTTATACATAATCGCTTTCTTCCAAACACTCTTTCTTTCTTTCTTTCTTTCTTTCTTTCTTTTTCTTTCTTTCTTTCTTTGCTTTGTACCACTTTTCTTTTCTAATTTTTTAAGGTTTCTTAATTGAATACGTTTACTTGATTCTTTTCTATATTTTTCTTCCACTCTTTCCCT
This sequence comes from Sepioteuthis lessoniana, assembly GCA_963585895.1. NCBI lineage: Eukaryota > Metazoa > Mollusca > Cephalopoda > Myopsida > Loliginidae > Sepioteuthis > Sepioteuthis lessoniana. The sequence continues at coordinate 66,347,268 of OY757919.1, forward strand.
GTTCCTTCATACAGTCTTCTTTCTTTCTTTCTTTCTTTCTTTCATAAATTTTTTCTTTCTTTCTTTCTTTCTTTGTCAAGTACCACCTCTCTTTCTTCTTCTTATTTTTCAAGTCTTCTTCATTATACATGTTTACTTGTTTCAATAGAAACTTCTTTCTTTCTTTCTTTCTTTCTTTCTTTCTTTCTTTCTTTCTTTCTTTCTTTTATCGTTTGATTCCGGTTCCCCCTTCTTTTTTCTTCTTTTTTTATTTCTTTTATTTTGAGTTACATTTCTATTTCCTTTAACCTTATTTTCTTTACATGGTCTTATACACTTATATATAGTTTTGTCTTTTTTTCTTTTTCAACATATTTTCTTTTCTTTTTTCACCACATAGGACTTTCCACATTTTTCTTCGTTTTCCTCTTTTTTCCTAATTTTATTTTATTCCTTTACATTTTTCCTTAATTTGACTTTCTTGTATTGACATTATACTTTCTTTTTTTCTTTTTTCTCTTTTCTTTTTTTTTCTTTTTCTTTTTTCTTTCTTTTTTTCTTTTTCTTTTTCTTCTTTCTTTTTTCCTTTTTTCTTTTTCTTTTTTTCTTTTTCTTTTTCTTTTTTTCTTTCTTTTTAACTTTTTCTTTTTCTTCTTTCTTTTTTTTCTTTTTTCTTTTTTCTATAGCCATCGTCAATTCACACTTCATACACACAGCCAATCCTTGCACTTACCTCCGCATCCGATCCTGAGATAACACCGTAGGAACCCGTGGGTTTCTTTTCCTTTTCGCACCTTTGATATTGTAGATGAACCATGGAGATATACAAGATGGCCATTTGATATAGAGAACAGATATGAAGGAAACCGTGGGTGAGGCTGAGAACTAAATGAAGATTAAGAAAAATTAGGAGAAAAAATTGGGATCCTCTTTTTTTTAAGAGAAAATACCACGATACTAACGATGAAAGAAAAAGGTTAAAATGAAGTAAGTGGGTACCGAAAGATTAAAGGATAAAAGATACAATTTAAAAAAGAAATAAAATGTAAGGATGTTAAAAGGGAATATTGAAAGGGAAAAATACTCTACTTACCGTTAGGCGATGATTATTAGGATCGTCTTAAAGACTAATTAAATAGTACAGTAAAACTGTTTCATATTCGCTTTGTACAAGATGCTGTAAAACTCTTAGTGTAAAGAGATTATTAACACGGTCATCTCACTTTATAACTCGACAGTATAATGATTGATTGATTTTAATGGCATATCAACACATATAGGATTAATTTATGCCAATTTCTGAGGAAACCACAATCATTGTACGTTAGTATTTACATTTTTATGCAGTTATTTAAGAGTTTTTTGCACACAGTTATATGATGAAGTATCTCATACAGGGTGGAACAATAAAATTGTCGCCCTAGAAAAGACGACATGATTCCATTTCCATAAAATGAAAACTGGTTTTCTTTTTTGGTTGCAGACCATCTACTAGTTGGCCAGTTGTGTACATATCTCAAGTGCGATAGGAGCCTTTTATCATATCTGAAAGTGACACAATGTTCAACGAGCGAGATCGGTGATGCGCCGCTGTACAACTCATGCACTCTACCGATCCAAGTTATGACAGCAAGACCATTCCCAGCACCCTCAAAATGCAAATCTGGATTGCCACGAATAACAAGGACGTGCCCAGGGTGATGAAAACAAGGTTTTCGGCTATGGTTATCATCTTTGGTGTGGTTTCAAGTGAGGGCCACCTCATGCCACTTCACATCTTCGAAGTCGGCTTGAAAGTCAACACGAAAGTGTACCTGGATGTGCTGAAGAGTGTGGTGATCCCCTGGTGCAATCAAGTGGCTGGTGGCAGACTCTGGGTGTGGCAGTAGGACTCGGTGCCGGTCCACAAGTCCAAAGAGACCCAGGCTTGGCTTCAGAAGGAGAGCTACAACTTTGTACCCTTCTCTCACTGGCCCCCCTCCTCCCCCGACCTGAACCTGCTGGACTACTGCTGTTCGTTCATACGTCGAGAACATCACTAACATGACCTCCCACAACACCAAGGCCAGCCTGATCGCCCCCATCCGCCGAGTATTCGCCGAGCTCCAGCCGGTGCTAGTGAAAAAAGCATGCTCCCAGTTCCAGATCTGTATCGAGGCGGATACATTGAATAGATGTCAGCTCTACTACATAATGAAGTTACCTGAATTGATTTTTTCAATAAAAGTTTTAAAATAAAGCTGTAGTGTTGTTTTCTTTAGGACGACAATTTTATCCTTCCACCATGTATAATACAGATAGATTGCACACAGTTTTATGGTTTCTAGTATTCCGATGTAATACTAATAATTATATGGTTTCCAACAATTATTTCTATTCAATAATAGTCATTTGTTTCATATAGTTATATGATTTTAAGTGACTATTTATAGTCCTTGGTAAATGATTAGAGCTTCCAGTAACTAATAATAATCCTTAGTAAATAATTTGAATTTGAAGTAACTGATAATAAACCTTGGTCAATAATTAGAGCTTCAAGTAACTAATTATAATCCTTCGGGAATAATTAGAGTTTGAATTATCTAATAATAATCCTTAGTAAATAATTAGAGCTTCAAGTAACTAATTGTAATCCTTCGGAAATAATTATAACTTCAAGTAACTATTTTTACAACAAATGATTTACAATTATACAGCATTCCTGATACAAGTAAGCTGCACGCTGTTGTAGGGTTTCAAGAAATTATTTTTATTTAATAATAGTTATTTGTTTGCACACGAATAGTTTCAGGTAATTAATGATATACTATTAGAGCTTCAAGACTGACTGATTGGTTTTAATGGCATGTCATCCCGTCTAGAGCTATTTTATGTCTAGAAGTTAAAGAATCTTGCTCATTATACCTTCGTTCTTATATTCTTTGTCTCGTTTTTTCTTAAGAGATTTCTTTTTGTGCACGTTACTATCAAACACAAGTAAGGTTTAAATAGATCTATTTGACCCATGGATTGAACCCTAACAGGTACATCTGCTCTAAATTAGAGTGGACCTGGGAGTGATGTCAATGAGAAGATATTTCATATTTCCTAGATCTCAAGAACTGGAGCTTTACCTTCAGATGCTGTTTAGTGCCATACCCAGGACACCTCATTTTGTGGGAGAAGGTCTTAATCCTCTGCTGGGGATACAGTCAGTGTATTCTAACAGGGCTAGTATTATAACTTTAGATAACTATTCTTAATATAAATATTTTCTCATTGGTCTAATTGGCAGAGTGTTCGCCACTGGTCTGGGAGACCTGCGTTCAATCCCAGGTCGAGTCATACCAAAGACTTTAAAAATGGTACTTGATGCCTCCCTGCTTAACACTCAGCGATATAAGGTACGTATCAAGGGTAAAGAGGAGCGCACCCCTACACCTCGGTGTAGTAGCTATGGAAAAAGGAGCCTTCGGGTCGCCCTCAACTAAGGTCACCAACTTTACTTACTTACTATTATATGGTGTCCCTATCGAACAGGAATAATTTTCAAGTTGACTCATAAATGCAGCTTAAACAGATACTGTCACTCTAGGTACGAGTGCTCCTGGGAGTAATGGTAATTAAGGAGTACGCCTTACTCCCCAGATCTTCACCGAACTTATACAATTATACCGAATGTTCAATTACCGACAGAAGTATCAATTGGAATATTATTTAGATAATATCTAAATGATATTTAAATAAATCCACAAGTAACAACCACACCCAACTATTAACGAATAAAGCAAGAACATCTTCCGTATAAAATAACCCAAAGGTTTGTATTGCGTAAAATCCAACTAACTAACCAGATCTTCAGAATCGGAGCCTTACACTCAGATGCAAAGTAGTATCATATCTAGGAACACCTTTTTTTTCGGAGTGTCTTACGGCTCTGCAGGAAATTGTATAATAAGTACAATTCTCATTTACTTTCCAATTAAAATGGTCTTATGCCAGATGAGGTTTCGTAAGAAGACTATCATGGCGTTATAGAGGTTTTATATCGTTGACCATTTCCTTAGTATGGAAATTTAAATCCTCGTTAGGTGTGTTTATAAAGTTGTCATTTAGTAATTCTTGCTTATTCTTGCACATAAGACAGTTTTTACTTAGACGTCCTTGACGTTCCAGTAACTTTCGTGGGAAATTAACTCCGCAAGCAGAGATTAAATTCTGGAAGAGGTAGTTAAGATTCACTTCATGCAAATGACTTTTAGAAAGGCGCGAATCAATGTCTTTTCCTTCCCAGCTATGTGTAAATTCTAGAGTAGATTGAGTTTTTTAGCCTTGGTACAACAACCTATCTAAAAGGTCAATTCAGCATTCAAACCAGCTGTACTCCTCTTGAAATATGACATTCACTTTCAGACTAATGCTCTCGTGAAAGATATGAACCCTTTTATCTTCCCCAGCTATTGGTTAAATAGTTCCACAACTGTTCTTCTATAAGGATATCTTTGGCAACGATGGTTAATATGATATTAAACAAAGAAACAAAACCAAATTATTTATTGAATGACTCTCCGATTTCTCACATTGATAGACACAAATTTCCAACGAATAAAGAAATTCTAGAAAATATTCAATCGGCACACTTTAAAAGTTAAAGTTGTACTGAAAACATGTCAAAAGCTTAATAAAATTACAATCCCTTCAAAAAAAAAAATCAATAGAAAAAACATAAACTAAGACGTGCTGCTTTTAATTACTGAGCGAAGTTCTATTGCTCTTTGGATAAGTAAGTTTTATCTAGCAAGTTAAAAAAGACCAAGAAAAGTTCATGTCGGTGCAATAGAATGATCCTTGAAACAAAGGAGCTATTTCCGTTAAATTCTGATCACTGATAAGAAATTATTTCTAAATATATATGTGGGCCTTCAAAAAAAAAAAAAAAGAAAATGAAAAAACAGCAAAAAAAAAACAAAAAAAAACGTACCATCATATATCAAGGTGATGTAACCTTTGTTTTGAGAAAAGAGTGCGATCATCACATTTCCAAAACAACAAAACATTAAGATAAAAACGCTCCTATAAAAACAGAGATATGAAATAAGTTTCTACAAGAATACCTAGCTCTCTATAATGACTGAAATGGTTAGAAACAACTTAGTAGCTCTTTATTTAAAAGATCAAAAATATATAAAATGTAATAATTCAAAATTTAAAAATTTTAAACTTTAAAATTTTTAAAACGTCGGCAACGCCTAAAACAGAAAAGAACGCAAAATAAGATCAACGTCACGTAATTCTTTAGAACTTTTGGTTTCTTTGTTTAAGGACACATCAACCTTTGTGGGTTATTTAATAGCAAAGTCGTTCATGTAGAAGAGCAGTATTTGTTCCATTTAACCTATAGCTGGCGAAGATAAAAGGGTTGATAACTTTTCCAATGGCATCAGACCGAAAGTGAAAGTAAAAGCGTGCATGAAGTTCAAATTTGATTACTACGATATTTCAAATCAGCACATGAGCTACGAAACTACGGGGACTCATCAGAATGTTGTATTGCTTGATGCTTTTGAAAACGACAACGTTTTAGTTGCAATATGTGATTCTAATTTCAGTCTTGTTCTACCAATACTTATTCTACATATGATCTATCCTACACATCAAACAACGTTTGTGTAGTTAATTCTAACTTTGAACACCCTTTGGCAAGTATGGAACACTTTCTTCAACGCCTCGACCCAGATATAAGGAAAATAATACGAAGACTTGAACGTCTTCACTTAAAGATCCCAAAACGAAAATACTCCGCGGTCTTCAACAGAACATGCTTAAATAATGGCTTGCTGTTTAAGTACACTACATACATACATACATACATACATACATATATATATATATATATATACATATATATATATATATATATATATAATTACATATATATATATATATATATATGATGGTTGGCTGAAAAGTTCATATAATGACATCATATCTGCTGCTGATAACTTTCTTGAGTAATGGGATCCAAGCACAGCAACACGAATCAAAGAAGTATGGGGATCACAAAGACTTGTATATCGAAAAATAAACCTCATTTGGTCACATTCCATGAGAATATCTTGGTTAGTCTATGAACTTTTTAGCCGATACATATATATATATATATATATATATACATATTAGAGAAAATGAAAATGAATCCAACTTTATGTAAAAATATGAACAAACAAGTTAGTCTTTCATATTTTCATATTTACAGATATATATATATATGAAAAATAAGTGGAAAAGTTTATAAACCGAAATACCGACAACGGATTCAATAATGATATTTCGTTTTTATTTCGAAAAGACTTCATCAGAATTATCATTTTTGAATCAGTTGATTTATCCACTTTTCCACATTTTTTCACTTCTTGTCGAATTTACCAAATCTACCATTTCTCTCTCTCTCTCACACACACTCTCTCTCTCACACTCTCTCTCTCTATATACATATATAATCAAGCATCTAGCTACGCACGCACGCACGCTCACACACCCACCCACACACACACATATATATGTGTGTGCGTGTGTGTGTGTGTGTCAAGCAAATGGTGGATGGTTTGGCTAAATATATATATTCTGCAGAGTAGATACAGCAATAACATTCGCATCACCACGTCTAAAGCATCCAGTAACTACACTTTGATCGTAAAGGAGAAAATAATTGCGTGAAAATGATGCAAACTGTACTAGCTACAATCTAAATTCTATATATAGTCTTTGACTTAAGATCGAGGTTAATAGCCAGCAAAGTATGCATAAATTTTCAATTTCTAAATGAGTGTTCAGAAAATATCAAAAGCTAACAATAGTGTTATTGCTGTACTTTATATCTCGATGGGCACGGAGGTAAAAGTTTGTACGAAAAGCCAACTATTTCGTTGGGTGCAACCTGTTATCTGACACTAAGGATGTTTAAAGAAGAGAGAGAGAAAAAAAACCTTAAATAAGGCTGTAAGCAAGTAAAATATAAAATGTGTTTTCTTGTGAGTGAATTGTAAGGTCCTGAGAAATATTTAAAGTGTCTCCAATTACAGAAAATTTTATCTAAAGAAAATAAGTCCGAAACACAAAATACAATATAAATCTTTGTTAATCAGATCTACTTCAGGTCCTTTGTCATATGCAGACTATATTTACTTTCATCCGTGTGACTAGACAAACCATCTAATATTACAAAAGTATTAAAAACATTTTGGAATTCTTAGCTGAAAGAAAGAGAAGGAATGTCGTTATTTTTACTTCCTGAAATTTCCAAAAACAAAACGAACAGCTTCATGACTTCCTAAACAAGCATTCAATAGGAGATGCTGATAAGTTCTCGGCTTGCGTAGTATCTGTTCATCCTTCTCGGTATATATATATATATATATATATATAGCATCATGTAACACTGCTAGCACAGATTTCCCTGACTCTCTCTCTCTCTCTCTCTCTCTCTCTCTCTCTTACAATTCGTTTCTATCTTCCTTCGCTTCCGGCAGGTCTTCAAGACTACTTCCATTGTCCGTACAGAGCTGTTGTAGATAAGTTCTTGTTGGTCGGCCAACACTTGTTGAAAGAAAGTCGCTTATGAGTTCGTCCTGACTTCTTATTCGTCTTACTTGGACGGTTTTAGAGATGGGAGGTAAGTAGCCGTACGGCTATTGTTTTATGAAATGTTGTTTCCAGGATTTGTTCAATATGGTGTGTGTGTGTGTGTGTGTGTGTGTGTGAATGTAATATATATGTATGTGACATAGATAAGTTTTTTTCGTAAATGGAACACAACGAATATTTTACGAATTAAAAACGCTTTTAGTTTTAGATATAAATCATAGTTGTATGGATTTATTTATAATGAGTAGAGTGTTCGCCAATGGTCTGGGAGGCCGGGGTTCAATCCCAGATCGAGTCATGCCAAAGACTCAAAAAATGGTACTTGGTACCGCGCCTTGCTTAACACTCAGCATTATAAGGTTAGAATCAAGGGTAAAGTAGAGCAAGGAAAAGAATAGCGCCCTCCCCTACACTTCGATTTAGTAGCTATTGAAAAGGGAGCCTTTGGGCAACCCCCGACTAAGGACTATTCATCCAGTCCTTCCCCCGTCGAGCAAGATGTGACACAAGCTAAGTTTTTTAAAGTGAAATAAAGCTGGTTTGAAATCAGAGTTTTCCTTCCCCGAAACTAGTTGACTAAACAAGGCTAAAGAACCCAGTCTGCCGAACTATTTTCCCATAGAAGAAGAACATATAGATTCCCACTTTTACTGTGAAATGAGACGCAAACAGCCGCATACAAGATTTGAATTCGGGTTACCGATTTCATTTTCCCTGACGCTAATCGCTATGCTAAGTGCACCGCTATATGTATGCATGTATGTTTGTATGTATGAAACCGAATCAAATTACATTTACAGCCATGACTCCTTTTGTCTGTCATCAAGGTTTGCAAGATTGCTGCTGGCTTGAAAAGTCATTTGAAAGGGCATAGTCGAAAAGAAGGTGTTAATCCAGAAGACATGGAGGATTAAGAGACGACAGTCATATATGAAAATAAAGCAATCATGTATGTACGCATGTATGTAAGAGAGCGGGTTGAAAAATTCAAAAGCTGAAAAGTTCATATGATGACGTCATTTCTGTTGGTGATGAGTTTTGGGACCAACGGTATAAAAGCACAGCAGCTCCGATAGAAGAAGTGTGTGAACCGCAAAGGAATCAATACTGAAAAATGATTCACATTTGGTCTCATTCCATGAGAGCATCTTTGTCAACCTATAAACTTTTCAGTCGAGCCTATAATGTATATATAAAAGGGTAATTATAACGTTTTCAAATTTTCAAATTATAAAGATTTTGTAAAAGTATAAAATAAAAACGATAATAGTCATAGATTTATAATTATTTTAACATGCGAGAGTCGGTTGAAAAGGCCAATTTTGAAAGTGTGAATCGTTTGGTGGTTTATTATTATTACTGAGTAATGAGAATTCCAGTGTTTTGATAAAGAAGTGATAAAGACTTAAAACCACAAAAGGTATACAGCCCAGTTGGCTGGAGCTGTAGAATGCACCGACCGCATCTCTGCAGAGAGGTAAGACCCTTCCAATGAGTGTCCCGGAGATGACATTAAACAATCTGATGATGAGGCTCCAGTAATGCTGGAGCTTTGGGGGATGTTGAGTACCTCTTTATTGCCATCGTTCCTATATCCCCATCGGCGCGAAATGATAGCACCTGATAGGGTCCTCTATCTATGGGCCAAACAGAACAGTTTGACATTTAAACTGAGCGCAAACAAATAACTCATGCTTAATTGAATTGTTAAAGATAGAACTGTTTGATCATTTCACTGTGTGCAAACAAATGACTGGTGTTTGATTGAATTGTAAGTGATACAAAGCAATACTTGGAACCTTTTAACTTTGTTGACTTATGCTAAATTGAATTGTGAGAAAGAATTGTTTGATCATTAAACAGCTTGTACGAGGATCATTAAATAAGTTTCCTGACTTTTCGTATGGGCATTTTTATTGATAGTACACTCATGAAACTCTAGTCCCCTTCGAAATAATATCCGCCGGCTGCTATGCACTTGTACTGTTCCAACGACTTTTGGAAGGCCCAATGGAAGTCCTCTTGTGTGAGCGTGTCAATGACTTTCGTCACAGCCTCTTTCATCTCCTCAATTGTCACATAACGACAGCCTCTGAGCTTAGAGAATTACTAAAAGTCACAAGCAGCAAGGTCTGGACTATAGGGAGGGTGAGGAAGTGTCTTGATGACCATCTTAGTCAAATAGTCTGTGACAAGGATGGAGCTGTGGACTGGTGCATTGTCCTGGTGGAAATGCCACTGGCCCGATTTGAAGAGTGCTGGCCTCTTCCCTAAGAATCTCTTCCTGAACTGCCTTAAAACCTCAACATAGTAACCCTAATCCTAACCAAAACAGACAAAGGGGTCGTCTGCTTGGTGGACCACCTACATAGTGTTACACTCCATGTCTTCTGGATTAACACCTTCTTTTCGACTATGCCCTCTCAAATGACTTTTCAAGCCAGCAGCAATCTTGCAAACCTTGATGACAGACAAAAGGAGTCATGACTGTAAATGTAATTTGATTCGGTTTCATACTTACAAATATACATGCATATATATAGCGGCGCACTTAGCATCTTGCATGAATCGAGCATCAGTTTTTGAGTCGAAAAGCAGTCTGAAGCATTTCATATGTTTCTGTGGCATCATTTTTTCCAAGTTTAAAACAGAATTTTATTGCATATCGTTCTTCTAAAGTGTCCTCACGTCCAGATTGCATTTTTGAAATTCACCAGCTGTGACAATCAGGCTTTAGTAGGGTGTATTCCAATTCCTGCAGTAGCTGTTCATTTGAACCTGAAAGCATAAGAATTGGTCAGTTATCTCATAAGATATATAGCAATAATATACTGAATTTTCAAGAGTCTACGACATTTGTAAATGCCTGTACAAAAAAGTCTGGAAACTTATTGAATGCACCACGTATCTACAAAATGTGTTCATAAATCATATATCTAATGTATATGTAAAAATAGGATTTAGGTTGATTTGTTATAAAACCAAACCAAACCAAACGTACAGGTTATCCCATAATTCATCGAACTGCAAAATATATTTGACAATGTCTATATGCTTCTTTGCCCAGCTACCAACAAAAAATCTCTTCTTGATTGGATAAGGAACTTTCCAGAATCTATTCGTTTTCATTTTGTTATTTCATATTGTATCATTGCGGTACAAAAGATAATTCAGACCCCGTTGTAATCCAGCCGTGATAAAAATGACGAAAGCTAAGAAACTCTGTTAAACTATCTAAAGGTTTATTTACTTGCTTGGTAGTAAATTGTCGCCGAGAGAAATAAAGAGAATATAGAGACATTAGATGACCGCTTCAACTAGACATCTATTAGCAACATAACCAAGGAGGTTCCTGTGATGTAATGGTTATTGTCGTAGGAGATGGACATGGCGACACGAGTTTAAATCCTGGACGAGACTGATTACATTTCACATAGCACTAATACCCTTGGGAAAGGTATGAATCCAATTATTCTCCCTCCAGCTATGGGTAAATAGTAGGGCAGACTGGGTTTTTCAGCCTTGGCGAGGCAACTAGTCTAGGAGAAGGAAAACTCTGAATTCAAACCTGTTAAACTCCACTTAAAAATTGTCATATCCTGCCCGAGCGGAGGGGTTGGTAAATATGATAAGCAACATAACCAAGTGAAAAAACGATGAGTAGACACAGAACTTAAATTTTTTTCAGGTTTTAACATTCTTGTCCGCTAGGTCACGTCTAATCTAGTCTAATGCTTCCTTGGAAACGCACCCCCAAAATTAGGGCTCCTAGATTTTTATCTCCTTACATCTTCGCCGCTGGTTTTAAACTCCGTATTTACCTTCTCACGTCTCGCCATCAACTCCCCAAAGCAAACACGAGTCGTCTTCTCAATTCCGCTCGTCGTGTCGGCGAGAGAGACATCCGCTTCCGCATGTTCTGCCCATCTTGGATCTCATTTTTTAATGACCACGAGTGCCTCGGCTTTACTTTTACTATAGTGTCTGATTTATTTATTTATTCAATTCCAATTTTCTATGAATCATTGAATTACGTTACAATATCATCATCTAAATTTTATTGAATATAAATACATTTGAATGATTCTACATAGCGTAGTAGCTGACGTGATAGATTCTGACGTCGTAATAAGCGAGTTCAAACCCCGATCACACAATTACATTCACTTTCGGACTATTACTTTTGGGATAAATAGCGCCAATTCTGTTCTTTAACAAGGCTTAGCATTAAATGAGCCAAGAATATTAATATACTATTAAACAAAGAAATCAAACAAAAATATTTTTTTATTAAAGATATTTTGTTTTTAGCTTAAGGTGAAGTCACGCTTCAAACACTTATTGGTATACTCGGTGGTAAGGAAGATATTTAGTCAAGACTCCATTCACCAGCATTAATATATCTCTGATATACTAACACTGAACACAATAGAACAAAAAGACAAGATAAACACACTATTACATACAAGATTTACCCTTTTGTTCACATAATATATATATACCAATAGTATTAAGAAGAAACAATACACAAATATGTCCCAATATACACATATTGTTCGATGGACAAGCAAAATGTAGAAGTGAAAAATGCTTGCTTGGCGAGGGAAAGTAAAATACTCATGCGGTTTTGCCATGCCCTGGCATGTTCCGAAACATATCTCCCCAAAGGTTTCCGAAACTGTTATGTGATATCTCACAAGGCACCTAGCGGTCACGCTCGTTCTTTAAGATAATTATTAATTATCACTCTAGACACCAGTTCCTGTTAGTTCAGCCAGGTTAAGCATTGATAAACCTTCACAGTAATTTAAAGTGTTGCCGCTGAGGCAAAGCAAGTATCTCCAGCAAATCGAGGCCTCTGTGACGGACTAATGTTTCTTAAATTTTATATTCGAGGAGGGTTGAAAAGTTGTCGGATCTACCAGGAGTAAGAGCACAAATGATTGATAAGCATATTTCTAGCAAAGTCATTCTCTTCTTAAATTTTTTTATAGGAGGCGGGCAGTTTGTTTATGATTATTTTTTATATAATCTAAGATGGACTCTTCCGTAAAGAAAAATGAGTCCTTTCTAAAAAGTATTTATACTCTACTCAAATAGGCATCATCGGCCATCAAACTTGATTCGGGCTAATTTCAATCAGCAGAATCCAGTTGATGAGACACACTTCGGTCGGCTGTGGTGTCAGCAGCACAGATCTGGTCGGGTGTGTCTCGTTATTGGACATACCTCGAGCCTCGGATGCCCCTCTTTAGGGCAATGCCAACGGGACCCGGGGCATTTTCGGAATGCCCGACGCGTCTGGGCTACGGTCCTGTGCCTGGATCCACCTTAAAAAGGCCTTGTACCACACTCGTCCGGTTGGTGGGACAACCTTCAAATACTGCCATCATAGTTGATTAGCTACCGGACACTTCAGATGGTGAAATGGTTAGCAAGCTAGACTAGCAAATCTTTACGAGTGAGTTCGAGTCCCATGGGTTGCAGTATTTATACGAAGTCGTGTCACATCTGAGCGAAAAACGTTACTACTAGATTAACAACCAGTAACATCTACCCGCCTGATGAATGGATGACATGATGCTCATTCATGGGAGATGTAGCTGTGGGTCCATTCACAGCATCAGTTTCTGAACTAGTTCTGCTATTTAATTTTTTTTTTTTGTTATAAAACATGTCTGCTCTAAACGAGTCGTTTCTCTCAGCTTATTTTTGGGACGAGCGAATCGAGTGCATATATATATATATATATATATATATATATATATATATATATATATATATATATATATATATATATTGTGTTACTGTTCGAATTATCAACACATACTTATTAACATAATGTGCCAACAGATGTCAGTATAATTGTTATAAATACCCGTCAATTATTCCATTTCACATAATCTAATCAGTTATAAGAAGTGTGATGAAAGGGTATCAAGATTGAATCTATTCTTTATCTTAAAATGTAAAGTTCTTAAGAAGATGTTTCCACAGCTGATCAACTTATGCAATAAAGTTATGATGTCTAGATGTCTAGATGAAGTGGATGCAAAAGAGTGCTAATTACTTATGTATTTTAATGAGTAATCTTCACATTTTTTCGATTGCAGTTTTAGCGAAACACAGGATTCTGCCGGTGCAACCTCTTCCTTATGCCTCTGACCTACTTTTTCTTGTTTCCTAAAACTAAAGATTAATATCAACGGTAAGATTTGAAGACATCAAGGACATTAACAATAACATAATGGCGTAGCTTCACACCACATCGAATAGTATTTCCAGAGGTGTTTCGACCTGTGGAAAACTCGCTGAACTAAGTGTGAAGAATATGAAAAGTACTACTTTGAAGAAGTTTAACGTTTTATTCATTGATCATTTCTTTTGGGGTCAATACGGCTTTAGCCTTGATACTTTTTTCTATACATTTCGTATATTATTAGAGAGATGCTAGTTTTTCCAATCTTGTTTTCTCTGTTAAAGAAAGATTTAATACTGACTGTGTTTCCATCGAATCTCCAAAATATAAATTTTGGAGGTTTTGATTTTAGCAGTTGTCAGAAATTTAGGTTTGGGTGTCTCTAAACCGCAGCAAAAATTGATCAGAAAACAGAACCGGTTAAAAGGTATCGAGTAAATTAAAAACAACAAAAATTCAAGTGGGAGGGTCAAAGAAGGAGAAAGAAGCATAACACATGAGTCAAGAGATTAAGAAAATGATGCACAAGAAATGTCAAAACGTTGTAGAAGATGGAGCGATGAGATTGTGGAGTTTGCCGGTAAGAGATAGCAAGGGTAAGTATAATCAAGCGCACCTTGGAAGGTACAGTGAAAAGCTTTTATCCAGCAGTGGACAAAAAATACCTGCTGTTGATGATGATTTTTCCACCAGTGTCAGCACAGATAGCAGCTGCTTTCCCAGGCGACTGCTAACACAAGATTTCCTGTTTTGTTTTTTAATTTGTTCTTTGATAAAAAAAAAAAAAAAAGAAGGCCCAGGTACGTACATATTTAAAACAGCTTAACCTAGTTTGTATATTTCCTAATCATTTTCTTTGAATCAAACTTTCTTTGTCCAAAATTGTATTCGGTGGTGAGGTCTGAGCTCTAGAGAGAGTGGAGTCTCTCTTTCTTTGCCATTTGTCCCAGGTCCGCTCCAACCTGGAGTGGTAGTATCTGATAGGTTTCCATCAATAGGTTAAGTAAATCTGTTTGAAAATTATTCCTATTAGATTGGAACATTTTAAACCATACGACTGGGTACAAATTATTTTTATTAGGTAAAAATACAATGTAACTGATTGCAGACAAATGATCACAGATTATTTTTTTTTGTTTAATGGCGTACCAAGCTTACTGAGTTATTCAATTCAAAAGCCATCTTTGAAGAACAGTAGCGGTATTTTTTTACCGTTGCTCGGGGGATAGAAAGGGGTACATTCCTTTCCGTCAGGTATTAGTTCAAAAGTGAACGTAATAGAGTGACTAGAGTTCGAACTCACTTACTACGATGTCACAGTTCAGCACGTTAACCACAACACCATGGGACCCCTATAAAGGATTATAGACAAATTAAAAGTGTGATTAAAAATCGTAATAAAATATAAAGATACAGCTATGATTACGTTCAAACATAAACAAATGAATCAAATTTCACTCTCGAAATAACCCATAAGGAGTTGCTATGCCGTTAGGATTCCATTTATGGGTAAAAAAATTACTAATATTAAATGCGAGGAAATTGATATAATGAATATTATTAATTTTAATATGCATAATATCCTTTTAAATAATGACGATATGTATATGAACGTTTCTCTAAAGAGTTCCCAAGTTGCTAATTCCGACCGACTATAGCGAATTTTAAACCAACATATGGCATATAGGACGCAGGAGAATTTTAAAAGATATTTTGGTAAAAAAAAAGTGTGCCTTATATGCCGTCAAATACGGTAAATTATAAAGTATTGATTCATTAATTCTAATGACATGTCAAATCATGTTATTTTATGCCAAGAGGTTAGAATATTGAGTACATCTGACGTTTATGTTTTCGTTTGTGTAGTTTTGTAAGGGTTTTGCATACAGTCATGTAATATCAAGTATTCCCATCATCTAGCCGAGCTGACAGTACAGGTTTCCAGGCAGAACCGCACCGATTAAGAGTGAACCTGGGTGTAATGGCAATGAAGGAGTGCTTCACACTCATCAAGGTTCTAGAACAGAAGCCTCACCACAAGATGCTGCTTAGTGTCATACTCTGGACAAGGATTTTTTGCGGGTCTCACTCTGTTGCAGACGATAAATTAGAGTATACTAAGCCTCACTGACGGGACGTTAAGCATGAAGTGTTTGAATGACTGTGAAGATATATATTTTTACCGAGTATAATTTGAGACCATATTTGTTAAACTGCGTTCTGTATAACATAACCCGCCAAGGGTTGATATTCCCTAAAACCAACCAACCAACCCTTTGTAAACACGTCAATATAAACACTCCCACTCACACATACATATAAGTTGGCTGACTGTAGTCAAGGGCAATAATAGCTACTACGCCGAGGTATACGGAAAGGCGCTACTCTTTTCCTTGGATTGATCCATCTACCCTTGATCCGTACTATATAATGCCGAGTGTTAAGCGAAGCGGTATCAAGTACCATTTTTGAGATTTTGGTATTACTCGACTAGGGATTGAACCCTGGACTCCTGGGCTATTGGCGAACACGCCAATACGATACTGATATTGCTGCCGAGATATGTGAACTAGTCTACTAATGGACTAATATATATATATATATATATATATATATATATATATATATATATATATATATATATATATATATATATATATATATATATATATATATATATATATATATATATATATATATATATATATATATATATATATATATATATATATATATATATATATATATATATATATATATATATATATATATATATGTGTATTAAGTGTATGAAAAAGGTTTCAGAAAAGAACTCTTTTCAACTGTGCGTGAAGAAGCTGAAAAGTTAATACTGTTGAATGTCCATATGATGACGCCATATCTGCTGTAGACTTTTTTTTACCAAAGTGATCGAAGGCCTTTGACTCTGATGGAACAAATTTGTAAACCACAAGGGGGAATATGCTGAAAAATAAAACTCATTTGATCACATTCCATAAGATTATCTTGGTCAGCCTCTGAACCTTTCAGCCGATCCTATTTACATTCAGTCTTTATTTTTCACAAAAGAACTTTCATACATCGGTAATGCAATGAAGGAATGATATAAGTTGACTTTTTTTTTTTTTCTGTGTATGTCGTTCGTACTGCTAATTGTAAAAAAAAAAAAAGACTCAATGAATGTCTCTGCTGAGGTGTATGCAAGATTACACACACCTACATACGTAAACATGTAAAATCAAGTTTTCCCATTTTGGTTCTTAATTTTTCTGCCATATTCTATTTCGAATTTTTCTGCTAAATAGCGCACATGTTTTGATTCATCCTGAGGTCGTGTCGAGGCCATTTTATCGAACGGGGATGTATCAAATCGTTGGCGGACAGCAAATCTAAAACGTTATAGAAAAATACAAAAGCGGTCACTTTTTAAAATGAAATTTAGTGGAAGAAGACGTGCGTATTATATGACAGAAAATACCTTTATTTGTGGTTGGAAAAATATTTAGTCGAGCCCCCATTTTCTGAAGAAAATATTAGCATTAGTATATTCATGATAGTCCTGTTTATAGCAAGAAGACCTCTCTCTCTCTCTCTCTCTCTCTCTCTCTCTCTCTCTCTCTCTCTGTCTTTCTATCCGTGGCTATCGTTCATGGCTCCTATTAAGTTCTCAAGGCTGTATTCGGTGTCTGTTCAGAACTGTTGTGTGTAAGTCTTTGCTGGACGGCCACCACTGATGTTTCCATATGTAGGAGTTCATAGTAGAACGTCGCTAGAAAGTTAGTCTTTACTTCTCTCGCTGTTCCTAGTATGCCTCATTCGTCTTAATTAGATAGTTTGCGAGATTAGAAGTAAGTGGTCGTACAACTGCTATTTTGTGAGATGCTGCTTCCAGAATTTGTTCAAAACAGCCCGTAGCATTCTTGTATAGTTCCAATCTAGCTTTTTCTCTTAGCGTTTCGTTAGAGTTTAGTTGGTGAATCCATACAGTAGTAGAGACACGTCCACAGCTTGGAAGAAGTCCTGTTTTATTTTTTCAGATATCAGATTTCAATATGATCAACAGATTGATAATAGCAATCTCTGCTTTCCCTATGACTATGTTGAAATCGCATTCAGTAGATGCAATATTGCCGCCGAGATATGTGAACCGGTCAATTTATATCTGAAGCTTGCCATTAAGTGTAGAGAAGGCTCCATCTCATTTAAAACACATGTACTCTGTTTTATCTGAGTTTACGCAGAAGGCAATGCCTCTTGCTACTTGTTTCAGACTTTGCTGCAGGGATTAGGCTTGGGCAGGTGTACTCGCGGTAAGTGCAAAATCATCTGCGTAATTCGCATCTGATATATCGCCTGCTTCTTGTCTTTTTTAATGTGAAACCATTTTCTTTTAAACACTGAACAAAACGGAAGGAAAAACAAAATAAACTCCATTACATATACAAGAATATTTGATATTTTATATGAACAATATACACGCAAGTGGCATTACAAAAAATGAATAAACAAACATGTTCCAACAGGTAGAATTGTACTTCTATTATCCATGAACAAGCAGTTTGTGGAAAGAGTACAAAATAGAAGAAGGCTTACTTGTCAAGTGTAAGAAAAGGTGGCAATATGACTTTACTGTAATATATCAGGGGTTAGGGACAACATCTCTTCCAGTAAAAGATCTGATGCGAAAAGTGATCTTGGTGGATTTCTGTCACTGTCATGAAACAACCTACTGCATATGCAAATTACCTAATGAAGATACTTACTGCATCTCAATCAGTTAATATTAGGTGCTGGTGCACTTTATTCACTAAGTCAAGGGCTGCACAAGGCCAAATGGTGTTGGGGAAATGGTGAGTAATAAGATAGTGTTACAACAATCTTTCAAACAGGGACGGTGTACCCACCTAAAATATCAGCCTATGTATATATTTCAGACACCAATGTATTTAACGTGGCAGTCAGTTAAAGGGGACCTTACTGCACACGCACAGAAAGGCACCTTCCGGTGTGTTTGTTCAATCTACAGAAACACGCCATTAACTATGTTTGTGACCTTCGCGTTCACAAATCATCTCGTACATGTGCTTTTTTTGCGAGAAGCAAAATATCGTGTCTTTAAGATATCGTACCAACTCAGTACCGTCCAGATTTGACTCCCTACGACTTCTGGCTTTCCCAATGATAAGTACTTTTTGATAGGGAGGATATTTCTCACCATGAACGAGATTAAGGATTAAGGATTAAGGAGAACGTAACAAGACAGCTGATGGCGATCTCCCCAAAAGATTTAGAAAAGTATAAGGGATCCTAGGATTTGTCGAAGATTACTTTGAAGCAGAATAAGACGCGATTGCTGTTGAAAGATTATATTACTTGATATCAAAAGGCTAAATACAGGTATACCTCGCTTGACAAGTTCCTGATTTATGAAACTTCAGAATTAGCTATTCAACTTTGGAAAATGAAAATAAAATTCAATTTACAAAATCTCAGAATTATGAATTCATCTTTTGAATATGGAATTCATATTCTAATTAATTTTTTTCAAGACAAATTTTTTACCCCTTACAAAATTTCAAAAATATGAATTCATCTTTTTAATATGAAATTCACTTTTTTTGATTAATTTTTTTCTAGACAAATTTTTAAGTTTACGATACCAGAGAATTGAAAAAGAAAATTAAATGCTATTTTAAAAAATTAAATTAAAAAGAAATTGAATTAAAAGCATAAATTTTTTTCTGGACAAATTTTTACTCTTTACGAATGACAGTTTCATTTTTTAAAATGGAAAGTGGAATTCATTTTTTTTAATTAAATTTTGTTTAATTAATTTTTTTCTGGACATGTTTTTACGCTTTACGAAATCCCAGTGTTACGAATTTATCTTTTCATATACGAAGGTTCATTCTAGTTAACGCGAAATTCATCGGGATAAAAAAAAGTCAACAAAACAGCCGACGCTTGAAGGAAAATCATCACCAACAAAATTATCATATGAAATATATAAAATCATCAATGAAAATCATTACCAACAAAAGAGAACAAAAATCGAGGTCGAAAGGTATGAAGTTCTTTAGGTGTTTTTTTTATTTTTTTATTAATTCTATATACTAATTGTTTTGTTTTCTTTTCATTTCTAAAATGATCTTTACAGCATCTGTAAGATTTTATGGAGAATTTCCTTACACTAGAACATGACTTATTTTAATGCCTTGTTTTGTGCATACATTCGTGGATCACTTTACAAACTCCCATTCAACGAATAACTTTTAAGAACAAATGACATCACCAAGACCAGATACTCCAGAACTTTTTGGCTCGACCTCATATAAATCTAAATATATCTATATGACGTAAGCATATATATATATATATATATATATATATATATATATATATATATATATATATATTGTTATCCACAAACTGCTTCACAACAATACAGCGTGGCTAGACACGTGAGATGCTTCAAGCTGGGATCGAAACCTTGGTGACTTTTCGGTGAGTCGGATATCTTACCCCCAATATCAGCTCAAGCGAAGGAATTTCTTACGTATATTAGTTACATATACACTTATATACACTCATCGGCTAACGCAGTGCTAAATTGATGAGAAGAGCTTTGCAGTTACGCGTATGTGGTAGCCGGATATAATGCTCTCTCTCTCTCTATATATATATATATAGAGAGAGAGAGAGTGAGAGACAGATAAAGACAAACAGTGACAGATAGAGTGCATTATACATCCACGTATGAATACCTATATAGATGTATATATGTTTATAATAATATATATAATGCTATATATATATATATATATATATATATAGTAGTGAGTAAAGTTGGCGGCTGTAGTCGAGGGTGACCAGAAGGCTCTCTTTTCAATTGCTACAACACCGAAGTGTAGGGGAGGGTGCAACTCCTTTCCCTGGATTGCTCCACTTTACCCTTGATACGTACCTTATATTGCTGAGAGTTTAGCAAGGAGGTATCAAGTGCCATTTTTAAAGTCTTTGATATGACGCGACCTGGGATTGAACCCAGGTCTCCCGGACCGTTTGCAAAAAAGGAACCTCTTAAAAAATAATTAACACAAAATGTGACGTACAGTGAACGCAGTTCTCTGACTTTTATGAATAAGATAACCCTAGATTGGTTGACATGCCATTAAACTCAATCAATAAATCAATAAAGTCACAAAAGTATAGAGAAAATATCAGTACTAAAATATACGAAATAGAACCAACTCATGACTCTCTGTTTCCCGCTCTCGATCGTTAGGTGGAATTCATTCAACCATATGTAAATATTGGGGAATTCCCCCAGAGTAAAGGCTGAACTGTGAGATTGTATATATATATATATAATTAGATTGGCCGACCGTAGTCAAGGGCGCCCCGAAGGGTCCCTTTTCAAAAGCTACAACACCGGGGTATAAAAGAGGGTGCTACTACTTTTCCTGGATTTGCACCACTTATCTGTAATCCGTATTTTATAATGCTCAGTGTTAATCAAGAAGGTATCAAGTACCATTTTTTGAGTCTTTGGTATGATTTGACCTGGGATTGAACCCAGGTCCCCTGAACCATTAACGAACACATTATGTCAATTGGACCAGTATATATATATATATATATATATTATACTTGCCATAAGCGATTGAAAAAAACAATTTGCTTTTACTCGTTTGATCTTGATAGCTAAAAATGAGAACATTACGCAAGACAAAGCAAATTATCAGTGCAATGAATGCAAGAAAGCATTTAATTATGTTCTGTGTTTCTGATGGCTAAAGTGCTTGAAAAAAAAATCGTTGTTAAATAAAAAAATGTTTATTGTTCAAAAATTTTGTCCGGAATATCCAGAGATAAAAAGGAAAAACTCATCTTGCTTTTTGGGAGGGTTACAACGCTAGAAAGTTTATTTAGATCACACTCCTCCACATTGGCAAAACATTATTAATGGTTCCTACAATCTGAAGCAACAAAGACAGTGTTCCTGTTTATTCAAGTGTGACAATTAGAGGAGATCTACGCGGACTCTTTAGAGGTTGTGTATGATCTTTCCTCTCCAGTCGTTGGGTCTCATTCGGTAGGCCGTTCTATCTCCAGACGGTTCTGTCGGGAGTACCTCAGCACTGGAGATTTCCTCTGGCCTCAGGGGGCTATCCCCCCAGGCTTTAACCTTCGATGGGGTTGGGTTTATCGCACGGCGCCTGAGGCGACCCGAAAAGGGGAATGCCGACGGGGTCCGAGGCATTTTGGGAACTGCCTGACGCGTATGGGTTCCGTCCCTGCGACAGGACCCACCTTAAACGGCCTTGTGCCACCTTCTTTCGCTGGTGGGACGTAGGATAAATGAATAATCAAGTATGACAATTAGAAGTTTATTGATTAAATTGGAGCAACGAAGTAGCCGATAATTTAACCTGAAAAATCTGATCCTTTTGTCGTATGCATAATGCGGGATAGAATTTCAAAATCTTAAGGGGGTACTGCGATAGAAACAGGTTAAGAATTACCATTGTAGAGCATAGCTCATAAAGGCTATATATATATATATATATATATATATATATATAATCCAAGGAAATTGGTCTAAGCTTTCGACAGAAAGGTAATAATCCAAGGAGAAAGTAGAATATCCAACGGAATATTCAGTGCCAACGGCTATCATAGATATAAATAATTTCAGTTTAAATATATAACGAAACTAACGCGCAGAGCAAAAATTATTTTTTTAAAATCAGGCGATATATAATTTTCATTCAATGAATAGCTATGCTACGTCATCAGTTCATTTTTTCTTGTTTCTTCTTTTATACCAAATCAACTCTTTTAAAAACTTTTTTAAAAAAAGAATAAAAATAAACAAACTTTTTCGCAAAATCTTTTTTAACTTCGATAACCGAAGGTCGAAACGAGTTGAGAACCATAAAAAATAAATCCCACCAAAGAAATATACCTACTTGTCTTATCACTTTTGTTTATCTATCTATCTATCTATCTATGTGCGTGTATGTGTGTGTGGGGGAGCGTGTGTGTGCGAGTGTGAATAATTTTGTGGGCCCACGTACATACCGTACCTTTTATTTTATTGTATCTTATTTAGCACACATATATGCGTGTTTACATATTAGGTGAGGTTAACAGGGGAAAGGAAGTATATATATATATATATATATATATATATATATATATATATGTATATATATATATATATATATGCACTTTACTCTTAGACCCGTGGAAACCGTTAATCTACCACGATTAGTGAAAATCCACGCTTTTTAAGCTTTGTTAAATAATTGCTTTGTACTGGTTTAACCATTAATTATCAGCTTTTGATGGACATAACGACGCTAAATAACAGTTTTACACGATATTGTTTGGGAAGAAGACATATTCGCTGACCTAATTACAACAGGGAAGTGTCTGTTAATGTTTCACCCTGAATCCTATAAAGTCGCCTTTCGTTACGTTGAAAACTCCTCTCTCTCTCTCTCTCTCTCTAAACATGCATGCATATATATATATATATATATATATATATATATATATATATATATATATATATGCGTGCGTTTGCCCTATCCCTTCACACGAGCAAAATACGACACAAAGTTATTTTTTAAGCGGAGTTTAAAGGTTTGAATTCGGAGTTTTCTAGCTTCTAATCAGGTTGCCATTCCAAGGTTAAAGAGCTCAGTCTGTCCCACTATTTACAAAAAGCTGGAGGAAGAATAGTTAGATGCATACTTTTCCGCAGGGTCTCGATCAGTATTTGAATTCCTCTCGCCGTGTCCATTTACTACAATGGAATATATATATATATATATATATATATATATATATATATATAGAGAGAGAGAGAGAGAGAGAGAGATTACTAAGTAAAATAGGCAGTTTTGAAAAAAAAGATTATTTCACAAGTGATTTTGCGTCATCAGAATAAAAATGAAATCACCGTAAAAAGAAACCTATGAAAAACGAATATTTACAATGCAAGTGAAAGAAGCGTGCTAATTTTTTCAGTTACCCCAACGGTTAAATCAACACTTCATGTAGTGTAATGGTTAGCATGCCGGATTAGCAGACCCTTGTTCGTAAATTTGATTCTCACCGAGTGTCTCATACTTCTTGTCATGTGCCACAACTAAGCTAAACTAAGAAAATAACAACAGTATCGGTTAGATTGATTCATATCTTCTTTTCTGTATATTTCAATATTCTACATTCATTTGATATTGATTTAATAAGGAAAGTATTTTGTAAAAACCCGGATGTTTGTTGACAGCAGCAGATTAGTGGATTATAGCGCTTTTTATCTGCGTTATTGTAATGAATTGTGATCTTTTTATTCATTTATTTATTCATTAGAAGTTCCTTGTTTATATAAAATTAGATATTTACTTAGTTGTGACACAAGGCTGAATATACTGAGCAATATTTGTGAGTAATTACATTTGTTTACATCAAAGTTATCCTCAAAGATGTCGCGGTCAGGTACCGGAACATTAAGCATTTTTTTTCTTTTTTTCAGCTTTTCTCGGTATTCATCTGTTGTTTTCTTTAATTTTCTTGAAGTAACATCAATGTATTATCTCGGACATTACAAAAAAGCTTACTCACCATTTAGGAAAAATTAACTCTTTACACATTAAAAAAAACCCAAAACTTAGGAAGTCTCATGGATAACAGAAAATTAGAAAAAATTCAACAAAAACGAACCTACTATCGCATTTACGCGTAAATGTTATGCTATTAAAAATCTGTATGCACAAACAATAGCATTGAGCAATTAAAATTAATCCGTCATGCGCTAACCTCATTCGAGTGAGTGTTTTTTTTTTTACGTTGTGACGTTTTCGCGCATAAATCTTACAAATCTGTTGTTTCTAAACAATTAGCGTTAGTAATTACGTTGCTATGACAACCTCATAAATATTGAATTTTGACCATACGGACAAATGGTATATGCAAAATTCAGAATCCGTCCTGGCGAGTGAGACGCACAAAGTCCTCTGGGAGATACAAACGGATCACATAATTTCGGCCAGGCGACCGGACTTTGTGGTTGTCAACAACAACAACAAAAAAGAAAAAAAAAAGAGAAGCTGTCGAATAGTGGACTTTGCAGTCCCGGTAAACCACAAAGTAAAATCAAAAGAAAGCCAAAAGAGAGATAAGTACCAAGACTTTGCCCGATGATACCAATTAATATTGGTGCGCTTGTTACAATTCTTAAAGAATTGATATCCGCTCAGTGCTGATATATATAAATCCTTGCAGTGTGTCCATAGGTAGAAGTCTGCAGAAAAACGTGGCTTATGAGTTTTTCTTCACTCCACTTGTAGTCTTGTTCATCTTACTTGGATGGTTTGTCAGATAGGGGGCATGGAGTTGTACAGTTGCTTTTTGTGGGTTAGATGCTTGCAGGATTTGTTCACGTAACGATTCATTATACAAGAAATAATTTATAACACAAATGATTTGAGTAAAATTAATAATTTCAAGTAATCCCAACATTAATAATTGTATTTGATATTAATAATTTGTCTTCACACAGTTATGTGGTTTTACGTATCCCTCTCCAATACTAATGAGTTTAAAACTATTTAACCCATAGATATGACCCTAACAGACACTATCACGTCGAGTCAGATTGCACTTGGGAATAATGGTAATGAAGCAGTACTTCACACAACCTAGAATTCCAGATGTATTTTAAAGTCATACGCAGAATACCATTCCTTCTGCAAGAGATACAGCCAGCACATTCTTAACCTGACCAACAGGTCGTGTGTTTAAAATTATTTTTTAAAATTTCTCTGACTACCAGACTATCACAATAGATGCTTCTCTTCTCATAGTGTCATGTGATAATCTAAAGTCTTCTGTTGAAGTTTGTCTTGCTTCCAGTCAATAGTGGCATAGCTATTTCGCTATTATAGTCACCTGTCACCGTTGCCTACGATATAGAAGGTCCATATACCAATGTACCCAACATTTTGAACTTTGCTTCGTTTCAAGCGTTCTACTTGGCAATAAAACATGAAAAAAATTCCATTACAATATCGAATATTAGCCATGCAATAAATCGCTTTGGAAATATCATTAAAAATGTTTTAAAAGATGTAGAAAAAAAAAAACTTTTAAAAAAATATTTAAAAAAGCAAACTTTCAATATAGTTTTTAAGTGTTCAAAATATGAAACTAGTAATAGTAGGATTACAAATCAGAGTGATGGTGATACCAACTGTAGTTGGCGCACTTGCAACGGTCTCCAAGGGCTTGCTGTGAAAAACTCGCAATAAGACAACATCGATACAACGAGTTGAAAACTACATAGAAAACCGCGGAGAAGGTCTGATTACAGCCGCCAGAAACAATACTAACAACACGAAACCAATAGAAAGATAATATATAGAAAACAAAAATGGGAATAAAAACAACTTTATGGGCGTTAAAACGACTAATAAGCGACATCTCACACGAGAAAATATGGACGTTGCTAAGAAAAGGAACCCTTAAGAGAGAAACTGAATCTCTCATAATAGCAACACAAAACAACGCCATAAGAATCAGTCATATCCAAGCGAGAATAGATAAGACGCAACAAAATAACAAATGTAGATTGTGTGATAACTGAGACGAAACCATCAATCACATAATAAACGAATGCAGCAAATTAGCACTGAAAGAGTATAAGACTAGACACGACTGGGTGGACAAGGTGATTCACTGGGAGATGTGCAAGAAATTTAACTGTGAACTGTGCTCTCCCGGTTGAAGAAAACTGAAGGAAAGTGAAAAGAGGGATAAGTACCTCGACCTTGCTAGGTAATTGAAAAAAAACTGTGGAACATGAAAGTGACTATTATACCAGTCATGATCGGTGCCTTTGGTACAGTCACCAAAGGATTATTAAAGTAACTGGAGGACTTGGAAATAAGAGGACGTGTCGACACCATCCAAACTATTACCTTATTGAGAACGGCCAGAATACTGTGAAGATTCCTGGAGACTGGAGGAAACTTGCTGTCACTCAAGCTCCAGTGAAAAACCATCAGTTGATACTGAAATGAAAAACTCTCAGGGGTAAGTAATAATAATAATTTGGGCCTTTACCGAGAACTAAGAATGCTGTGGACATGAGGGTGACGGTAAAACCAATTGCAACTAGAGAACTTGAAACAGCTCCAAAAGACTTGGAAAGAAGGCTGGAACAATTGAAAATGGGAGGAAGTATCGAGACCAACCAAACTACAGCATTGTTGAGATTGGTCAGAATACTGAGAAGAGTCCTGCAAACCTGAAGAGACTTGCGGTCACTTAGACTTCAGTAAAAGACCATCAGCTTACACTGGTGTAAAATATTTGCTTGAAGTAAAATAATTATGAAAAAAGACACGTGGAAATTCGTCTTTTGCCGTAAATGATTTCTTTTCCTTGTTTTTATTTTTGATTTTTATTTCACTCGTTTCTGAATACAAAATATATTTGGAAATTGTACAGAATCGTCCTCAATTTTTAAACTGTTACATTTTTCAACATTCCTAGTGATAAGACCAGCTGAAATTAACAGGTGGTCGGTAAAAATGTAGGAAAGATTGCGGTCATTTTTTTCCGTGACACAAGCCGCCGGCAATCAGCATATGAAAACGCTTCGTTGATTAACATTTCTTTTGACAGCTGCAACTGGTATATATATATATATATATATATATGTGTGTGTGTGTGTGTGTGTGTGTGTGTGTGCGTCTATGTGTGTGAGTATATGTATGTGTTTTAATTTCCCGAGTGATATTTTACAAATGAAATCTAAAGAAATATCTTTTTCAAATAAATCCCACGCAGGATTTATATTTAGTTGTTTAAGTCGAGTCAGATTATACAGAATTGATTTATTTGTTATTCAAAGAATTTACTGGAAACATTTCCATGTGACACATACACAAATATTCATACCTACTTAAAAACTGTGGATTCTGATCATATCAAAACTGAGCCTTTATTTAATATTCAAGATATTCATGAATTTTGGCGTTTTCGTATCACTAGAATTGAAAATTGTCGGAAAACACACACACACACACACACATATATATATATATATATATATATATATATATATAGTGTCATCCATAGACTGTTTCGTAGTATCACAACTCTTTAGTATGGCTTGACCCTCGAGATGCTTCAAGCAGAAATCGAAACCAGCCTGACTTTACCTCTGTCGGATTTCTTACCCCAAAGCCATCGTCATTGTCAGCGTAAGTGAAGGAATTCTGTGTATATATCTTTTTACAAACATGCTATCGGCTTCCTGCAGTGCTCAATTCGTGAGAAGAGCTATTGCTTATGCAGAAAAATTCATAGGCTGACCAACATACTCTCAGGGAGCGATAAAATGAAGTCTATTTTTCAACATAGTCCATCTTGCGTTCCACTCATTTTTCCATCGTTAATGAGATGCTTAGATTCCATCACTAGTAGAAATGAACTTTTCAGCGAATGGATTTTCAGCCCATCTTTAGGATCGGTGAATAAACAAATCCTTTTAAAATCAAGCGAATAATCAAGTGATTAGAGAAGGACAAAACTTAAAATAAATTAGTTCTCCTCGTCATGACATTTTATTAGAAAAATTTCATCTGACGATAGTATTTTTTCAGTTATATGACACTTTTAGTAATGAAGCCGACAAGAAGAAATTATATATATATGAAAAACTAGAAATAAATCAAACGGTATGTAAATGTATAGAGATGGAAAAAAACACAAGGTCTTCAGAAGATAATTTTATTAGTAGAAATATATGCCAACGTTAAATGTTTCGGTTTTGTAGACATTCGTTAGGTCGAGTAAGTTACTCAAAGAAACGAAAAAGACGAAAAGGCGTCTTACCGGGTTGTGTACGTGGCGTAATGGCTAAAGTAAGAGACGGCAGTCTCGAAGTAACTGAGTTGGAACTCTAGTTGCGCTACTGCGTTCACTTTGAGAAATGTCCTTATCTCTCAAGCTATGGGTATTAAATAACCCACGAAGGTTGATATGCCGTTAAACAAAGACATCTAACCAGATGTACTGTATGTTTCAGAAAAATCGATATCATTTCGTAATCTAACAACTTAATCAATTCACTTTGAAATGATCGCACATTTTAACAGCCAGTTAACAAATTAGAATTCTACGTTTAATATTTAAACACCTTTTCTAGTTTTATACCAGAAAAAAAGAAAAAAGATAAAAAATTCAATAGAATTGTGAGTTATTTTTACACATGCGGTTAAAATCTTAGATCATTAAGTCTTGGTTAAAAGAGCAATAAGGGTTATCCGAATGCTTTGGCTCGTTTATTAAAACTTTTATTCCCCAATAATACATACTTACATCAGAAAAATAAGGTCAAAAAGTTTGTCTGCTGGTAACCGTTACCGTGGAGGTGTCCTCGTGATGTAATGGTTAAACCGCTGGATTGCGGATTTGTAGTAATCGATTTCGAAATCCAGTCGCGCGATTACGTTCACTTTTGGACAAATACCATTGGGAAAGGTATGAAGCCCCTTATTCTCCCAGCTATGGATTAAATACTAACACTGCTGTTTTTCTAGAATGATGGATAGGGCATTAAATAGCCCATGAAGGTTGATATGCCATTAAACAAAGAACCCAAACCGTTACTGTGATTTTAACCTACTCTAATTTGAACTAGAAGTGGTCCAGTTATTAGATTTCGAAATGATTTGAATTTTTCTGAAAGAGCCTGTATATATATATAGAGAGAGGGCGTTGAACGATAAAATTGTCGTCCTAAAGAAAACAACACTACAGCTTTATCTTAGAATTTTTATTGAAAAAATCAATCCAGGTAACTTGATTATGTAGCTGACATCTATTCAATGTAGCCGCCTTCAGCCTCAATCACTGCCTCGATACGGATCCGAAACTGGGAGCATGTCTTTTCCACAAGCGCCGGCGGGAGCTCGGCGAATACTCGGCGGATGGCGGCGATCAGGCTGGCTTTGGTGTTGTGGGAGGTCATGTTGGTGATGTTCTCGACGTATGACCAAACGAAGTAGTCCAGCGGGTTCAAGTTGGGGGGAGGAGGGGGGCAGTGGGAGAAGGGTACAAAGTCGTAGCACTCCTTCTGAAGCCAAGCCTAGGTCTCTTTCGACTCGTGGGCCAGCGCCGAGTCCTGCTGCCACACCCAGGGTCACCACACTCTTCAGCACATCCAGGTACACTTTGATGCTGACTTTCAAGCCGACTTTGAAGATGTGAGGTGGCATGATGTGGACTTCCTCTCCTACGACACTTTTCCAGGTCAAGGACGGATTCAAGGCTGAATGGCTCCCAGCTTCGGCTGTACCACCTGTAGGTGGACGATGATGTCATTGACAAGCATTGCATAGCACTTGACTCCCGAGTCAAGTTCAAGCTATGAGCCGGCATATGTGCCGGCCTCACGTAATATATCGAATTAGCCCCAGTTCAGCTGTAGGCTCATCTAGATCACATTGTAACTAAGTGGGCTGTTGACCAGCATACCTCCAGCAGGGATCGAACCTCAGCTACTGCTCGGCCTTCCCGTCCCTAAACCCTCACAATAAAAAAGACCTTTTGTCTAGTCCTATCTGATGGGAGGTAGAGACAAATAAGACTTCTTTGAACAGAATGACGAATGATAAAAGCTGATGGATACTCAAGGGTACTCTGCCGCACAGCAGTCACCGCAGCGACAGTACATACATTGCGCTTATGACCCCTTCCAGCAAGTTCATCGATTGATCCATTGGAGGTGCCCGTGGTGTACTTGTTATCGACGTAGAAAATGAACACGGCGACACGAGTTCAAATCCTGGACGGAACTGATTGCATTTCACATAGCACTAATACCCTTGGGAAAGGTATGGATCCAATTATTCTCCCTCCAACTATGGGTAAATAGTAGGACAGACTAGGTTCTTCAGCCCTGGTGAGGCAACTAGTCTAGGAGAAGGAAAACTCTGAATTAAAACCTGTTAAACTCCGCTTAAAAATTGACCTTGTGTCATATCCTGCCCGAGCGGAGGGGTTGGGTAAATAGGATCGATTGATCCAGTTCTTTCACACCAAGCCATTATGTTCTGAATAATGTTATGTTGTCGATATTTTCTCTGCGATTCAATAATTGATTGGTTTGGTTTGGTTTTATGGCATATCAACCATTGTTGGTTGTTTAATGCCAAATACATTTTTATTCATATAAACAGTTCTACTTCAAACATTTCAGTTTAGCATAAGTACAGTCTTTTGTTTACACACAGTTAAATGTCAAAACTGTTTCATTTCAAACAATTCAGTTTAGCATAAGTATGAAGTTTAAAGTGCAAAACATTCCTATTTCAACCAATTTAATTTAGCATAAGGATACAGTTTAGTTCTATTTGACCCATAAATAGGACCCTATCAGACGCTACCATTCCAGGTAAGAGTGAACCTGGGAGTTATGGCAATGAAGGGATACTTCGCATTCCTCAAAGCTCCACAATTACTGGAACCTCACCATCAGATTGTTTAGTCTCCTATCGAGGACACTCGTTGGTGGGGGGGGGTCTTACGCTTCTGCAGAGAAGGAGTCAGTGTATTCTACAGCCCTAGCCAAATGGGCAAATCTCTCATTGAAAATGACAAATAAATAAATAAAAACTAGGATAGATTAATAACTCACAACTCTTGAGTTTCATAATTCCAACCGCCTAATGATCGTAGTTATGAAACTAAGAATTTCTGTAGCTTTTAAAAATTTTAAGCAAAAAAAAAAACCTTGTGCCATACTCGCCCGCTTGGCAGGGCGCGTTTCAAATAGCGTTACTTGTGGACTATCTCTGACAGCAGCAGTTACTCGGTCGAGGCTGCCTGACGTGGGTGCCGGGGAAGCCTAGCACTGACGTCACGCGGCCGACTCTCCTCGAGTCTCAGGGGGCCGTTCCTCCAGGCTCTAACCCTCCTTGGAGGGGCTAGGTTTATCGCTTGGAGCCTGAGCTTAATTTGCTGACTAAGCAGTCATCACTAGTAGTAGTTTACCTTCTTTATGTTTGTTAGTGAGTGTTGTATTTTGTTAATGTTTTAAAGATTTCTATTTCATTCCCACGGTCCGTTTTGGTTATTTCTCATTCAGTAACCTTTTGTTTGGTTACAACGTAATCATTGTATATTTGTATATTCCCTATTATTTCCTTTGCATATAAAACTAATCATTGTATAATATTTAGATAAAAAGGCGCTCTTGACGAAACGTTTATTGTCATAGGCAATGGACTCGTCGATCAGAAAGAGGCTGTTTGCATTTCACATAGCGCTAAAATCCTTCTTAAAATGTTTTTTTCTCGACATAGGATCGTAGACATATTTAGATTGGTTGGTTGGTTGGTGGTTAGTTGTATTTTATGGCATATCAGCCTTTGTAGGATATTTAATGCCAAATCTATTTTTATACAAATAAACATTTCTATTTCAAACAATTCAGTTTAGCATGAGTGCATAGTTTAATTGTCAAAACATTTCTATTTCAAGCTATCCGGTTTATTCAAACAGTTCTCAGTCAGCCAATTCAGTTTAGCATAAGTATAGATTTTGTTTACATACAGTTAAATGTCAAAACAGTTCTATATTAAACAATTCAGTTTAGCGTATGTAGATATTAATTGTCAAAAACAGTTCCATTTCAAACAATTCAGTTTAGCATAAGTACGCAGTTTAAATGTGTGTACACAGTTTAATTGTCAAAAACATTTCGATTTCAAGCTATTCAGTTTAGTCAAACTCTTCTAATTCAAACAATTCAGTAGATAGGACTTTATCAGGTGCTACCATTTTGGGCCAGAGTGGACCTGGGCGCAATGGTAAATAAAAGGGTGCTCTGCGTTCCCTAAAACTCCAGTATCGCTGGAATCTCACCATCAGATTGTTTAGTGTCATATGAGGACACTCGTTAGGGTGGGGTGGGGGGTCTTACCGCTCTGTGTATTCTACAGCTCCAGCCGACTGGGCAAAAAATTCCTTGTTTAGTTCATTTGTAAAGATTTTTTCGACTAAAACATGCTTCTCCGTGCATATTACATATTCTTCAGTAAATTTCACATGACGACCCTTGTGTCAAGTCCTGTCTGGTGGGAGGCAGGGACAAATATCGAGTATTTTGCTGATTGTCTCTGACGGCGGTGATTATTCGGTCGAGGCTGCCGGATGTTGGTGTCGGGGAAACCCAGCACTGACGTCATTCGGCCGACCCTCCTCGAGTCTCAGGAGGCCGTCCCTTCAGGATCTAACCCTCCTTGGAGGGGCTCAGTTTATACCGTCCTAGGGAATGGACAAGGTGACCAGAGTTCAAGTTATGGACGAGGCTGTTTGCATTTGACAAAGTAATAAAAACCTTTGGGAGGGATATGTATTCAAATATTTCTCCCCTCACTATGGGTCAATAGTTGGTCAGATTAGCTTTTTAACTTTGACATAGCAATCAGTCTATTAGAAGGAAAAATTTGTTCAAACCAGTCATAAACCTGGAGTGGGGTGGGCTCCGGCAGGTTATACTTATCCAAGACATAACCAGTGAGTGATAGATGGTCAATGAATTTATGAAACGATAAGTGTGTAAAAAATGAGCGCTAATCACTCGTTTAAAAAAGTTACTTGCAAACAATTCGCTTACAAATCATATATATAACAAACCTACACGAGTTAGTTCGAGTCTCATTAGGTGCCCCATTTTTATGGCCTTGTAACCCTTATGTACTCTGACGAAAGCAACAGCTGGAAACATATACATATGTAAGAACGAAATAAATAATTCGGAAAAAATACAAATTTTGAAATGTTTACTTTTTTTCTCCTTTTGGACTTACAACTAAATCTTTTTTTTACATATATATATATATATATATATATATATATATATATATATTGTCATCCACAGACAGACTGTTACGTTGTATCACAACTCTTTAGTATATATATATATAATTTCTAAGTTTAATTCCACAAGTGTAATCTTAGTTGTCTTAATTTTAGTTCTCTCAAGAGACGTGACCAAAACGAAGGGTTGCCTTTTTTTTTAGAATTTTAGATTTAAAAATATTTTATTAATCCTTATATGCATACACTTAAAAAAGGCACTGTTTAAATTCTGCATGAACCACAAAATCTTTATATATAATTCTATTTGCAATTAATCATTTGTTTGCACTAGTAACAATTTAACGTCAGTCGTTTGTTTACACACATTTTAATGGATATACATATAAACAGGATTCGGTACTTGAAAAAACATGCAAAAGTTGATATGCCATAAAAGACCAACAAACCGACCAATTAAACATTATCAATCAATCATATATATGTCCAAGACACAAAGACTGCCAACCGGACTTAATTTACATAGAATTTGATTACAAATAGTTACTTTCATTTCTATGAAATTAAGCTGTGAAAAATATCACGTTTTCTCCTTTACATACACAATGTTGTTCAGTGACAATATGTATGAAAATAGTCAGCAGTTTATAGTTTATAGTTTAGAATAAAACTGCTTCATCTGCAGTGAAGTAAATACAAGCAAATATGAATGATGTTGTAGATTTTAATTAACAATAGACCAGATGTTTTGAAACAATGTACCATTGCCCAGAATTGAACTCTGAGTTCTTGGTATGTATTTAGCCAACCCCTCCGCCACGGGCAGGATGTGAAACAAAGTCAATTTTTAACAGACTAAAGCGAGCTTTCCTTCTACTAGACTGGCTAAAGAATCCAGTTTTCGTTTCACTTCAAGGTAATTCTCTTTGGAAAGGCATGAATCCTTCTCTCCCTTCTCCTGTCCTGAGATCTAGGTATACGCAAAGTGAAAAGTTTAAGTAAGAAATGAAATGAATATGGTTTATTGCTGTAGTTAGAATATGCCAATTGTATCTTCTGGTGACAGGTAAGACCCCACTCCTTCGAAATTGGTTGACCTGAGGATGATATTAACCTACACCCGGTGGTAAAGCTCCTGTTATGGAACTCAAGGGATTGTGGAGTTACTCCTTCATTACCATCACTCTCATGTCCACTCTAACCCGGAGGGTTAATATCTGTTTGGATAGCATCTATGCAAAATAGATATGTTTGAAAATCATTAGCATTTGTTAGGAATACGGAGGCGCGCTATCGTCGAAGGAAGTAGGATTAGCGGCCCTTATTCAAATCCTGGAAAAGGCTCTTAACCTATTGATTTGCGTTAATGCCCTTTGGAAAAGCACGGATCCATATGTTCTCTCCAAGCTAAGAGAAAATAGTAGGGCAAACTGGGTTCTTTAACATAGACTAAGAGAAGTAAATATTTGGATTCAAACCAACAGTATTCTATTTCTAACAATTCAATTTAAAATAAATCATTTGTTTCCACACTGTTTAAATGTCAAACAGTTCTATTTGATCCATAGAAAGGACCCAATCAAGTGTTACCACTCCGGGTCAGTGTGGACCTGGGAGCAATGGCAATGAAGATGTATTTCACATTGCCCAAAGCTCCGATGCTTGAGCTTCACCATCAGATTGTTTAGGGTCATTACCAGGACACTCGTTGAGAGGTCTTACCCCTTTGCAGACATCCAGTCGGTGTATTCTACTGTTCCAGTTTACTGAACTGATTGAGAAAGGAAAAAATCGAATATAAGATTGCATGTATTTATCCAACTTCTTCGCACAAGATCAATTTTTAATTCAGAGTTTCCCTTATCTTATACCGGTTTCTATGCCGAGGTGAAATAGCCTAATCTGCCCTGTTATTTATCCATAGGTGGAAAGAAAAAAGTTGGATGTATGTATATCTTCCCCAAGTAAAATGCGAAGTAAAATGCAAGTAACCTCGTCCAAGACATGAACTGGGATTACCATATCCATTTTCTACGCAGATAACCGTTACACCTCGAGCGTGTCCGGTAGAACAACACTATAGTATTTACCTACCTCTCGATGAGAAAGCATGTAACGCCAGGTGGTATTTAGGCATATTAGGGATTTCCACACAGGTACGTGTGGATAGTTTCAGCAATTGTCCAGTTTTGTTTGATTCCCTTACTCTCCCAGCTATAGATTAGATAGTATCACCACAGTTCATCTGCAATGAATTTTGCATTAAATAATCCTCGAATGTTGGTATGTCATTAAAACAAAGTATCCTAACCTATCTGCTTAAAAATAGACCTTGGGTCACATCCAAATTGAGGAGAATGTGTTTGTTTAATATATATATCAATATTCATCTTTTTTTTTCTTGAGAGGCCAACCGTATTTCTCATGTACACAAAAGAAAGAAAAAAGTATTAATAGCTTCATGAAATTATTATAGATAAATAACACAATTGTTTATTTCAGTCTTTAAATATACTGGTTTTAAAAAGCACATACTTGTGTATAAGTCGACTTCGTGTATAGATAGATCATTGATTTACAGTCACAAGATATTTAAGTTATGAATTAGATTTTGATTGTTCCGAATCTTTTTCATAATGTATGAATTTTTACCGAAAGAATTGATCTTCAGTATTCGTCCAATACACAAGTATATGTAGTTTTTCCAGATTTGATGCATTTACATAAGACTGAGAAATCAAATGAAGTAATTTGTTAGCTTTAGAAAAAACAAACGAACAAACTGTAATAAAAAAAAATACTTCAGTATTTACATTACAATAACGAGTTTAAGAGGCGATGAGTGTTTTTCCAAAGAGTTATTCAGTGTAATAACATTTTCTATCACCAAAAATGTCTCTTTTTTATTATGTTCAAAGAATTGAGTAAAGAAAAAAAAAAACACAAATAAACTTAATATACAAGACTGTTATCAAGTGAATAATCTCCGCGACTCTTTGCAGTGCATCATGAAATTATCAAGGTTACGCGTATGTACCCGTGTATAAGTCGATTTTGTCTCTTGATCGATCATTGATTTATGACCATGAAATATTTAATTTAACGAATTAATGTATGAAAACTTATTTTCCCATAATGTCTTTCTCATAATGTCTTTCTCATAATGTTTGAATTGTAACTTTTTTTCAGCTCATTTCGAGATTAACTTACCAAAGCGTGGGTGTGTGTCATTGGTTTGGTTTCTTTGTTTAATGGTATATCAAACTTTATAGGTTATTTAATGCCAAAGCCATCCTCGTTGGAGAACAGCAGTAGTACTGTTCAACTCATAGCAGAGTGTATAAGTGGGTTCATACTTTTTTCAAGTGTATTAGTCCGAAATTGAACGCTATAGCGCGACTGGAACTCGAACTCGTTTAGAAATCCAAAAGGTTTTCTCATAATCTCTTTCACATAATGTCTGGATTGTAACTTTTTATTACTTGTGTAAATATTGTACATCAGTACGAGGCTCATTCAATAAATAAGGTGAAATTTGCCTAAAATGTTGGCACAAGGAAGCTCTGTTTATAATCGCACCTTTTTTAAGGGAACCAATTGTAATTGGTCCTTTCGTGCTTCAGAAGACGGTCAACATGACCTTCTTTACTGACCATTGTGAATTTAAACCTGTAAAACTTCGCTTAAAAGTTGAGTTTT
The DNA here is from genome assembly GCA_963585895.1 of Sepioteuthis lessoniana. Taxonomy (NCBI): domain Eukaryota; kingdom Metazoa; phylum Mollusca; class Cephalopoda; order Myopsida; family Loliginidae; genus Sepioteuthis; species Sepioteuthis lessoniana. The sequence goes on from OY757919.1 coordinate 66,384,673, forward strand.
TTTTATCAGTATATATATATATATATATATATATATATTAGAAAAATGTATTATTGATTGGAAAAGGTGATCCACTTGGAATTGTACCTGCAACTTAGCTTTAACCTCTCAGTCAAATGGTATATACACAGATCAGAATTTCTTCCCGAAGATTAAGAATAAAAATTCTCTGGGATTTTGAAATGAAAAAAAAAGAGATTGGCTCATCCTGACCAGAAGACTAAACCTAGTTTTAGTTCCTTAAAAGAAAATTACATGACAACGCGTAGACTTTGCGATTAAAAGTATAAAATCAAAGGGTAAATAACGGGACCATGTCATGGAGCTGAAAAAATTATGGAACATAAAGGGGACAGTGATGCCAATCAGAGTTAAACTTCCGTAATATTCCTGAGGAACCTGGAAAATACTGGGATAACTGGACATGCACTGAAGCATTGAGACCATCTTCATTACATTATTGCTGAAATCAGCTAGAAAACAAAGAGTATTGGAGAGTTGAGGAAACTTGATATCATACTGACTTCAATGAAGGCCACTCGTTACAACTGGTCAGAAAAACTCGAAAAATCTATAATACTACTAATACTACTACTAATAAAACTAATTATGATTAATGGCACAGTCCGCTGGGGCTTCAGAATACACCGACTGTATCTCTGCAGAGGGGTAAGACTCATCAAAGAATGTCCCGATATGTCACTAAACAATCTGATCAGGTTCCAGGGATGCTGGCGCTTTCGGGAATGTGGAGTACCTCTTCATTGCCATCGCTCTCAGGTTCACTTTGGCCCGGAGGGGTAGCACCTGATAGGGCCCTATATATGTATCAAATAGAACACAACTGTGTGCTTATGCTAAACTGAATTGTTTGAAACAGGACTGTTTTTACCTTTAAACTGCGTACTTATTCTAAACTAAATAGTTTGAAATAGAAGTGGTTTTGACATTGTAACTGTACTTATACTAAACTGACTTGTTGGAAATAGAACTGTTTATATCTATAAAAAGGCATTGGGCATTAGATGACCGAAAATGGTTGATATGCCATAAAACCAAACCAAACCAAACCAATAATAATAAAGGATTACAAGGACTTAAAGGTCCTTAGATGGACATACACCTAGATTCAAAGAGAGCAACACAAAGGAAAGTTTCAAATAGGAAAACACCAGGCCATGCTGGCATAAATGGATTACAATTACCTGGGAATATCGGAACCGTCAAAAGAATGGACACCATCAAAGCAGATGTGAAGTGAAAATTAGAAAAGAGTACGTCAGACGAACGAAAAACTTCTCTAAATCAACCTCCACAGCAGAAATCTCATCGAATGGTAAAACAACTGGGTAGTTCCCCTTATAAAGTAAAGTTGGCAACCGTAGTCGAGAGCGACCCGAAGGCTCCATTTTCGATAGCTACTACACCAAGGTGTAGAGGGGGGGTGCTACTCCTTTCCCAGGATTGATCAACTTTACGCTTGATCCCTACCTTATAATGCTGAGTGTTAAGCAAAGAGGCATCAAGTGCCCTTTTTATAGTCTTTGGTATGACACGACCTGGGATTGAAACCAAGTCTCCCGGACCAAGATGCTCAAAACCATTCTTAAAATGGACAAGGGAAAAACTCCAACAAATGGATCATAGGACAATAAAATTGGTGACTATGCACAAGGCCTTATATCCAAGATATGATCTAGACGGAGAGTATGTGTCAAGAAAAGAAGGAGGAAGAGGACACGTCAACATTGAAGATTGCATAGATGCATCAATACGAGAACTGTTATATAATTGCGGTGGGATTTTTTTTTCATATTATCATTTTTCGTTTTATATATCTTACCTTTCGGTTTAGTTAAGCTGAGAACCTTTTGGCTTAGTGCATGGGTTAGTTAGGTACACACATTGAGTTCAGGTGGATCACTGAGTGGAAATAAAAGCTATTGAACATGAGGATGACAGTGATTCCAATTGTATTAGCTGCACTTGGAACGGACCCCAAAAGCTTGGAGAAAAGACTTGAAGAATTGAAAGTTAGAGGAAGAATCGAGACCATCCAAATAGAGAACTACTAAAATCAATTAGCCTGATTGTCGTTTTATGACATATTAACCCTTGTGAGTAATTTAATGCCAAATTCTGGCCGCTACTCGCATAATGCAAAGCTCTTCGAACGATTTGAGCACTCTGGTATCCGACAAGGTATAAATGTAAACAAAACGAAAGCTACTACTGAATGCCTTATTAATGCTGAAGTGGCTCGCTTTTTGGCTGAGCGGTATGATACGAAGTCTAACGTAAAGATGGGCGGGTTTCGATCCCAGCTTCAAACGTCCTACGTATCTAGCCACACTGAAGAGTTATGATACAACGAAACAGTCTATCTGTGGATATATATATATATATATATTGTAAATGAATAGTGTTTTGTAAATTTATTTTTAAGCAAGTGGTAAGAAGTCATTTGCTTGCATATTGTTAAATGGTTTCAAGTATTGTTATTTAAGACTAATAATTCTATTTATTATCAATAATTTGTTTTCTCACAATTACAAAGAATCTAATATTAATCATTTGTTTGCACACGGTTAAATGGTTTTAAGTACTTCTATTTAATAATTCAATATTAATCATCTGTTGGTACACAAGAGAATGTTTACAAGGACTCCTATCAAAAACAAATAGTACTATTCAATATTAATCCTTTCTTCGCATACATTTAAATCTTTTTTGTATTGCTATTTAACATTAGTCATTGTATTCATCAAGTATCCCTATGTAATATAAATAATTTTCACACAGCTTTATAGTTGGCCCGGTCGAATGGGGCTGTAGAATACACCAACTGCATCTCTACAGTGGAGTAAAACTCTCCCAATGAGTGTCCTCGTGTGACACAAAAAAAATCTGATGATGAAGCTTCAGTAATGCTGGAGCTTTCAGGAATGTGGAGTACCCCTTTACTGCCATCGCTCCCTGGTTCAATCTGGCCCGGAGTTGGAGCACCTGATAGGATCCTGTCTATGGGTTAAATAGAACTAAACAGTGTGTTTATGCTAAACTGAATTGTTTGAAATAGAATTGTTTTTGACACTTTGTACTTATGGTAAAATGAATAGTTTGAAATAGAACTGTTTAAGTGATGTACTCCTATGGATCCCCACATATGGCCGGGCAAAAGCAGGACGACCAGCTCGAACATACATTCACCAGCTATGTGAGGATACGGGATGTAGCCCTGAAGACCTACCAGAGGCGATGAACGATAGGGAGAAGCGGCGAGAGAGGGTCAGGGATATCCGTGCCTGTGGCACGACATGATGATAATGATGATATGTACAAAAATGGATTTGGTATTAAAAAACCTACAATGGTTTATTTGCCATAAAACAAAACAAAACAAAACAGCTGTATAGTGTCAAAACAAAACAGCTGTATGGTGTCAAAAACTAATAATAATTCTTAATAAATGATGTTATATTTGACTCATAAATTGGACACTAACAGCTACGACAAATCCGTACCAGAGTAGACATAGGAGTGATTGCAATCAAAGGGCAACATACATACCCCAAAACTTAAGGACTTGAGCCTCAGCATAGGATCAAATCTAATATTGTACTCAGGGTACTCGTTGATGGGAGTCTTACCCTTCTGCGGAGGTGCAGTCGCCGTATACTACAGGTGCCGATGGTGTATTGGTTATTGGTTATCGTCGCAAGAAATGGACACGGCGACACAAGTTCAAATCCTGGACGAGGTTGATTGCATTTCACACAACACAAATACCTTTGGGTAGGGTATGAATCCAATTATCCTCCATCAAACTATGAAGAAATAGTAGGAAGACTGGGTTCTTTAGCCTTGATTAGGCAACCAGTCTGGGAGAAGGAAAAGTCTGATTTCAAATCTGTTAAACTCTTCTAAAAATTGACCTTGTGTCACTTCTTGGTCGTGCGGAGGGGTTGGGTAAATACATACTACAGCCCTTGCCAACAGTTTGGGAAATCAACTAATAAGAGATCTGAAGAACAAAGGAGACTTGCTGTCACTCAGACCCCAGAGGGGAAAATTACCAGTTTAAGATAGTGTGAAAAACTCACAGCGCGCAAAATGTTAAGTAGACCACAAATCCTTTGTCAATTACAGACCAAAAAGAAAATGACAAATACACGATGCACCTTGCCGACAAAATTTCATCAAATCATATATTTATAGGAAATATAATCAAAATGTAAAAAGCATGAACGAACAAACAAACAAACAAACAAATAAAGTAAACAAATAAAAAATAATAAGAAAGTCCCCTCCCACAAGAAAAAAAGATTATATGTTCTTGCTGTCGTTCGGTAAATTGCTTCAGAAAAAAAAAGAGAAAAAAACCCGTACCCCACTCTCGTCTCTCTACCAACCCCTGCGCACTGCTGGTCCCGACACAAATTCAGAAACAGAAGTCATAAACATCTCTTCTTTCTTTCTTTCTTTCTTTCTTTCTTTCTCGTCCGCACCCTTCTCTCAAGCCATCCATCGTTCTCTACAAATGTTACGATGTCGATGATAACCCGTATTTTTTTCCATACTTTAGCAAAGGTGAATATAACGTTCTCTTTGCCTTGAAGAAAGCAGCAACCATGTTTTGAGAACAAGGTTAAGTAGTGTCTTTGCATTCTCTCTCTCTCACACACACATTCACAAACAGAGAAAAAGAATGATAATAAATGTAAATAAATGAATTAAGATACCAAAATACCCTCCTTATATCTTGTGCCCTGTTTTCTTCTTAATACCCTTGTGAGTTCTACGTCAAGCAGCTATTTTGATTTAACCCTTTCCTTTTCTTTCTTTAATTTCTTTTTTTATTTCTTTTACACTACACTTTCCCTTTCTTTTCTTTTTCTTTCTATACCTCACCTTTTCTTTCTTTCTTTCTTTCTTTCTTTCTTTCTTTCTTTCTTTCTATCTACGGCCTACTCTCCCTTTCTTTCTTTCTACACCCCAATTTTTCTTTCTTTCTTTCTTTCTTTCTTTCTTTCTTTCTTTCTTTCTTTCTATTCAATTTTTCTTTTTGCTTAGGTCTTCTTCTTCTTCTTCTTCTTTTTCTTCTTCTTCTTCTTCTTCTTCTATTTTATGGATTTGTTCCGCCCTTTCCACCGTTTTTCTTTATTATTGTGGTTGTTGATGTTGTAGAAAGTGAAGTAAACGATTGGTTAAAATATAGGTCGATACTGTATCTTTTGAAGCTTTAATACTCACTCTATTTATTTATTTATTTATTTATTGCTTGGGAAAGGCGATGATGGCGTATTAAACAGAAGTGTTCATTCGGCTTAAAAAAATCTTGTCAGTGTAAATAAAACGAGAAACTTTCAAAATCACAAAAAAAAAAAAAAAAAAAAAAAGTAGAAACAGACTTAATCATGTACCAAAACGACCACATCAAGTAAACTGAACAAAAGACCCACACTTATAAGTAAGAAATTGGGAAAAAAAGATTATTCTACATTGTTTTTTTGTTTTTTGTTTTTTCTTTTTGCGGAGGGTGGTTGCTTGATAAATTTTTACGTACTTCTTGAATTCCAATCAAAATTATTTTACACTATGCGAGTTTTTCACACTGGCATTAGCTGATGGTCTTTTACTGGAGTCTGACGGACTGGAAGTCTCCTCAGGTCCCCAGGACTTTTCTCAGTATTCTGGGCGACTTTAACAATGCTGTAGTTTGGATTATCCAGATTCTTTTGAGTTTCAACTCATCCAGAATCCGTTTCAAAACTTTGGTGACCATTTAGAGTTCGCTGATTATAATTGCTATGAACGTCAACCTCATGTTCCACAGCTTCCTTAATTATCTGGCAAAGTATAAGTATTTGTCTCTTTTTTCGCTTTCTTTGATTTTCACTCTGTGGTCCGCTGGAACGGGAAAATCAACAACACAATAAGTTCTGCTTCCCTTTTTATTATTATCACGAGCTCTGGTCTTCTGGTTGGGATAAAATGATTTGTTCGTATTTCAAAATCCCAGGGAATTTATTATTTTGAGAGTTTTTCACACCAGTGTTCGATGATGGTCTTTCACTGGAGATTGAGTGACAGGAAGTCTCCTCAAGTCTCCAGGACTCTTCTCAGTATTTTGGCCAATCTTGATAATTCTGTAGTCTGGAATGGATTTCTCTTCTCCTCTTACTTCCAAGTCTTCGAGTCCCTTTACCAAACACTTGAGGATTGTTTCGAGCGCACTTATTACAACTAGTATCATCGTCACCTTTATGTTGCATAGCTTTTGGTTTAGTCATCAAGCAAAGTCTTGATATTTCTCTCTTTTTTGGCTTTCTTTCATTTTCATTCAGTAGTCCACCAGTAGCAAAAGTCCAATATTCAGCAGGTTCTCTTTTTTTGTAGACTATCTGATCGTCTGGCCGGTTAGTTTCTTTGTTTAATGGCATATCAACCGTTGTAGGTTATTTAATGCCAAAGCCATTCTAGAAGAACAGTAGTGGTATTATTTAACCCATAGCTAGGAGGATAAGGGGGTTCATACCTTTCCCAAGGGTATTTACCCGAAAGTGAACGTAATAGCGCGACTAGAGTACGAACTCGCTTACTACGATTTCGCAGTCTATCGCTCTAACCAATACATCAGGAGGACACCTCCTCGTCTGGCCGAGATTAGATGATCCGTTTGTATCTCAAAATCGCAGAGAACTTTGTGCGTCTCATTCTCCAAGACGGATTCTGGATTATGCATATACCTCTTGTTCGCATGGTCTATCTATGTCATCCCTCGGATGTCAGAACATAAGAATCTTCTTTAGTTTTCTTGTTCTCTGCTCCATTTTTTGAAGTTCTTTCGCCTATTTCAAAAATGGTTCTGAGTATCTTACAAGAGGGAGATTTCTGCTATATAGTTTGGTTTCGAGTAGTTTTCTTATTCTACAGAGATACTCCTTTTTAATTTTTTATCTTATCTGCACTTGTTTGATGGTGTCCGCTTCCAATATTTCCAAGTACTTCCTTTTCTCTGAGTGTTTTGATTTTTCTTGATTAAGCAGTTCTGTTCCTTCCGTCAACAGTCTTTTCCACTTCTCATTGTTTGCATGGCGCATTTTCTTTGCCGAATTCTATCCCACTGTATATTCTGAGTGCCAGCCTTTGTGGGATCATATTTTACCCCTTTTGTAGTCAATCCACAACATAGCAACATTTTTTCGTCTCATTTTACTTTCCTGGAGATTGTGTTGATCAATGTATAATAAATCACTTGTTCCCTTGAGATATCCTTTCTGTTATTCAGATAAGCGATTGCGGCTTATTAGTTGGTAGTAAACCTCCTCCCTAATTTGTGTTGACAGTATTTTCCACGTCATTGAGAGGCATGTTATAGGTCTATAGTTATTGGGGGCGTTTCCTTTAGGGGGTCTTTTTGGATCAGTGTGATCTTTCTTATGTTCATCCATTCGGGTATATTTGTTTCTTCTAAATGTCTATCCATTTCGAGAGCCAGTCTGCTGTGGATGGAAGTGAATTTTTTAAAACCAGATTCCATGTATGCCATCATGGCCTGGCGTTTTCCTATTCGGTACATTTTTAGTGTTGCTTTGAGTAAATAGAGGGGTATTTTCTCATTGTAACTCTTTTTCATACTGTTTATCAATTCGGTTTTTCTGTTGTTCTTTCCGTCCCTATATTTTGTTCTAAGAATGTTCTTTCCTTTGCATCGGGTTCTTGGTAAGTAGTTATGCAATTTCCTCCCACTTACGGGTAGAATTTTCTTTCTTTGTTTTGGAATGCCCTGTTTTGTCTGTATTGTTTGACTCTGTCTCGGGATTTTTTTAGTGTTCCTTATTCACCAGTATATTCTGATTTATCTGAGTTATAAGCATTATAATTATTTACTTATTACAGTTTTTCACATCAGCGTTAGCTGATGGTCTTTCACTGGAGATTGTGTTACAGGAAGTTTCCTCAAGTCTCCAGGACTCTTCTCGGTATTCTGAGCGTTTCAATAATGCTGTTGTTTGGATGGTCTCCACTCGGCCGCCAACTTCCAAGTCTTTCAGGCCCTTTAATAATCCTTTAGTTACCGTGCCAAAAGCACCAATCACAATTGGTATAATTGTCACCTTCACTTTCCATAGTTTTTTCAATTCCCTAGCTAGGTAGAGGTACTTATCTCTCTTTTTACATTCTTTCAGTTTTATTCTGTGGTCAGCCAGGTAAACAAAGTCGACAATTTTGCAGATTTTCTTTTTTTCGTTGTTGATTATTATAAGGTCTGGTCTACTGGCCGGGATTAGGTGATCCGTTTGTATGTCAAAGTCCCATAGGAGTTTGTGTGTGTAATTTTCTTGGACAGTTGCTGGGTTGTGCATATACCATTTGTTGGCATGGTTAAATTTAAATTTCTTGCACATTTCCCAGTGGATCCGCTTGCCCACCCAGTCGTGTCTAGCCTTGTACTCCTTCTGTACCAATTTGCTACATCCGCTTATTATGTGATTGATGGTTTCATCTCTGTTATCGCATAGCCTACATTTGCTGTTTTGTTGCGTCTTATCTATCCTCGCCTTGATATTATTTGTTCTTATGGTGCTGTTTTGTGCTATCGTCGGGAGAGGTTCTGTTTCTCTCTTAAAGTTTCCTTTTCTTAGCCATGTCTAGGTTTTTTCGTGTGAAATGTTGCTTATTAGTCGTTTAAAACGCCCATAGATTAGTCGTTTATTAATCATCATGTTTTTCCTACTTCAGCATTAGCTTTTAGGCTTTCACTGGAGTCTGAGTGACAGTAAGTCTCCTCAAGTTTCTTGGACTTTCCTGAGTATTCCGACCGATCTTAACTATGCATTCATCTGCATGCTCTCGACTCTTTCTCTGATTTCCATTTCCTCCAGTTCCTTTTCTAAGCCTTTGGGGACAGTTCCAAACGTACGAACTACAATTAATATTATCGTTACTCGCATGTTCTACTGTTTTATAATTCTCTGGCAAGGTTCAATTATTTATCTATCTTTTCTCTTTTTAAAAAATTTTCCTCTCTAGTCTGCTCGAACGAAAAATTTTACTAGATAACAATTTCTAATTTTTTGCTATTTAGCACTGGGTGTTGTCTTCTAACCGGGATTAGGTGATCCATTAATATCTTAAAATCACAGAGAATCTTATGCGTTTCATATTCTTGGATGGATTCTAGCTTGTGCACATTCTGTTTGGTCGCTTGATCAAAATTCACTCTTTTGTACCATTCCCAGTAAATCGCCCCTCCCTCCTGTCGTGCCTTGTCTTATACTCTTTTAGCACTAATTTGATGCATTCGCTTTGCTATGTAATTAATCGTTTCATTTCTTTCTTTGCAGAATCTACACTTATTATTCTTTTGCGTATTATCGATATTTACTTTAACATAGTTGGTCATGGCATTTTTTTGTGTTGCTATTAGAAGAGATTCAGTTTCCCGCTAGAGCTTTCCCTTTCTGAGCCATGTCCAGGTCATCTCGTGTGCAATATTGCTAATTTGTCTCTTGAAATATCCATACAATTGTTTTTCTTCCCATTTGTTTCCTAGTTTTTGTTGTTTTTCTATTTGTACATATGTTGCCACTACTATTGGCCACTGTAATTAATCTTCCTATGATCTTATATATATATATCATCATCATCATCATCATATCACGCTGCTAGCACGGATATCCCTGACCCTCTCTCGCCACTCCTCCCTATCGTTCATCGCCCTGCTGAATGTATGTTCGTGCTGGTCGTCCTGCTTTTGCACGGCCATGTGTGGGGGTCCATAAGAGTACATCACTTATGAGTTCGTCCCTGCTTCTCCAGCAGTGTCCTGCATGTCTGGCTCGTCTAACTTGAATAGTTTTCGTGATAGGGGGTAGGTGGCCGTACAGTTGGTGTCTTGTGGAGTGTTGCCGCCAGGACTTATATATATATATATATATTTACTAATCTAATATCTACCAGCATTCACGATACCAGAAAAAAAAATGTCGGAGTCGGAGTTAGACTTCCTGATGATCCGTTAAGGTGAAACTTTAGTAGGAGATTTCCGACTTGCGACATAAGTTAATTTTATATACATATATATATATATATATATAACCTTTCACACGTGCAAGTTGCGACACGAGGCCAATTTTAAGCAAAGTTTAACAGGTTTGAATTTAGAATTTTCCTTCTCCTAGTCTGGTTGCCATGTTGAAGAGTCCAGTCTGCTCTATTCACCAGTGTAGAAGGGAAAATAATTGGATTTATTCATTTCTCAAAGGTATTAGTGCTATGTGAAATAGAGTCTCGTTCAGGATTTGAACTCATGTCTCCGTGTCCATTTCCTTTCACGGTAACCATTACACAACAAACGTCACCAATGTTCTTCTAAATTCAGTCGTCCTGTTCTTGCATTGATGCATCTACCTAATCTTGCAGGCCTTCTCCCTCTTTCTTTTCTTGATTCAAACAGTCTGTCTATGTCATCTCTCAGATGTACCGCCTCATTAATTTTCAAGAGTTCATTGGTTCATTTGTATGAATTCCTCCCTTGTCCATTTTAAGAATGGCCCTGAGTATCTTACAAGAGGAACTGCTCAGGTGTTTATCCCTTTGAGACTTTGGCAGCCGATTTTGATTTCAAGAAACTTTCTCGTTCTTTTGAGGTGCTCTATCCTTATTTTTTTTCTTTCATCTCCGCTTGTTTTATGGTATCCGCTTCCAATATTACCAAGCACTTGTAGTCTTTCTTTCCAATTATTCTATGTTACTATTAGGAGAGATTCAGTTTCCCTCTTGAGCTCTCCCTTCCCCTGATTCTCATTTCCCACTTCTCATTATCGGCATGGCACATTTTTCTATGGCAAATTCTTTCCCTATATCCTGGCTATATATTTCTTTAATTCATATCAGGGTCTCTAGTTCTTTTTCATTTTAAGCAAATACCTTTATGTCATCCATATACATAAAGTGATTAATCTTTCCTTTGATTTGGAAAATTTGTAACCTGAGTACATTTTCTAAGTATATAGTTGAGTAAAATCATTCCTATAACGAATTGCATTTAGGCAAGCGAGCCCTCTTTCTAGGCATCTCTGATTTTACTATCTTCTCATATCAAGCTTTAAAAAGTGTCTTTGCACTGAGCATATGAACTATAGATACAATATCTATCAAATTCTGTCAAATAATTTCATCTCACGGTTCCCAAAAATGCTCTTTTAAATTCTTTTTTTAACCATTTTTTTCTGAAACCATTAAATTTTTTTTTTTTGTTGCCGTTTTTGATCTGATCAGGCAATTTGTTATAAAAATATATTACTCTATTAGCAAAAAAATCCAATTGGTTCGTCTACTTAGTCTTTGAAGTATGTTCCAGTTCGAGGAGAAATATTGAAAAAAGTTAACCATCATTGAAGATTCCGTCAATTATTTTGAAACTTTCAATAAGATCACGTCTCATTCTTGCTTTAATTTTTTCAGTCTATCATTGTAACAGTAATTTTTTGCACTTTTTATTATTTTTGTCACTCTTCTTTGTATGCCCTTCAATTTCAATATTACTCATTTAATTTCATGTCTAGACAATGTAGCCCTTGCCAAAGTAGAAAGTTCTATGTGGGGCCATATTAGGGTTTTCTATATTCTTAAAGCATTTATCTATCTTGAAATAAAAATTTTAACCATCCAGCTAAACATTAAGTGACTTGAAGACAGAAGAAATGATCTGTTTCTGTCTATTAATATCCATCGATATTTTGTACGTCTTTATTTTAGTAGGTTCATATCGATTTATTGATATAAGGCTATTTCTATCTATCTGCTGGTCTATGCTGGTCATCGGCCCACTTAGTAGAGGTGCCCGTGGTGTAATGGTTATCGTCGCAGGATATGGACACGGCGACACGAGTTCAAATCCTGGACCTGACTGATTGCATTTCACATAGCACTAATACCCTTGGGAAAGGTATGAATCCAAATATTCTCCCTCCAGCTATTGGTAAATAGTAGGACAGACTAGGTTCTTCAGTCTTGGTGAGGCAACTAGTCCAGGAGAAGGAAAACTCTGAATTCAAACCTGTTAAACTCCGCTTAAAAATTGACCTTGTGTCATATCCTGCCCGAGCGGAGGGGTTGGTAAATATGATCGGCCCACTTAGTGTAATGTGGGTCTGATGAGCCTAGCTGGTCATGGACCCAAATCTGGATCCAGGTACGTATGCCTGATTATAGCTTAAACTGGACAGCAAGGTCCAGTGCTATACAAGGGTGACAAAGGTGTCAGTGATGCAGCTCGCCCATTCGAAAGTGGCGCCATTTAACCTCAAGTCTGCCATGGATCTTTGACCGTCCGGCACGGATGACAGACTGTCCACTGCCTGCTCTATTTGTCTCTGCCTCCCACCAGACAGGAGTTGACCCGAGGTCAATGACCCGAGGTCAATGACCCAAAGGTCGATTATAGTGGAGATTTAGGGGAGAGGAAGGTTGGGTACGAGTCGAGGCTCGAGCCCTGCTTGACTATGCTGGTCATCGACCCACTTAGTGCAATGTGAGCCTGATGAGCCCAGCTGGACTGAGACCCAAATCTGGGTCCAGGCACGTATGCCTGATTATAGCTTAAACTGAACAGCAAGGTCCAGTGCTATACAAGGGTGACTAAGATGTCAATGATGCAACTTCCCCACCCGAAGGTGGCTCAACCAAAGCCGAGTGCCTTTCGGCCTCAAGTCTGACATGGAGCAATTGACCATCCAGCGCGAATTCCAGACAATCCGTTGAAAAACCTCAGCGCAAAGCACAGTGGGTTTTCGAACTTCCTCAATGGTTTAAATAGTACAATTTTTCTTCTACGAGGAAGGCTTTGACATTAAATAACCCACGAAGATTGATATGTCACTCAAACAAAGAAACCGAAACCTATTTAGATATCTTCCAAGAAAATTTTCGTTTTTTAATCAACTGAAAACTAATGGAGCTCAGTCAGCTGTGGGTGTAAGATACGCCAATTGCATCTTTGCAGAGGAGGGAGGCTCTCCCCACAACGATTATCCTAGATAAGAAACTAAACTGCACCTGATGGTGAGGATTTAGTCCCTGGGCTCTGGCGAAAGTGGATTACCTCTTCATTGCCATTACTACTTTGTCCACTCTTACCCGGAGTGGTAGTACCTGTTAGGGTCCAATATATGCGTCAAATAGAACTTTGAGCATTAAACTGTGTACAAACAAATGACTGGTGTGTAATTGAATTGTTAGTGTCAGATAACAATGTTTGAAAACATTTAACTATGTACAAACAAGTGATTCATATCTAATAGAATTATTAGTGTTAGATAGCAATTCTTGAAACCATTTAACTGTGTGCAAACAAATGAGATCTGACTCGTTAAGAATGTTACCTACAAACTATTCACTTATAAATCATATATATATATATATATATATATATATATATATATATATTATAAGAGTGTTGGTTGTCACTAAATCAATTTGTGGGTATGTGTTCAACTAAGTGCAATATAATCGGGAGAGTGCTCAATATCTAGGATAGAGCTATTATATGATGATAATAATAATAGATAAATATATATTAGATATATATGTATCTAATCCATTTCTTCTTATTATTATATATATATTTATATATTTGGCATTACATAACCTTCAATGGTTGATATGCCATAAAAGCCAACCAACCAACTGAAATATATGGGGAAAACTCTTTTATTCTAGTTATTTCATTTTTCTTCATTTGTATTTTCATGATTTGTTTCATGTTTCTTAAATAATTTAGAATATTTTTTATTTTTATTTTTTCGTCCTTTTTCTCTTTTTCTTTGCTTTAATATTTCTTCTTTCTGGACTTCTTTTTATTTCACCTTTCTTCTTCTCCTTTTTCATTCCTTCCTTTTGTCTTACATACTTTCTTTTTTTTTACTCTCACAATTTCTCATTGTCTTTCTACAATTTTTTAAATTTACTTCTTTCTTTTCGTCTTTCAGTTTTTCCTTTTATACGCTTTTTTTCTTTCTTTCTTTCATTCATTCGTGATTTTCTTTTTTCTTTAGTTCTTTTTTTTTCCTCTGTCCTTTTTTTTCAATAAAATCTTTCTCTTTTCTTTCTCTTTTTTCCCCATTGATGTTTTTGTTTGTGGTTATTATTATTTTTTTGTTTATGCATTTCTTTTCACCTACTGTTTGGTGGTGGTTCACCGTGAGGGCAAATTCTGTCAATGTGGACACTAGGGCCAAAGAAAGAGAGAGAGATGGAGGCTGAGAAAAAAAAAGAATAGGAGGTGGAGTTGGAGGAGAGAAATTGAGTGAGTAGATAACAATAACTTTCACTCCTTTGTTCCTTTGTTCTCTGTAGTAATAGTTCCGAACATATCCAGTGACTAAACGCTTGTCCATTTTGCATTCGAGCATCTGTAGAAACATGGATACACCTCTCACAGCGTTCTATGCCACCGACAAACAACTTCACGTATGATGTTACAACGGACAGTTCGCAGACAGTTCACAGTATTAAATAATATATTGATTGAATCTTTTATTTGCCACGAGGAACAAATTATCAAAAAAGAATTAAACCGTTGTACTCAGATAGAGACAGAAAGACGGAGATGTAATGTCTAGTTGAGGTCAGTTTAGTTTGATTGACATGAAGTAACCCTGGAATCAGATGAAAGCTTGGATTTCATTGAGGGATTTTAAAGTCATGTAACTACGAATTATAGAAGTTAGAAATTAGATTTTAACTTTCTCATAAATTAGCCCGGAGCCAAAGAGACTCACGCATGAGCAAAAACTACCGGGTTGTAATTTTCATCAATGTCACATACGAGGGTCAGTAGAAAAGTTCATAGGATGACGAAAATGCTTTCACGGAATGTGACCAAATAAGGTTTGTTTTTCAACATAACATTCCTTTGCGGTCTACCCATTTCTTACATCAATGTTACAGTGCTTGAATCCTTCTGGTCAAAAAAGCATAAATAGCAGAAATCATATGAGCTTTTCAGCCGGTGAACTTTTCAGCCAATCTTCGTATATGGACGATCTTGCTGGAGAGAAGCTTGGTTGTATTAAACCAACCCCTGCAACACGAGCAGGATCTGACACAAAGTCAATTTCCAGGCAGAGTAAAGCTGCTTTGTATTTAGAGTTTTCCTTCTTCGAGACTGGTTGCTTTACCTATACTAAAGAAAGGTGTCTGCATTATTATTCACCCATAGCTGGAGGGAAAATAGAAGGATTCATGCCTTTCCTCGGAGTATTAGTGCGAAAGGAAACGCAAAC
The DNA here is from genome assembly GCA_963585895.1 of Sepioteuthis lessoniana. Classification (NCBI taxonomy): domain Eukaryota; kingdom Metazoa; phylum Mollusca; class Cephalopoda; order Myopsida; family Loliginidae; genus Sepioteuthis; species Sepioteuthis lessoniana. The sequence goes on from OY757919.1 coordinate 66,399,966, forward strand.
GGTCTTGTCCAAGATTTAAACTCGGATCACTGATTCCATTTCCTGCGACTATAACCGTTACACTAAACGCTTCTTATGTAAGCAAATATTTATCTGCAGCAATGTCTTCTCAATTATTTACAAAGTTTTTTTGCTTTGATATGGAACACAGGCGTCAGGTTGTTTACAGTACCTGCGGTTGCATTTTTTCCTAAGTTATAGCGATAGCAAGCAATTACAAATTTGATAAATTACATAGGCTTCAAGTGCTCATATCAAAAACTCACGGGGTAACGATTTCTAATATTACAAAAGAAGTTAATAAATCTAAGAGAATGTATGCTAGAATATCAAAGCTTTATGATGATACTGGCTCCTTAAAATAGTATGGAAGTCACGTAAAATGACTCTTCGGCATAGCTGGATACAAAACAAGTGGATTCCTGCCTTTCACAAGAGCATTAACATGAAGTGAAACGCAAGTAGCCTCTTCCAGGATTTGAACTCGAATCATTGAATCAGTTTACTACGACGATAACCGTCACGCTACGAGCGTCTCTGGTAACCAGTAACCCAGTTGTGCCTGCCACGAGATCCGTGAGGAAAAGAAAAATCGTCACAAAGTAAACATTCCCTTGACTACTAAAATACTAAGTTGGATAGGATGTTGGAACTTGACTGCTGAATTCCAAAATACAACCGTATCTATTTCCGTAGGTCATGGGACGAAGTACACCTAACCCTTGTCGAAATTTATTTCTGTTTTCCAAGGTGTTTCTTTTTGCACCCCACCTTTTTTTAGTACTCTGTTTGCATCGGCTGTTAATAATGATTGTTCAGGTTAACTAGCTTTGTTCAGGTGAATTGTTTGCAGCCCCAGTTTTCAAATCCTAGAGCAGCTGGCCCTTCTGAATCCTTCAGTTTCTTCTACCTTATTCTTACACTTGTCCAAATAGTTTGAGAGAGAGAGGGGGGAGAGAGAGAGAGAAGAAGAAGAAGAAGAAGAAGAAGAAGAAGAAGAAGAAGAAGAAGAAGAAGAAGAAGCAACTGCAGAAGACGCCATCTACCACCCAAAGCGAAATAAACAGGTGTGGTAATGACACTTAATTTTTCCTTTTTTTTTCATGGCAATGCATTATCAGACAGACAGACACGCACACAGGGAAACACACTATACACTTATATGAGCCATATTCTGTCTGTGGTTAGAAATCAATACAAATGTCACGGACAATCTTTCATAATGATTTTCCATTTAGTTCTATTGTAAAATAATCTATAATGCATTTTCATTGTAAAAAGAATTAGCAATGCGTTTAAATTATGCGTACATTAGCTTTAGTCTAATTGTATCATTTGCTTTAATTACTAGCTAAACACAATCATTTTAACTTATATTTGATGTACATCTTGAATAGAACAATTAATATTGTATTTTCGTAGGAAAATCATCGACAATGCATTGAAATTATACGTATGTTAGCAATTTAGTTTCTTATTATTATTTGCTTTAATTAAGGACTAATAACAGTCATTTTTTTCTTGTTTTCTGTGTAGCTCTATATCAAATTTCACTGTTACACGTCAATTATGTCACAACATAACAGAGCCTCAGTGATATATATATATATATATATATATATATATATATATATATATATATATATATATATATATATATATATATATAAGTATTATTTGGTCCAGTTATCCCCTCCCACCCTTCTTTCCTGTGTCTATTCTGATTTATTTTATCCGTAAGATCTGAAGAAGTCCTGTTAATTTTTTTTTTTTTTCGTGTTTTTTGATTTTTTTCAAAAACACATAACAGGATGGAAACAAATTTATAATCCTAATGTGACCGGTTTGTGTTTTTTCTTAATGATATACACACACACACACACACACACACACACACATATATATATATATATATATATATATATATATATTCAGTTGCGGGGAGGAAGCTTTGCCAATAAAACCGTTGAGAGGAAGGCCCCGAAATGATGCACATTCTTTCCTGATGACCCTAATACTATTTATCGAATAAGAAAAGGAAATAAGGCTAAAGCTTTTATTAAACGAAGAAAATCCCATTGTGTAGAATTGAGTAGCATCTGACTGTCCGATCGCTTTTTGGTGAGTATCAGTTACTTATTAAGTAATTTCCCTCTCCTTAAAATTATAAGGATGAGTCTTTAATAATTTCAATTTTTTAATGCAAGCTTTAATAATTCATATCAAACTTCCAGTGATTTAAATGTAACCCAAAATTATCCAATTAAAGCCTGGCTTCATCAGTCATTTTTATTTCGGTAATGGCAGAGTGCATATCATAATTAAATCGATGATCTCACACCCCCAAAATGGAGGAAATGAAAGTGCATGTCTGACATGACATAGTGTAGGTGTTTAAAAACAATAAAAACGCTTCAGAAACAGTTGACAAAATTTGTAGTGTTTATAGCCAAGATATTATCACTGATCGCCAAGGTCAAAACTGGTCCGCCCTGTCGGATGGGGCTGTAGAATACGCTGGCTGCAGCTCTATAGAGAGATAACCACCTCCCCTCTAACGAGGCCGCCTTCTAGTAGTGACCTATAATGCTTTAAGACAGGACTCTTGGGGCTGAGCAACCTGTTATGGAGCAGTCAAAGTGGTCACATGCTCTGCAACAATCTATTTTCGTTCTTCCTGAGCTTGACAAATGGTCGAAGAGACCCGATCTGATAAATTGACTGGGATGTCAAGTTCCACTACCTACATGATTATCTCGAACGTATTTTTCAAATTGTTCTAGTGGCAAACAGACAACTTTCGCTCTTACTGGTCTAGACAGGCGGTTGAAGAGGCCTGATTTGATCAATCGACTGGGATATCAAGTCCCACTACCTACATGGTTATCTCAAATGTATTCTTCAAATTTTTCTCGAAGCAAACAAAAACAGAACTCTTTTCTTATTTTAAAAGGTGCTAGAAGGCGGTGGCTGAGGGTCAATTTCACTAAAATAAAAATACTTGAAAACATTTGCCAATGCACAAACAAATGATTAATATTCAATAAAATTAGTGTTAGATTGCAATACTTAAAGCCATTTAATAGATAGAATCACGAGTGTTCAATGGCAATACTTGAAACGATTTAACTGTATGCAAAAAATGATCGATATTTAATTGAATTATTTGTATTTAATAACAATACTTGAAATTATTCAGCAAATAAATGACTAATATTAAACAGAATTATTAGTGTACGCAATACTTGAAACCATTTAACGACGTGCAAACAAATGAGCTCTAACTCGTCTAAGAAAAAAGTACCTTCAATATGTTCAGTTACAAATTATACACACACACACACACACACACACACATATATATATATATATATATATATATATATATATATATATATATATATTGTTGGTTCAATGAGAGAAAAATCAACACTTTAAAATGAAAATGTTCTCAAGAGAACTTGTTTTTGCTTATTTATTCTTCTCAAACACGTGTTTCTGACGTTTTACGTCGTCTTCAGGAAATAAATGGTTTGTTCTTGTGTTTATTTTGGTTTATATTTTGGCGACAGTTTTGATAAGGTTCTGGTTCTTTTTAATATATATAAATAGGATTTGGTATGAAATAACCCATAAGAGTTGATATGGCTTTAAACCAAATAACCAAACCTGACCGAAATAGGTTTCAAAGTTTCTTTCTGGCGACACGTCATTCAGAGTTGAACCCAGATAAGGAGGCTCATCACACCTCAATAAAGATGCTTTAAAAGGGTTGGTTGAATGCAATCCATGCAAAAGTACTAGAGAATCAGCGCTTGACCTCAACGCATCCCAATCCACCATCAGCAGCCACTTGAAAGTGTTTTGAAATTTGAGCAAGATGGGCATTTGACATCCGTGTTTTCTTTGAGAGTAGAATAAAGAAGACTGGATATCCATAGTGACAAGTCTTCTTTCAAGGCAGAGAAATGATCAGTTTCTTATGAATATCATTACAAGTGACGAAAAATCGCTCTTTTATGCCAATGTTCAACAACAACAAAAAAAAAAAAAATGGAATTGACAGGGAGGAATCGCTGCAGCCTACTCCCAAGGCGTAGCAACATGGAAGATAAGTTGTCCTGTGTGGATGGTGGTATCACTGTGGTATAAATTATTTTGACGTTTTTAAAACTGCGGTCAGACACATAATACAGACTTATAATCTCAACAGTTGAAAACGTGGGCACGAAAATTTACGAAGAAAACACCTTGCTCGTCATTAGAAAAAAAAAAACGTTATGCGAGTCTGTAATAATGCAAGGTAACATTCAGTATGAATCAGGCAGGAAAAATATTAGATTTACGTTGGGCTTTACTACTCCATTCATCATGTTCAGCAAACCTCGCACCAAATGTCTTTCATCTTTTCCCTTATCTACAAAATGCTCTTAATGACAAAAAACGTTCTCAAGAAGATCAGGTGAAAACGTTTGTGGAAAAATTCTTGAGTTTGAAACAAGCTTAATTTTACTTGAGAGGAATCAACACACTACCTGATAAATGGTAAAAGGTGATTCAAAATGATGTCGATTCATACTACTGACTGAAATTAATTCATTGTTAATTCATTATTTAATTAACTTTTACCAAAATGGAATTTACTTATGACTCAACCTAGTATTTATAATGCAATTTTCACTGTAAAACCATTGTTAAAACATTCAAATTATGCGCTTGCCTATTAGTAACATTTCCTTTAATTACTGTATTAGTTCATGGGTAAAATGATATATAATGCATTTCATTATGTAATGAATTTCAACTTCAAGATTATGAGTAATATATATTAAAAGTATATTAACCTGATTGATTCAGTAATGTTTTTCTTAAATGTCTATAATACGATTATTGGTAATACATTTGAATTTGAAGGGTCTCTGCTATAGTGGCTAGCGTGCAGGGCTACGATATCGTTGTGGCGAGTTGAAACTCCTTTCACACTATTATGTCCACTTTCGAACTAATACTTTAAAGAAAGGCATGAACCCCCTTATTCCCACTGTATGGGTTAAATAGTACCACTCCAGTCCTTCGACAAAGATGGCTTTGACATTAGATAATCATCAAAGGTTGAAATGCCTTTAAACAAAGAAATCATACCAAACCCAGTCAAATGATTATAATTAAATCATTAATAATGAATACCCATTAATGTGTTCAATAGTACCACTACTATTCTACATTGATGGCTTTGGTATTAAATAACCTATAAACGTTGATATGCCATTAAGCAAAGAAACCAAACCAAATGATTATAATTAAATAGAAATACCCAGTAATGCATTCAATAGTTCCACTAATATTCTACAAGGATGGCTTTAATATTAAATAACCCATGAAGGTTGATATGCCATTAAACAAAGAACCGAAGCTAAAACATTTTAATTATATGAATATTAGCTCTATTCTCTCTGTAACGTTTCCATTAATTCCATTAACCACAGAAAACTCTTTTTCTAATTTCAAACTAGGTATTTTAAAGGTACTCTTGGGAATGGTCTGGCTAAAGAGAATCTCCAAAGATGATTTTAACGGGATTAAAGAGGGGACCATTCTAGAGATAATTAAGGAATACCGAAAGAGATGGTTCGTTGTATCCCCCACCAGATTGTTACTCATTAGAGCATTACGTCAGACGCCTCAAGGACATATTGGATGTTTGATTTTAACGGCATGTGAACCCGTCAAGCGTTATTATATGCCTAAGGTTAAGGAATCGCGTTCATTATATGTTAACATTTTTTGTGTAGTTTTTTGTGTAGTTTTTTGTGTAAGATATTTTTTGTATATCGTTATGTGATATCAAATATTTTAATCTAATACATTCACTTACGGACTAATAACCTTGGAAAAGGTATGAACCACCTTATCCTCTCAGCTCTGGGTTAATTAGCACCACTATTGTTCTTCTTAAAGGATGGATTTGGCATTAAATAACCTACAAAGGTTGATATGCGATTAAACAAAGAAACCAAACCAAACCTATCTAATACAAATAATTTGCACATTTATGAAGTTTTAAGTGACTAATAGTAATCCTTAGTATGGAACTATTCCAAAAACTAATGATTTACAGTTATACGCTATCAAGTATTCTATGTAATACGAATAATTTTCAAACAGTAATTATTTTTATTCAAAGATGTGACCCTAACAGGTACTACCACTCCGAGTCAGAGTGGACTCGGGAATATTATCAAAGAAAAAGGTACTCCACAGATCTCAGCGAGAGAAAGAGAGAGAGGGAGATGTGCTTACGAAGAGCCTTCGAAACGACTCCAACAGTATTGGCAGACTGAGTCGAATGGAAAACATTCGTTATCGCCTCAACAAACAAGCCATTAGGCTCCGAGAAGAATAATATCTATAGGTATCAAACACAATTTGTATTCATGTAGAAATGTTTTCTACGTTATCCGAACATTCCATTAGAAAGATTTACGAGAATTGAAGGGGGAGAAACTCCATAATTATGGTAAGAGGAAGTCTGCTTAGTGTCATCATAACAATAAAAAGTGTCAATTACAGAACTACTAAAATAAATATACGTGGTAACTTTCCGAGGTGTAATGGTCAGCAAGCTAGACTAATAGAACACTGAAATTGAGGTAAATTAAGTTAAGTCTAGTAAATGACTTTAGTAGATTTATTTAAATGTTATTTAGTTTCTTTTCTAACATCATCTCATAGAAACTCAAATATATTCTTGAATTCTTCTGTGACAATAACTAGTTTCACACACACACACACACACACACATATATATATATATATATATATATATCCTAATATATATATATATATATATATATATATATATATATATATATATATCCTAATGTGACCGAATATTGGTTTTTTCTTGAAATAATATTATTTGTTCTGTGAATTTATTTACATCAAGCTCTCTTCCAGTAATATTTAAATATTCGAAATTGTTCCCTACTCCGGATTTACTAGATTAAAGAATATATATATATATATATATATATATATATATATATATATATATATATATAAGAGTACATTTTGTTCATTTGAATAAAAAAAACAAGACCTGTTCAGTACTAGCCCACAGAAGGATCGACAACACAAGACAGTCAGTCATGAGTTTTTTTTTTAATTCTGTTGTATAATCATTTTACTCTTTTGAGAGTTTTTCACACCGGCGTCAGCTGATGGTTTCCCACTGGAGTTTCAGCGAAAGCGAGTCTCCTAACTCTTTTCAATATCCTGGCCGAGCTCAACAATTCTGCAGTTTAGATGGTTTCCATTCGTCCTCTTATCTCCAAGTCCTCCAGTCCCGTACTAAACCTTTTGTGACTGCACCGAGCGCACATGTTACTCTTGGTATCAGCGTTACGTTCATGTTCCATAATTTGTTTGTTTTTTTTAGTTCTCAAGTTAGGTCTAGGTAATTATCTTTCTTTTCGCTTTCTTTCAATTTTACTCTGTGATCTGCCGGGACGGCAAAGTCCACCATTCACCAGATTCTCTTTTATTTTTGTTGACTGTCACAAGGTCTGGTTGTCTCAAAACCCCAAATTTCAATTTCATGTACAGTTCCCAGTGGATCACATTCCCAACCCATCGTGTCTAGTCATATACTCTTTTTGTTTAATTGCATTATTATTATTATAATTATTATTATTATTTACTCCTTTACAAGCATTTCACATGAGCGTTAGCCAAGGATCTTTCACTGGAGTTTGAGTGACAGCAAGTCTCCTCAAGTCCCAAGGACTCTTCTTTGTATTTTGTCCGATATCAACAATGCTGTAGTTTGGATGGCTTCCACTCATCCTCTTATTTCCAAGTCCTCCATTCCTTGTACCAATCCTTTGGTGACTGTACCAAGAGCACCAATCATAAGTGGTATCACGATCACTTTCATGTTCCACAGTATTATTATTATTATTATTATTTTCTCCTTTAGAGTTTTTCACATCAGCGTTAGCTGATGGTCTTTCACTGGAGTCTGAGTGACAGCAAGTCTCCTCAAGTCTCCAGGACTCTTCTCAGTATTCCGACCGTTCTTAATAATGCTGTCGTTTGGATGGTCTCCACTCCTCCGCCAACTTCCAAGTCATCCAGTCCCTTTAATAATCTTTTAGTTACTGTGCCAAAAGCACCAATCACAATTGGTATAACTGTCACTTTCATGTTCCATAGTTTTTCAATTCTTTAGCAAGGTCAAGGTACTTATCCTTCTTTTCACGTTCTTTCAGTTTTATTCTGTGGTCAGCCGGGACAGTAAAGTCGACAATTTTGCAAAATCTTTTTTTTTTTGTTGATTATTATAAGGTCTGGTCTCCTGGTCAGGATTAGGTGATCCGTTTGTATGTCTAAGTCCCATAGGAGTTTGTGTGTGTAATTTTCAAGGAAAGGTGCGGGGTTGTGCATATACCATTTATTGGCATGGTTAAATTTAAATTTCTGGCACATTTCCCAGTGGATCCCCTTGTCCACCCAGTCGTGTCTAGTCTTATACTCCTTCTGTGCTAATTTGCTGCATCCGCTTATTATGTGATTGATGGTTTCATCTCTGTCCCTGCATAGCCTACATTTGCTATATTGTTGCGTCTTATCTGTTCTCGCTTTGATATGATCGGTTCTTATGGCGTTGTTTTGTGCTGCTATGAGGAGAGATTCTGTTTCTCTCTTAAAGTTTCCTTTTCTTAGCCAGGTCTAGGTTTTCTCATGTTGTTTATTAGTCGTTTAAAACGCCCATAGAGCTGTTTTTCTTCCCATTTTTGTTTCCTAGTTATTGTCATTCTGTTATTATTATTATTATTATTATTATTATTATTATTATTATTATTATTATTATTATTATTATACTGAGATATATTGCGATATTGTTCAGCCTTTTCCTGTATGGAGCACTGTAAGGATTTTACATATTATAGACGCTTTTGTCTGTAAATAGAAACCATAATATATATATATATATATATATATATATATATATATATATATATATATATTGGATATATATATATATATATATATATATATATATATATATATATATATATATATATATATATATATATCCAGTGTGCTAGGAACTCAGAGTTATGCCCAGTAGTCAACATTATGAACATTTAACATTTTAGATCTTAATTCTGTTCTGCTTTATAAGCCCGTAGAACACTAATTTTATTTTTAATGAAATAGTTTTGGCATAAAATCTTCATAAATTCCAATTTTACCTTTGTCTCTTCGCCAATGGTCGAAGAGATAGAGGTTCAATCCCAAGTCGAGTCATACCAAATACTCAAAAATGGTACTTGATGCCACTTTGCTTAATACGCAGCATTATAAGGTATGGATTAAGGGTAAAGTGGAGCAATCCAGGGAAAGGTGTAGCGCCCTCCCCTACACCTCGGTGTTGTAGCTACCTTCACCAACTTTACTATTATATATATATATATATATATACATTTACTAATCTAATATCTACCAACATTCACGGTACTAGAAAAAATTAAAAAGAAAAAAACCCTGCCAGGAACAAGAGATAAAAGTATCTCGAATCACCACCCGGGGGAAAAAGAAAAAAATATAGGTCAAAAAGAAAGAAAAGGCCAACCTCGTCCGACCCCTTGAAAAAAATCAAGGGATACGCAGTCAGTTGGTCAAAAGAAAACTATAACCTTCCGCGAATCCTGCAATGCTACAATTACAAGAGTGCTCAACACGAGTGGAGCCAATTATAAAATTAACTTAAATCGCGAGTCGGAAATCTTCTAGTAAAGTTTCACCTTATCGGATCATCAGGAAGTCTAACCCCGACCAATGCTAAAAGAGAAAATGCCGTCTTATATTCACCAAAAACCCACCTAGCTTAGAATTTACATAACAAAAAATAAATAAATAAATAGATAAATAAAATGAAAAATTAATTATATATATATATATATATATTTCTTTTTCTTTTTTTGAAAACATTTGTACTCAAAATGCGAGAGATGTATTTTTTAGTGCTCGACGACCTTTTTATTATGAAAGAATTCAGCAGGTCAGATTGTCTTCATTTTCGACTTCGTAAAGATTTAATTTCGAAATTGGTGAGTGATTTTTTGGAGGAACACCCAACAATTTACATATATATATATATATATATATATATATATATATGTATATATACGTTACTTAATTTAAGAAAGTATAACTTTAAAATAATGAATAAATGCTTTTGTGTAATTTTTAACCGTAATACATGTCAAATTACATGTTAGATTAACTGTATACGCCCTTTTAAATGAATGTTTTGATGGGAATAATTTAAATACAGTATTACATTTATCGTTTAAAATATTTTGTTATAAACAACACCTTTCACTTAGTCGAAAAAGACTTCTCGAAATTAACTTTTATTCTTTATTCGTCGAGGAGGATAAGGGGGTTCATACCTTTCCCAAGGGTATTTGCCCGAAAGTGAACGTAATAGCGCGACTGGAGTAGGAACTCACTTGTTACAATTCCGCAGTCCATCGCTTTAACCATTACACCACGAGGACACCCCCTCTATAATCTCTGGATTTTGTAGAAATAATACAGCAATGCATGTTAAAGATGTAGAAATGCAGTTAAAGATTCTGGAATGCAATAACAGTTGATTAGTATCTAAATCAACCGGACATTGGCATAATGGTTAGAGTATTCACCAATGGTAATTTACTAAGCATTTTGTTTAGATGTGGCACAAGGCCATATGAAAGGGGCACCCAATGAGACTCGAACTCACTCGTGTAGGTCTGTTAGTCGAGCTTGCTAACCATTACACCACCAGAGGCGCCTAGAGTATTCGCCAATGGTCCGGGAGACCTGGGTTCAATCCCAGGCAGAGTCATACCAAAGACTCAAAAAATGGTACTTGATCCTAACTTGCTTAGCACTCAGCATTATAAGGAATGGTTCAAGGGTAAAGTGGAACCATCCAGGGAAAGGAGTAGCTCCCTCCCCCACACCTCGGTGTAGTAGCTATCGAAAAGGGAGCCTTCGGGTCCCCCTCGACTAAGGTCGCCAACTTTACTTTTTTACTCAGTATCTAAATTATAAATCTGTAAGTCCTCAATATTTTCTGTTGTTTGAATTATAAAATTTTTTTCATGTATGGTTGATATTAACAAAAGGTAACGACACAACAAGAAAAACTTTGTTTACCCTAAAATTTGAAATGATGATTGGTTGATCGGTTTTATGATATGTTAACCCTGGTTGGGTTATTTTATTTTGAAGTCAGTTTTTGTATATTTTTTGCAAGAAATTATGTACTGATGAACACAGAAAGTCAGCACACTAAAAGAAAAAAATAGTTTTACGAAAAATATTGTATTTTATGAAATTTTAAATGATGGTTGATTTTATGACATGTCTACCATCGTTGTGCCGAATCAATCCTTTTTTTTTTTGTTGTAAGAAATCATATATAAATTAATGTAAGGAATCGTATACAAAAATTATTTTAAAAAAAGTCACGACACTAAAATAAAAATTAGTTTTACGAAAAATAATATTTATTACAAAATTTTAAATGAGATTGGTCGATCTGTTTTATAGCATATTAATCCTTATTGAGTTATTTAATGCCAAATTCTTTCATCTTCCTTTTTTCTTCTTTATTTCGCAAGCAATTACATGGTTATAAATATTTATCCCATCCCTCAGCTACGAACAGGATGCAACACAAGGTCAGTTTTTAAGTTGGTTCGAATACAGAGTTTTCTTTCTCCTAAGCTGGTTGCCAAACTAAAAGCTAAATAAACCCGCCTGCTTTGCTATCTACTCATTACTTGGGGAAGGAAAATATATGTATTCATTCCTTTTACAAAAGCATTTGCGTGAAGTGAAACACAAAGAGCTTCGTTTGCCCAGTCAGCTGGGGCTGTAGAATACACTGACTGCACCTCTGCAGAGGGGTAAGACCCCCCCCTAACGAGTGTTCTGGATATGACACTAAACAATCTGATGGTGAGGTTCCAGCAGAGCTGGAACTTTGGAGGATGCGGAGTACCCCTTCATTGCCATCGCTCCCAGGTCCACTCTGGCCTGGAGTGGTAGCACCTGATAGGGCCCTATCTATGGGTTAAATAGAATTAACAGCATACTTATGCTAAAATGAATTGAGTGAACTGAATAGCTTGAAATAGAAACGTTTTTGACAATTAAACCGTACTTACACTTAAACATAGAACTGTTTTTCGACATTAAAACTGTATTTACACTTAACAGAATTATTACATATAACTGCTTGAATAGTTTGAAATGGAAGTGTTTTTGACAATTAAACTGTGTACTTGTGCTAAACTGAACTGTTTTCAATAGAACAGATTATTTACATAAAAATGGATTTGGCGTTAAATAACCTACAAAGGTTGATATGCCATAAAACCAACCAACCAAACAAAGAGCTTCGTCCAGTTTTGAACTCGGGTCACCGATTCCATTCTCCACATAATTGTGTGAATAATGGCAATGAAGGGATCACCAAAATTTCCCAGATCAACAGAACTGAATCATCACCACGGGATGCAATCAAATTGGATTTCCAGGACTCAACATCTTAAAGGATAAAATGAATATTTTTTTTTTTTGATTTTTGTTTATCTGTTCATTCATAATATTTTTTGCATTGAAATATCCACAATTGAATATTTTATATTATTTGTACTACCAAAAATAAGCGCCTTCTACAGAGCGCAAGTATAAAGGTTTAATGTGAAAAAATATAATCTTAAATTAGAAAGACTAAAAAAACTAAATCATATAAAACAATTATTTAACTTTATTTCATTTTAATTGATTTTAGCATAAAATTATGCATAGGATTTCTTTTAATATGTTTGAGAATAAAAGAATAATAAAAGAAATAAAAAACAACTTGTGATTATTTCCTAAGTTGGTTTTGTTAAAACCAATATGCAAAGTATGAATTTCTTTTAACATTTATCGGCCTGAAATTTACTCATATTTATTGAAATAAAACCAAACAATAAGAAATCAATACCAAAGCAAACATCAAAATCAAACCTTGCCCGGTTGCTGGAGCAGTAGAATACACCGACTGCTTCTTCGCAAAGGGCTAACCACCCCTCAATGAGTGTCCTGGATATGGCACAAAACAATCTGATGGCGAGGTTCTAGTAATTCTGGAGCTTTGGGAAATACGGAGTACCCCTTCATTGCCATCGCTCCCAGGTCCATTCTGGCGCGGAGAGGTAGGACTTGTTAGGGTCCTATCTTTGGGTCAAATAGAACTAAACCGTGGTTTCTTGAGTTTACTGTTTTTTGCTTTTAAACTGCGTACTTATGCTAAACTGAATTGTTTAAAATAGAACTGTTTTGACATTTAATCTGCGTACTAATACTAAACTGAATTATCTGAAATAAAACTGTTTTGACTTTTAACTCTGTGTATTACCCAGTTGGCTGGGACTGTAGAATGCACTGTCAGCATCTCTGTAGAGGGGTAAGACCCCCCTAACGAATGTCCTGATATGATACTAAACAATCTGATAGTGAGGTTCCAGTGATGCTGGAGCTTAGGGAAATGCAGAGCACCTCTTCATTGTCATCGCTCCCAGGTCCACTCTGGCCCGGATTGGTAGCACCTGATAGGGCCCTTTCTATGGGTTAAATAGAACTAAACTGTGTACTTATGCCAAACTGAATTGTTTGAATTAGAACTGTTTGACTAAACTGAATAACTTGAAATATAAATATTTTTGACAATTAAACTGTGTACTTATGCTAAACTGAATTGTTTGAAATAAAGTTGTTTATTTGTATAAAAACTGTATTGTTTAAATAGAACTGTTTTGACATTTAAACTGCGTACCAATGCTAAACTGAATTGTTTGAAATGAAGCTGTTTTTGTATGCTAAACTGAAATGTTTAAAATGGAACTGTTTTGACCTTTAACAATACTTATACTAAACTAAGTTGTTTTACTAAGAACTGTTTGACTAAACTGAATAGCTTGAAATAGAAATGTTTTTGACAATTAATCTGTGTACTTATGCTAAACTGAATTGTTTTAGATAAAAATGGTTATTTGTATAAAAGTGGATTTGGCATTAAATAGCCAACAAAGGTTGATATGCCATGAAAACCAACCAACCAACATCAAACCTTTTAAAACCAAACTGCAATTTAGTTGTATATATAAATTCATTCACATGTTATTAGTATGAAGATAAAGCCAACAGTATTGATAATATAAAATTACCTGGACTTTATATATATATATATATATATATATATATATATACGGAAGTCGGTTGAAAAGTTCATAGATCGACCAAGATATCTCATGGAATGTGAGCAAATGAGGTTTATTTTTCAACATAGTTCCGGCCCTTATTCTATTTGGTGGTGCATTGCTTGGATCTCATCGGTAAAAATGTCATCAACAGCAGATATGGCGTCATCATATGAACTTAACAAACCACCTTCGTTTATATATGTGCTTCTGGCAGGTCTTCCAGATAGTAATCATGAGCCCATACAGAGCCGATGTAATTTTTTGCTAGTCGTCCGTATACAGGAGTCCATTAGAAAACGTAACTGACTCGTCCGTATACAGGAGTCCATTAGAAAACGTAACTTATGTGTTCGTCCTTACTTCTCCAGCAATTATTCGCTGGTCTTATTCGTTTTACTTGAATGGTTTGTGAGATTAGAGGCATGTGGCCGTACAGCAGCTGTCTTCTGGGAGTTTGCTTCCAGTATTTGGTCAGCACGCAGTATTCTTGTGCATTTGCTATATATATATATATATATATGCATGCCAGGACACATATAGAAAACACATATAGAAAAGCAATTTTCTCTATGTGTTTTCTATATATGTCCTGGTAATGCAACTATATATTTGTATAGACACAACTACAACTTAGAATAAATATCGTTTTATTTTATCGGATGGATTAGATTTCCATGTGAGCGATAGCCTGTCAATAGCATTCAACGCTTCGCAAGTTTTACGTTGAATACTTTCGGTAGATGAGATGTTGCCACCGAGGTATGTGAACTGGTCTACTAATTTTAGAGGCTTGCCTCTTAGATTGGAGATGACTACTTTCTGTTTAAAATACATGTCCTCTGTTTATTAGAATTCATGTAGAAGCTTATGTCTTGCCGCTTGCAATAGGCAATGCAGTTGGGATTCTTCTTGGGCTGGTGCTAGGTTCTCTGCGTGATCTGCCTCTGTTACAGTTTTTGTGGGATATCGTCTGCTTATTGCCGTTTTCAATTTGAAACCATTTTCTTTTTTTTTAGATCTACGGATGTTCGAAGTACGCAATCTCGGCAGAGTATAAACAAACATGGTGCAAATGAATCTCCTTGCAAGACTCCAACGAAAATGTTGAAGAAGTCTATGTCTTCATCAGGTGAACGAACCATTGCTTACGTGTTTTCGTCAAGCGTCATTATAGCTGTAACAGTTTCTTTTGGGAGACTATCTGTCAGTAGTATTTGTTCCATCTTTCCCTAGGGTATGGTATCGAAGGCCTGGGAGAAATATTCCAACAGTAATGTTGCCTTGAGATTCTTTACACGTATTCCTTTGAAGTTTCAATATTCTGATTTTTCCAAAGAATTTCATCTATTTTTTTGTCGGATACACTTGAGAAGCAAGGTATTATAAACTTCAGTAACTATAGCAGTTAGAATTCTGCCTCTGTTATTCTCAGTCATTCCGAAGTTAGTTTTCCTGGGGTAGGGGAGGATTCAATCTTTCCTCTTTTCTCTTTTGAATTTTTTTTAGACTGAATAGTACAATCAGAGAAGTATATTATCAAATTTTCTTGTCTTCTAAAGTTTTTTGTGTTTTGTCAAGAGCTGCAGTTTTTGGTTTAAATTTTTTTCCCACTCTGGGTCAAATTCTTCCTCCATAAATTGCCCTTATTTGATGTCGAGTTGCCAATTAATTTTTTTCAGATAGGTTTGTTAGTGATTTCAGAAGGGTTTTCGAGCAGATTTTTGAAATGTTCTTTCCACTTCTGAAGACTTTCTTCTTGGCTGGCAGCTTTTAGTTTTGCACTATCTTTATTTAATGTCTACCATGGCAATCATGATTAGCTATGTTCTAATAATCTATTTAAGCTTGAATATATTCTAATTGATCTTTTTGGTATGTTTTGGTTAGTTATCTCTGACCTATCTTAAGTTTCTGTGCATTGGCATTTGGTGAGTTCCCCACCTTTTTTAAAAATAAGGATGCTTCTTTTAAAGTTATGTCGTTTCTTCCTAAATACTAGTTACCAGCATTGGACTTTACATTTGGCTCTTGGTTTTGTTGGTATGCACACTGCTGCTGCTTCATTGTGTGTAGTAACGAAGTTTTCATATTCCTCATTCGGAGTATGTGTTTCACATCTCTCCTGTCGAGTATGACATTTTTTCTTACAGTATATTTATTGCTTATATCTTTGTTGACGTGTGAGCATCAGTCACAACTTGTGGTTTTGATTGTTTATTTCTTATTCCTGTGCACACTCAGGGGTATTTATACCAAGACGATGACGTAATCGGAAGATACTCCTTCAAAATTGGTGTATGCCTCACTGGGCACGTCATATTTATAAATGTATAATCTAGCTGTGCTTTAGCGTTATTTGGGTAGGTGTAAGTCCATAGATTTCCCTCCCTTTTTGGAATTTTATGTTTAGGCATGAAAGACTGTTCTCGAGGGAATGATAAACTAGATATTCGCCATTTCTATTTAGTAAGTTGCAAAAGCTAAATTTATCATTTTTATCTTTGCCTATTTGAGCATTTATGAGTCCACCGATGATTTGGACATTATGTTTGGGAATATGTCAAGCAAAGAAAGATAGCTCATTGTAGAAGTTTGTGCTATCCGATTTATCACTGGCATTTGTGGGACTACAGCAATAGACGATCGTAGTGCAAGGGTTGCTATAAAATGTAGCACACATAAATCTCGGCTGGGTTCGCTCTATGCTATTCAGCGGTTTTTAAGGCACGAGGACATGAGAAGCATTCTTCAGGGAGCATTGACTGAGTTTTTCCACACTGATGACGAGACAAATGTCTAACCATTTCCGATATTATGGTATTGTGACGTGGCAAAAAATATTTATCCCAAGATGGGAGTTTATTTTTCGCAGGTGTGACGTCGGGGCAGTCTGGCACTTGATCCCTCGCAAAA
Source organism: Sepioteuthis lessoniana (assembly GCA_963585895.1). Taxonomy (NCBI): domain Eukaryota; kingdom Metazoa; phylum Mollusca; class Cephalopoda; order Myopsida; family Loliginidae; genus Sepioteuthis; species Sepioteuthis lessoniana. The sequence goes on from OY757919.1 coordinate 66,417,194, forward strand.
TAAGTCCTAGTTAAGATTCCCTTTTTGGGCGTAGGGGAACTGGCAGATAATGTGGGGGTTAACTTGGGGCTAGACTGACCGCCGCTGGCAAGGGGTTTTCATTTTTCACGTTACACACACCCACCAGACCACTTCGTCTTCCTACCCCTAGGATAATGGAAGATATTGGCCTCTAGGTTGAGATATAATATTATTATTTATCGTAGTCGACCATTCCAATTCCCCGTATAATATTTTTAAAGGTGAATAGGACATTTAGTGAGAATAAATTGAGGCGAAAATGAAGCTGAAAAGGAACATGCAAAAGAAAGCAATTCGATAGGCAAACAACACAATGAATAAATTTCGGCACGAGGGGACATCTAAAATATAACAAGGTTTTAATATGTGCTGACACAGACAAATATTAAGGTGCCGGCTATATTACCCGGAGACAATACCAAATACAAATGTCTTTCTTTCTTCCGTTTTCTTTTCTTTCTTCTTTCTTTAAATTGAGAGAGAGAGAGAGAGAGAGAGAGAGAGAGCATACAATGGCAATACTTAGGAAGGGTGGAGGGAAAAAACGGTTTTAAGGTTTACGTAGCTTCTTCGACGGGCTTCTTCTGAGATTTCTTTCCTTTCACGGGCTAGCGGGATTCTGTGGAGCTTGGCTTGAAGGCATCTGCTATCTCCTGTCCAAGAGCTCTATTTCGCTTCTTCGCCCGGAGTTTTGGCGACAGTTTAAACACATATTGTCACGCCAAATGCTGTCCTAAAAACTGAAATCTTTACGCCAATTTCCGCTGACGAATAGGGTGCTACTTCCGGCTTTAGGGTTCTGGCCAATCATTCGGCCTCTTTCTTCTCCTTCACGCTGTCAGGCGATTCATTCGAACTACTATCTCTATCCACCCGGGGGAGGTTATGTAGTACCGATAGCTTGACCTACATTCTAATTTCCTCTTTTAACGGTCAACCTTTGGGGCCTGTCAATTCAAACACGGAGGGGGTAGGGAAGATTTCTTGTTTCTCTCCTCTCAGTGGTAGACCACGTGACAGTATTTTAATTCTAGTTCACTATGGTAATATCTTTAATCTTGTACGTATGTTATGGCGATATTGTTCTCGACTGCAAATGCTGTACGCTCGAGTACACACACACACACACACATGTACATATTATCCAGCATTTCAGTTAGAAATTCCGATATTAAAATGGAAAAATAAAATAAATTTATTAGTCTTTTTAATCAAAATCTAATTTGTTATCAGAATATTGCAATAACTCATATTCATATTGCCACCATTTTCAGCCGTCAGTGGTAAAAATATATTAAAATATATTAAATAAAACTTGTTTTTAATGTTATAAAATATATGAACTTAGAAAGAAACTAAATAAGAACGCATATAAAAATATGATAGTGATTTTTGTTTTATTTTAATTTATTTCTATGCAAAATTATCGATAGAATTGCTTTTTATATGTCTGAAAATAAAACAGCAATACCAGAAATCAAAAACACCAAGTAATTATTAATTAAATACGGTATGTTAAAAACCAGTAAGTAAATTATCCACACAATATACTAGGTAGAAATTTATTTTATAGTGATATATAACACACACTGCAGTATTTCATGTGCATTAGCACTTAATTCCTCGGGATAACCCCTATCTGGTTTTCCGAAGACTACCTGGCGTTCACATTAGGTAGGTGTTATGATGTTGATAGCCTCGTACCAGGTGGAGGACCTTCCTCTTAGGCAATACTTGTTTGGCAGGGCTGAGTTTATAACTTGCCGTCTGAAGCGCCTCAAAAAAAGAATGCCGACGGACCAAGCATTAGCCACGCGTTACTCTTGATGTATGTGGGTCCTCTACAGCAAAATCCCTTCAGATAAATACCATCATTAATAATATGGCATGTTTTGAGGTAAATCTAACACAGCTCGATTTTATTAGAGACATCGCTAATAAACTAGTTGTAAATAAGATTAAATAATGATTATTCCCTAATTATTGAGAATGTATATATAACATAAATAACTAACGGAGTTTTGACGTCGGCGGTGACGTAGTTTCAGTTACTGACAGACGTAGACGCACTATCATCATTATAGAAAGATATTATACAGTCTGTTGAAATGTAGGTAATTAGCGTACTATTGTTATATGCGTATGCACTGTGACCTGTTTCTTCATCGCTTGTCTGCGGAGCCATTGACTTGTCTATTATAGGAGATTTTTGTTTTTCTTCATTTATGGAGTTCTTTTATTTGGCCTGTGAATGACATGTCTCCTCAGACAACAACTCGATCACTCCACCTGCATTGATTTTAAACTGGTTATTCTTTTTAAATTTTCGTTACACATTCATTTCAGGATGTTTATTTATACTTTTGTAGGGACATGGGGGTGAATTGTTTCTCATTACATATTTCTTTCATGTTGACTAACTTTTTTTTTAATTCGTAGAGTTTCCTTTAGCGCACTAAATGTTGCAATCGTTCTTATTGTGTGTGTGTGTGTGTGTGTGTGTGTGTGTGTGTGTGTGTGTGTGTGTGTGTGTGTGTGTGTGTGTGTGTGTGTGTGTGTTCTGAGTTTTTTTTCCTTTCCATTTGCGAAATTCTGTTGAGATCTATTGAAGTTTCTGTTCAGATGAATATTAATATTCATATCCCTCTCTCCTTTACGATATATATATATATATATATATATATATATATATAAAAGGGTCGGCTGAAAAGTTCATAGGCTGACCAAGATACTCTCATATAATGTGAACGAATGAGGTTTATTTTTTAACGTAGTACACATTTCTTCCATCATTTGAAGTCCACACACTTCTTCTATCAGTGTTGCAGTGCTTAGATCCCACTGGTAAAAACCCTCATCAACACTACATATGATGTTAATTTATGGAATTTTCAGCTCACTCTCATATATATATATATATATATATATATATATATATATATACACAAAATGGTCGTTGCTTTCACTTTTATATTAGTGTGTGGTCAAGTTTTCTTTATTATTTTATTTTCATATCCTTTTTTCCTATCTATCTATCTATCTATCTTAATTGTCTCTCTATTATTTTCTTTTTAAGCTTCGTTTTAAAATGTACAAGTTATTTCGTCAGATGCTTTGATAAAACGTTAAGATAATTTTCCGATATCATTTTCAATATTTCTTTCTTCTTACCTATTTTAAATTTGAATGGTTTGTCACGGCATCTATTTGATTTTTGTAAACACAGTCGACGTAAAAGGAATACTTGATCAAGGATTGGTCTCGCAGTTTAAATATTCGGCCATCAAAAACATTCTGCTATTCCGGGTCGAAATGCCATGTGGACCTGTACTCATGCATCACCATCCCCCACACACATGAACGTAACAGAATGTCAATAAAAATTGATCCCATTTTATGGTTTTTGAATGGGGTTGATATATTTCTATTCAATTCGTGAACAAAATACATTTTTAACGTCCTCCAGCACAAAAGACATAGGTGGAGTGAACATTTTTATTTACCACTTTTATTCTTTGTTGTTGTCTATTTCAGAATCTCTAAGCACAATGGTTAGAGAATAGCTCTACAGAGACACCTAAGTTCTATTACGGGTGTCGCATAATAATTTAGTGTAGTATGAATGATTGCAAACTAAACACCCCAATAAAAACGCCTTTTACAATAGTTTTAAGACTCTTCAGTCTTGGTTAAAGACTGGGTTTCTTACTTCGTAAATCTGCAAATTACAAACACAGAGAATACCAGCCAGATGTTCACTTTAACTTCCTTGAGGATAAATTATTATTCATTTATGTAAATGCGTCTTAAGATACGTCAGAGCCCAGTCAGCTGGGGCTGTAGGATACACCGACTGCATTTCTGCAGAAGGTTAAGCCCCACCCTCCACTGAGTGTCCTGGATATGACATAAAACAATCAGATGGTGAGGTTTCAGTAATGCTGGAACTTTGGGGAGTGCTGAGCACCCCTTCATTGCCATCGCTTCCAGGTTCACCCTGGCCCGTAAAGTTAGCACCTGATAGGGTCCTATGTATGGGTCAAATAGAACTGTTTGATATTTAAAGTGAGTGCAGACAAATGACGTATGCTAAATTCAATTGTTGAAATAAAACTGTTTGATTATTTAACTGTATGTAAACAAATGACTAATGTTTAAGTGAATTGTTAGTGATACATAGCAATACTTGGAAACCATTTAACTGTGTGAAAAGAATGAATTTATGCTCGTTTAAAAACGTTATCCACGAAATGTGTTTACAAATCATATATATTTGATATATATGTATAAAGAGGATTTGGCATTAAATAACCTACAATAGTTTATATGCCATAAAATCAAACCAAACCAAAAATGCGTTAAACGATCCAGCACATGAAAAACATTAGCTGATCGAGCATTAGAACGAGAACTCTAATTGATCCGGATCAGGAAATAGAACCTCAATTGATCCTGAATTCTGAATAGAACATCAACTGATCCAGTATTTGAATCGGATCTATAACTGATCCCGTTCTTCGAATGGAACCTCAGGCCATTCAGAACTTGAAAAAAAGAACTTCAACTAATCGAGCATTTGAAAACTAAACTAAACTCGTTCATCACGTGGAACTGAACCTCAACTGATCCCTTGAATTGAAACATTTTCCTAATTATTTCCACATATGGAGCAGAACACTCACCGATCGGGCACGTTGAATAAAACCTAAAACAATTCGCCACTTCGAACAGAACTTTAAATGATTCACCTCTTGTAACAGGACTGAATTGTTCTGACTGAATAATCCAGAATTTTGAATATAAAAGTTCTAGCAAATGGTACATAATGTCAACCCACCGACTCTTGTAACCGAATATCAACTCACCCGGCTTTTGGAGCAGAATCTGAAACCCCTGTGTTCGTGGAACTGTATCTTAAATCCGACTCTTTCAATAGAACTTTCACTGATCCAACACTTGAAATTTGACATAAAACCAGAGCGAACATTAACTATAACTTAAACCAATCCGAGATATAGATTGAAATCTGGGCAGTTCCAATACTTGTAATAGACCCTCAACCGATCTAGTACTTCGAATACAACTTTTGGACATTGTTCTGTCTATTAATTCAGAGATAGAACAAATGATTTGAGTTTAGCAGGAGACGGTTATTTTCCTCAAGCTAAGGTTATTGGGTGCGATATTATTGTTGAGTCCGTTTACGAGAAAATCATGAATTTTATCATTTAATTGCTTTCGTAGATTAAGATTTTAACCACAAAAAAAGAAAAAAAAAAACCCAAAGAAGCAGAATATTGTCAATAACCTGACGGCTGCAAAATACAAATTTAAATAAGATCAATGTGATCTCAGCAAATCTAGAACGAGCCGTGAAATTATGGGCGTACCCAGTCGGTAGGAGGTTCAATTTCATTAACTTATATGACAACAACTGAGCTAAGAGCTTAGTTTGTCAGCATACTTTTCAATTCTGTCAAGATAAATCATTTTGAAGTATGCGTAAAAAAAGGTTATATTAGCACCAGAAATGACATAAAACATATCTGTTCTTCAGTCCACTCAAGATGAAATTAAAAATGTTTCAACCCTTCGAAAGCGATGAAAATATTTTGTTGCGCATATGTGGTATATTCAATAAATAAGGGGAATTCTTTTGAAAAAAGCGATTTTTTTTTCAGGATCTTTTTTCGTAAATATAAAATATGCATTGTTTTGAATAGGTTTATTGCAAAAATTATCTTAATCTCGCAAAAAAATATTTCTTTTGAGCCGATTCAAAATGGTGGCAAATCAGAGTGCTCCAGGCTTGAATATCAAACTGTTATCAAACTTTTAATGGCTGAGAAGTGAAAAACTTGTAAAATTTATGAAAAAGAAGTGTGATGTGTGCAAAAAGGCAGGTTTTAGAAAAAAATGTTTACATATGGGCTCAATATGGGTTTGCCACAAAAAGCCCGAGACAAAAAGAGTGTGGAGTGGAAACATACTGGCTCTCCGGTAAAGTAAAACTTCGCAGCACAGCGTTCAGTAAAGAAAGTGATTTAACTATGTGCAAACAAATAACTAATATTAAATTGAATTGTTTGTGTTGTATAATAAACTTGTAACTATTTAACTGCATGCAAATAAAACTTAGTGATATCAGTACTTGAAGCCCTTTACCTGTATGTAAACTAATGACTCATGTTATATTGAATTGTTAGTGTTAGATAGAAATACTTGAAACCATTTAATTGTGTGCAAACAAATGAGATCGGGCTTGTTTAAAAATGTTACCCGCCAAGTATACGTTTACAAACTATACATATTTAATATATATATCCATGAACATGATTTGGCATTAAATAACCTACAAAGGTTGATATGCTATAAAACCCAAACAACCAAATCAAAGTTGGTCTTTCTTTGAGCTTGAAATGGAGTGGAGGGAGTCAAGGCAGACATTATGTCCACTACATCTACAGGTTTGTATTTAAAATGCCTTATGACAATGTTGCCGTTCTGACTCGAGATTGAAGCCTCTGTAAGGACTGGGAAGGCTTTGTGTCTCACAAAATCTCAGCCTCGACGAGTTGTTTAATCTTCCTCTGTTTCGAAGACTGAGAAGTGCTGACAGGTGTGTTCAAAATAACATCACGGGTCTCAGCAACCGGATCATGAGGCAGTACAGCAAGGAAGAATTTTTAGTTTGTGACGTCATGCCTTTCACGTCAAAACTAGCTTCTATTTCTGATAAAAAATGCCATGTGGGATTTTAAATAGGAAATATTTGCATCTTTAAATGAACTTTATTGGGAATCGTCTCAATATTATTTTTTTTAAAAGAGACAATTAAAATAATAAAATAACAAGGAAGAAAGATAGTTGATTAAAAGAAGAATCTTCATGCCGTTAAACTCAAGACAGCGACTTATAAAAATCTCTTTTGGGGCCGTAAAGAAATGTGACTTTTTTTCTTCTCTTTGCCATTAATAAAAAATGGCGGAATCTTTCATCCGATGAAACAATCATCATCATCATCTTCATGTTGTGCAACGAGCACGGATTTCCCTGACTCTCTCTTGCCATTCGTCCCTATCATCCATCGTTTCCGGTAGGTCTTCTAAACTACATCTTGCGTCTGTACTGAGCTGTTGTAAATAAGTTCTTGTTGGTCGACCAACACTTGCACGTCTGTGTGAAGGGGTCCATAGGAGAACAACATCACTTATGAATTCGTCCTTACTTTTACAGCAGTGTCCTTCATTTCTTGTTCATCTTATTTGGATGATATTAGTGATGGGAGATGTGTGTCCGTAAAGCTCCTATTTGTGGGATGTTGCTTCCTAGCTTTGTTCAATATCATCATCATTATCATCATCATGTCGTGCACGGATATCCCTGACCCTCTTTCGCCACTTCTCCCTATCGCTCATCGCCTCTGGCAGGTATTCATGGCTACATCATGTATCCTCACATACCTGCTGTATGTATGTTCGAGCTGGTCGTCCTGCTTTTGCTCGGCCATATGTGGAGGTCCATAGGAGTACATCTCTTATGAGCTCGTCCCTACTTCTCCAGCAGTGTCCTGCATGTCTGGTTCGTCTAAATTGGATAGTTTTCGTGATGGGAGGTAGGTGGCCATATAGTTGGTGCCTTGTGGGGTGTTGCCGCCAGGACTTGTTCAATATTGCTCGCAACATTCTTGTGTAGTTGTCGTCTAGCTTCTTCTCCAGCCGTTTTGTTAGCGTCCAAGTAGTGCATCCATACAGCAGTATCGACACGACCGCTGTCTGGAAGAAACTGCATTTGATTTTATCGGTCAGGTCTGATTTCCATATGATCGATAGCTTATCGATAGCTGTCCATGCCTTCGTTAGCCGCATGTCGATGTCTTTTTCGGTTGATGAGACACTGCTTCCTAGGTAGGTGAATTTGTCTACCAGTTTCAGAGAGGTTCCCTCTAGTGTGGAAATGTCACCAGTTTGATTAAAGCACATATATTCACTTTTGTGTGCATTGACATGGTGACCAATGTCTGCGGCGGCACGTTCCCAACTATGCAGTAGTGTTTCGGCTTGGTTGTTCAATATAGCTCGTAGTATTCTTGTACAATTCCCATCCAGCTTTTTCTCTATACGCTTAGTCAGCGTCCATATGGTGCATCCATATAATAGTTTGGGCTCAACAGCTGCTTGGAAGAAAACGCCTTTTATTTTATCTGATAAATTATGACTCTCCCTCACTAACGATGAGATAGGAAGAAAAAAAAGCACAATATATATATATATATATATATATAGGTAATATTCGGTCAGGTTAAACCAGAGTTTGGAGTAATTCCCTCAGGACAAGAAAGTCATTCAAGAGCTGAACATTTAAATTTTCCTGGTAGAGAGCTCAATGTAATTTATTACAGAGGAATATTTCTTTAAGAAAAAAAACAAATCCTGAATTGACCGGTCTTTGGTTTTTTTCTTAAAGATATATATATATATATATATATATTGTGCTTTTTTTTTTTCTTCCTATTTTCCATCTCAATAATAATTATTTTTTTACTTCGGTCATTATCGTGCTCTACATCAGTTTGCGTTCGTGCACACTTTTTTAAAAATTTCTATTTGCTCAGCTTATTCTCTCCTTGCTTTCCTCTACTGATTCTCTCTTTTCTTTTATTTATTGGATTGATTTGAAAGGATTTCCCTTGATTGATGCTCCTGTGTTTTCAACTAACCAATACAATGCAATTGTCTTGAAAGGCAGAAATGTCGATCTATGCGTAAAATAATCATGTCTTTTACCGTCCCAAATATACATATATATATATATATATATATACTGAATTCTACTGAATTATTATCGGGAAACGCGCATAAAGAGGAGTCCCTGTTGTGTAGTAACTAATGTACTATGGTGTGATATCGTAATGTGCAAGTTCGATTTCAACTCGCGCTATTAAGTTCACTTTTGAATTAATAACCTTGCTAAAGATATGAACCCACCTATCCCCTAGTTACAATAGCAATACTAATGTCCTTCTACAAGGATGGCTAATAACCAACGAAGGTTGATATGCCATAAAACAAGGATACATCTGAATTTCTTTGATATTCTTTATTGAAAAATAAACTGTACAACGTATTTTTTTATATCTACCCATACTTTCCGAAGATTAAGTAATTACTCTTTGAATTGTATTTCATACTAGACGACATTTGAATCCATTAGGTTCCCATTGTAACGGTAGTGATGCTAGCATTTTATAATTTTCTCCATAATATCGAGGATTTGTATGATTAGAAAATAATGCTTAATCCAAAATTATAAGAATTATTCATGTGGTTGCGAATTGAAATGGAAATTATTTTTTCTATGAGTTAGAGAGCATTATTAAGATACTAAAACTAAACAGTCTTCATTGAGATAATGACCGATGAACAATAACAACACATTGTCATTCACTTTTCTATAAACTAGGCTCTGTCGGCAGGGGCTGCAGAATACACATTTTGCATCTTTGCAGTGGGGTAAGACTCCCCCCAATGAGTGTCCGATGTAAAAGACTAAACAATCTGATGGTGACGCTCCAGTAATGCTGAAGCTTTGGGGCATGCAGAGTATCCCTTGCCATCGCTCCCAGGTCCACTCTGTCCCGGACTCGTAGCATCTGATAAGGTTCTCTCTGTGGGTCAAATAAAACTAAACTGTTTTCTCATGCTCGACTGAATTGTTTGAAATAGAACTGTTTTTACATTTAAATGCGTGCTCAGGCTAAACTGAATTGTTTGAAATAGAACTGTTTATACATATAGCAATGGATTTGGCATTAAATAAACTACAATGGTGGATATACCATAAAACCGAGCCAAACTAAGCATCCTGTAAACTTATCAGGTCATGGGGACGGTACTTACGTAGAGTGTCTAGGATAGAAATATCCTTTCCTGGGTTTCACCCTTCTTCAGGAGTATAACAAACCGACCGAGGTGTCAAAATCTTGTTTTTTACCTGGGCTTGAACACTCATCTATATCATTGGTAGAAGGTACATAACAAATTCAGCCAAAAAGCCACGCTGCAATAACCACCATCTTGTTTAAAGAAAAGGTTGTTTTAGTTATTCTTTTTTTGTTTGTTTTTAAGTTCACGTGGTTCATTCTATTGTTATTATTAATCTTACGAATATTTCTTTCATCTTATTTCTGTTGCTTTCTGAGAGTTCTAAAAGCAATAAAATAAGATGAAAGAAATCCAGATGAAAAAAAATAATTACGACTACAATTCATCTAAGAAATTAGAATATTTTTTCTATTAATACTTCTAGGATAAGTAAACAAAGGAGATGGCGGTTTATCCGGCGTTGGCGGGAAAATAATAGTTGAAAATTATATTGTTATATTTGCATTTTTGTAAAAGATTGGTTTACATTGATTTTGTAGCCAGGCGACTGGACCACACAGGAAATCTTCAAGATAGGGTAAAGAGTTCACGTCACGATGGAGGCTTATTTCTCACTGATAAATCAATAAAACTATACAATAATTGGCACTGATTCAAATTAAATATGCACACTGTCGGTGAGACAAAGAATATGCTAACTGTATCCCCTGTAAAGTTATGGCACTAAACTTTACTTGATGGCAAAGCTCTATTTCTTGAGATCTTGGGAGGAGTGGAGTACCCCTTCATTGTCATCACTCGAGAATTATTTCTGATCCAAAGTGGTAGAACCTGTCATGGTCCCATCTATAAGTTAAATAGATCCCTTTAAGAAATATTTGAATTCGATGGGCTGAGTGCTAAAAAATCTCTTAAGAAACAATTACCCTAATGTAAATATGAAGATACAATATACGAGATTTCCCAATTTCTAGGTATAAAATCACTTTAATTAGGTTAACATGCCATTAAACTTTATCAATCAATAAAATTAAGTATTGTTCTATTTCAAAGTTGTCTATTATAGCTACTCTCTAACAGTATCGTGCCATTTTTATGCTAAACTGAATTGTTTAAAATAGAACTGTTTTGACATTTAAACGGCGTACTAAAGCTAAACTGAATTACTCGAAATAGAACTGTTTTTGACGTCTAAACTGTGTACTTGTGCTGAACTGAATTATCTGAAATAAAACAGTTTGACATTTAATTCTGTGTATTGCCCAGTCGGCTGGGGCTGTAGAATACACTGACTGCACCTCTGCAGAGGGGTAACCCCCCACGAGTGTCCTGGATATGACACTAAACAATCTGATGGTGAGGTTCCAGCTTTGGGGAATGCGGAGTACCCCTTCATTGCCATTGCTCCCAGGTCCGCTCTGGCCCGGAGTGGTAGCACCTGATAGGGCCCTATCTATATCTATGGGTTAAATAGAACTAACAGCATACTTATGCTAAAATGAATTTTTTTAGTAAACTGAATAGCTTGAAATAGAAATGTTTTTGACAATTAAACCGTACTTACATTTAAAATGCGTGCTTATGCTTAACTGAATTATTTTAAATAGAACTGTTTTTCGACATTAAAACTGTATTTACACTTAACTGAATTGTTACATATAACTGCTTGAATAGTTTGAAATGGAAATGTTTTTGACAATTAAACTGTGTACTTATGCTAAACTGAATTGTTTTAAAAAGAACAGATTATTTATATAAAAATGGATTTGGCGTTAAATAACCTACAAAGGTTGATATGCCATAAAACACAACAAACCAACCAACCATCTAACAGTATCCAATTTACAAACTAAACTCTGATAGATAGGAATCAAAACGAACTGAAACCGAGGCTTTATTCATTTTTGAAAACTTTGTATTTAAATGAGGACGTGCGACTTGCATTGTAAGGTGATGTCTGGACGTCTAGACTGTTGTCAAGACATCTAGACTTTCACGAGTTAGTACTAATCTGAAACAAGTTAGGAAACCAATCACGTACTTTTTCAACGAAATGGTTTAAGCGAAACAGGATTTTGCAAATGTAGAACCCCTCATTACCTCCGTGTGACTTTTCTTTGTTTCTAAAATAAAAAAGTTATCTGAAGGGTAAAATTTGAGGATGTGGAGGACATGAAAAACACAACGGTGCAGCTTCACACCATTTCAATTGAAAATTCGCAGGAATTAGTGTGTTGAGTAACAAGAGGGGAATATTTTAAAAGAAAATTAACGTTTTATTCACAGAAAAATTGTACCTTGATAAATACAGATTTAACCTTAATATTTTCGAACACACAATGAAGTTGATTTTACACAAATGAGATAGACGGATATATATATATATATATATATATATATATATATATATTGAGAGATACGAGTAGTTTGATATATATTGATATATATTGATAGATACGAATGATATGATATATATATATATATATATATGTGTGTGTGTGTGTGTGTGTGTGTTGTGAAAAAGAAAATATTCAGAGGATGTATATATATATATATATATATATATATACATCCTATGAATATATATATATATATATATATGATGACATGCCAATGTTTTACGTTTTGGTTAAACCAGCTTCAGGATGATGTTAGAACGCGATGTCATAATGCTTCATTCGAAAATTATTTTCAAATAGAAAATGAAACGAAAAAATGAAAATATCTTAGCGAACTATGATTGTAAGAAATGTTCCATTCCAAATTATAGTGATGTAACTAATGTTCGAAAAAATATTTTAAAAAAGGATACTGTATTTGCTATGGACTAAATCTAAATAAAATCTTTTATAAGAATAAGGTTGTTTTTATTTAATCTAAAAGTAACGTCAATGTGGTGAGTTGAAATTTTGAAAAAAATGTTTAAATTTCAATAATAATAATAATAACGATAACAATAACCATCAAACAAGTGGAAATGAAAGACAAGATTCGAAAAGAATATCTCAGGAGAACTAGAAAACTACTCGAGACAAAACTCTCCAGCAGAAACCTCATCAAAGGAATAAACACTTGGGCTGTGCCCCTCGTTAGATATTCGGAACCCTTTCTCAAGTGGACCAGAGATGAACTTAAACAACTGGATCAAAGAACAAGAAAACTAATGACCATGCATAAGGCATTACATCCCAGAGACAACGTTGACAGACAATATGTATCTAGGAAAGAGGGAGGAAGAGGACTTGCCAGCATCGAAGATAGCGTAGACGCATCGATACAACGGCTCGAAGACTACATAGAAAAACACGAACGAGGACTGATTACAGCTATCAGAAACGATACGGACAACACGATAGACGATAGAATGACAATAACTAGGAAACAAAAATAGGGAAAAAAAAACAACTCTATGGCCTCTTTATACGACTAATAAACAACATTTCACACCAGAAAACCAAGACCTGGCTAAGAAAAGGAAACCTTAAGAGAGAAACAGAATCTCTCCTCATAGCAGCACAGGACAATCCCATAAGAACCAATTATATCAAAGCGATAATAGATAAGACGCAACAAAATAGCAAATGTAGGCTATGCAGTGACAGAGACGAAACCATCAATCACATAATAAGCGAATGCAGCAAATTAGCCCAGTAGGAGTATGAGGCGAGACACAACTGGGTTGGCAAGATGATCCACTGGAAAATGTGCAAGAAATTTAAATTTGACCATACGAATAAATGCTATATGCACAACCCAGCACCTGTCCTAGAAAATGACACACATAAACTCCTATGAAGAATTTGCAAAATTGTCGACTTTGCTGTCTCGGCGGACCACAGAATAAATATGAAAGAATGTACAAAGAAGGATGAGTATCTCGACCTGGCTAGAGAATTGAAAAAGCTGTGGAACATGAAAGTGACAATTGTACCAATTGTGAGTGGTGCTTTTTGCACAATAACTAAAAGGATTATTAAAAGGCCTGGAAGATTTGGGAGTTGGCGAACGGTTAGAGACTATCCAAATGACAGCATTGCTGAGAACGGCCAGAATCCTGAGACGAGTCCTGGAGACTTGAGGAGACTTGCTGTCACTCAATCTCCAGTGAAAAACCATCAGCTAACACTGATGTAAAAAAACTCTAAAGGAGTAAATAATAATAATAATAATAATAATAATAATAATAATAATAATAATAAGAAGAAGAAGAAGAAGAAGAAGAAGAAGAAGAAGAAGAAGAAGAAATTTAAATTCGACCATACTAACAAATGGTATATGCACAACCCAGCACCTGTCCTAGAAAATGCCACGCATAAATTCCTATGGGATTTTCACATACGAACGGATCACCTAATCCCGGCCAGAAGACCAGACTTAATAATAATCAACAAAAAAAAAAAGAGAACTTGCAAAATAGTCGACTTTGCTGTCCGGCTGACCATAGAATAAAATTGAAAGAATGTACAAAGAAGGATAAGTACCTCGACCTTGCTAGGGAATTGAAAAAGCTGTGGAACATGCAGGTGACAATTATACCAATTGTGATTGGTGCGTTTGGAACAGTAACTAAAGGATTACTAAAGGGACTAGAGGACTTGGAAGTTGGCGGACGAGTAGAGACTATCCAAACGACAGCATTATTGAGAACGGCCAGAATACTAAGAAAAGTCCTAGAGACTTGAAGAGACTTGCTGTCACACAGACTCCAGTGAAAAACCATCGGCTAACGCTGATGTGAAAAGCTCTAATGAGTAGATAATAATAATGATAATTACATTTTCACATTTGTTGTGGTTTTCAATCAAGTAAAAGAATATTTTGATTAGAAATCATTTCGAAACTATTGAAAGTAATCATAATTTATTAATGATTAATGAAAACTAACTTAGCTAAGAGATATCCTAAATGTTTAAAACTAATTTAACTAAATAAGAAGATAAATAGGAAAAACGGGTCTTTGATAGCATTATAATTTAAAAGAATGCTACATTCAACAATCTTTTGGTGTAGCTTATTATGTATATAAACTAGAATTTTAGAATCGTTAAAATTAAAGCTACGTTTGGTTTCTAAGTTATGTTTTACTAACGTGTTTCTGACATCACCGAAGTTGAAATCTTTAATATGTTCATGAATACGTTTTTTTAATCGATCTTGAAGTCTCACCAATATAGTTTTTTTTATCACAACCAATAAGCGTGATTGAATATAGACCAATTTTAGATTTTATACAATTCTTGCTTTTCTAATCATTATGTTCATAATTGTTTTTAGAAGAGGCTGTCACTATTTTTTTTTTTTTGATGATATGTGTAGTTGAATTATTGGGTAAAATAATATATCTATGTAATTGATTATTATTGGAAAAATTGCTATGGGAATTGTTTGAGTAAGTTTTTGTGAATTTTAAAAGCTTTTATTTTAATTCGTTGTATAAAATATTTGGAATATTGAAATTGTGCAAAGGAATTTTCTATATAATCAAGTTTACCGTTAAAAAATTTGAGACCACAAATTCCACGGATTGAAAGTAAAAAAAAACAAAAAAATTATAATTATTCCAATTTATATTTTGGCATAATGATGCGAGTAAAAATGGATATGGTGATTTTTATAAGTAGATCTAAAATAAACTTTAATTTCTAATATCTTACAATATATTTAATTATATATCTAAAAAAGTATTGTGTTGTTAGGGAAAAATCTATGGTAAACGCTATTTTGTTTAACTTAACCGTAATTTTTTGTAAATCATTATTTTGTGACTAAATAAATAAATTATATATGATTTATACAATGGAAATATCTAGAATCTTTGGATATTATAAATTCAAAGGAACCTGATTCAAGAAATTCAAGAAAAAGACAAGTGAAGACTCAGTTAAGAGGCAAACCCATCGGTAAACTGGATTTTTGTTAAGAAATATCATTATATTGAAAAAAAAAAATCAATTTTTAGCGCAAAATGTCAAATTTTGTTGATTTTGTTAACTGGTGACTGTCAAGTAATGTTAGCTTTCTTAAGATGATTTTCTAAACGTTTAATGCATTCACTTAAAAAAAAATATTATTATTCAATGATTTTATGTTTAAACTGGATTTATTTTTCATATAGATACTTTCTTTTATTTTCACCAGAATTCTGAACTTGTGAACTACCAATGGTTCATAAAAAATGAGTTTATATTTCGGCGAAAGATTTTACGATTTTCTGTGGGGCATTGCCTACACAAGGAATATTTGGCCTTAAAGGAATTGCAAGTTTATGAGATTTTGGAAGTCCATATATTTTAGGAATTATAGGGGGTAATTAATAAAAACCAGAAATTCTTTTCTTTTATAATTACTTTTACAGGACTGATTAAAAATGTATATTTTTTATTAGTTTTTTAATGTATAATTTGTTCATTAGTGTTTTTGTCTTCTAATAATTTAGTTTGTTGTTTTATTGTGTAGAGTCCATTTTATCAGAAGGGGTGATGATTAACATTGCTATTTTTGGACAAACCTCTTAATGCGGCGATACGTCTTCTAGGTAAAGTGTGATCATAGTTATTAACATTAATGGTCGCAGGGAATTAATCATTGTATGAATCCCTTCACGAAATCCGAAACGTTGTAGCTATCGTTATGGGTTTATAAGGTTCAAAATGTTGTGTTCTTAAAATCCAGTAGTGAATTTTAGACCATAATGAATGGCCTCTGTATTAACTTTACTGATTTTAGTATCGGATATATTAAAAACAAGATCTTTCTTATCGACATGTTTCCAGTTTCTTGTGGTACATTGAAGTTTCAATATTTGTTGCAATTTAGAAATGTGAGCATTACTTAACTCAGATATTTCCATTTTGAGTTTTTCAGTCGTTTGATGGGACATAGACTTTTTGTTGCGAGTTTTCAATCCCAACTCTCTGGCTGTTTCGAAAGTAAAACCTGAAAAATTTCCATTTTCAGCGGAAGATTTCAGGAAAGTTTTTATATGCTAAGGAAAACTAAAAAGAAACCCTACAAAATATACATATATTTACATACCATCGAATTTATACCCATTTTTATTTAGTATATATATATATATATATATATAGAGAGAGAGAGAAAGAGAAAGAGAAAAAAGAGACTCAGACAGAGAAAGAGATAAAAGTGGATAGATACGAATATGACAGGCT
The DNA here is from genome assembly GCA_963585895.1 of Sepioteuthis lessoniana. Taxonomy (NCBI): domain Eukaryota; kingdom Metazoa; phylum Mollusca; class Cephalopoda; order Myopsida; family Loliginidae; genus Sepioteuthis; species Sepioteuthis lessoniana. Next base: position 66,434,268 of record OY757919.1, read on the forward strand.
GACAGACCAATACAGAGATAGATACTAATATTTTATATATATATATATATATATATATATATATATATATATATATATATATATATATACGTGGTGCATTCAATAAGCTTCCAGACATTTTTTGTACAAGCATTTAAAAATGTCGTGGACTCTTGTAAATTCCCTGTGTTATTGCTATGAGTTATGAGTTAACTGACCAATTTTTATAATTTCAGGTTCAAATGAACAGCTACAGCAGCAATTGGAATACACCCTACTAAAGCCTGATTATCACAGCTGGTGAATTTCAAAAATGCAGTCTGGACGTGAGGACAATTTAGAAGAACGATATGCAATAAAATTCTGTTTTAAACTTGGAAAAAATGCCACATAAACGTATGGATTGCTTCAGACTGCTTTTCGACCATCTTGCATGAATCGAGCATCAGTTTCTGAGTGGCATAAGAGATTCAAGGAAAGCAGAGAGTCTGTGAGGGATGATGAGAGGTGTGGGAGGAGTAAGGAAGTCAATACACCAGAGTTGATTGACCAAAGGGTAGGGTTAAGGTTACAATGTTGAGGTTTTAAGGGAGTTTGGGAAGAGATTCTGTCGGAAGAGGCCAGCACTCTTCAAATCGGGTCAGTGACATTTCCACCAGGACAATGCACCAGTCCACAACTCCATCCTTGTCACAGACGATTTCACCGGGATGGGCACCAAGACAGTTCCTCCGTCTCCTTATAGTCCAGACTTTGGTCCCTGTGACTTTTGGTTATTCCCTAAGCTCAGAAGCTGTCGTTATGAGACAATTGTGGAGATGAAAGAGGCCGTGACGAAGGTCATTGACACGCTAACGTAAGAGGACTTCCATGGGGCCTTCCAGAAGTCGTTGGAACGGTACAATAAGTGCATTGCAGCCGGAGGAGATTACTTCGAAGGGGACTTGAGTTTCATGTGTATACTATCAATAAAAGTGCCAATACGAAAAAAGTCTGGAAACTTATTTAATGATCCTCCTATATATATATATATATATATATATATATATATATATTGGTTAAAAAGCAAAAAATTAAGAAATTGTATTTCATGATAAATTTATTTCGCTTATTAAAGTCCAGGTTAACGAAAGCATGGACAGCTATCAATAGGCGATCGATTATATGGAAATCAGACCTAACCGATAAAATGAAACGAAGTTTCTTCCAGGCAGCGGTTGCATCGATACTGCTATATGGATGCACCACATGGACTCTAACAAAACGGCTGGAGAAGAGGCTAGACGGCAATTACACAAGAATGCTGCGAGCAACCTTGAACAAGTCCTGGCGGCAACACCCCACAAGACACCAACTGTACGGCCACCTGCCTCCTATCACGAAAACTATTCAAGTTAGACGAACCAGACATGCAGGACACTGCTGGAGAAGCAGGGACGAACTCATAAGTGATGTACTCTAATGGACCCCCACACATGGCCGTGGAAAAGCAGGACGACCAGCACGAACATACATTCAGCAACTATGTGAGGATACGAGATGTTGTCCTGAGGACCTGCCTAGGGCGATGAACAATAGGGAGAAGTGGCGAGAGAGGGTCAGGGATATCCGTGCTACTAGCACAACATGATTATGATGATGATGATGATATATATGTACATATATATATTGATTGATTTATTGATTGATACAGATAGTATGATATACGGATTGCGATGGGAAAATTGTCGTTTAAATTACTCAATAACGAAAATAACTGTGATATCTCAATTTATCGGATATATTTACCAAATTAAATGTTTTCGTTTCTTTGTTTAATGGCACATCAACTCTTTTTTGGTTATTTAATGCCAAAGCCATTCTCCAAGAAGAACAGTAGTGGTCCTATTTAACCCATAGCTGGGCCAAATTTAATGAAAATATCTTAAAATCGCATAAATTAGACCTGAGAGTTATGGCATTGAATGGATACTCAATCCTCCCTAGATATCAAGAACTGGACTCTCATAGCAGTTTCCAGGACATGCAATTTTTTTTCTTGTCTCAGTAATAAATCGTTATCATATTAATGGGTCGCATCTATTTGAGACAGTTTTGAATGATTTTGTCTCCAAATAAGCAATGACGCAAAATATTTTTCCTTTCTCATCCAAGAAATTATGATCAAGGATTAATAATTGTTATAGTATACTATTTTCAAATCTGAAAACAAAAAAACAAAAAGAACATTATTTATTAGTAGAGCTATTAGCAGTCCCATGTATATTGAGACACTCTATATTCAAGATTCAAACAGATCTGTTTAAAAATTATTCGTATTTGAAAGGAATAAAGTAAAAAAGTGAAGTTGGCGACCGTAGTCGAGAACGACCAGAAGGCTCCCTTTTCAATAGCTACTACCCTGAGGTGGGGGGAGGACGCTACTCCTTTCTCTTGATTGCTCCACTTTACCCTTGATACGTACCTTATATGGCTGAGTGTTAAGCAAGGAGGTATTAGGTACCATTTTTAAAGTCTTTGGTATGACGCGACCTGGGATTGAACCCAGATCTACCAGAACCATTGGCGAACACTCGACCCACTAAGCCAATGTTATAAATCCTATATAAAGTTGTAAGAGTAAGTTGCGTTTTATTATTACCTACAATTTTAACTAATTTTGACCGAATTGATCGAAAATAGGAGCCTTAATTTTTGAAAAAATATAGAACATATAACCTTATGTGACTGCAGATATTTTGGATAATTGATTAAATCATGGCTTAGGATATATAGAAAACTTTTTCAACCACATAAATCAAGGGGAAAAATAATACTATTCTTATAAAAATGATACATTTTAAAATCAATTTTAACACCCAAAGACGTCATTTCAGTGAAGAAGTTCATATACAGAGAAAGCAATATTTATATTTAGAAAGAGCGAAAGGTTGATAGATACGATTAGTATTAGATAGATAGATAGATAGATAGATAGATAGATAGATATTCTCCCCAGCGTATAGATTAGTTTGTGTGCACTTGATTGTATCATTAAGAGTGTGTGTTTGTCCTCTTTTCTTGCTTAGTGATGTGTTTTTATTTTTCTAATTTGACCATTGTCAAAATCAGGTCATGGTTGTCGTGACTGTTAGTCGTGGGGGTAGCTTGTATGTATACTACACCGCTTAGTATGGATGGGTGGCGGTTGATTTGTGTCATCATGACAGCTCAGTTTTTTTTAAATCATGGAATAAAGGGACAGGGCTCAAAAGTCAGATGTCGAGTTTGGGCACGCCTGTAAATAACTTCATTTCCTTATTTCAACCTTTTCACAAACAGTTAGCAATAACAATAAAAATGTACTTGAAAAAAAAAATGAAACCTGTTTTTGAGTATAAAGTATCAAATTACAGCTCTAAGGGTTTGAAATGTTAAGCATAAATTCGTTAGATTGTGTTGAATTGTGTGTCGTCTAGTGTAACATAATGTTCTTGTCTCAGCGCCAACAAAGTGCTGTAACTTAAGGGAATTTTTGGAAAACCCTGTAATGTATCTAGTTGTCTTCGATTCAAAAGTTGAGTGTCCAGAGTATAATGATAAACTAGCTCTGATGGCGATGTTCCAGTTCTACTAAATCTCTGGAGTGTGGACTCTTCCTTCATTATTGTGACACACAGTTAGATTACCGGTTAGAGTCCCATTAATGGGTCAATTAGATCTTGATTGATTAATTCTAACGGCATTTCAACTCATCTTGGGTTATTTTATACCAAGGGGTTAGAGAATCGCGTTTATTGTATGCTCGTATTTACCGTATTTGATGGCATATAAGAAGCACGGGTGTATAAGACACAGCCCAATTTCAGCAAGGCAAATCAAGAAAAAAATAAAATAAATAAAATAAAATAAAAATAAATAAAAAATAAAGTACTGATATCAAACATGATGAAATTAATATTATGGTATTATCAATGATAACACTTAATTTGCAAAAAAAGTAAGTATGTAAAGTTGGTGACCTTTGCCGAAGGTGACCCGAAGGCTCCCTTTTCAATAGCTACTACACCGAGGTGTAGGGGAAGGCGCTACTCTATTTCCTGGATTGCTCTACTTTCCCCTTGATTTTATAATGCTGAATGTTAAGCAAGGCAGCATCAAGTACCATTTTTTGAGTCTTTGGTATGACTTGACATGGGATTGAACCCCGGTCTTCTGGACAATTGGCGAAAACTCTTCTCATTAGGCCAATGACCCGGTTTAGCCTTTTAAATAATGACAATAGGTATATGAAACTTACTTTAAAGTCTAAGCTAATAGGAGTTGCCAGATAGCTAATTTCGGACGACGATCGCTAATTTTAAGACTACATATGGCATATAAGAAACAGGGGAATTTTAGAAGAAAGTTTTAGTTAAAAAAAAAAAGTTTGCCTTATATGCCGTCAAATCCGCTACATCCTTTAGTGAAGTTGTTTCTTAAGATTTCTTTCGAAACTACCCAATTGAATGGGGATGATTTTAAAACCCAATTATACGATTTCAAGGAACTATTCTAATTTAAGAATAATAAAAATAATTTGTTTGCACACAGTTATATGGTTTTTAAGCATTCCTATCCGATGATAATAGTTTTTAAACAGGGCTATTTGACCGATAGATTGGAGTCTAACAGGTAATGACACTTCAGGTCAGGGTTCATTCAAGAGTTATAGCAACAAAAGAATATACCATACTTCCCAGATCTCCAGAACTAGAGCCTCACCAGCAGGTGCAGTTTAGTGTCATATCCTGGACTCAAAAATACCTCTTTAAGAATTATTCGTATTTGATAGGAATATATGATGACATATAACAGCAAATTTTATACAAATTTTGGGGGTATAAGGATTTATCGTCATTACCTTACTTTTTTTACCAATTTTAAACAAATTGGTCAAAAATAGCGTGCGTATTTTTGAAAAGATATAGCCTTTTGTTACATGACTATCAGATTAATGATTAAATTATGGCTTTGGCAATATGAAAAAACTATTCCAGATCATCGAGGCCAACCACCGTGGCGTAATGTCTAAAGTGCTGGACTGCGGCCGCCAAGTTAAGCGAGTTCATATTCCCTTCGTGCTATTACGTTCATTCTTAAACTGATGTCATTGGGAAAGGTATGAACCAACTCATTCCTTCTATAGGTTAAATAGCATCACTGCTGTTCTTCAACAAAGATCTTCTTCAGTATCAAATAACCCATGAAGGTTGATATGCCATTTAAGAAAGAAAAGCAACGTGTTTAATCATGGAAAAAACTTACGGTGATTCATTTTGAAGTCAGTTTTTATCCCTGAAGACGGTATTTCAGTGATGTTCATTAGAGACGAAAGAGTATCATTTGAGCTTTCACCGTTTTCCTTCCTTGATAAAACTAGGAATTTTTTTCAGGAACCAAAATTTTAATACAAAAATTTCAAATGTTGTATATAATCACTTGAATCTATAATTGTTTATTATTATTATTAGTTGCTTAAAGCTGTATAACTGTGCGCAAACAAATGGCTGACATTAAACAAAAATTATTTATTGAAACCCTTTAATTATTTGAATTAGATAAGAATACATGAAACCCAATTACTTGAAATTATAATTGTTTACTAAGAGAAGATATTATTTGCATGAAGACATAACTGTGTACAAACAAATGCCTATTATTAAAAATAATGAATTAAAATCATATTATTAGTTGTATTAGACTGAAATACTTGAAACCATGCAACTGTGAACAAATTATTTGTATAAAAAGGAATACTTGATATTAAATAGCTGTGTGGAAAAAACTATAAAAAAGTAACAACACAAAACATGGAAATATAAATGTACAATGAACGCTATTCCCTAACATCTGGACATAAAATAATCCAAATCGACTAACGTCTTATGTTATGGGCAGAATAGGGTCGAATATGGAGTCGAATAGGGTACACATACACTTTTTTCTATGAGACATTGTCAGTAATAAAGTTAAGCGACAAAAATTGCTCATTTCCAATCGCATTTTTCCTTTGGGATGCCTTTGGCGTCAGAGACTGAGCACTACTCCTTTTGATGCAATGGAATCCTTAGAAACTTGTCCTTGCATTTGGGTTTTAAATTAGATAGATTGAATAGGTCAACCCATGGGGTTATTTTAGAACAAGTAGTTTCGGAATTGCGAACATTTGTTTTTCTTTACATTTCTTGTGTAGTTTACTAAGTTTTTTTTTACACACGGTTTCATCCTATCAGTTGCCGAAAACAAATAATTTGTAAATAGAACTATTTGACCCACAGATGAAACTCAAAATCTACAACTCCCTATTCGATTAGACTAACGAGTAATGGCAATAAATGGGTACTCTATATTTCCCAGATTTCCAGAACTGAAGCCTCATTATCCAGTGTTGTTTAGTGTCATATCAATGATATCCCTTTTTTGAGGCGTTTTATTCCCTGTAGGAAATACAATCGAAGTATTCTAAGCCCTAACTACATGGTAGTTTTATATTAGCGGAAAGTCCTGATGCTTCCTGAATTATCCATTTGGTGTATCCAACTTTATCATTTATAATCTACGATAAGGTAAGAGAGTATTTTCACCGTTTACGGAACACTGCTGGAGAATCAGGGACGAGCTCATAAGTGATGTACTCCTATGGACCCCACATATGGCTGGGCAAAAGCAGGACGACCAGCACGAACATACATTCAGCAGCTATGTAAGGATACGGGATGTAGCCCTGAAGGCCTGCCAGAGGCGATGAACGATAGGGAAAAGTGGCGAGAGAGGGTCAGGGATATCTGTGCTACCAGCACGACATGATGATGATGATGATCTAAGACCACTAATAAATCTTATTAAAGAGAGAGTTGTGACTGATTACCCTGTTATGTCTAGTGGCGTTATATCATTTAGTGTAACTTGATGAACTTTGTCGCAACTTCAAAGCTAGATTGTTTTACAAGCAGAATGACAGTAACATGCGCAGTTCCTTATTTATTGGATCGAGAAGACTATCATAAAAAATATAATTTGCTAAAGCGAAACAGCTGAATAGACGAAATTTTCACTCTATGCGTGTGTTTCAAACCAGTTTTAATTGATAGCTTTTCACTGAGGTTTGAGCAACACCAAGTCTCCTTAGGTCTCCGGAACTCTTCCTCTAGTTTTTTGACACCTTTGGATACCGTTCCAAGTCTTCAAACGACAACTGGTTTCACCGTAAATTTCATGATCCACCGCTTTTTCAACCATCAAGTAAAATCCTCGTGCTTATCTAACTTTTTGCTTTGTTTCATTTTTAATCTATGGTCTGCTGGAACGCCAAAATCTGCCTCATTCTCAAAACAAGATTCTGGTTTGTGCATATATATTTGGTAGTATGATCAAATTTCAATATTTTGCATAATTCCCAGTGAATCATATTTCCTACCCAGTCGTGTCTAGTCATGTACTCCTGTCCTAGCCTGATGCTTTCGCTTACAATGTGATTAATCGTTTTATTTATTTCGCCACAAAACCTACCCTTAATATTTTGTTGCGTATAATCGATTTTCGTTTTAACATAATTGGTCCTTACGGCGTTATTTTGTGCTTCTGTTAGCAGAGATTTAGTTTTTCTCTTGAGGTTTCCTTTTCGTAGCCATCTCCAAGTCATCTGGTGTGAAATCTCGCCAATTTGTCGCTTGATATAGCCATATAGTTATTTTTCTTCACCAAGTCTTTACCCAAGACCGATGCTAAGGGAAGGTAATGATTTTCTATGTTCTATTTATTAGGTTTGCTGCTGGATCATTTGGGTGACATTTTTCAATCCCATGGATGGCACTTTCCTAAGGGGATGAGCTGTTCCGCAAAATTCAATTGTTTGTAATTCAAATAATTGATAATGTGTTCATCCTTCCCTACGAAGTAGTACGATGTTAATTTCAAGGTGCTACAATTTTTCAGTTTCTATTTCCAAAACGTTGTATTTACTTATTTTCAAAAATATTCTTACTTACATTCTTTCTAATTATTCGAGCCATTGATCTAATGAGTTGAGTGTCCACCAATGGCCCGTGATACCGGGTTCAATCCTAGGTCGAGTTATACTAAAGATTTAAAAATGGTACTTGATGCTGCCTTGCTTAACACTCAGCATTATAAGGTAAAGGTAAAGTGGAGCAATCCAGGAAATGCAGTGGCACCCTCTCCTACACCTCGGTTTAGTAGCGATGGAAAAGGGAGCCTACAGGTCACCCTCAACTAAGGTCGCCAACTTTACTTTACTTTTGTTATATTCTGACCGATCGGTCGTAAATCGAGTTAGTTGTTAGTCCGACTGATATATATATATATATATATATATATATATATATATATATATATATATATATATATACCATAACAACCCCTGTACTGCATATTCAAAGTTTATATTCCCCATATCTTTGAATAACCCTCGTGTATATATATATATATATATATATATATATATATATATATATATATACGAGGGTTATTTAATATATATGATTAATTTCTTTAGAAAAAGCAAAGTAAATCTTTTTTTAATTTTCCCTCCAAAATGGAATTACTATATTGTTTTGAATTGGTGTATAACAAAAATTATTTTAATTTTACAAAGATATTTGTATTGAGGCTATTCAAATCGAACAGAATGTTACAGACTAAAACAGGGATCTGTCATCCAATTTTTGCTGGTTGGGAAGTACAAACCTTGTGAAAATTTTTGAAGAATGTGTGATGTGTACTGGGAAGCATGTTTTAATGAAAAAAAGTTTACAAATGGGTTAAACATAGATTATCAACAATGAACTTGAATAAAAAAGAAGAAGCAGTCTATGGAGTAGAAACATACCGGCTTTCCGGTAAGGAAAATGTTCTATGCCAAGTAGTAAATAAAGAAAGAGATTCTGACAATCTTCTGGAATATGAAAGGACGAATTACAACTGATTTCTTTGTAAAAGGTGCACCAATAAACAGTGCTTCCTTTTGCTAACCCCTTCATTAAAATTCACCACCTTATTTATTGAATATATATATATATATATATATATATATATATATATATATATATATATATGCGCGTACGCTTCTCTGTGTGTATCTGTGCGTGTGTTAAGATGTTTACATTATGATTACGCTTGACCTATACTGAGACATATCTCTCTTCTTTTCAAAATGTCTCTATCTTTAGAATTCTATCAAATTTCATTTAAGAATTTACTGATTATAAAAATTGCCTTATTTATGAAAAATAAAAATTAATAAGTTTGACCAATATAGGTAAATCTTAAAAAGTAAACATTTTAATCGGTTTGCATACGTTTTTACAATTCTCTTTGATACAAAGTTACATTCTGATGACGCTATATATCGAACTAAACGTTTCAATCTGATTCCAAAACTGTCTTCTCTCTCTATTACACACACACACACACACACACACACACACATATATGATTCCAAAACTGTTTTTCTCCATATTATACACACACAGACACAGACACACACGTCTTCGTGTTGTAATTGTTAAAGTGCTGGACTGCGGAATCATAGTAAACGAGTTCGAACTCCATTCGCGCAATTACGTTCACTGACAAATAACTTTGGAAAAGGTATGATTCCCACTTATCCTCCCAGCTCTGGGTTAAATCCTACCACTACTGTTCTTCTAAAATAATGGCTTTGGCATTAGATTACACAAGAAAGTTGATATGCTATTAAACAACTAAATCAACCAACTGCTTTTTTTTAACATGAATTAATTGCTCAAAATACTTATAAATGTTCAGAATTAACTATTGCCTTGTGGTGTAATGGTTATCGTCGTTGGAAATGGACACGGCGACACGAGTTCAAAACCTGGACGAGACTGATTGCATTTCACATAGCACTAATACTCTTGGGAAAGGTATGAATCCAATTATTCTCCCTTCAGCTATGGGTAAATAGTAGGGCAGACAGTTCTTCAGCCTAGGTGAGGCAACTAGTCTAGAAGAAGGAAAACTCTGAATTCAAACCTGTTAAACTCCGCTTAAAAATTGACCTTGTGTCATATCCGGCTCGAGCGGAGGGGTTTGGTAAATATGAATAATCACGAAATCGTGCAACTATTGGTTGTTTAAGTTCTAGGGTATTATGTCACACACTCACACATATACATATCTTTTCTCTCTCTCTCACTCTCTCTCTCTCTCTCTCTCTCTCTCTCTCTCTCTCTCACACACACACACACACACACACACACAAACATATATATACAAAATAATCATGCTGCACGTACTATCTTCCTCAGCATCGCATAAATGCTTATATTCTCGTGTGAATGTGTGTATATTTATGTTAGTCTGTAAATATGAATCATTTTCTTGCTCTCTCTCACTCTATATATATATATATATACATATATATATATATATTAATAACTTTATATACGTACACACATGTATATATTTATATATACAACTATTGTTATATATACATACACTCACACGTATATGTGTGTGTGTGTGTGTGTGTTTGTGTATATGTGTGTATGTGGTGTGTGAGTATATAAAAATAGATGTGTAGATCTCACCTGTAAAAACACGTATATAATTAAATTATAGGTTAGAACGATTTCAGCTCAATTTACTTGACATGAAAATCTTAGAATCAGTTTTCTGCAGGTGTTTCTGTCTTCAATAAAGGAAAGTGTCACAATTTTCCATTCTGTTATCCAGGTGCTCACTGATTAAATACTATTTGCAACGACAATAACTCTGGTCGATATGTTAGATTAGGCAGCGCTGACCGGTTTATGACTGCTACAGTTATCATCATTTAGCTTGGATGGCTTATTCTCCATGAGTAAGTCTCATTTCAATACGCAGATGGACATGGAATACAAAGAAAGAAATAAAGAGATCAAGAATAAAATAAGAACGAAAACTTAGAAAACAACCGAGAAGGACTTCGAATTTTGTTTGCTTTTATTTCATTTGACATTCTTAAACGGTGTACTCTTAAGAGATTCTTATTTTCCTTTTAACTTTAAAATAAAAAAGAAAAAAAAATTTAAAGATGGGTATCATCGTGTAGTATAATGGTTAGGGAGTAAGTCTTATAAGTCGTTGTTTGTGAGTTCGATTCTCACTTAGAGTTACAACCTGTTGTGAACTGTTGGCGGGGTTTAAAATATACTGACTGACTCATTTCTGAGATTTTGTATTGAGGCATGTTAATCTATTTTCTAGCGTAAAATCTATTAGATGTTCCCCATTTATGTTTGACGAGTTGTGTAAGCTGAATTTGTAGTTTATGCTTTACCAATTTGGGCATTCATGTCTCTACCAATGACGAGAACGTTGTGTTTCGGGATGCCTCGAACAAGGGAAGATAGCGCATTATGGAAGGCGAAGGGTTAAATAGAACTGTTTGATTATTTACTTTACTTGAAATCACTTAACTGTGTATAAACAAATGATAAATTTCAAATTGAATTAGTATTGGGTAGCAATGCTTGAAACCATTTAACTGTGTCCAAAAAATAAATAGCAATATTTAAAACCATTTAACTGTGAGCAAAGAAGTGTGCCCCGGCTCGTTTGAGAATGTTGCCAACAAACTATTCATTTATGAATTATATATATATATATATATATATATATATATATATATATATATATATGTATATTTATGTCTGTCTGTTTAAAAAGATTTGGTATTAGATAATCTGCTGGAGTTGATATGCCATAAAACCAAACTAACAAACCAAATTAGGTGATTCTATTCTGTTTTTTACACATATTTTCGATTGGCGTTCTCTGTTTCAGAATTCACTTTTTTTTAGTCCCTCTGCCTCTGATGATGAGAGGGGATTTTTCTTTTCTTTTCTGCATCGCTTTTGTGACTTTGTTCACCCTCTCTCTCTCTCTTTCTCTCTCTATCTCTCTCTCACACACACACATACACATACACGCACTTGTGAATGTCTCCGATGTGGGTCTTGAATACAACTTTGATTTTCCTCCTTTTCGTCCATCTTTGCTTTCTCATTAATAATATCTGTCATGTTTATTTCTTCTGTTAAATGATCTTCTTTTTCGATTATTGTTTTTCGATTATTGTTTACGTCTCAATTTCTTCTAATTCTCAATGTGATACTTAACTTCTTTTTAAGATTTTTTTTTCTTTTACCCAGTCAAATCAAACCGAGTGCTCCAGGCCTGAACAAAGGTGTAAATGTGAGCAGTGCATCCTATTGTGAACTCCTTTGGTGATATTCACTTCACTTATTGAATAACCTTCATAGAAAGAAAAAAGATATTTAAGAGAAAAAAATCAGTATATTTAATAAAGATGTATGCATGTTTAACTTAAAAAGAAAACAGAAAAGGGTGATTCAATAAAAGCTTCCTTGGTCTTAAGGACAGTCTCGATGCGATGTTCAAATCAAACCGTTCTCCTTTATATCAGCTATCACCTCAATGATTGGTGAGAAGGCTTATTTGTTATTTGAAAACGTTATAGGTGACAAGAAAAAAAATATTCGAATGAGGCTAGTAAATATACGCTCGAACATGGCCAGCATTGATACAAACATTTCAACTGCTATATGCGTTTTTCTCTGTGTAAAGTATCATCACGTGATTAATATTGTCGTTTAGAATATATGTGAGCATAAATCATACACTATTATGCCAAAGTTTATGACCTTTATCAAACACTCTACACAAAGTTCGGGTGAAAAATTCATTGGCTTACCAAGATATTCTCATGGAATGTGAAAACATGTTTATTTTTCCTTTGGGGTCTACTCACTTCTTCCATCGAATATGAATTGCTTGGATCCCACTGGAAAAATAATCATCGACAGTTGATATGACAGCATCATATGAACTTTTCAACCAATGGACTTTTCAACCAACCCTCGTATACTCTTTTGTCTGTGAACTGTATTATCCCAGGATTAATAGTGTATAAAATGAGAATAAATTCTATATATCTTATCCTTAGGAATATTCCTTTTATTAAAAACCCTATATATATACCGGTCCATTGTTCTAGAAGGTAGAGTGTTCGCCAATGGCTCGGTAAACCGGAATTTAATACAAGGTCGAGTCGTACCAAAGACGCAAAAAATGGTACTTGATGCTGCCTTGCTTAACACTCGGCATTATAAGGCACGGATCAAGGGTAAAGTAGAGCAATCCAGGGAAAGGAGTATCTCACTCACCTACACCTCGGTGTAGTAGCCAATGAAAAGGGAGCGTTCGGGTCCCCCTCGACAACGGTCGCCAACTTTATTTTATAGATTGCCCAGTCGGCTGAGGCTGCAGAATACATCGACTGAACCTCTGCAGAGAGGTAAGCACCCTACTCAACGAGTGTCCTGATATGACACAAAACAATCTCATGTTGAGGTTCCAGTAATGCTGGAGCTTTCGGGAATGCCTAGTACCCTTTCATTGCCATCGCTCCCAGTTCACTCTGGCTCGGAGTGGAAGCGCTAGATTGGGCCCTATTTATGGGTTAAATAGAACTAAACTGCGTACTAATGCTAAACTGAATTGTTTGAAATGGAACTGTTTTTGACATTGAATCTGTACTTAGGCTAAACTGAGTTGTTTGATATTGAATTGTTTTGACAAGTATTGGTATTGAACACTATTTTATTGAACACTATTCATTCATTTGTACACAGCCAAAAGATTTCAAGTATTGCTCACTGACAATTCAAGTTTTCAGTCATTTGTTTACACACAGTTAAATGATCAGTTCTATTTCTAACAATTCAATTTAGCATAAGTCATTTGTTTGCATACAGTTTAAACATCAAACAATTCTATTTGACATATGGATAGAGCCCTATTAGGTGCTACCATTCCGGGTCAGAGTGGACTTAAAAGCAGTTCTGTTTCTAACAATTCAATTTAACATTAGTCATTTGTTTGCACACAGTTTAAACATCAAACAATTCTATTTGACCTATGGATAGAGCCTTATTAGGTGCTACCATTCCGGATTAGAGAGGACTTAAAAGCAATAGCAATAAAGGGGTTCTCCACATTTCTCAAAGCTCCAAGACTGGAACCTTACAGATCGTTTAGAGTCATATCCAGGACACATATTGGGGTTTTCTTATCCCTCTGTAGCAATGTAGCCGGTGTGTTCTATAGTCCCAACAAACTGGACAAATATATATAGGGTGTAAAATGTACATATATTATTTGAATTTGTTTGCATTACTAACAACACTGGTGCTCTATGAATTTACAATGGAGCCGTAATAAACCCAATGACAAATTTAAAGCATCTACCTTTCAAATAATTAGTCGTTGGGAGGAGTCCTCATGGGCGTAGTGGCTAATGTGCTGGACTGTGAGACATCTTAGTAAGCGAGTTCTATCTCCAGTTGTACACTTACGTTCTCTTTCGGACTAATACCATTGGAAAAAGTATGAACCCTGACAGGGTCCTGTCTATGGATCAAATAGAACCAAACTGCGTACTTATGCTAAACTGAATTGCTTAAAATAGAACTGTTTTAACATTTAAACTGCTTACCTATGCTAAACTGAATTGTTTTAAATAGAACTGTTTTGACATTTATCCTGCGTACTTATGCTAAGCTGAATTGTTTAGAATAGAACTGTTTTTTGTATGCCAAATTGAATTGTTTTTAATAGAATTTTTTTTTACATTTAACAGTGATTAAACAAAAACTATACTTATACTAAACTGAATTGTTTGAATTAGAACTGTTTGAATCAACTGAATAGCCATAAATAGAAATGTTTTCGACAATTAACCTGTGTACTTATGCTCAACTGAAATGTTTATTTGTATAAAAATGGATTTGGCATTAAATAACCTACATAGGTTGATATGCAATAAAACATAAACAAACAAACCACCAGTTCGTCGTTACTTAAAGTTTCATTGAACTATTGTCACGATCCTCAGACAGTAATATTAAACCTGATTGCTCGCGTTTTATTATTGCCTTGTCAGCTAATTAGAACCAGCCAATATTCTATTGCTTAATATGTATGCTTTTTACAATTAATATAAACGCAACATTTTCTTCAGCCTTTCTCACATATGTGAACCACTAACCATCGCTTATTAGACACAGTAGCATCCTCTACTTACCCTTCCTTACCCAAAGTTTAATTTTTTTTTCTAATCCTTTCAGATGTGAGGGGAAAAATAAAAGTATCACCAATATTCAAATGATACTTTTATTTTTTTCTCACACCGTACCTCCCCGCCACTTGTGCTGAGATCACACAGAAACAGCAGATGTAAATTAAGAACCAGGAACTCTGGGATCAAAGGATTAATTGGCGGCGAAGTGACATAGCAAATAGCTATTTAGATGGCGACATTTTGTCATCAACTCTGCCTTTTCTGTTAAGCTGTCTCTTCTGCTTCCCAAACTCCATTATAGCCAACTTTTTCCCAAGCAGAGACAACACCAATCCTCCGGTATTTTACGATTTTATTTTCCTCCCTTGGCTCACTTTCATTTCTCATTCTAAACTTCTTTCAACACGTATACTGGAAAAGTCCCCATGACGTGATAGTCGACGTGCCGAACTACGACATCGTATTTTTATCATCAAGGGTTTTCGGACTATTGCCTTCATCTTTATAGTTATTTCCGCAACGTTTCGGTCGATATGTCCTCCGGCCTTCTTCAGATATTTGTCGAACTCTGGAATCTACACGAAACTTCGAACTACGTCCTTTATTGAATCCACGAGGGACGCTTGTTTTGATTCCGTTAGCCATAACTGGGTGCAAGTGTTAATTATTTCTGTATTGTTACTCGCCTGCAGTCAGGATTGAACCTGAAAACTTCAGACGATTGTCGCCTTAGAAACTTAGGGAACCAACGCCTATAACCGTTACGCTATGTGTCCCGCTGGAAACAATAAAGATGAAGACAGCAGTCCGAAAACCCTTGATGATAAAAATCCTCGAGCTTCGCCTCAGAAACTTAGACAACGACATTGTAAAACTTTAGTTCGAACTCTTGTCAGACTTTTGCGCTCACTTTTAGACTAATTCCCCTTGGAAAGTTATGAACTCACTTATATATCCCACCCCAGCAATAGGATAAATTGTACTATTACTGTTCTTGTAAAATGGTTATTTTGGCATTAAATAAACCATGATATTTGATATACCGTTAAAATTAAACCAAACCAAACCAAACATGTATTCAGGTAGCGTTATGATTTTTTTTATATTTACAGTTTGATAAATTAACTACTCCAGCGTATTTTCAAGGGTCTTGATTGGCACAATAATTCAAAGAATGTTTGATTTTAACAGCATGTCAACCTGTCCAGGATTATTTTATGCCTAAGGGCCATGGAATCGCATTCATTTTACGTTCATATTTACATTTTTTGTTTGGTTCTTTTTTTTCTTCACGGTCCAATCGAATATGAACAATTTTTAAACGGAACTATTTGATCCATGAATAGGAACCTAACAGGCACGACTACTCCGGGTCAAAGTAGACCTGAGAGTAATAACACCCAATACTCCCTAAATCTTCAAAACTGGCACTTCACACTCAGATGTAATATCGTAGCCAGTACACTCCTTTCGGGTGTTCTTACCACTTTGCAGAGGATATAGTCAGCTTATTCACAGCTCCACCAAACAGAGCCGAGGGCTGAGTCACTCCTATGTAAGTTTAAAATTATTATTCTTCAGGGTTTATGGTATCTTTATGTACTACAGGAACATGATATTAGATATTTCTTGACATGATCACGAGCGGTTAAACAAAACGTGGAGTTACGAACTGATACTCACCTTCAAATGTATTAGTGTCTAAAAAGAACATAAACCTCACCCACAGAAATTTGAACTCTGTTTGTTAATTCTGTTTTCCGTGCTAATAGGTGTTATGCTACCTTGCACCTCTTATAAAGTCAGCAAGCGCAGAACTATTAAAGGCAAACAAACAAAGAAAATATATGCTCTCTGTTACGAATCTTAACTTGGCACAAAATCACAATTTTCGATCACTAAATTAGAATCATTTAGCAATAGCCTGTCAGTCTAGCTCCCAAACCATTTACTATGCAAGACACCCAAAGTAATTTAAAAAGCTTTGTGTAGTTTCGCATAGGGCCAGAAATATGGAGCACCAAATTAGAATCGAACTTATAAATGATTTGCTAGATTTGATCGTTAATCAATACATTAGGCTAGAGTCAAAACACAGAATGTCATTTACATAGGGGAGGGCGTCAAATACACATTGCATAGATACCTCGTTATATATATATATATATGTGTGTGTGTGTGTGCGTATGTGTGTGTGTGTCGTTGGGTAATTATTAGTAATTGTTATCAACGAGATACATTCACGTATATGATAATTTTTTAATACCTAATATAGGATAGAGTTACTATATAAATAAAAGATATACATGTAACATATTGACCCTCGACCGAGCCGTCAATCAAGAGATGCACTTGTGTAAATAAGCGGAAGAACAGCGGAAGCAGGTGGATGTCAAACAAAAATATAACCAGGACATAGACGGCTAGATTCAGTTGGAGTTGAAGCCAGTCAGAGACAAGATGCCGAATTGAGAGCCAGCGGCAGACAGAGGGCTCAGTTACCCACGGTTGACAAACCAAGCCAAGATGAGAAAGAAGTGCTGCTATGGTCAGAAGAACTTTGGTTCAATATGTAGCAGTCTGTCCCCGTCTCAAACTCACCTCTCATACACAACCAACATCAACCCTTTCGAGAAAAAAAGTGAGAGAGATATATTTTTATAAAGAAGTGTGTTCGTTCATTGAAGTCGTCATTATTGTTGACTATGTTTCCGCTATATATTTATATTTGTATATGTATGTGGCTATACAACATACACACAAACACACGCACAGCTCAACACATTTATGAAGGCGCTTGTGGTGTTATGGGTATCGTCGTAGGAAATGGACACAACGAGACGAGTTCAAATTCTAGATGACTCTGCATTTCATAGCGCTAATACCCTTGGGAAAGGTATGTATCTAACTTTACTACACCCAGCTATGGGTAGAATAGTAGGACAGACTGAGCTTTTTAGCCTTGGTATGGCAACCTGTCTTGGCAAAAGGAAACTTTGAATTCTGTTAAACTCTGCTTGGTTAGTACTCAAACACACAACTTCCTCACTGACAAATTTGACTTACAGCAAATCAGCTTTAGATATTATTTAAAAACAAAAACATTTCCGTTGTCAATAAATGAAACTACAAACGTATATTTGAACTGGTTTTCACTGTCCATGATTTTGAGAAAATGTCAACTGAATACTTTCATATATTTTTGGATTATTATAATAATCATTATTATAGGTTTGCTTTCTTTTTTTAATGGGACGTCATTGTTTAAATAACCCACGAACGATGACGTCCCATTAAAAAAAGGAAGCAAACCTATAATAATAATTATTATTATAATTATTATTATTGGTTTGCTTTCTTTTTTTTTAATGGGACGTCATTGTTTAAATAACCCACGAACGATGACGTCCCATTAAAAAAAAGGAAGCAAACCTATAATAATAATTATTATTATAATTATTATTATTGGTTTGCTTTCTTTTTTTTTAATGGGACGTCATTGTTTAAATAACCCACGAACGATGACGTCCCATTAAAAAAAGGAAGCAAACCTATAATAATAATTATTATTATAATTATTATTATTGGTTTGCTTTCTTTTTTTTTAATGGGACGTCATTGTTTAAATAACCCACGAACGATGACGTCCCATTAAAAAAAGGAAGCAAACCTATAATAATAATTATTATTATAATTATTATTATTGGTTTGCTTTCTTTTTTTTTAATGGGACGTCATTGTTTAAATAACCCACGAACGATGACGTCCCATTAAAAAAAAGTAAGCAAACCTATAATAATAATTATTATTATAATTATTATTATTGGTTTGCTTTCTTTTTTTTAATGGGACGTCATCGTTCGTGGGTTATTTAATGCCAAAAAAAAACCATCCTTGCAGAAGAAAATCAGTATTAATATTTAACCCATAACTGTGCACTTAAGGCATTCATATTTTTCCCAAGGGTATTAGTCCAAAAATAAACGTAACAGCGCATTTTATGTCGTCCATGTACATTAGAGGATTGATCTTTTCTTGCGATTTAATCAGTTTCTATCCGGCTGTGCATTTTCTAAGCATGTGGTTGAGTGGCCTCATCGCAATTATGAATAGTAACGGTGGTAGTGCATCTCCTTGAAATATACCTCTTTGGATCTTTGCTTCTTCCTCCTGCTGTCAATTCCACTCTCCAGGTTTCCTCGATAAAGTTTATGACTTCATGTGATATTTTGTACCATTTTGAGGCAGTTTATTATCCAGCTTTGCGGTACCATATCATATGCCTTTTTTTTTTGTCAATCCAGGCCATAGTGGATTTTTCTGTTTGGTCTTGCTCTCATTTAGAATGTGTTGATCTATGTAAAGTAATTTTGATATGACTCTGGATCCTTTGCGACATTCTTTCTGTTCCTCAGGGAACAATCTGCAGCTTGTTAGCAAGTGGTAAATCTCTTTCCTTATTTGTGCTGTCAATATTTTCCACATCATCAGTAGGCAAGTTATTGGTCTGTAATTGTTTGAAGCAGTTCCTTATTATTATTATTATTATTATTATTATTATTATTATTATTATTATTATTATTATTATTTACTCATTAGAGTTTTTCACATCAGCGTTAACTGAGGGTCTTTCACTGGAGTTTGAGTAACAGAAAGTCTCCTCAAGTCTACAGGACTCTTTTCGGTATTCTGGCCGTTCTCAATAATATTGTAGCTTGGATGGTCTCCACTCGTCCACCAACTTCCAAGTCCTCCTTTAATCCTTTAGTTACTGTTCCAAACGCACCAATTGCAATCGGAAAAATTGTCACCAGCATGTTCCATAGTTTTTTCAATTCCCTAGCAAATTATTATTATTATTATTATTATTATTATTATTAAATATCTTTTGTTTAGCTATATTTTTCTAAACTTTCGAAATTTTGCAAGGTTTCTGTTGTGTCTTTTGTTTTATTGTACATCAACTTTCTTGGGTTATTTAATGCTGAATCCATCTTTGTAGAAGAACATCTGGATAAGATGGTTCATATCTTTCTTCAGGGAATTAGTTCGAAGGTGAACGTAATAGCACGACTCGTTATCGATGATGTTACAATTTAGCACGTTAGCCACTACACAACAAGGATTCCCCCTTGAAATTTTGAGTTTCCAGTTTGAGTTTTAAAAAAAGTCTTTTAGAACCTTCATAAAACGAGACAAACAAATAAGCAAACAAACAAATTGCCTATTACCTACCATGAAATGATTACAATTTACAAATTGCCTATTACTATCATGAAATGATACAATTTTTTCTGAAATATCCATTACATCTCAAATGATATAAAATATCTGGCAACTATTTATACGCACACACACACACACACACTCACTATATATATATATATATATATATATATATATATATATATATATATATAAATGTGTGTGTGTATGTGTGTGTGAGCATGTGTGTGTTGTTGTTGTTGGGTAATTATTAGTAATTGTTATCAACGAGAAAAGTAAGTTCATGTACGTGACACTTTTTTTTAATGCCTAATACTAAACAATCTGATGGTGAGGTTCCAGTAATGCTGGAGCTTTAGGAAATGTGGAATAGCCTTATATATATATATATATATATATATATATATATATATATATATATATATATATATATATATAAGTGTGTATGTGTGTATGCCTTTCATTGCCATTGCTCCCGGGTTCAATCTGACCCGGAGTGGTAGCACTTGATTGGGTCCTATCTATGGGGCAAATAGAACAGTTTGACATTTGAATTGAGTGCAAACAAATGACTTATGCTTAAATGAATTGTTAGAAATAGACCTGTTTGATCATTTCACTGTGTGTAAACAAATGACTGATGTTTAATTGAATTGTTAGTGATACATAGCAATACTTAGAACCACATGACTTGGTTGACTGATGCTAAATTTATTTGTTAGAATGAACTGTTTGATTATTTAACTGTATGGATCTACAAAATGTGTTTATAAATCATCATTTAATGCATACTTAAAAACAGGATTTAGCATTAAATAACCTACAATGGTTGATATGCTGTAAAATTAAACCAAACCGAACAAAACGTATAGGGTATCCCATAATTCATCCAACTGCAAAATATAATTGACACATTGTATGTTTCTTTACCCACCTACCCGCCAAAATTCTTCTTGCTTGGATAAGGAACTTTCAAGAATCTACTGATAGAGTCCTATCTATTGGTCTAATAGAACTGTTTGACATTTAAACTATGTACTTTGACATTTAAACTGAGTGTAAACAAATGACTTACGCTAAACTAAATTGCTTGGAATAGAACTATTTAATCATTTAACTGCGTGTAAACAAATGACTGATATTCAATTGAATTATCAGTGATACATTGCAATACTTGGAACCATTTAACTTTGCAAACATGCTAAACTGAATTTTATAAATAGAACTGGTTGATTATTTTACTGTGTGTAAACAAATGACTGATGTTTAATTAAATTGTTAGTGTTACATAGCAATACTTGGAACCATTTAACTTTGTTGATTGCTTTCTCTCTCTCTCTCTCTCTCTCTCTCTCTCTCTCTCTCTCTCTCTCTCTCTCTCTGTGTGTGTGTGTTATTTTGGAATGATAAAGAGTATGAGAGAAGTCTTTTCTTAAATCTCTAAAGGATGAAATATTGGTATCTCACGTTCATTCCCAGATACTCGTTAGAATATACTCTGCCCACGCCAGTATTTAAATTTTCATGTAATAAAACATATAACCAAATTAGAAACTCTTGTGAAACGAAAGAAGAAAGCATATAAAAAGATTACTGTCCTTTCTATCTTATTTTAATTGATTTCTATATAAAATTATGCATAAGATTACTTTTAATATGTTGGAGAATAAAACAATAATAGTAGAAATCAAATACACCAAGTCATTATTTATTAAACATGGTTTTGTTGAAATTTGCATATTGTACGCAAATTATTCCCACAGAAATTGATGTTTACATTGTATACAATGTAAACATCAATTTCTTAGTGATATCAAGCACACAGACGCTGCGACACCGTTTATCAGGACACACTTCGGTCGGCTGTGTTTGTCGGTGCATAGATCTGGTCAGGTTATGCTGGTTCCGGTGGCAGTCGGATTCCGGGAAGCGAGCATTCATGTCGGGTGCGCCAAAACCGGCATCCTCGAGTCTCATCAGAGGGGTTAGGCTCATTTCCTGGCACCAGAGGCACCCCTTTTTAAAGGAATCCCGACGGGGCCCGAGGCATTTTGGAACCGCCGTGTGTATCTGGGTTGCGACCCAGCGCCCGAATCCACTTAAAAAAGGAATTGTGCTACACTCGCCCGGTCGGTGGGACGAACGACAAATACAGATATCTAGCACACATAACAGAACTTTAAACGCATTGATAACATGGGCTGCTTTAAAGTAAATCTGACTCAGCAAGAATTTAATAATGACCTCGTTAACAGATTGATGTTAATTAAAATTAAACAATGATTATTTAAAAATCATAACAATTTGACAATGCAGACAAATGATATTCACAAAACCCAGAACCCATTCAAGGAAATGAGAGTCACAAAATTCTCAGGGACTTTGAAAGCAATTTTATTTTCTCTTCACTTATTTTTATCTCTACAAATTTATTAAAGTTATGTATTTTTAGAACGTTACGTACTATTATATTATAATTACTTCTGTATAAACCGGCTCATTGTCTAGTGGATAGAGTGTTCACCAATAGTCTGGGAGACCTGGGTTCAATCTCCTGTCGCGTCATACCAAACACTTTAAAAATTCTACTTGATACCTCCTTGCTTAACACTCAGCAATATAAGGCATGTATTAAGGGTAAAGTGGAGCAATCCTGAGAAAAGTGTAGCGCCCTCCTCTACACCTCTGTGTAGTAGCTATTGAAAAGGGAGCCTTGTGGTCGGCCTCGACTACGGTCGCCAACTTTACTTTACTTACTTCTGTATATAACAGCGTTATTATAACATTATTAGCAGTGTTTATGTTACAAATAAGAGTGTCTCAATCATAAGATACGAATTGCTATAAAAAAAAAAGAATCATGCTACGTGTCTGACGATGGAAGAAAAACCTCAAGTGAAAGTGACAGTAACGATAAGAAAGTGCTTGCATATGAACTTCTCTTTTTATTAATATTTACTGACGGTTTTACAACACACACACACACACACACACACACACACACACACACATACATATATATATACACACATATATATATATATATATATACACACGAGGTTAGGCTGTAAAATTAATTGCCTGAAAAGTTCATATGATGACGTCATATCTGCTGTTGGTGACAATTTAATCAGTGGTATCCAAACACTGAAACACTGATGAAAGAAGTGTGCGAACGGCGAGTGGTCTATGTTAAAAATTAACCTCATTTAGTCTCATTCCATGTGAGCATATTTGTCGGTCTATTATATGTATACCGGAGTTACGCCCTCAAAGAGTTAATCCTAATTTGATAGACTGAATATTATTGAGTGAAATTCACAGATCCAAATTTAGTTCGGCTTCTGACTTATTGATCTTCCCTCGTAAATAACAAAAGATGCGTATGTCTGTCCCTGTGTGCCTGTATCTAAAAACGTAACCAGCAAATGAATGACGTAATTTCTTATCAAATGAGGATATTCTAAACCATTAAGTTACCCAACTGCCATTTTCGATACACTTCAGCAGTTATCCATGTAAAGTTCGTTCGTCCATGAAATTAAAGATAAAACCAAGACAGTCACATAACTCTGCGTGTAAGAGTCGAAAAACCTAAAGAAAAAAAAAAACAATGATCAAGTGGCCTATCTAATTTTCATGTTGAAAAACATAAAAGCAACACATTCTATTACGTCTGATTTACGTAACTTTTACACGCTGTTGAACATCACTCTTTTTTTTTTCTTCTTCTTCTTATAGCAACGGTGCAACCTAATCGAGTCTCCTTTGTATCATGTTTACTTCTCTGTACATTTCGTGTCTATTAATCCTTTTCGACAATTTTTCTGAATAAAAGTGCAGGTAAAACATATGGATAAGAGTAAACATCGGTCTGATGTTTTAGGTATGTACGATGTTCATTCAATAAATAAAATGTATCTTTTTAACTGAGGAGGGAACTATTATATATACTAGGGTCATTTGATGAATAAGAGAGAAATATTTGACTGAGGAGGGACCTATTATATATATATATATATATATATATATATATATATATATATATATATATATATATATATATACGAAGGACATTCAATTAATAAGGGGAATTTTTATGACTGAACTGGGACCTATTATATATACGAGGCTCATTCAATAAATTAAAAGAATCTTTTTAACATATAAGAGGTTTATATAATGAATAAGAGGGATCTTTTTGACTGTGGAGGGAAATATTATATATATGATACTAATTTAATAAATAAGGGGAATCTTTTTGACTGAGGTGAGACCGATTACACTGGTCAACACGATTTTTGGTGCCAAAAACGAAATACGTTTTTTTCTAATTTGATGGTGCTGATTCCGAAAATGATCTAAGTATGTCGTAGTTAGCAACCGTTTTCATTATATTGTAACTGCTCATTTTTAGAAAAAAGATTAATACACAATATTGGCTGATCGCAGAATTTAGTTAAGAAGGGTCATAGAAAGCCACCAATTTTCAGACCAGCCGACTGAAATAAACTATTTTTAATAAGAAAGAAAGTGTTTCTGAGTCATTTTTTTTAAAGTACTGAATTTTTCCAACTTAATAAACCTGATGATTAAGGTGACATAAAAAAATGTAACCTTAAAATTTTCTGTTCGATAGTTATAGATTTATCCCATCAGTTTTATCCTTTCATTACTGGAGGAAACCAATCACATTTAGAGCTTTTGTTTTCACACTACAAGGAGTTAGTGGGAAAACTGTTGAAAAGTCAAAAGGACATAGTCGCTAATATGAGTATTAAAGTTCATTTTTTACATAGCCATCTAGATAAATTGATTGATGATTATGGCAATGTAAGTGATGAGCAAGGAGAACGATTCCATCTGGATATCAAAACAATGGAAGAGTGCAACCAGGGACGGTAGAACATACGAATTATGGCTGACTACTGTTCAGGTATTAAAAGAAACTTAAATAACATTGAACACAACAGACAATCAAGAAATAGACATTTTTACCATAGTTCTTATGTTCACGAAGGTTTTATTTCTGTTATTAAATGATTTGATGAAAATACTTGTTGGTCTTGGTATATTCAATCGTGTTATTTTTAAAGATCTGTTTGCTACTGCAAAAATATTATTTCTCAATAATCAGACCAATATTTGTTGATTTAAATACAAATTTAGAGGTTTCTAAGATTTTGCTTTGAGAAATATTGCCATCGTCAATATAATATATCAGAAAACAAATGAAAAAATGTTTTTCCCCAAAATGAGGCGTTTCTGTACAGAAAAAAGGTAGCTAACCAAGAAAAAGTAAGGTCATTTTCAGATTCAGTACCCTCAAATTAGCTAAAAGGTATGTTTGGTGCCTCGATACCATTTCAGAATGTTTTTATTGACCAGTGTTATATACACAAGGGTCTTTCAATAAATAAGGGAATTTTTTTTATTAAGGAGGAACTTCTTATATAATAAGGTTCGTTTAATAAATAGGCAATATTTTTAAAGCCAAATATTTTTTTCATACAGGTAAACTCTGCATTGTTTCGATTTGGTTTATTGCTAAAAATATTCTGATCTCGCAAAAATAAATTTTGGAGATTACTCAAAATAGGGACAAATCAAATAGTGTTCAATACTTGAACAGAGATCTGCCATCAAATATTTGGTAGCTGAGAAATGCAAACAATGTAAAATTTACGAAAAAATGTCAATTGATAACAGCACATTATAATGTTATAAAGACTTATAGTCTGAAAGCAAAAATGAACAATACGCAAAAAATAGCGACAGTAGGTTGTATGGTGACTAAAAGAAAACAATTAATAACATAACAAACGAATGCAACTAACTGGCACAAAAGGAATACAAGACGAGGTACCACTGAGTGGGAAAGATGATCATTTGAGAATTGTGCAAATGTTTAAATTTGACGATGCTGACAAAAGATATTCGCAAAACCCAGAACCCATTCAAGAAAATGAAACTCACAAAATTCTCGGACTTTGAAAGCAATTTTATTTTCTCTTCATTTCTTTTTATCTCAGCAACTTTATTTAAGTTATGTATTTTTAGAATGTTACACACTATTATATCATGATTACTACTGTATAATACAGCGTTATTATAACATTATTAGGAGAGTTTATGTCATGAATGAGATTGTCTCAATCATAAGATAAGAATTGCTATTACAGAAAGAATCATGTTACGTGTCTGATGATTGAAAAAAAAACCTCAAGTGAAACTGACAGTAACGATGAGAAAGTGCTTGCATATGAAGTCCTCTTTTAATTAATATTTACCGATGGTTTTACAGCACACACATACACAAACACACACACACATATATACATATATTATATATATATATATATATATACCAGGGTAGGCGGAAAAATTAATTGCCAGAAAAGTTCATATGATAACGTCATATCTGCTGTTTATGACTTTTTAACCAATGTGATTCAATTAGATTAGAACTTGTCAGCTTGTGGATTTTGCTATTCTAGCGATTGTAAGAAACTGAAAGTAGCACGCCCTATTTTCTCCCAACCAGTGGTGGTCGAATACCAATTGTAATTGGTATGGTGGGAACGATCTCCAGAGCTTTGATAAGGGGTCTGGACGAGTTGGAAATCGGAAGGAGAGCATAAACCATTCAAACTACGGCATTACTGAGTTCAGCCTGAATACTGAGAAAGGTCCTGGAGACTTTAGGAGACTTGCTGTCACTCAGACTTCATTGAAAGACCATCAGCTAACGCGGGAGTGAAAAACTTGCAAGGAGTAATAATGATAATAATCATTGAAAATGTGCCATCTAAAAGTAAATGAATAAAAAAATCGCAATTAATATTAAACAATAGCACCAAAAATATATAATAATGACATCAAGCACTCTTTATCTATACATTTAACAAACTGTATTATCAATCTCTCTCTCTCTCTCTCTCTCTCTCTCTCTCTCTCTCTCTCTCTCTCTCTGTATATATATATATATAACATCGCTTAAGAACGTTGGATAAACTAAAGCCGAGCGGTTTAAAAACTAAAATAATTATTGGTGTTAATTCTGGTTTAATGCGTTCTTTTTGTTTTATTTTTCAAATACTATTGACACGCGATTTTTCGAGCAGCAATACACGTTTTAATTGTGGACTGCAAGGTGAATCAACTGTTGCGTTAAGAAAATAAGATAGATAAAAAAACAAAAACAAACAACCCGCATAAATCTAACAGTAAAAGGTGGGCCAAGGAGAGCAAGGTAATAATCCTTTTAGATTATTTTCATATATTTACTCGCATACATCGAAAAAAACTACGAATATATATATATATATATATATATATATATATATATATATATATATATATATATATAAATATTTATATATATATATATATATTTACCAACCCCTCCGCTCGTGCAGGATATGACACAAGGTCAATTTTCACGCGGAGTTTAACAGGTTTTGAATTCAGAGTTTTCCTTCTACTAGACTAGTTGCCTCACCTAGGCTGAAGAACCTAGTCTTTCCTACTATTTACCTATAGCTGGAGGGAGAATAATTGGATTCATACCTTTCCCAAGGGTATTAGTGCTATGTGACATGCAATCAGTCTTGTCCAGGATTTCAACTGGAGTCGCTGTGTCCATTTCCTACGACGATAACTATATATATATATATGTATATATATATATATATATATATACCCATACCAATTCTGTTTAACCCATTGTTGTAGGGAGGATAAGGCGTTGCATATATTCGCTAGGGAGTTAGTCCGATCGTGAACGTGATAATGCGACTACAGTTTGAACACGCTTACAACAATGTCTCCTCTACAGTCAGATAAACCTACCACGAAAATCATTATTCAATATATAGACATCAAACTAGGATAGTTTACCCAAGAATTCAATGTAGTACTAACAAAAATTAAAAATAGAAAAGCTACTTGCCTCGAAGAATTACCTCCAGGTTCGCTCACCTCCAATATTCAGACAATGGAACCTGGAGGTATACAGAACCTGGAGGTATTCAGACAATTAGTCCTTATGAACTTAACTACCACAAACTTCTTTAACATTATTGCTGAAATTCTGCAAGGGGCTACATTGACCCCAGTATCTGTTCCTAATCTGCCTAGACTACGCATTTTGAACGTCGATAGATCTAATAAAAGAAAATGGCTTTGCACTAAAAAAGCCAAAAAGCAGACGGCACTCCTCAGAAATTAGTACGGACACAGACTATGCAGATGACATAATGCTTCAAGCAAATACACCTACCCAAGCTGAATCCTTGCTGCATAGTCTGGAGCAAGCAGCTGGACCTATTGGTCTCCATATGAATGCAGACAAAACGGAGTACATGTGTTTTAATCAAGAAGGAGACATCTCCACTCTAAATGAAATTTCTGAAATTAATGAACAAGTTCACGTACTTCGATTGCAGCGTCACATCTACTGAAAATGACATCAATATACACCCAGAGAAGGTATGGACTGCTATCGATACAGTATCGATCATATGGAAGTCTGACCTATCCGATAAAATAAACTGTATGTTCTTCTAAGCAGAGGTTGTGCAAATACTACTGTATGGATGCGCCACATGGACGCTGAAAAACATACAGAGAAAAAGCTAAACGGGGATTGCACAAGAATGCTACGAGTTATATTGAACAAATCCTGGAAGGAACATCCTACAAAACAACAGTTGTACGGCCACCTCTATCATTACTCTAAAACCATCCAAATAAGACGAACAAAACATGCGGAACCTTGGTTGAGAATCAAGAACTCATTAGTGACGTTCTCTTTTCAACCCGTTCACATGGACGTGCCAGTGCTGGCCGAAGAACTTACAGGGGCTCTGTACAGGCACGGGATGCAGTTTATTGGACCTGCTTGGAGCAATGGGTGATAGGGACGAACGACGGAAGAATCAGAGAAATCTCAGCTCGCGGAACGACTTGATGAGGAGGAGATATGTATATATATATATATATATATATAGTCATCCACAGACAGATCTGTTTCGTTCTATCAGAACTCATCAGTGTGGCTAGACAGTATCTCCCCGTAGCTGAGATCGAAACCCGGTTGACTCAAACGCTAAGCCAAAGCTTCTAACCATTTAGCCACGAGGAGATATTAGCTACGAAGTACATTTTAAACGGTTATGAATCACAATTACTATTGTTTACATACATCCGTTCAACGGCCGCCGAGATCTCAATTCAAATACGAAGAGACTTGCAAAGGCGCTAATGGCAACACGATTACTTCTTCGCTAGAGAACTTGACCCTACGGGGGTAGGGGAGTATATATATCTATAGTCATCCACAGACAGATCTGTTATATATTTGAAAAAAATACTAACAACTCACGTTGTTTTTCTCTCCAGATTATTAACTTGAAAGTAGTTAAAAACATTTTGTAACAATCGTTTAAAAAAAACCCTCTAAAACCGGCTATTAAGCAGAAGCTTTTAGTGACAGAAGAGAGGGTTCAAGTGTGCTGAGACCAATAGGAAATTCGTGGTAATCTGCCGATTGAATTCAAGGGAACTATTTGTAAGAAAATAAGCGTTTTATTCAGTATTTATTTTTGTTTTAGTAGGTAAAGCTTATATGGATTGCAAATGAACGCTCAAAGTAAAGATGGACAGGAAAAATATTACGCTTAACATTTCTCTATGATTTTTTACTAGAGGTTATCAAAAATTGACGTTATCAATTTTAGCAGAATTTTAGTTTTTTTTTATACAAACATTTTCTTTCATCAAAATATATATACGAATGCGGGCAGAAATTTAATAGGCAGAAAAATTCATATAATGACATCATATCTATTGTTGATGACTTTTTCAACAATTGGATCCAAGCACTGCAACACTGATACAATAAGTGTGTATACAGCAAGGGTATCTATGTTGAAAAACTCACTAGGTCAAATTCCATGAGAGTATTATGGTTAGTCTATGAATTTTTCAGCCAACACACGTAATTATGGATTAACTTTATATATATATATATATATATATATATATATATATATATATATATATATATATTTGGTTAATTAACCTTTTATATATATTCAACAGGCTTATTCTGGTCGAATAACTGTTGAATACTTTCTTTTGAAACTACAAACTTCAACTGAATAACCGTTTTTAGTGTGATACTTTTGTTTGAGTTAAAATCGTTTTTAAATTAGTTTTTAAATCTATTTAGTATGAATGGTTTGATATTAGAAACTGGGAACTGCAGATGCATATATATATATATATATATATATATATATATATATATATATATATATAGGGAGAGAGAGAGAGAGAGAGAGAGAGAGAGAGAGGAAGACAGACTGAGAGAAAGCGGCTAAATTACACCTAATATTTAACAGAAATAGCCTTAAAGTAGGATATTCATGCTTAAATAAGAAGGTGGTTTAAAAAACTTTTTTAAATAAATACAAATTAGTCAGTAAATAATGTATAATAAACTGAATACACAAAGTATATACACGTGAATTCGTAGAATCGATATTGATTCATATTTAAAAGAATTTGAAGTTTAGTAAAAAAAAAAATAAATTCTTCTGCTATTAAGATATTTGAATCACATTTTGCTTTCTTCTTTATTTTATATTATATACTTCAAAAGCAGTAAATGCGATGAAATTAAACATATCTTCCAGGAAAATATTCGAAGATGAAAGATATTTGAGTTTCAAACAAGACGTAGTTTATAATTATGAATTTAAAATAAAATACTGATCCTATATTGGTGGGAATTATTCATAATAATAGAAGTAAGAAGTAAATGAACCAGGTTTATCTGTATATCAAAAGTCAATTTCGTATATTTTTCCAGTTGTCTACTTAATATCTGTACCGATTATCGCTTTTACTTGAGATCCTATCCTCATCAATCAAATGAAAAAAACTTTCGTAATATGGTGTAAAGGGAACATATTTATAACACTCGAGTGAATAGTAGAAGTAATAAGAATAAATGAGGAATGTTGCTGTCATTTGGAGTCCATTGAAACCCATCAACGAGAACAGGTGTCAAACTCTAAAAGTCTTACCCTATCATTTGTAATCTTTCATTTGTGTCTGATCATTTTATTTAAAAAATTGCGAAACACGCTGTAATTAGAAAGAACATAATAGGTCATAAATTAACAAACTCACCTGAAAAGATCAATTACCTAATATCATCATCATCATCATCATGTCACACCATCAGCTCGGATATCCCTGACCCTTTCTCGCCACTCTTCTCAATCATCCATTTCTTCCGGCTTCATGGCTACATTCTGTATCGGCACAGAGCAGTTGTATGTAGGTTCTAGCTGGTCGTCCTGCTTTTGCTCGGCCATATGAAGGGGTCCACAGGAGTACGTCACTTATGAGCTCGTCCCTACTTCTCCAGCAGTGTCCCGCATGTCTGGTTCATCTAATTTTTATAGTTTTCGTGAAGGGTGGTAGGTGGCCGTACAGCTGCTGCTTTGTGAGGTGCTGACTCCAGGACTTGTTCAGTATTGCTCGCAGGATTCTTGTGTAGTTGCCGTCAAATCACCTTATATAAAGTAAATAAGTAAATAAAGTTGGCGACTGTAGTCGAGGGTGACCCGAAGGCTCCCTTATCGATAGCTACTACACCCAGATGTAGGGGAGAGCGCTACTCTTTTCTCAGGATTGACTCACTTTACCCTTGATTTTTACCTTATAATGCTGAGTGTTAAGCAAGGAGGTATCAAGTACCATTTTTGAGTCTTTGGTATGACTTGACCTGGGATTGAACCTAGGTCTCTCTGGCCATTGGCAAACACTCTAAGCATTATGCCGATGTGCGGTTCACTTTATATTGATGGATGATATCAAGGTCATCATCATCATATCGTGCTGGCAGCACGGATATCCCTGACCCTCTCTCGCCACTCCTCCCTATCGTTCATCGCCCTAGGCAGGTCTTCAGGACAACAACCTGTATCCTCACATAGCTGCTGAATGTACGTTCGTGCTGGTCGTCCTGCTTTTGCGCGGCCATGTGTGGGGATCCATAAGAGTACATCTCTTATGAGTTCATCTCTGCTTCTCCAGCAATGTCCTGCATGTCTGGTTCGCCTAACTTGAATAGTTTTCGTGATAGGGGGCAGGTGGCCGTACAGTTGGTGTCTTGTGGGGTGTTGCTGCCAGGTCTTGTTCAGGATTGCACGCAGCATTCTTGTGTAATTGCCATCTAGTTTCTTCTCCAGCCGTTTTGTTAGCGTCCATGTAGTGCATCCATATAGCAGTATCGATGTGACCGCTGCCTGGAAGAAACTGCGTTTCATTTTATCGGTTAGGTCTGATTTCCATATAGTCGATAGCCTATTGATAGCTGTCCATGCTTTCGTTAACCTCGTTTCTATGTCCTTTTCGGTTGATTCGACGCTGCTTCCTAGGTACGTGAATTTGTCTACTAGTTTAAGAGGGGTTCCTTTTAGAGTGGAGATGTCCCCCGTTTGGTTATAGCACATATATTCCGTTTTGTGTGCATTAACATGGAGGCCTATGCTTGCTGCTGCTCGTTCCAAACTATGCAGAAGTGTTTCGGCTTGGTCAGGTGTATTTGCCAGTATCGCTATGTCATCGGCGTAGTCGGCGTCGGTAATTGTTGTTGCGGGGTATCTTCTGCTTCTTTTCTTCGTCAGTTCGAAGCCATTCTCTTTGATTTTGTCAATCGATGTTCTAAGTACGTAGTCTAGACAAATGATAAAGAGATACGGAGCCAGCGTGTCCCCTTGTAGTACTCCTGCTACAATGTCGAAGTATTCTGTGTCTCCATCTGGAGATCGTACTTTTACTTTAGTGTTTCTATAGAGAATCGTTATTGCCGCTACGGTTTCTTTAGGTATGCCGTACGCTAGTAGGATTTGTTCCATCTTTCCTCTGTGAATGGAGTCGAAAGCCTTGGTAAAGTCGACAAATATTAATGTCGCTTGTAGGTTCTTTGCCCGTACACCTTACAGGATTCTGCGGATGGTTAATATTTGTGAGGTCGTGGATCTATTTCTTCGGAAGCCATTTTGGTTTTTTCTAAGTATGTTGTCGATTTTGGGTTCTATTCGGTTTCGCAGTAGGGCATTGTAGATTTTGGCAGCTATGGATGTAAGTGTTATGCCTCGGTAGTTTTTGGCTAATCCGAGGTCCCCCTTTTTAGGGAAGGGGAGTATGCATCCCTTCGTCCATCTATCTATCGGATTTTGATTGTATACTGCGTTGCAGTGTCGGAGCAGTATGTCGTCGAATTGTCTGGTCTTCCATACTTCCGGGGGAATTTCGTCCAGCCCTGCAGCTTTCCTATTTTTAATTTTTCTGAGAACCGAGTCGAGTTCTTCTTGTGTGAACGGTCCAAGTTTAATGTCAAATTGTTTGCTAATTATTCTGGTGGTTGGTTCATGCGTTATTTTTGGTGGGTTTCCAAGTAAGTTTTCGAAGTGCTGTTTCCACAGTTTTATTCTTTCTTGTTGGTTTGCTGCTTTAAGTTTTGCTTTGGCTGTGTTCTTTCTTCTGCTCACTTCGTTTATTGTTTGCCAGGCAATTCTAGATTGTCTATCTTCCACCGAGTCTCTAATCTTATCTATCTGATTTTGAATGTATTCTGTCTGTTCAGACCCTGCTTCGAAGGATTAAAAACAACCAGGATATGGGAATGGAATTTGGCATTGAAAAGTGTGCCAAGCTCAGAACGAAATGTAAGAAAAGAGAAACAGCAAAAAGCATTGAACTGCGGACACCATCAAACAGAGATGGACTTTAAAAAATTGGAAAAGACCACCTCAGAAAAGGTAGAAAACTGCTCGAAATCAAGTTCTGTAGCAGAAATCTCTTTCAAGAGATAAACACCCGTGTGTACCCCCTTATTAAATACCCTGGACCTTTCTTAAAATGCACAAGTAAGGAACTTAGAGAAATAGACCAAAGGACAAGGAAACTGATCACTATGCTTACTCCTGACTGATGACATAGATTATATGAATAAAAAAAGAAGAGAAATTACGACTCTCCAGGGTTAAGGATTGTATAGATACATCAATACAACGACTCGAGGACTGAATCAAAGTGTAAAGAAGGACTTATTTCTGTAACCAGTAATAGCAATAGCAACTTAGGAAGAAACAGAAAAATAACAAAACCAAAAAAAGTAAACAGAAATTGGGTGAAAATAACTGTATGGATAACTCAAGCGACAAACTGACAAGATTGCACAAAAGAAGACGTGGAAATGGCTAAGAAAGGGAAACTTCAAGAGAGAAATTGAATCTCTTCAATGAAAACAATGCCATAAGGACCAATTATATTGAAGCGAAAACTGATAATGTGCAACAGAATAGCAAATGTAGGTTGTGCGGAGAAAGGGATAAAACGGTTATAAACGAATACTGTATACTGGCATGAAAAAGAGTACAAGACAATTGTGTAAGGAAAATGATCCACTAAGAACTGAGTAAGAGATAAAAACTTGGTCATAATACCAAATGGTAAATGCACGAACCAGATTGCGTCCAAGAAAATGAGACGAATAAAATTCCCTAGAATTTTAAGAAACAAACTCATCACCTGATCTTGGCCTGAAGATCAAACCGTGTGTTAATTAAAAAGAAAGGAGAACTTGCAGCAGGTGGATATTGCGGTTCCAGTGGACCATAGAGTTAAAATAAAAGAAAGCGAAATGATAGACAAATACTTGGACCTTTCCAGAGAACAAAAAATAAAAACAAAACTGTTGAACGTGAGGGGGATGGTGATACCAATTATAGCCGGAGCACTTGAAACGGACACAAAAGTTGTTTTTTTCTTAAAAGTCTGGAGTAGTTGGAAAACAGAGGACGGATCAAGACCATCCACACCTTAGGATTACTAAGATCCATTAGAATACTGAGAAGAGTCCTGGAAACCAGAGGAGACTTGCTGTCACTCAGACTAGTAAAAGACTATCAGCTAACATTTGTGGGAAAAACCGCAAGGGGTATAATAATAGCAAAAACACCAAATAAAACCATAATAACAAGAACGTAGTTAGAATATATTGTTTTCGTGTATCTTCCATGAAAATTAAATGTATTTACACTTGAAAAGGGAGTCTGCGTCGTATTATAAACTTTATTAGAGGGGTTATATATATATATATATATATATATATATATATATATATATATATATATATATATATATATATATATATATCGTGTTTAATAGATACAAATATATATATATATGCAGGGTGAGTAGAATTTTTGCCTATGGTCCGAGAGACCGGGGTTCAATTCCAGATCAATTCATATCAAAGACTCAAAAATGGTACTTCATACCTTCTTGTTCAATAAGTATTATAATGTACGATCAAAGGTAATAGGAGCAATATAGGGAAAGGAAATAGCGCCCTCCCGTATACCTCAGTGTAATAGCTGTTCAAAGGGAACTTTCGGATCACAGTCAACTAGCGTCGACTAACTTTCTAACAAACTTATATTTATATACAAGTTTTTACATATATATATATATATATATATATATATATATATAGCGTGTTTGATAGATATATCATGTTTATTATATATATATATTTAATATTTTTATTTAATATATATGTAATGCATATAAAAAATTTCATCAAAAATAAGCGATGCGACTAAGGCAGAGGTCATAATCTAATCCCAAAATCTAAAAGTTTAAATATCTAAATTATCTATCCTTAAAATTCGATACTTTAAGTTTCCTGTAGATCACAATCATCTGACGGAAATCTTTCCATTTGACGAATTATATACACCACATGAAACTAGATAATGGATTTCACGAGTAAATAATTCGTATCAATGTTGAAAAATAAATCTCATTTAGCCACATTCCATGACAGTATCTTAGTCAGGCTACGAACTTTTCATCCGACTGTCGTATATATGTATTTTACCCAACTTTTCAGCTCGAACAGGATGCGACAGTAAGTCGGTTTTAAGCGGAGTTTAAGAGGTTTGAATTCAAAGTTTTCTTTGTCCTAGGCAAGTTGCCATGCAAAGGTTAAAGAGCCTAATCTGCCCTACTATTTACCCCTTTTTGGAGAGAGAATGAGTGGATGATTCATACCTCTCCCCCAAAAGTATTAGCGCTATGTGAACTCGAATCGCGATGTTCGTTTCCTACGACGGTAACCATTGCACCTTGAATACTTCCTTACAGCATTATTAAGATCGGCCAGAATACTGAGAAGAGTCCTGGATATTTGCTTTCACTAAAAATTCCACGAGAAAAAAATCAGCAAACGCTGGTATGAAAATCTCTCAAAAGGGTAAAATGATTATAAAACAGAATAAAAACTCATGGCTCACTGTTTCATGTTGTCGATCCTTCAGTGAGCCAGTATTGAACAGGTCTTGTTTTCTTAGAATCAAATGAAAAAAATGTACTTATATATATATATCCAGTTGCGATATTGCGTCCCCTTTTGAACTAATTCTATTGGTAAAGGTATGAGCCCCCTTGTCCCCATAGCTCTGGGTTAAATTATATCATTTGGTTCTACAAGGATGGCTTTGACATTGAATAACCCACGAATTTTGATAGGCCATTAAAACAAAGAAACCATACAGAAACCAGACACACACATATATGCACACACACACACACACACACACACACACACATATATATATATATATATAAAGAGAGAGAGAGAGAGAGAGAGAGAGAGAGAGAGTAAAGACTGTATCTCATATTTTTCACAATAATTGTACATCTGTAATGTAGAACTTTCTAATACAAATACAATTTACAAATAAAAACGTATTTTTCTTTTGATGTAGAAGATAAATTATACTGTGTGTGTTGTTTTATTTCCCGGGGAAAAGTACGTAGCGGTGCTGCCTTATCAATATTCGACTCTAATCTCGACTTTCGAGATTGAAAGAACAACATTTTACTCATGTGAAAAGAAAATGCTCCATAGCGATGCCAGACTTAATGCTATGCCCATTGAACTTATTATGAAGTATATTGCGTGCCAAGAGCAGCTATATCATCCCAGTTCATAAATTTGATATTTGTTAAGTTTAGATTACTACGATAAAAGCCTAAATACGGTGAGATATTTATCCAACCTCTCACCAGGCCAGGTTTGATACAAGGTCATTTTATTGTGGGGTGCCACGCACCAATCGAGACACATACGTACACGTCAATAAAAATACTTAATCCAGTCGGCATTCCCCATTTTTGGGGCGGCTTAGGCGCCAAGCAATGAACTCATAACGCTAAATGTAACGAGGTGCAGCAAAAATACTATACTTTTATGTCTGGAGAGGCTAAAAACCTTGACAATTTGCACTGGAAATGTTGGCATTTTTACCTGGGCTCGTTGGTTGGTTGGGTTTTAAGGCATATCAACCCTTGTAGGTCATTCAACGCCAAATTCTGTCTATATATACATACATATTCAACCAAAGATTTCAAAACGAATATTAAGGTAGGTAGAATTTTCTATTAGCAGGATTTCATTTGTTTGTACAAGATTAACCAGTTTTAAGTTATCATATTTTTTGGTACAACTCTGTCTCTCTCAAGAAAGAGAGAATGTCATCTATTTTGACATTTATACCGACCGCTAGTACCAAAAGGTTTGAATAAGAAAGCATATTAAATTTGTTAATTTTACACCACACTGTTTGATTGCCTATAGAGTACAGAAACACATCCTGATCATTAATATAATTTCAACAACCAATAATTATCAAATGATAAAGAATTAATATACGTTATTTATAGATTTCTTTTTTTTAAATCAAACAAGTGACATCTCCACACTAAACGGTATCTCTCTGAAACTAGTTGACAAGTTCACCTCCCTAAGAAGCACTGTCTCAACAACCGAGACAGACATCGACTCTCTACTAACAAAGGCATGGACAGCTATCGATAGTCTATCGGTCATATGGAGGTCACACCTGACCGATAAAATAAAACGCAGTTTCTTTCAAGCAGCGGTCGTGTCGATACTGCTATATGGATGCACTACATGGACGCTAACTAAATATATGGAGAAAAAGCTTGACGGCAATTACACAAAAATGCTGTGAGCAATATTGAACAAGTCCTGAAGGCAGCACCCTACAAAGCAGGAGCTGTACGGCCACCTACCACCCTTCACGAAAACTATAAAAATTAGACGAACCAGACATGCGAGACACTGCTGGAGAAGTAGGGACGAGCTCATAAGTGATATACTCCTGTGGACCTCTTCACATGGACCAGCAAAGGCAGGATGACCAGTTCGAACCTACGTACAGCAGCTCTGCGCCGATACGGTATGTAGCCCTGAGGACCTGCCGAAAGCAATGGATGATAGGGAGGGGTGGCGAAAAAGAGTCAGGGATATCCGAGCTGATGGTACGACATGATGATGATGATTGATACTATCAATATAAATATTAATGTTATTCTTTTAATTATTATTCAAGTTTTTTACATAAGTTTTAGTTGGTGGTTTTTCTCAAAATTCTGAGTGATAACAAGTCTCTTCAAATCTTCAGGACTCTACTAAGTACCCTAGATGATTTTAGCAGTGTTGTAGTCTGGATGATCTCGATTCTTCTTCTGGTCTTTTGCTCCTTTAGTCACTTTTCTAGGCCCTTGGGAACCGTTACAAGGGCACCAACTACAGTTGATATCATCGTCAACTCCCATAGCCTTTTCAGCTCTCTGGCAAGATCCAAGAAATTGGCGAGTTTTTCGCTCTCTTTTATTTTTAACCTGTGATTTGTAGGAATGATAAAGTCCACAAGATGGCAAGTTCTTTTCTTCTTGTTAAGCCAAGGTGTGGTCTTCAGGTTAGGAATGGTTGATCCGTTTGTATCCCAAAATCACAGAAATTTTATCAGTCTCAATTTCTGAGACAGATTCTGCTTTGTGCATATACCATTAGCTAATATGGCAAAACTCCTGACTTTTATTCTGTTCATAGTGGATCACCTTTCTCAGTGGCAGTACCTGTGGTGTTGTGGTTAATGTACCGGACAGCGACACCCTAATTAGTGAGTTTGAACAAAAATTGCGCTATTACATTCACTTTCGGGCTAATACCCTTAATGTCATATAAACCTTCCTGGGCTATTTAATGCTAAATCAGTCCTTATAGAAGAACAACAGTTGTATTATTTAATCCCTTGTAGGGGAGAATAAGGGGGTTCATACCTTTCCCAAGAGGATTATTCAGAAATTGAACGGGAACGGTATGAACCAACAAATATCAACTCTTGTATTCATTTTTTACTAAGTTGGTATGTTTGTGTACTACATGATTAACTGCTTCATCTCTATTTCACATAGCCAACTTGTTATTTTTTGTATTACCAATTTTTTCTTTGACACAACTAGTTTTGGTTTAGTTTTCTTTAGTTTTATAGCATATCATCCATTGTAGGTTATTTAATGCCAAATTCATATATATATATATAAACAGTTCAATTTCAAACAAATAAGTTTAGCTTAAGTACTGTTTAGTTCTATTTAACCAGTAGATAGGACCCTATCAGGTGCTACCACTTCGAACCTGTGTCGACCAAGGAGCGATGATAATCCTATTTACCCAACCCCTCCGCTTGGGCAGGATATGACACAAGGTCAATTTTTTAAGCGGAGTTTAGCAGGTTTGAATTCAGAGTTTTCCTTCTCCTAGACTAGTTGCCTCACCAAGGCTGAAGAACCTCGCCTACCCTACTATTTACCCATAGCTGGAGGGAGAATAATTGGATTCATACCTTTCCCAAGGGTATTAGTGCTATGTGAAATGCAATCAGTCTTGTCCAGGAATTGAACTCGTATCGCCGTGTCCATATCCTGTGACGATAACCATTACACCACGGGTGATGATAATAAAAAGGTACTCTGCATTCCCCAAAGCTCCGGCATTACTGGAGTCTCACCATCAGATTGTTTAGTGTCCTATCCAGAACACTCGTTGGGGGAATCTGACCCCTCTACAGAGATTCAGTCGGTGTATTCTGCAACCCTAACCTACTGGGCTATTAGTCATTTGTTTACTCACAGTTAAATAAAAAAAACAGTTAATTTCAAGTCATTCAGATTAGCGTAATCACACAGTTTAGTTCTAATTGACCCATTGATATGACTGTCATGTGCTACCTTTGCTGGCCAGGGTGGACCTGGGAGCGATAGCAATAAAGGAGTACACTGCATTCTCCAAAGCTCCAGCATTATTGAAGCCTCACCATCACCATCTCGTTGGGGAGAGTCTTACCCCTCTGTAGAGATGTAGCTACAGCTCCAGCCGATTGGGCAAGACATAGTCCTTTTGGTTGTATTTAGTGATGCTACTAATTGTGATATAGTTTTTCTCTCCGGTTTCTACTTAGTAAACTAAACTAGGTCATTTTTTTGTTTGTTGCTTGAAGAATCCATATAGTTGTTTTTCTTTCTCTTTTGTTTTTTAGATTTTGTTATTTTTGTTTTCCTGTTTATTATTTGATGATTTTTACTGTTATTGCTCTTACTGACAACGACGGGGAAGTAATGGTATTTACATGAATTTTTATTGTTTTCGTTATTATTATTATAAACATTACCATTATCACAATTATTATAATAATACTTATTCTGGTAATTTCCATTCTTTTCATCTTTGTCATTACTTCTAATTAGTGCCCTAAACAATCTCCTAAAAATGCATATACATTTGTGCGTTTATTTATTCCCCTTATGCGTCTTTCTTTTCCGTCCATTTGATCCAAAAGTTCAATGGCGGTAAATCATTCTTCTTCTTCTTCTTCTTCTAGAAATCGCACCAAAAGGTTTTATGTCACTGCGTTCAGTTACTTTGTGTTTTAGTACAATTCACCAATCATGAATCAATTGACTCCAGAGAAAATTCAGTTTGGTTGAAAGTTTTAGAAGTCATTGATCGGTGTTCGTATCGTTTGCCATCTAATTTCGTCTTTAAAAAAAAAACACAACCCATACTTTTTGATAAATGTAGTCCTGTGTCGGTTATCTAATTTTCATTAAATCTTTCAACATTATGACCTAACGGAAGACTGGCAACAATTCAGGAAAAAAAAAATCTTTCCTTTAAGTAGATGATCATATCTACAAGGTTTATTATGAGTTTTTTTCACAGAACAATTATTATTATTTGTTCTCTTTTGAGAGTTTTTCACACCAGCGTTAGTTGATTGTTTCTTACTGGAGTTTGAGTGATAACAAGTCTCCCCAAGTCTCCAGGACTCTTCTCAGTATTCTGGCTGATTTCAATAGTGCAGTAGTTTGGATGGTCTCAACTCATCCTGTTATTTTCAAGTCCTCCAGTCCTTTTACTAATCCTTTGGTGACTGTACCAAAAGCACCAGTTGGTATTATCGTCACTTTCATGTTCCACAGCTTTTTCAATTCTCTAGCAAGGTCGAGGTACTTATCCCTCTTTTCACATTCTTTCAATTTCACTCTGTGGTCCGCTGGAACAGCAAAGTCCACTATTCTGCAAATTCTCTTTTTTTGTTGTTGTTGTTGTTGTTGTTGTTGTTGTTGTTGTTATAAGATCTGGTCGTCTGGCCGAGATTTGGGGATCCTTTTGTATCTCAAAATCCCAGAGGAGTTTGTGTCTAATTCTCCAGGACTGATTCTGGGTTATGCATATACTATTTGTTCGCATGGTCAAACATCAGCTTCTTGCATATCCTAGTGGATCACCTTGCCCAAACAGTCGTACCTAGTTTTATATTCAGTCTGTGATAATTTGCTGCATTCACTTTCTATGTGATTTATCGTTTCTTCTTTCTCCACATAACCTACATTATTATTGTTATTATTATTATTATTATTATTATTATTTCGCTCCTTGGGAGTTTTTCACGCTAGCATTACTTGGTGGTCTTACAGTGAAGTCTAAGTGACAGCTAGTCTCCTCAGCTCTGCTGGACTTTTATGAGTTTTCTAGCCGATCTTAACAATGCTGTGGTCAAAATAGTCTCGATTCTTCTTTTGATTTTCAATACCTCCTGTATTTCTTCCTAGTCTTTTGG
The DNA here is from genome assembly GCA_963585895.1 of Sepioteuthis lessoniana. Classification (NCBI taxonomy): domain Eukaryota; kingdom Metazoa; phylum Mollusca; class Cephalopoda; order Myopsida; family Loliginidae; genus Sepioteuthis; species Sepioteuthis lessoniana. Next base: position 66,476,703 of record OY757919.1, read on the forward strand.
TAACAGTTCCAACTACAATTGGTACCGCCGTCTCCTTCATGTTCCACATTTTTAGCTCTTTGGCAAGGTTCAAGTATTTGCTGTCTTTCCGCTTTCTTTAATTTTTACTCAGTAGTTCACCGGAACTGCAAAATCAAGTATATGGTAAGTTCTTATTATTTTCGGTCTAGTTGACAACATAATTATTGTTCTTATGAATGTAATAATTATTTCTGTCCTTGTAATCAGAGTTTTTGTTGATGCAAATGTAATTATTACTGTTATTCTTGTAACCATTATTGTTGTTGTTATAAATATAGCTTGTTATTTTTATAATCACTATCAATGTTGATTATTCCGGTTTTCATCCCTGTCAGTGAAGCTTAGAATACGCTGACTGTATACCCTGGAGAGCTTGTCCTGTTTATGATACTAAACTGGATAATGAAGCTCCAGTTCTGGAGATACTAGGAGTGTGCAGTACCCCTTCATTGCTATAACTCCCGGGTTTACTCTCTGACTCGAATAGGTCGTACTTGCTAAGGTATCATCTATGAATCAAATAGATCTATTAAAAATTATTCATATTCAATAACTAGAGCCAAAAAAAAAATAAAATAAAGAAGCGACAAAATAGAAATGTAAATATGAACGTACAACAAACTGAATTCTCTAACTTCTCTGTATAAAATAACCTTGGACGGGTTAACATAGACAGCGCGGATGCAAAATTAGGAATATTATAGAATAATGATAAACAACCCTATTATTAAACAAGGTTAATTTTGATTTGAAAAAAAGAACAATAACAAAATAAGAAGATTGACTCAAAACAGTAAATTTACTAAATATTGCCTCCATTTTTAAATTATTGTATTTGAAACGATTTGCATGCCTTCAAAATAAATTCTTCAGACATTTTATTCCATTCCTCTTCAATAACTGTCTTTAGTGAACCAATATTTGGATGGGGATTTGCATTTGTTTTGTTTTCTAAAAAGCCCAATGTAGCGTTATCAAGGGGGTTAAGGTTTGGGCTAAGTGGAGGCCGTAACGAAACTCAAATCATTTTGGAAATTTTTTTTGCTTGGTTTCGGAGTTAAGCAAATCATAGATTCTTTGTCGTTGTTTTTCTTGCTCACTCATACTGTGCTGAATTTTAATGAAAATAACGTTTGAATAATAGAGCTAATACTGAAAATCTTAATTTGTGTTATTTAGTGGCATATCAACCTTCTAGGGGTATTCAATGCCAAATCCTTCCTTTTAGAAGAACGGTAGTGATACTATTCAACCCATAGATGGGGGGATAAGGCGGTTCATACCTTTCCAAAGGGTATTTGTCCGAAAGTAAACGTAATAGCGCGACTGGAATTCGAACTCACTTACTACGATTCCACTGTCCAGCGCTTTAACCATTACCAAGGGAACACCTTCTTCCCTGGAAAATTTAGATTTCTCGCGTTTTTTTCAAAAATTGGACGAAAAACGTTTTAGAAATTATTCCATGTTTTCCTTCCACACTTAGTTAAAATCAATCAAATTCCTGTTTTTTCTGGTTGACGAACATCCCACCAGACGGACGAGTGTGGCTCAAGGGCTTTTTTTAGGTGTGTCCGGGCGCAGGGCCGTGGCCCAGACGCGTCCGGCAGCTCCAAAAATACATAGGGGCCGTGTTTTTCTGGTAGACATTATTTTTGTTGTAAATGGGTTTGCTCTCTTTATTTAATAGCATATCAACCTTCGTGGGTTATTCAATACCGAAGTCATCCTTGTAAAAAGATCGGTTGTGGTACTATTTAAGGTCTTTTTGTTTGTATCAACATTCCATTTCCAACGACGATAACCGTTACTCTACAAGCATTATTTCATTTAAGTATAATAGTTCTTATCATTTTTGTTGTTAATAATACTTGTTATATTTTATTTAGTAATTATTGAATGCTGTATACTTTATATCTACATTTCAGTTTTTTTTAACTTTAATTAAGAAAATTCTAAAAATGTACATTAAAAAAATAACTCCCCAGAACTCCAGAATTGGAATCTCACCACCAGTGTATTATACACAGGAGACCCATTTAGACAGGATATTACCACTCTCGGTTTTGCATTCGACGTATTCTTAGCTCTGACGACAGTACGGATATATATATATATATATATATATATATATATATATATATATATATATATTGAACCCAGGTCTCCCGGACAATCGGCGAACACTCTACCCACAGACCAATGAGCCGATTAAATATATATATATATATATATATATATATATATATATGGGTAGAGTGTTCACCAATTGTCCGTCATACCAAGGCTTTAAAAATGGTTCTTGATACCTCCTTGCTTAACAATCAGCAATATAAGGTACGTATCAAGGGTAAAGTGGAGCAATCCAGGGAAAGGAGTTTGCGCCCTCCCCTACACCGCGGTGTTATAACTATTGAAAAGGGAGTCTTTTGGTCACCTTCGACTACGGTCGCCAACTTTACTTTATATATATATATATATATATATATATATATATATATATATATCAAATAAAAGAAAAACCTTTAAAAATTACTCATATTTTTGTGATAATATTTATTTCCGCAGACCTTACATTTTAAACAATCTGCATCTTCAGACAAAGAAATAATGAGAAATTTCTAATGAAGATTTTAGAAAAGCCCACAAAATTCAAGTCAACCTATCTCCCTAAACCAAATTTCATTGGTTTTTGTTTTTTAGTTTTTTCTTTTTGTTTTTTTTTAATTTTTTTATTAAATAAAGACCAGACCATTTTTCCCTGTCCAGTTGATAAATGACATTCAATTCCTGTATCAAGATGTATCAAATTTTGAACTCTATTTCCTTTCCACTTATTTTATGTAATGGCAAACAAACTCTTAAACCCAATGAAGGAGATGAGTAAAAAGCATAGAATACAGAAATAAATTGATTTAGGAGGGAGAAAATTATTTACTATAAACAACTATATATATATATATATATGTATGTGTGTGTGTGTGTGTGTGTGTGTTTGCGTGTGCGTGCGTGCGTGCGTGCGTGAGGGTCAATAAATCAGAGGAATTTTTTGCTAAAAGCAAAATTAATTCTTTTTTTTTCTTCATTTTTTTTTCTATAAATGTAAATTCTGCATCGTTTTGAGTTGGTTTACAGCTAATTTATTCTAATGTCACACAATAATATTTGTTTTGAGGCTATTCAGTATGCTAGCAAATCAAATAGATTTGTCTAGGCTTGAACAGAAGCCTGTTTTCAAATATTTCATGACCGAGGAGTGCAAACCATGTGAAATTTACAGAAGAATGTGTGATGTGTATGGAAAAGTATGTTTTTGATAAAAATGCTTACATATGGGCTATAAAAGTGTTTATCAAAACAAACTTAAGCTGGAAAGACAGCCCATGGTGTGGAAACATATTGACACTCCGTTAAATAAAAAATTCCTGGATCAGCAGTCAGTAAATAAGGTCATGCAGACAGCCTACTGAGACATGAAAGGACCCATCACTATTTCCTATAAAAAATATGCAGCTGTGAATAGTGGTGTTTTTTGCCGACGCCTGAGGCAATATTCAACTCATTTATTGAATGGCCGTCATATGCATATATAAATGTGTGTGTGTGTGTGTGTGTGTGTGTGTGTGTGTGTGTGTGTGTGCTAGTAAGGCTGTTATATTTAGTACTCACCAAAAATGACGAGATCATTTGCGTATACATCGGTGCTTCTTGCTTACAATCAAAAACTGAGATATGGTACGCGTTGTGCTCATGTAACTTTAATTGATTGAGTGATTGATTCTAACGGCATGTCAATCCGACTAGAGTTATTTTATGCCTAAATGTTAATCAATAGCGTTTTTTAACTTTTATATTTACATTTATTAAGCAGTTGTTTTTTAAACGTTTTTCTCACAATTATATAATTTCAAGTATTGCTACATAAGTAATTCACATACAGTTATATGGTTTCTAGTATTCCAATATAATACTAATGACTTTTAGAAATTTCAATTTGTCCCAGTGATGGAACCTAAACAGGTTTGGTTTGGTTTCTTTATTTAATGGCATATCAACCTTTGTAGGTTATTTAATGCCAAAGCCATTCTCCTAGAAGAACGATAGTGGTACTATTTAACCCATAGATGGGAGGATAAGGGGGTTCATACCTTTCCCAAGGGTATTTGCCCGAAAGTGAACGTAATAGCGCGACTGGAGTACGAACTCGCTTTACTACGATTCCGCCGTCCATCGCTTTAACCATTACACCACGAGGACACCCCCGGCAGTATTTTTGACTGCTGCATTATTTTCATCTAGGTATAAGAAATTATTGGGGATGTAGCATAAATGTAATTCCGAAAATTCATTTAAAACTCCATTGTCTGTGTTTATTTACCCAATCTCTTTGCAACTGGTGTGACACAATGTCAATTCTTAAGTGAAGTACATCAGGTTTAAGTTAAAAGTTTCCCCTCCCCCAGAACGATTGCCGTAACAAGTTTAAAGAGTCCAATCTGCTCTACTATTTATCCATAACCTAAGGAAGAAGAAATGGATTTATGCCTTTACACTACGCACCTGCAAACATCTATTGTCTATATCAAACTTAAATAATAGGAGGATTCCTTGTAGTGTCGTGGCTAACATGCTTGACTGCGAGTTCGAACTCCTGCCTCGCAATTACTTTCATGTTCGGATTAATACCATTCAGGAAGGCATGAACTTCCTTATCCCCCAACAAATATGGGGTTAAATATCACCACTTCTCTTCTTCTACAAGAATGGCTTAGACATTAGATAAACCACGAAGGTTGATATGCCAACCGAACCTTATTCAATATATCTTGGTCTTGAAAAATGCTGAAAAAAACATGAAAAATAAATTGTTTCAAAGCGCTGTCAGGACGTCTTCAAATAAGCATAATTCACAAAAAATGACTTTTATACCCAGCAGCACATAAACAATTTAACTAACGAGCCAAGTTCAAATTCCGGGTGAGACTCTTTGCGTTTCACTTCACGCTCATGCCCTTGTATCTCTTTCCACCTATTCGTAAATAGCAGCACTCTTAAGCTTTGTTCAGGAAATAGGTCTAGAAAAAGGGAAAACGAAATTCTAAGCCCCGCTAACAATACACTATGGCCAGCATGACAGAAACACCCATTACACTCCATGTCTGATAGACATTAGGGTAGATATGCGTTCTGCAACGGACCGAAAAAAAGGTTGAGGGGACAGGAATGGGGGTAGGGAGATATACAGTTTCACTTTGTGTGTATGTAAGAGGATTATTTACATATTTACATGTACATTATAAGTGCGTCTAGATTCTCAATATATATATATATATATATATATATATATATATATAAGTGTGTGTGATGGTTATCATTGTAGGAAATGTAATGGCGACCATAGCTCGAATCCTGGACGAGGTTGTTAACATTGTGCTAATATTCTTGGGAAAAGTATGAATGCAATTTTTCTCCTTCCAGCAATGGGTAAACAGTTGGGCAGACTAGGCTATTTAACCTTGGTATAGCAACTGGTCAAGTCTAAATCAAAACCTGTTAAACTCCTCTAAAAAATACTTTGTTTCACATCCTGCAACTGCAAAAGGTGTTATATATATATATATATATATATGTGTGCGTGTGTGTGCGTGTGTGTGCGGATATACTTATGTACGAGCGAAGGCCTATATGTAAACACTCTAAGCATCAAACGCACAATAACTTTGGCACACATACACACAAACAACCCCCACTTCCAATACTACCAAAATCAAAAAAACAATAACCATATTAATCGGTCTTTTTTTGGTAACCTTTCACTCTGACGAATGCGCAAAACATGAAACTCTGGATCAGAGATAGCACAATGTGATATATATATATATATATATATATATATATATATATATATATATATATATATATATATATCCGAAGATCATTAAATAAGTTTCCAAACTTTTTTTTTGTATGGGCACTTTTATTGGTAGTACACACATGAAACTCTAGTCCCCTTCGAAGTAATCTCCTCCGGTTGCAATACACTTGTTGTACCGTTCCAAAAACCCCTGGAAGGCCCATGGAAGTCCTCGTGTGTGAGCATGTCAATGACCTTCGTCACAGCCTCTTTCATCTCCTCAATTGTCTCATAACGACAGCCTCTGAGCTTAGGGATAACCAAAAGTCACAGGGAGCAAGGTCTGGACTATAGAGAGGCTGAGGAACTGTCTTGGTGCCCATCTTGCTTAAATAGTCTGTGATAAGGATGGAGTTGTGGACTGGTGCATTGTCCTGGTGGATATGTCACTGACCCGATTTGAAGAGTGCTGGCCTCTTCCCTAGGAATCTCTACCTGAACTCCCTTAAAACCTCAGTATAGTAAGCCTAACCCTAACCCTTTGGCCAATCAACTCTGCTGTATTGACTTCCTTACTCCTCCCACACCTCTCATCATCCCTCACACACTTCCTGTCTTCCTTGAATCTCTTATGCAACTCAAAAACTGATGCTCGATTCATGCAAGATGGTCGAAAAGCAGTCTGAAGCATTCCATACGCTTCTGTGGCATTTTTCCAAGTTTAAAACAGGATTTTATTGCATATCGTTCTTCTAAAGTGTCCTAACGTCCAAATTGCATTTTCAAATTCACCAGCTGTGACAATCAGGCTTTAGTAGGGTGTATTCCAATTGCTGCTGTAGCTGTTCATTTGAACATGAAATCATGAAAATTGGTCAGTCATCTCATAAGATGTAAAGCAATAACAGTGAATGTTCAAGAGTCTACGATAATTTTAAATGCCTGTACAAAAAAAGTCTGAAACTTATTGAATTAATCACGTATATATATATATATATATATATTTCCTCTTCTGCTGGTCTTGATAAAATACCCGCAGAAGTATGGAAGAAGGAAATTCGACGACACACCACTCCGATATTGCAACGCCGTATGTAACCAGAACACAATAGACATGAATAAAGGGCTGCATCTTCCCTTTCCGCAAGAAAGGTGACCTCGGATTTGCCAAGAACTACCGGGATATAACCCTTACTTCCATAGCTGCTAAGATCTACAATGCTCTGCTACTCAACTGCATTGAACTAAATGGCTTTCGGTGAAATCGATCCACAACATCACAACTTGAGTTTGAGTGACAGCAAGTATCCTCAAGTCTCCAGGACTTTTCTCTGTATTCAGGCCGATCGTAATAATGCTGTAGTTTGGATGGTCTCTATTTGTCCTCTTATTTCCAAGTCTTCTTGTCCCTTTACCAAGCCTTTGTAAATAGTTTCAGTTCACCAATTACAAATGGTATTACCGTCACCTTCATGTTCGATAGTTTATTTTACTTCTCCAGCTAGGTATTAGCATTTATCACTGTTTTCACTTTCTTTCAATTTTACTCTGTGGTTTACAGGGAAAGCAAAGTCCACTATTCGGCTGCTTCTCTTGTTTCTTTTTTGTCAACTTTCACCCGTTCTGGTCGTCTGGACAAGATGAGGTAATCTGTTTGCATCTCAAAATCACAGAGGACTTTACGCGTTTCATTCTCTAGGAAGGGTTCTGGATTGTACTTATAACATTTAGTGGAATGGTCAAATTTAGATTTCTTGCACAATTCCTAGTGGATCAATTCCCCTGCCCAGTCTTGTCTAGTTTAATTCTCTTTTTGTGCTAGTTTGCTGCATTCGCTTATGTGATTGGTCGTTTCGCCTCTATCACCACATAACCTACATTTGCTATTCTGTTGCGTCTTATCTATTTTTCCTTTGACATACTTGGTCCTTATGGCGTTGTCTTGTACTGGTGTTAGAAGGGATTCAATTTTTTCTTAATGCTTCCCTTTCTTAGCCACGTCCAAGTTTTCTCGTATGAGATTTCACTTGTTTGTCGGGTGAAATGTCCATACAATTGTTTTTCTTCCCATTTGTGTATTCTGCTACTTATTGTTCTTCTTGTTTATTTTTATTTTATTTATTTTTTTTTTTTGTGTGTGTGTGTATGCGCGCGCGTTGTTTTAAGTCACTGTAATTACTTTTTCTTTGCTCTCTTTTATGTCTTCGAGTAATTTTCTTGTTCTCCTAAAATATTCTTTCTTAATTTTTTCTTTCTTCTCCACTTGTTTAATGGTATCTGCTTCCCATATACCCATGTACTTCTAAGCTTCCTTTTCTCCAAGAGTTCTGATTATTATTATGATTTTACTCCTATAAGAATTTTTCACGCCAGCATTAGCTAATGGTCTTCCACTGGAGTTTAAGTGCCAGCAAGTCTCCTCAAGTCTTCATGATTCATTTCAGTATTTTGGCCGATTTTAATAATGCTGCTGTTTGGATGGTCTCCAATCATGCTGTTATTTCCAGGTAATTCAGTCCCTTTATCAATCTTTTGGTGACTGTATCGAGCACACTGATTAAAATTGGTATAACCGTCACTTTCATATTCTATAGTTTTTTCAGTTCCCAAACAATAAACTTGTCTTTCTTTACGCTTTCTTTCAATTTCACTCTCTGGGCTGCCGGGATGGCAAAGTCCACAATTCAGCAGGTTCCCTTTTTTTTTGTTGACTGTCACTAAGTCTGGTCGTCTAGCTGAGATTAGGTGATACATTGTATCTCAAAATCCCAGTGAACTTTGTGCGTTTCATTCTCTAGGACGGATTCCGAGTTGGGTGTATACCATTTGTTCATATGGTCGAATTTTAATATCTTGCACAATTCCTTGTGAATCACCTTTCCCACCCAGTCCTGTCAAGTATTATACATGTTGTGCTAATTTGGCACATTTGCTTATTATATGATAGGTCGTTTCGTCTCCGTCTCAGCATAACTTACATTTGCTATTTTGTTGCGTCTTAGCAATTCTTGCTTTGATATAATTCGTCCTTATGGCGTTATTTTGTGCTGTTATTAGAAGAGATTCGATTTCTTTCTTAAGGTTTCCCTTTCTTTGCAAATTTCCAAGTTTTCTCGTGTAACATTTTGATTGTTTGTTGCTTGAAATGTCCATACAGTTTTTTTTCTTCTAATTTTTGTTTTCTAGTTATTTTTCTTCTATTCATATTTACCCAACCCCTCCGCTCGGGCAGGATACGACACAAGGTCAATTTTTACGCGGAGTTTAACAGGTTTGAATTCAGAGTTTTCCTTCTCCTAGACTAGTTGCCTCACCAAGGCTGAATAACCGAGTCTGTCCTACTATTTACCCATAGCTGGAGGGAGAATAATCGGATTCATACCTTTCCCAAGGGTATTAGTGCTATGTGAAATGCAATTAGTCTGGTCCAGGATTTGAACTCGTGTCGCTGTGTCCATTTCCTACGACGATAACCATTACATTTCTTCTATTGATCCTTGTGTTGTCTATATTGTTTCTGGTCACAGTAATCAGCATTCCTTCGCGCTTTTTATGTAATTTTCGAGTGGATGTGTCGCTGTATCGACGCTATTTTTAATGCTGGCAAGTTCCCTCCCTCCTTTTCTTGACATATATACTGTCTACGTCATCTCTGGCCTGTTAGGCCTGATGTATGGCCAGTAGTTTTATTGTTCTCTTGTCCATTTGTTTAAGTTCCTCTCTTGTCCTTTTCAAGAATGGTTCCTAGTATCTTACAAGGGGACAGTCCTTATGTTTATACTTTTGCTGTGGTTCCTACAATATAGTTTGGTTTCGAGTAGTTTTCTCTTTCTTCTGAGATACCCTTTTTTGATTTTTTCTTTCATCTCCACTTATTAATCGTGTCCACTTATTAATCATGTCCGCTTCCAATATTCCCCAGTATTTGTAAATGACTTTTTTTTTCTTTACTTCGAAGTTCTATTCCTTCCGTCGTGTGCTGTTTTCTGCTTCTCATTATCAGCATGGCTCATTTTTCTATGCCAAATTCCATCCCTATATCCTGACTGAGGATTCTCACTGCCTGTATTAGGGTTTCCAATTCGTTTTCGCTTTTGACAAACAGATTGCCGTCGTTCATGTATATTTTGTGATTCATCTTTTTTGCGATTTACTAAGTTTGTATCCGCCAGGGAATTTCCTGGGTATACGATTGAGGAGCATCGTCGCTATAACAAACAGTAATGGTGACAGCGCATCAGCTGTCAATTCCATTCAAGGTGTTCATGGTTTTCTTAATAAACTTCATGACTTCGTTGGATATCTTGTACATTTTGTGACAGTCTATCCAGCATGGAGGGGGTGTCCTCGTGGTGTAATGGTTAAAGCGATGGACTGCGGAATCGTAGTACGCGAGTTCGTACTCCAGTCGCGCTATTACGTTCACTTTCGGGCAAATGCCCTTGGGAAAGATATGAACCCTCTTATCCTCCCAGCTATGGATTAAATAGTACCACTACTGTTCTTCTAGGAGAATAGCATTGGCATTAAATAACCTACAAAGGTTGATATGCCATTAAACAAAGAAACCAAACCAAACCAAACCAAACATCCAGCATGGAATGACCATATCGTAAGCCTTATTATAGTCAATCCACGCCGCAGCAACATTTTTCCGTCTATTTTTTTTTTTTTTTTGCTCTCATCTAGAATGCGTTGATTAATATATTATAGCTTTCCTGTCTCTTTGGTCATCTTCCGGCATCCTTTCTGTTCCTTGGGGAACAGTCTGTAGCTTATCAACGAGTAGTAAATCTCTTCCCTGACTTGTGCCTTTAGTATTTTCCACATCGTCGGTAGGCATTTTATGGTTCTATATTTAGGGTGGTTTATTTTGGAGGATCTTTTAGGATCAGAGTGGTCTTTCCTTTGGTTATCCACTCGGGTACATATGTTTCTTGTAAGCATCTATTCATTTTGATAGCCAGTCTGTCGTGGACGGAAGTAAATATTTTAAATCATGCCATCAAGATTTGAAATTTTCCATTATTTTTTTGAGTGGTACTCCGGTTGGTATATTTCCCTATATATTTGTTTGTGTATTTCCAATATTTCAAGGTCAGAAAACCAACATTTCTTTATTATTACGCTAACCTGGTCTGCGAGTCTTTGGTTTTTTGTCATAAATCTAGCAAATACTACCCAAATTTCTATTATTCTTTTTCTATACCCTCCCTGTAGGTTTTCTCCTAAAATAACAATAAAGTGTAAGATTTTTTTATTTCCCTTCGTCCATTTTCTGTGCTGTAGATGTGAATGGTTAATTTGTTCGTCGTTTGTGTACCTGAAAAAAGAACAGACAACATTCTCAGGATGCCGATCAGGTCCCCGATGTTGACTATCCAGGGAGCACCTGCTGACCATGACTCCAAAATGTACTATGCGGGGCCCACATTGAGGTATGTTTCGATTCATTGTTGTTTCATGGGGAGTATATTGTGGCTATACCTGACCCATAGGTTGTTTTTTATCTGCGCGCCTGACACTCATGTGACCAAGAACCATTATAGTAAGGGAACTATTCGACAGGTCACAATTTTTTTTCAGACTAGTTGTTTTGATCTAGTTAAAGTCCACAGTGAAGCTATTTTTATAATTTAACTGATACAAGTAGATTCTGGGGAATTTGTGGGTATTTCTCTATCGTGATTTTGGCTTTTGTTTTTTATAACCAAAGACGATTGGAATTTCGTTGCTGCTTGAGTTGGCCCAACCAGAAAGATGGTTATTCTCTTCTATACTAATTTTATTTTTCTCTTCTGAACTATATCTATTCACACTTTGATTACGGATTCAAGCCATATTTTGAATATATTAATTTTACATAACTTTATGCATTCAAAGACAAACAGTACAGAACTTAGAATGAAACAAAATAAAATCTAAAATATGCGTTAAATAGTAAAGCTAAAGAAAGTATTTCAAATTAACCGCTTCGTCTTTGCATTTAAATTACAGATGATATTTATCAAAAATCTTAATTTCAAAAGAAAAGGAAATCTAACACACTCATTTAAATCCTAAAGCTAAAAACATTTCATACGAACTGCTTCACCTTTTCCTTCAAATCACCGATAGTATTCAGCAAATATTTTCTTTCTTCCTTTCTTTCTTTCTTCTTTCTTTCTTTCTTTCTTTCTTTCTTTCTTCTTCAGTCGGGTCGGTCAGTCACTGAGTTCTGCGGGCCTTTTCAAAGGTGGGGGAATTTCCCTCTGAGATTGTTTTTTTTTTTAAATTTTTGTTTTCTTTTTATCTTTTTTAATATATTTATTATTTTTGTTCATACACACACACACACACACATACATACACACATACACGCACACATACACACACACACACACACACACACACACACACACACACACACATATATATATATATATATATATACTGTTTGCAGGTACTGTCAATGGAGAAAATATATTGATTTGAAGGACAAAGCACAAACTAGTGAATGTCAAGAGAAAATGTGACTATAAAACTAGAATCGTCGTTTTCAAATATTCCACGCAAGTCATAACGATCTTCAGTGAATAGTAAAAGTTCAAGCAAATAAAATAAATTGACTCTCTTACCATCATCTGATGATTTATATGATTCACAGGGAACAAGAAGTACGATTGTTTATTCTTTTGAAACTCACCATCTTTACACACGCAAGCAAAGAAACACACACACACACACACACACACACACACACACACACACACACACACACACACACATGTATGCGAATGTCGGATAAAAAGTTTATAGTATTTAAGTCTAAACAAATATATGAGCTCTAACTTGTTTTAAAACGAAGTTACCTACAAACTATTCGTTCACAAATCCCACTCACTCATTTGCACACACACACACACACACACACACACACACACACACATATATATATATATATATATATATATATATATATATATATATATATATATATATATATATATATCAGAGGATCTAGCGTTAAAAAACCCACAACGATTGATATTCCATTAAACCAAACAATTAAACCAAAAGTGCACAGCCTCGACATGATACTCTCTTAAAATCTTTATTTTTCAATATAATTCCTCTTGCAGTTCATACAATTCTTCCATCAGTGTTACAGTGCCTACATCTCATTGATAAAAAGTCATTCATAGCAGATAACACCTCATCATTTAACCTTTTTAGCGAAAGAATTTTTCAGGCCACGTGTGTGCATATATATATATATATATATGAGAGATAGCGATCGAGAGGAATAGTTGTTTGGTTGGTTGGTTTGTTGGTTTGGTGCTTTGTTTTACGGCGTATTAACGCTTTTCGGGTCATTTAACGCCGAATTAAATTTCAAACAGATCATTTTAGTATACTCTTAGTTTTTGTGTACAAACAGTTAAATGTCAAAGCAGTCCAGTTAAATATTAGAAAATTTCTATTTCAAACAATTCAGTTTAGCATAAGTACACAGTTTCAATATCAAAAACAGTTCTATTTTAAACGATTCAGTCAATCATAAGTACGCAGTTTAAATGTCAAAATATCTTATTTCAAGCGATTCAGTTTAGCAAAAGTTCACTGTTTACTTTTATTTGACCCCTAAATAAGACCCTATCAGGTGCTACCACTCCGGGTAAGAGTGGATCTGGGAGCGATGGCAATGAAGTGGTACTCCGTATCTAATAAAGCACCAGCATTAATGGAGCATCACCATCAGATTGTTTTGTGTCATATCCCGGGCATTCGTTGGGGGTTCTTACCTCTCTGCAGAGATGCATTCTGTGTATTCTACAGCCCCAACCAACTGGGCAAGAGAGGAATAGGGAAGAACAGGTCGGAGATATTGAAACGAAAACCTTTACTTTTAATAACATCTACGTAAACTGTAAGCTTGAGTAAACATACTCATATTGCCAAATTATTAGCACCATTAAACAATGGCGGTCAAACTTAATTCATTTTCTTTTCAGTCTTTCAGCTCGCGTGAATAAATTCTGTTTGTTGCTGTACTTGCCAACTTTCATCAAGGTATTTTCTTCGTGCAACTTACTATAGTACAGCTTCAAAAATTTGTACCACCTAGTACGCATCAGATTCACTTAAGTAGTAATTCTAAAATAAGAAATTATAAATTTGCCGCATTATTTATCATTGTCTAATTACTTCTCCAAAGGGGTTGGTTGGTTGGTTGGTTGGTGGCATATCAATCCTTTTCGGGTAATTTAACGTCGAATTAAGTTATTTTGATAAAAGTTTCGAACAATTCAGTTTAGAATGAATAAAGATTTTTGTTTGCACGCAGTTAAATGTCAAAACAGTTCAATTTCAAACAATTTCAGTTGATCATAAGTATACAGTTTCAATGTCAAAAATAGTTCTAGTTCAAACAATTCAGTTTAACATAAGTAAAATGTAAAAACAGTTAATTTCAAACAAAAATGTTTAGTTCTATTTGACTCATAGATTGGATCCTATCAGGTGCTACCACTCTGGGCCGAAGTGGACCTGGGAGTGATGGCAATGAAGGGGTATTCTGCATTCCGTAAAGCTCCATCATTACTGAAGCCTCACCATCAGTTTGTTTAGTGTCATATCTAGGATACTTGGAGAAGTCTTACCCTTTTAGCAAAGTAAATTTCAAACAAGTCAGTTGAGCGCAATTAGAGTTCCGTTCTATTTGACCCATAGATAGCACCCTACCAGGGGCTACCACTCCGAGTTAAAGTGGACCTGGGAGTGATGGCAATGAAGGAGTACTCCGCATTCCCCAAAGATCCATCGTTACTGAAGCCTCACCATCAGTTTGTTTAGTGTCATATCTAGGATACATGGGGAAGTCTTACTCTTTCAGCAAAGATGCAGTCGATGTATTCTACAGCCCCAGCCGACACGGAAAAAGGTGTGGGAACTGGTATTAGGCACATGATCTTTTAAACATGGGTGCACATATGGACAGGAAGAAAAACCACCCAACTTCGCAATATGCGAATTAATTCTTATTTATTGCGAACTTTTTTTCCTCATCTTGGTAGTTTTTGTGTTGTTTCTTCTTTCACTACGTTTCGGCCAAATTTCACCTTTGGCCTTCTTCAGGTGATTTACCGCGACCTCGGATAGGAATGCTGAATCTTGTAACCGTATCCCCAGTAATTACTGCCTTCCATAGTTGTTGTCTATCCCACTACGTTTTTGACCAAGTAGACCTCTGGTCGGCTTGGGTAGGATTTGAAACTGCTATCTTCTGACAATGCTCACCTGGAACCGTAGAGACTCAACGCCTCTATCCGCTACGCCACAATATGCGTCTCGGAAGCGTCCCGCCCTGACTGTATCCTTTGCAGCGGAGTAAGACATCCATAAAAACAATGTATCATGGTTATGACACTAAAATGCAGCTGATGCTGAGGCTTCAGTTCTGTAGATCTGTAGATAGTAGGGTACCTCTTCATTGCCATTACTCCCATATCCACAATTAACCCAAGTAGTAGTACCTGTTATCGTCCCATTTATTGATCAAAGAGACTTGTATAAAATTATTCGAATTCCACAGGAATAATTTATGCCATATAATTGTAAATTAGTCATATTATGAACAGTTACTTGAAGCTATGATTTTTTACTAAGTTTTATTATTAGTTACTTGAAACCATTTTACTGTATGCAAACAAAAGACTATTATTAAATAGAAATAATTTCTTGATGTCACATAATTATTGATATTAGATAAGAATATTTAAAAGCATGCAACTGTGTATAAATTATCCGTATTAATGCTATTAGAAGAAAACTCAAACCTAATTAAGTTGTCATTATAAATTTATTTCGACAAAGAATGTCATTGTCTCATCAGATGACTCCACATGTTTAATTTGAGGTTGAAAAACAGCAAATATGGATGACTGTCTTTGAAAAAACAACCTATAGAGATTTAAATTCCCAGACGAAAGTAAAAGAAGTTAAAACAAAGTATTAGATAAAATTAGGAAGCCAGGAAAAGGGTTTTCCTGTAAATTAACTCATCCTAATTTGATCATATGATAGATTTTTCATAGCAGGTGGAATCTTATGAATAATGTAAGCTTGTAAACTAAACGATTATCTTCATATATTTTTCCGTTAACTTCTTTTACATATGTTAAATTCCCTTAGCTAATGGAGTCATAGTCTTCCTCCTAAAAAACCCCAACCTTTTGGCAGCCAACAGGTGGCTTTAATTAACCCAAAAAATGGTCAAAGGGAATTAACTACTCCAGAAATTAAAAATCCAAATTTTGAATTAATAACTAAAATTCCAAGAATCTTATCTACATAAATCCCCCGCCCCGTCTCGGACGCTGACTGTATATATATATTTATATATATATATATATATTTATATATATATATATATAGAGAGAGAGAGAGAAAGAGAGTAAACTGAAGCAATTTAGGGAAAGGAGTAGCACCCTACCCTACACCTCGGTGTAGTAGCTATTGAAAAAGGAGCCCACGCCCGCTCCACCTCGACTACTGCTGCCAACTTTATTTACTCTTATACAACTGTAAATTATTTGTAAAAATAATTATAACTTGAAGTTATATATATATATTTTTTTACTAAAGTTTATTATTAGGATTATTTTTACTAAAGATTATTATTAGTTATTACTTGAACCCATGTAACTGTGTGCAATCAAATGGTTTTTATTTGATAGAAATAATTACTTAGATCCACACAATTACTACTATGTGATAAGAATACTTGAAACCATACGACTATGTGAAAAATATTTGTAAGTAAGAGGAATATTTGGTGTTACATTACTCTGTGCAAAAAAATACTCTTAAGAAAAATCTACGCAAAAAAGGTAAATATAAATGTACAATGAATACAATTCCCTAACCTCTAGGCATAAAACTGAATTAGACTTGTTGTCATACAATTAAAATCAATCAATCAATCGATAGAGTCAGATCAAAAGGTTGGAATAGCATGCAGTTTATTGTACTTGGTTATAGCTTACCCATTTAAGTAGCTCGAGTCTGACACAAGGTTATGATAGACTGGTCTTTTCAGATGCTTTTGCAATGGTAATTCTCCCATGAAAAAACGTCGACATTTTGTCTTAATTAAAAATCTAACTGAATTCAAAACATGTCTAATGTCTCCATGGTTAGAAAAAAATTTGATGAAACCTGAGATTTAGTATTTAGCAAAGTAGTTTAGTGTCAATCGTTTTAAAGGTGGAGGATAATGGGGCTTTGGCATTTGAAATTTGGATTTGACTCCAGAACAGATTGATAGCAATGTAATAATGTCTGCTAATTGTATTATTCCTTTGTGTGCTTCTGTAATGAAAGCAAAAAGAAAACACACGCTTTTGTGTACGTGATTCCGAAGATAAGACAGCCTCTTGTACTGTTAGTTCATAGATTCAATTTATAACGGAATATGAGGGTCATTCAATAAATAAGGGGATTTTTTTGCAGAGAACTAATTATATATGAGGGGACATTTTGACTGAGGACAGACTTATGTATACGAGGATCATTCAATAAATAAGGGGATTTTTTTGCTGAGAACTGATTATATACGAGGGGACATTTTGACTGAGGACGGACTTATGTATACGAGGATCATTCAATAAATAAGGGGATTTTTTGCAGAGAACTGATTATATACGAGGGGACATTTTGACTGAGGACGGACTTATGTATACGAGGATCATTCAATAAATAAGGGGATTTTTTTGCTGAGAACTGATTATATACGAGGGGACATTTTGACTGAGGACGGACTTATGTATACGAGGATCATTCAATAAATAAGGGGATTTTTTTGCTGAGAACTGATTATATACGAGTGGACATTTTGACTGAGGACGGACTTATGTATACGAGGATCATTCAATGAATAAGGGGATTTTTTGCATAGAACTGATCATATACGAGGGGACATTTTGACTGAGGACGGACTTATGTATACGAGGATCATTCAATAAATAAGGGTATTTTTTGACTGAAGTTTGACTTGATATATAGCTTTCAACACACTAAAGTAAATTGATTCTACAGGTTAGATTTTAACATAATTCATTTCTGTGGTCTATACATTTCTTCCATCAATGTTAAAGTGCTTGGACTTCATTGGTCAGAAACTCATTAGCAGATATGATGTCCTAATTTAATCGTTTCAGTCAATCCTGTTGAGTGGTGACACAACCATGCCGGACGATATCCCCCATCCGAGGCGGAACTAGGAGTAGGATTTTCTTTGAACCCCCATATAAGACAATGGGTTTTGGGATTAGTAGTCTGTTTTTGTTAGCTGGGGTGCGAGGAGACAAACGTTTGCGTGAAAGGAGAATGAGGAACAAATCAAAGATACGAGAAGAGGCCTATTCCTCGAAGAACGAAGAAGCTTGTCCGCTCGCGGTGACCCTTACCCATTTCTTCTTGCTTGCACTCTCTCAGAGACTGGACGGACAGAATAAAGTAACAGAGGCCCTAACGTTAAAACGAGTCCTGTTTTGTTTTTTCCTGATGATTAGCTATCATCAACATAGCAGTTGTCCGTGACTACGCTACATATGTTACCTTCGAGGTAAACCGCCGCGTATTCTGTTATAGGCAAAGGTTCAAAGCATTTTAGCAAAAAATGTGATTCCTCAAAATTTCCATCGCCATTATTCGAACTATAAAAAGAATTAAGTGAAAGAAAAAGGTATTTAATAAATATCATACAATGTTGTTTCATATGTTTTGCTTAATCTGGCACTCAGTTCGACTATAGTTTCTATTATTTCAAAATGGTCAGTCATTTTAAATCCTGAAAAAGATTATCGTTGCTTAACTTTGGTTTAGCTTATTTTTGTTTTATTTATTTATTGATTTATTTTGCTTACTGGTATATCAACCTTCGTGGATCATTTGATGCAAAAGCCATCCTTAAGACACTTTGAGATGTAGTTTAAATCATATTTACATTATACAAGATTAGATACATATAGAAGATCATGAAATATTTCCTCATGAACTCACAATTGATTAACAAAATTAGAATAATTTTGATACACCCTGGAATTCCTTTTGGAAGACAAGAAATATCCAGTCACCAATTTGATATACATTCGGACAGAACAGGAATCTTCTTTGCTACGAGTTGCATTCAAACTGTTGCATGTCAATTGGAAGACAGAAAGGCATCACCATATAACAGATATTTTCGGTTGGTTTGGTTTTGGTTTCTTTGTTTTATGGCATATCAACTTCTGTGGGTTATTTAATGGCAAAGCCATCCTTCAAGTAGAACAACAGTGATGCTATTTAACCCATAACTGGGAGGATAAGAGGGTTCATACCTTTCACAAGGGTATTTGTCTGAAAATGATCGTAATAGCGTAACAGATATTTTCATCAGAGATGCTAGGAAATAGGAATTAATCAGTATGGTACCCGATAACCTAACAGGTTTTTGAAACTGTTCTTTTGTCGCATTCCAATAAATACAAAGGTCATTCAGTAAATAAGAGAATTTTTAAGGCAAAATAAATCTTTTTTTTTTTCTTTTCAGAAATGTTTTCCATAGATGTAAATTCTATATTGTTTGGAATTAGCTTCCAGCAAAAATTATTTAAATCTCGCCAAAATGTTTCTTTTGAGGCTATTCAAAATACAAGCAAATCAAGGTTTGTCATTCAATTTTTAGAGGTTGAGTAGAGCAAGCTATATGAAATTTACTGAATTTGTTATGTGTACGGAGAATTATTTTTAGTAAAAAATATATTTACAAATAAGCTAAACATGAATTTTCAAGAATGAGCTTGAGTTGAAAAGATATATAGTGAAAAAATATACTGACTCTATGGCAAATATCATTAAATAAGGTCATATTGATAGTTTTCTGGGATATGAAATAGCCCATTATTATTTCAACTGTAAACAGTGAGTGATCCCTATTGCCAATTACTAAGTCAGTCTTTCAACTTATTGAATAACACTCTAAAAACATTTTCTATGATTGTTGAAATTCATCAAAAAGAATTCTTTTTGACAGCCACGGAAAAGACAACTTTTCACCAGTAGAATCAAATCAGTTTAGTTTGTTGAAAGCTACTTTTCTTGATCTTAAGAGTCTTTTTTATCTTATGAGTCATTTTATCATTGGCCTAGTGGGTAGAGTGTTTGCCAATGGTCCAGGAGACCTGGTTTCAATTCCAGGTCGCGTCATACCAAAGACTTAAAAAATGGTACTTGATACCTCCTTGCTTAACACTCAGGAATATAAGGTACGTATCAAGGGTAAAGTGGAGCAATCAAGGAAAGGGAATAGCGCCCTACCCCTACACCTTGGTGTACTAGCTATTGAAAAGGGGGCCTTCTGGTCACCCTCGACTACGGTCGCCAACTTTATTTTACTTATGTTTAAATCATTGTAATAAATCCATTTTTCATTTGGTCTCTGTTGTCCAAAAATAATTTCTTTCTGTTTCAAGAAAAATGGGAAAGATAAATGTTCAAATCAGGGCTTCTGAAAATGGTCTTTATAGTCCCCTGAGAGATACATCAAATTTTGGCTGGGTTAATAAAAACTTAGATGTCCACAGGAAGGGAGTTTACTACTTTGTATCCGCAAATACCTGTATAACAGAACAAAAATCGCTGGTTCATAAACACTAGTTTCCAGAAATCATGCATCTAAAAGAATGTTTGATTGGTTGGTCGGTTGTTTGGGTTTTACAGCATATCAAACTTTGTAGGTTATTTAACGCCAAATCCATTTTTATGCAAATAGTTCTATTTCAAACAATTCAGTTTAGCATGAGTACACAGTTTACTTGTCAAAAATATTTCTATTTCAAGCTATTCAATTTATTCAAACAGTTCTAAATCAGCTAATTCTGTTTAGTATAAGTACAGATTTTGTTTACGCACAGTCAAATGTCAAAAAAGTTCTATATTAAACAATTCAGTTTAGTGTAAGTAGAGTTTAACAATTCCATTTCAAACAATCCTGTTTAGCATAAGCAGGCAGTTTAAATATACGTACAGTTTAATTGTCAAAAATATTTCTATTTCAAGCTATTCAGTTTAGTCCAGATCTTTTCAGCGTCGTTAATGATGCAGATAATCATATTTTCATGAAAGAAAACATCTAAAAACAATTACATTTTAAAGGGATTATTTTATAAAAGTACCAAATTCTGAAAGATTCTTTTTTTTTATTTTGATCTTTAGAAAGGTTAACATTTCAAACAATTCAGTTTTGGCAATGAAGCGGTGCTCCGCATTTCCAAAAGCTCCAGCATCACTGGAACTTCACCATCAGATTGTTTAGTGTCTTATATCAGGACACTCATCGTGCGCGGGGGTCTTACCCCTCTGCAGAGGTCCAGTCGGTGTATTATACAGCCCCAACCGACTGGGGCAATGTTTGATAGGATGTAATGACCACTTGTGAAGTGTCGTTTATATACGACCCATAAAAAAATACGGGGCACATATATGAACGAGATAATTCCCCGTGGTGTAGTGGCTAATGTGCTGGACTCCGACATCGTAGTAATTGTGTTCGAACCCCAATGATGCTTAATTTCGGACTAATATCTTTGAGAAAGTTATGAACCCTTTTATCCCAACTCCAGCAATGGGTTAAAAAGTATCATTACTGGATAGCTTTGACCTTGAATAACCCACATAAGCTGATATGTCATTAAACAAAGAGACCAAACCAAGCCACACCAAACATTAACGAATGAAAGATGTTAAAGAAGGAAATAAAAATGGGTTGTAAATGTCAACACGTTTCTTAAAGAAGAATTTATTAACTCAACTTTCAATCTATGTGTACATTTGAAGAACTTGGATATTACTGGATGAATGAAAAATATCTGGCAAACTATCCATGTTCACTCATTTTCAAGATTCTCCGAGTTTTTATATTGAGGAATCTGGTTTTAGTCTTATGCATTATTTTTACTAAGCAAACGAGGAAGCACTTTGAACACAGGACATGATGATTTGCAACTCACATTCACAAACTTGCTATCTAATATTTGCGATATTCTCAGTTCCCCACCCCAATCTATCCTTCCCATTAAAAAATAATTCAAGAATTAAAGGTATGTTTGCGTTTATTGATTCATTTTTTCATGTAAATCGAATTAAACATAAGTAAATTACATTTGTTTTTAATCAAATATTCAATTGGTTTATTTGCGGGTGAATGGAAATTATTTTTGTTTAAAAGTGATGCCTCAAGGAAGCCCTGGTCTAAACACTTACCAATGCCTCTTTTTCGTCAGGTCACGTGGAACGATTTTCTAAGCTTTACAATCTTATCTGAAAGCAAATAAAGAATCCATGATGTTGCGGCTAACATGTTGGACTGCGACATCATAGTAAGCGAGTTCGAACTCCAGTGGAGTTATCATGTTTACTTTTGAACTAACTCACTTGAGAAAGGCATGAATCTTCTTATCTCCTCTTAGCTATGGATTATATAGTAACACCATTGTCCTTCCAAAAGGATGGCTTTGGCAATAAATAACCCACGAAGGTTGATATGCTATTAAACAACAAAATCAAAACTGAAACAATGATCTACAGTTGAGAGATTGCACAAATAGTAAAGGAGTGATTAAATTTTAAAGTCACATCTAAGATTTCGCTAACATTGGGGAAAAGGAAAGCAATAGAAATTAATGCATTTACCTCATTATGAAATATTTCAGAAAAGGTTTACTATTGCGGCACAAAAGCAGTAATGAGCACACTTCAAGACATCGCTTCGCTTGGTCTGTTTCACTGAACTCAGGTTGCTTACTATGCTAACTATTCTTTAATGGTCGATCATCTAAGCCAGTGCATTTCAAATTGGTTCATATAGACCTCGGGGAATTAATGAAATTCTGTCAGTGTGAATAAAATAGTAAGAGTTCATAGGCGGTGAATTTACAAGCTTGCATTTATAAATCCTTTTATAGCAAGAGAACAAAATCATTGGATCGTGTCGACGAGTTGCCAGATATCGTGCACCTACCAGTATGTCAGATTTGGCCGTTCAAAATATCTATGAATCATTTAAATGAACGAACGATCCGTCTCTGACCGAAAACATCCGGATCTTTTCAGCGTCGTTAATGATGCAGAAAATCATATTTTCACGAAAGAAAACATTTAAAAACAATTACATTTTAAAGGGATTATTTCATAAAAGTACCAAATTCTGAAAGATTCCTTTTTTATTATAGATCTTTGGAAAAGTTGACAAGCAGTTAAAATCAATCAATCCATTAGTTGGACTCAGTTTTGTACCTAGGAAGAAGTATGAGACACCTTGTAAGAATCGAACTCACTAAGAATGGGCTTCTAGTCTAGCTTGCTAACTATTAAACCAAATGAGGTGCCCTAGTCTGAATGGATCTTTGTGTTTATTAATATGTATATATTGATGAGTGATACACGTGTATGTGAGAGGATGTATGTGTGTGTGTACGCGTGTGTATGTATGCATGTTTATATGACTGTGAGATGCATCTTTATGTGAAGATGCGTGTACGCACCCCCATGTGTGTGTGTGTGTGTGTGTGTGTGTGTGAGTAAATGTTTGTTAGCTGTCCGCTCCAGCAATTTGTTTGTCTATCAAACAGAACAACATTTTGACCAGTCCAATTGACGGTCGGACAGAATGGTTTAGATTATTAGATTGTTTCTTGGCGTGACTGGTCAATACACCGGAGGAAATTTCGTTGTCAATAGTCTTGTATGACTTCAATAGCCACAACCCGTACAAGTGCGCATGCGTATATGAACGTGAGGACGGATATAGATTTCATTGCATTTAGTTTATGGGGAAATTATCATAGAGCGTAGAAATAAATTGAAAGGGGTGCTGTTGTAATCAACGAGTTAAAGCCGAGGTCTGAAGTTTTGACCTTCGGCTTAGTGTTGAGGAGGAGACTTGTTTTCTTGAACGAATAAATCTCATTTTTAATCTGGAAGACGACACATATTTACTTATAGAAGATTATCAATATCAGCAAGTATACACTGGTGAATCAAAACATTATGATCACTGACATAAGGCAGGAATGGCAGCTACTGTATCCTGATAAATGTACGTGACAGAATAAGACTGTAATCCGATCTGGAGTACTTCATTTTGATTCATTGATTGCCGAAGCTACGGACAAGAAGAGGGAACATTTTCAAAATTGTAAAATCAGTTGAAAATAGCTTTAGTCCAACTGAAGGAAATAATGTATCACAACATATAGTATATTGATCATTGTCGTGTATGAAGCTGTGTAGCTTATCCATGTTAACCAATGTCCATTGGAAAAATCTACTTCAATGAACACACTAAAGTTTAAACCTGGTGGTTCATATTAGAGTAAGTTTAAGCCCCATGCACACACTCTCACGCACGCGCACGAAGAACCTTTCCGTTAAAAAAAAAATACAAAGAAAAAAACGATATCTATTAAATCATTACATAAATAAAGCCCATTTTAGTTTATACAGCATAAAGACAAAGAATCATTCGCTAAACTGTAATTGAATGCAGTTCTTTCCAGAAGAGTGTTTACTATATAGTCTGAAAATACGAGACTTGAAGAAAATAACCAAAGTAAGAAATTATCAAAAACGTATCTTAGTCTATGTAGCAACATTTATGGTTAATTTTCAAAGAATCTAGCTTGTAAACAGGTAATATGAATTGCGTAAAATGATTAATCAGAATAGCGTCGGTCACACGAGAAATTAAGGAATAAGCTAAACCCTCAATACTTAATTAAGTTAAAATGGAATTGCTGGACTTTATCTAAATTAAAACTTTGAAAATAATTTTTTTGAGATGGAACACTTTCATGATCAAAACGCCACTAGTATATTACCAGAGTTGTATAACTCCGACAATGAAACAAGCGACTATCTTGTATCGACTTGTATCAGATTGTGGGATAGAGACGGTGTTATAAGAGTCGTACAAGTGTATAGCACTGGAAACCATATGATGCAGCATGGTGGATATGAAGCAAAGCGGATGAATCAAAAAGCAGATGAACTGTGCGCTTCACCTTAAGTTGGATGGATGAACTTCATAGGTCAACGGCCAGCATCAAATAGTTCTATCATTAATGTAAGCACACCTATAAGAGTATCGTCCATTAGTGGGAAAAATAACCACTGCAAAATAACCTTGACTCCGATTAAAAATCAATGATAGTAATCCTTAGAAAATAATTAAAACTTCAAATGCCGTATTTGACGTCGTATAAGACGCTTGGATGTATACGACAAACCTCAATTTCAACAGGGCAAATCTAGAAAAAAACAAAATGCTAATATTAAACGTGCTGAAATTAAAATAGTCAATACCATTACTTTTAATCCACATAATAGCCTTTTGAATAATGACAATAATTATATGAAAGTTACTCTAAAGTCTACTTTAATACGAGTTGCCAGGTAGCTAATTTTGGCCGATTATCACGAATTACGAACCAGACACGCAGGACACTGCTGGAGAAGTAAGGACGAGCTCATAAGCGATGTACTCCTGTGGACCCCCACTCATGGATGTGCAAGAGTGGGACGACCAGCACGAACTTACATACAGCAGCTATGTGAGGACACGGGTTGTAATCCTGAAGACCTGCCGGAGGCGATGAATGATAGGGAGAAATGGCGAGAGACGGTCAGGGATATCCGCGCAGGCGGCGCGACATGATGATGATGATGATGGCATATTAGACGCAAGGGAATTTCAAAAGATATTTTTAGTAAAATAAATGTGCTTTATATTCCGTCAAAAACGGTAATTATTCTTGATACAAATAGCAATGAAGGGTTACTCCCCACTCCTTAGGTCTCTAGAGCTGAAGCGTAAACATCAGATAAAGTTTACAGTCATACCTAGGACAGCATTTTTTGGAGAGGTCTTACCCATCTGCCGGGGGATACAGCATATTCTAACGTTCCACGACAGGGTGGAGAGGATAAGTTTATGTAGATTGCCTATGTTAACTGATGCCAATTGCCGAAGAATTCTTCAATGGACACATGAGAATTTGAACTGGGCCTTGTAACAATCGAAGGTCACGTGGTCCGACGTGTTCAGCGTTCAACTAAATAAGGTGGATCACAAGCTGCGAATTCTTCAGAAAAGATCCGGTGGCATACACAGTAGAAAAGCAACAAACTGCTGGCTGCACAGTTGATTTAAGTAACATTCAGCTGGGAACGTATCACAATTATTCTGCTTGGATCATGTTACAATAATTCACGAAGAAGATGATTTATAGAGCACCACGTATCACATGACTGAAGTACCCCACACATGACGAGAGTCTTCGATTGCAATGGCGTCTTTCAGCAGAACAATGGGCTCTGTCAATTTTACGGTTATAGTTTTAGGAACGTGAAGATTTCCCTCTGAAAAAAAAAATTCGAAGCAAGAATCTGTAGGGGTTGTGAAGACTTTTTTTTTGGTGTTATTTATTTGGTTTTTAGGGTTTTGATTGGTAGTAGTAAGTTTTGGATTTAGATATTTGACTCTATTGGTTTTCTTCGTAACCCATCTTAATTCGCTAGTTTCTTCTGTGTCTTCCTGACGGAAGGAAGAACATAGACCATGATACCTTTTTAATTTTAACTTTATTTCTTGGTTCAACAGCCATTCTGTTGGTGAGGAAAATTCTTCCAGAAACCAATGGAAATGTTCATGTCTCCCAGACAAGGTGTTAAAATATACAAGTCGCTTTCGGTGGTTGATAAGTTTGAAGTCAGTGTTTGTATGATCCTTGTTTCTGTGTGTCGGCTTGCTAGCAGCAGACATGGTTTCAGGCAACAAAACCTAATCAGCCACGTGTTCCCTGGTAGTGGCCACGTGAAAGAGGGTCTTTCAGTCTGAAGGGTACCGCTGAAATGAGAGGGAATTTCTCTTTTGCGCAGAGACGGTCCTTTTTCTGGGCATGCGTATTCCAACTTCCCGTCCGGAGCCTCCGGGAACTTCTGCATTCCTTGAACTTATATTTTATCTATTTTCTTATTCTTTTTCATTCGTCTACAAATCCCTTCAAATAAACCTAAAACAAAAAAAAAACTACCCTAAAAGAATTCAACAAAGTCCAATGATAGAAGCAAACGTAATAAGAAAGATACCACCTGCAAAGAAACCACAAACTCATGTGAACATATTCAAACTGATTAGGAATAAGACAACTGGAGCGACAACGCAAACCAATCCATATACAAACAATAACACTGAAATGTATGGAACATGAAAGTAGCGGTGATACCAATAGTAATTGGAGCGTTCGGAGCGGAAAAAGTTGGAAATCGAAAGATGAGCTAAGACCATCCAAACTACAGCATTACTGACATCGGCCAGAATACTGAGAAGCATCCTGGAAACTTGCTGTCTCTCGGATTCCAGTTAATAATAATAATAATAATAATAATAATAATAATAATAATAATAATAATATCACACAAGAAAACATGGATGTGACTAAGAAAAGGAAACCTTAAGAGAGAAATTGAATCTCTCTTTATTGCAGCACAAAACAACGCTATAAGAACCAATCATATCAAAACAAAAATAGATAAGACGCTACAAAACAGCAGATGTAGGTTATGTGGTGATAGAGACGAAACCATCAATCATATAATGAGCGAATGCAGCAAATTAGCACAAATAGAGTATAAGAACAGATAAGACTGGGTGGGCAAAGTGATCCACTGGGAATTGCACAAAAAAGTGAAATTTGGCCATATAAAAAATGGTATATGCACGACCCGACATCTGTCCTGGAGAATGAAACACACTAACTCCTCTGGAATTTTGACATACAAACGGATCACCAAATCTCGGCCTGACGACCAGACTTTATAATAATCAACAACAAAATAATAGAACTTGCAAAATTGTTGACTTTGCTGTCCTGGCTGACCACAGAGTAAAATTGAAAGAAAATGAAAAGAAGGACAAATACCTCGAACTTGCTAGGGAATGGAAAAAGCTGTGGAACATGAAAGTGACAATCATACCAATTGTAATTGGTGCTCTGAGTACAATCAATAAACGATTGGTTCAAGGACTGGAGGACTTGGAAATAAGAGGACCAGTGGAGACCATCAAAACTATTATTGAGATCGGCCAGAATACCGAGAAGAGTCCTGGAGACTTAAGGAAACTTGCTGTCACTCAAACTCCAGTGAGAGACCATCAGCTAACGCTGATGTGAAAATCTCATGATAATAATAATAGCAACAATGCCAAATTAGGCTATTAAAACTAAGATATAGCAAAAATTGATAATACACAGAATTTGCATGTGTAGACTCTGTGGTGATAGAGATGTACCAGTTAATCACGTCATAAGAAGACTTGAAGAAAGTAGCTGTCACTTGGACTCCAGTGAAAGACTATCAGCTAACGCTGGTATGAAAAATACGCAAGAGTAAGGTAATAACCATAACAGAACTTACCAGAGGATTAAAAAGGCAGTGGAATATAAGGGTGACGATAATACAAATTATAATTACTATGCTTTGTCGGACCCAAAAGAAATGGAAGAAAGACTGGAGGAACTGGAAATCAAAGGAAGAAATGAAACCATCCGGACGATAGAATTGTTGCGATCAGCCATAATACACAGTGTGTTGGAAACCTGAGGAGACTTGTTATAATTTAGACACCTGTGAAAAACCACCTCCTAAAGCTAGTGTGAAAAATTCGTAAAAAGTAAAATAATAACAATAACAATAATCGAAAATGCTGACTGCAACTCCTGCAGAATGGTAAGACTGCTCGACCAAAAGGTGTCCGGGGGTACGATGTTAATCTGATGTTGACGCTCCGATTTGGGTGATTTGATTGGCTGTGGTAGTGCCTGTTAAGGTTCCATTTAAAGGTTAAATCGATCTGTTTAAAAATTATTCGTATTTGATTAGACCACGTGCAAAACCTCTCAAGAACCAACTAATCAAAAAATATAAATATGAATGTACGAAGAACATGATTCCCTAACCTCTAGGCGTGAAATAACCCTATACTTGTTAACATGCCGTTAAAACCTCAGTCAATTAATAATTTTTTTTTTGTCTTTTTTTTACCTCCAGCCTGTTGCTCTTCGACTGCTTTTATTATTTACTTCTCTTTTTGCATCTTCCGCCAACTCCCAATAAAAGAATCTTCTGTCTGACATAGTGGTTCTCCCTATACATCCTAAGCAAGACAACAGTGTCTTCATATTTGATGTCCATTTCCCTCCCTTTCTGTTCTATGGCCTCTTTTTTGTAACATTTTCTTTCTATCTTTTCTTTGTCTGACTAACTATTTCTATATCTCTTTTCTTTGTTTTCCAGTTCCATTGTGTTAATTGTAAGAAAACAATTAGGAAAAATGTCTTTTTTTTTTTTTGTTGTTGTGTTATTTTGTTTCTGTCTCCTATATTTACTAGCCTTACTCTTTCTACCTCTTCACCAGTTCTCTCTCGTCCGACTCTCTTTTAATTATTTGCAGCTTTTTTTCTTCCCTCCCACTTCCTAGTTTATAAAGTAATCTGTCGTTCAATAAAGGATTCACCTTCTACAGTGACCGAGCCTAACAATATGAAGTGGCTGGTGAAGAGCATATTACTCGCAGAAACCTCGTTACTATCATACCAGTAGTATTAGTAGTAAAATTAATTATAACAATGATGGAGAGTTTTAATTTTAGTTTAAAATTAAATTAATTTTAGTTTTAAAATTATTACTGTTAAATAGTCGCTAAGAAAATATAACCATAAAAGTAAACGATGATATTAATTTTCTTTTAAATAGTCGCTAAGAAAATATAACCATAAAAGTAAACGATGATAATAGTTTTCTTTTAAATAGTCGCTAAGAAAATATAACCATAAAAGTAAACGATGATAATAGTTTTCTTTTAAATAGTCGCTAAGAAAATATAACCATAAAAGTAAACGATGATAATAGTTTTCTTTTAAATAGTCGCTAAGAAAATATAACCATAAAAGTAAACGATGATAATAGTTTTCTTTTAAATAGTCGCTAAGAAAATATAACCATAAAAGTAAACGATGATAATAGTTTTCTTTTAAATAGTCGCTCAGAAAATATAACCATAAAAGTAAACGATGATAATAATTTTCTTTTAAATAGTCGTTAAGAAAATATAGCCATAAAAGTAAACGATGATATTAATTTTCTTTTCTTTTTTTTTTAAATTTTTTTCTTTAACAAACTCGATTTTGCTTTTTGTTGAACTCAGAACAAAGATTTCTTTGATATAAACTAAACAGATTTGTAAAAAAAAGCAAAAAATATAAACAAGCAAACAAAAATCCTACCAAAAAAAAAAAAAAATCAACCAAGAAACTAAAAGCAAAAAAAAAAAAAAGGAAACAAACAAACAGAAAAAACCATAAGAAACAAATGCATTGTTAAAACAGATTTATCTAGCGTGTATCCCTCTGTTTCCAGAATTTGTTCAAAACGCTACGCAGTAGACTTGTGTACTTCCCATCTTGCTTTCTTTAAACTTTAAGTGGTGCAAATATAGAGTTGTACTGACATGGCTACATTTTTGAAGCATTTCCGTTTTATTGTATTTGCCCTATCGGTTGGAACTGTAGAATACACGGATTGCACCTCACTATGACACCGAAGAGCATGTGATACTGAGACTCTAGTCCTCAAGCTTTGGGGAATGTGGAATATCTTTTCATCACCATTACTCCCAGGTCTACTCTGATCCGAATTGGTGCTACCTGTTCGGGTCCTATGTATGGATTAATTTGAACTTTTCAATTATTTAGTAAAGATTATTATTATTTGTTAGTTGTAATCAGATACCTGTGTGCAAATTATTTATATCACATAAGAATACTTGATAAATACAATTACTAATGTTAAAGAGCAATACTTAAAACCATCTCTGTGCAAACAAATGATTGATATTGAATAGAATTATCAAACAATTAGGATTGCCCCTCTGTAAAAATTGTTACTGTTATATAGCAATACTTAAAACCATCTCTGTGCAAACAAATGATTGATATTGAATAGAATTATCAAACAATTAGGTTTGCCCCTCTGTAAAAATTGTTACTGTTATATAGCAATACTTGAAACCATCTTTGTGCAAACAAATGACTGATGTTAAATTGTTACTGTTATATAGCAATACTTAAAACCATCTCTGTGCAAACAAATGATTGATATTGAATAGAATTATCAAACAATTAGGTTTGCACCCCTCTAAAAATTGTTACTGTTACATAGCAATACTTGAAACCATCTTTGTGCAAACAAATGACTGATGTTAAATTGTTACTGTTATATAGCAATACTTAAAACCATCTCTGTGCAAACAAATGATTGATATTGAATAGAATTATCAAACAATTAGGTTTGCACCTCTCTAAAAATTGTTACTGTTACATAGCAATACTTGAAACCATCTTTGTGCAAACAAATGATTGATGTTAAATTGTTACTGTTATATAGCAATACTTAAAACCATCTCTGTGCAAACAAATGATTGATATTGAATAGAATTATCAAATAATTCGGTTTGCACCTCTGTAAAAATTGTTACTGTTATATAGCAATACTTGAAACCATCTTTGTGCAAACAAATGACTGATGTTAAATTGTTACTGTTATATAGCAATACTTAAAACCATCTCTGTGCAAACAAATGATTGATACTGAATAGAATTATCAAACAATTAGGATTGCCCCTCAGTATGACACTGAACTGCAAGTGAAAGTGAAACTGTAGTTCTCGAGCTTTGGGGAATGTGGAATACCTTTTCATCACCATTACACCCAAATGATTGCTATTGAATTGAATTATCAAAGTTAAAAATAATTGTAATCATTTAGTTGTGAGCAGATAAATTTCAACTACCTGTTTAGAACTAAAGTTACTTGTGAACTGTTCGTAGGTAAATCGTGCACACACACACACACACACACACACACACACACACACACACACACACACACATATATATATATATATATATATATATATATATATATATATATAAAGCGCTGGACTGCATCGTACTTAACGAGTTCGAACTTCAGTAGCATTTTCGAACAAATACCATTGGGAAGGGTGTAAACCCCCTCATCCTTCTAGCTATGGGGGGTTAAATACTACCATTACTGTTCTTTCAGAGAGATAGCCTTGGCATTAAATAACTCACTAAGGTTGATGTATCATTTAACAAAGAGATATACATATATAGGATTTTTCATTTAATAAGCCAAAAATGGTTAACGGGCCATAAAACGATTCAATGTTTTATTTCATCAGAGAACTTATTCTGGCACCAGCACCTTAAAAACACCAGTTCTACGGCCACTTACTTCCTATCACATTAATCATCCAGCAAGACAAGCAAGACATGGCTAATTTGTATTGTTCGAATTGCTTGTAAACAAACATACGTGATTGGCTATTCAAATCTTACTGGCTCGTCTGGAAGGGGTTAATGCAACGATATCCTGAAAATGTCTTGCAAGGACAAATGTCTACTCCACCCCCGCACCCCGCATTCTCTGAATTTGGGTGTTCCTCGCTCTCTTCTTTCAATCAATTTATTTCTTTAAAGCTTGTGAACCTGAAATGAAATATTATTTATTTTATCGTAAGAAAAAGAAAAATGCTTAGTATCTTCTCATTGTGCGGTAATGATGATTTATGACATAATTCTTTCTAGCGGAAGATCTATTAATAATTATGTATCGCCTAATATGTCAAACAAGTCACATACTTGGGCGCTTCACGTTGTGTAATGTTTAGCGAGCTGGGTGAGCAAAACATTACTAGTGAGTTTGATTCTCGTTGGGTGACTCATATTTCTGACCTTGTGCAAAAATAATCTACCAAGTGTGTTTAAAATAAACAACAACTCCGAAGCTATATTTACCCGGAGAAATAAGCTCTTAATAAAGTGTTAATTCTCATCTAAATAATCTTTTTCGTATTCAATGCATTTATTTCATTGAATTTTCCATTGTTTTAAGCATTTTCTGAAATTATTCTTTTGATATGATGTGAAGCTTCTTTGTATTCTTTTTGATATCCTCTACCACAGTGATTCCTAACCAGCGGCGCAAGTATCACATCACCAGGCCTTCAAGAGGCCAATTCGTGTGGTTCAAAGTTTTCTCCTTGCTTTTTGATGTTGACTGCGAATAAGTGTGATTACGACTGGAGAACCCGTTGATCATTTGTGCTTTGAAGATATGAAGTCACTTTCATATTTGCCGCGTCCTTGATTTTTATAAGAACCACATGTTTCCAACACGACGATTGAGTATGTTTGTCACTACATACCACTGTAGACAGTTGTTCCTCAAAATGTACCATACCAAAATGTGCCATACCAAAATGTGCCATACCAAAAGTACGCTGCATTCACAACTATCAAAGCATCACTTTTCAGATGGGCTCCTTCTGTCAAAGTTTTTATTTAACCTTGATATTACATCGTTTCATTTATAAATCATAATTGTCACCTTATGAATTTAGCTGTTTATTTTCTATCCTTTTAAGATCATCAGAACAGTCCTGGTTTGGTTTGGTTTCTTTGTTTAATGGCATATCAACCTTTGTAGGTTATTTAATGCCAAAGCCATTCTCATAGAAGAACAGTTGTGGTATTATTTAAACCATAGCTGGAAGGATAAAGGGGTTCATACCTTTCCCAAGGGTATATTGCCCGAAAGTGAACGTTTTAGCGCGACTGGAGTACGAACTCGTTTACTACGATTCCGCAGTCCATCGCTTTAACCATTACACCACGAGGACAACCACAGGACACTCCTGAGTTCAGTTTCTGCTCTATGTCCTCAAATCATAACACCTAAATATCACGTTTTCACTAACTAAATCAAGTTTGATTAATTTTTTCTCTTGCCTTTTATCACGTAATGAATTGGGAATTTCATTTCCCAAATCTGCTGTTAGTTAAAAATTGTATGAAATATACGAAATACTTTGCTTTCCTTTGTTGCTAGCCGGAAGTGGATCTGTTCTTGTTAGGCTTCCGTATGAGAATCACTAAAAAAGATTGCACGAAGCTTGGTGTGGTGAATATCAAGGGTGCTGTGCTTACACAATTATATTTTGCTTGAAACTGCTGAAAGGTAATAAGACAGCCAAAGAAAGTTATCGAGACTGACTCGACTTAACATTCATCCCTGTCAACGAAGTCCAGAATACGCTGACGCATTCCCTGCAGAAGGGTGAGACTTCTCCCACCAAAAAAAAGAGAAGTCCTGAGTATAAGATCAAAATGAGGCCACAGTCTTGGATATCTGGAGAATGTAGAGTATTCCTTTCATTGTCATTACTCCCAGTTACACTCTGACCCTAAACGGCAATACCTGTTAGGATCCCATCTCTGTGTCAAATAGAATTTTTTTAGAAACTATTCGTATTTGATTGGACTGTGTGAAAAAAAAACCTCTTAAGAAAGAACTACAAAAATGTAAATATAAACATACAATGAACGCGATTCCCAAACATCCTAGCATAAAATACGTGCTGACATGCCGTTAAAATCAGTTAGACTCGAAAGCAGTCTCAACATCTAGTCCAAAAGTATTTGTTCGAAAGTGAATGTAATAACACGATTGGAATTCGATCTTGCTTATCATGATATCGCAGCTTAGCATGTTACCCACTGCACCACGGAGCTCCCCCACCCCAACAAGTTGTTATTTAATAAACTTTACTTAGTCTGGCTATCAGGCAACAGGCTACTTGCAGTACTTTCCGTCTCGAATAGGTCACTCATCTGAATGCTGAACTGTCTAATCGTGCTCAATTTCAGTGATATGAAGATAATCGCTATTTCACTTTGACGTGAACATATAAGTTGCTTAACTCCACGCAAATCTTTGTTTAGATTTAAAATTTTTGAATTTGAATAAGTTAAAGTTTCAGTTTTGATAATTTTTTATCAAACCTCGTAAGCTTCTTCATCATCATCACCAAGGCGTGTCGACAGCATGGATTCCCTTCACTCCCTCGTCATCCGTTCCTATCGGCCATCGCCTTTTGGAATGTTCTCTAGACGGCATCCAGCGTCCTCGCAAAGCTGAGAAAGTCTTATGTGGTTAGACGGTATTGATGTGGCGATGTGTAGGAGACCACTAGAGAACTAAATAACTCTTGTGGCTTTACACCGAATTAGGTAATATTACTGTAAAATAGTTGACTATTGAGTACAGTTGGGACCTCAGATTGTGCAGATGAGATCCGGTCTTAAAGTTTGTGGATGAAAATTTAGAATTGTCAGTGAGTGTCTGAATTTTAATTGAACACTTAAATTGTGTTGTGGTAGCAAAGAAAAAAATCTGAAAAAAACTTCTTACTTTTGGTTTGATTTGGTTTGGTTTGATGGCATATAAACCATTGTCGGTTATTAAATTCCAAATCCTGGTTTTGCATATAGTGTGCGGAAGCAAAATGAATTATATTCTAAACGACTCTATAAAACAAGAATAATTTCAATTTAACAAACAACAAAATAAGAAGATAGACTAAACAGTAAATTTACTCAATATG
Source organism: Sepioteuthis lessoniana (assembly GCA_963585895.1). Classification (NCBI taxonomy): domain Eukaryota; kingdom Metazoa; phylum Mollusca; class Cephalopoda; order Myopsida; family Loliginidae; genus Sepioteuthis; species Sepioteuthis lessoniana. The sequence continues at coordinate 66,512,189 of OY757919.1, forward strand.
GCTTCCATTTTTTTCAATTACTGTATCAACATGCCTTGAAAATGATTTGCATAACTTCAAAATAAATTCTTCAGACATTTTATTCTATTTCTCTTTAATAGCAGTTTTAAGCGAACCAATATTTGGATGGGGAGTTGAATTTATTTTGTTTTCTAAAAGTCCCATATAGTGTAATCAAGGAGGTTAAGGTCTGGGCTTGATGGAGGCCACAAATAAACTCCAATTGGTTCAGAAATGTTTTTGGCTTGGTTTCGGCGTTAAACAAATCATAGATTCTTCGTCATTTTTTTTTTCTTGTTCACTCATATTGGGCAGAATTTTAATGAAAAAGTGCTTTAGTAATAGATCTAATCATAAAAATTTAGATTTATCGCATTTTTTTCAAAAATTGGACTAATCAAACTGAAAATCTATTAAAAATTATTCCATGTTTTGCTTCCGCACCCTGTATATATTTAATATGTGATTTGTTAAAACATTGTGTACATACACACACTTAAATGATCAAACAGTTCTATTTCAAACAATTCAATTTAGCATAAGTCTACCAAATGAAATGGTTCCAAATAGGATAAAATGATCAAAATAAACTGTTTGATCGGGGTTCAATGCACGGTCGAGTCATACCAAAGACTCAAAAAATGGTACTTGCTACCGCCTCGTCTTACACTCAGTTTTATAAGGTACGTATCAAGAGTAAAGTGGAGCAAGCCAGGAAAAAGAGTAGTGCCCTCTCCTACACCTCGCTGTAGTACCTATTGAAAAGGGAGCCTTCAGATCGCCCTCAACTACCGTCGCCAACTTAACTTACTTACTATTATGTACGGTATTTCTACCTTAACACATATTGCAATTTTTTTTTATCTAGCCGACACAATCGTACATCATAGAAAGATTAATGAATGTAGTTCTCTCACCAACTGGCGTAAAATAACTGTCTTCAAAATCAATCAATCAATCATAATTTCTTTTTTTCTTTCTTTCTTTCTTTTGTTCATTAGTAAGGGTTTCAAAATCATTTCAGTCGATCAATATACTTAGGTTCTTAACCCGTACCATTATACTACCCTTTAGACCTTTTCAGAGGGAACTACGATAGTGAATGAATAAATGTTATAGATAAAACTATAATTGATATCAAATTAATATTGTTATTCATTAATGATACTCTTTGCAAGCTTTTGAATCAGTAGTAACTTAAGTCCTAAGCATATCAAATACGTATGTTCTCTATCATGGCTTTCAGTGGAGTTCGAGTAACTGAGTCTTCACAAGTCTTCATGGCTTTTTTTCAGTCTTTCACTTGATCATCTGAACAGGCTCAAATCTTCGACGGATATCCAGTTTCTCTTGTTACTTTTCCAGATTATTATTGAAAAACTGGTTGTTGATAAATTCAATAAATTGGATTGAATGAATGAATAAATCTTTACGATATATATATATATATATATATATATATATATATATATATATACTTGCTTAGTTATTGCTTATACCAGTTTGGTTAAAGATCACGAAACTTTTTTTTTCTCCCGCTTTCTTGCTAGTTTCTTTCTCTCATGGTTCAATTGACTGTTACGTTTCACAGGGTTCTTCGAACAAAATTTGGAAACAATGTCTATGTAATGAGAGAAAGAGAGAAAAAGAGGGAGAGAGAAAGAGTGAGAGAAAAGGAGAGAGAGAAAGAGTGAGAGAAAGATAGAGAAAGAGTGAGAGAAAGAGTGAGAGAAAGGGAGAGAGAGAAAGAGTGAGAGAAAGAGTGAGTGAAAGGGGGTGAGGGAGTGAGGGAAGATTACTGTACTGAAAGCATTAGAGCATAGACAACAAAACCAAAAACGCACGGGATGTGTATCCCTCTCTCTCTCTCTCTCTCTTTCTCTCTCTCTCTCTCTCTCTGTTTCCTCTCTCTATATAAATTTCTATACCTCAGTCTTTACCTTTATCTATCATCTACCTCGCATTGTATTCTTTCCTCCCGTCTCAATTTCTCTTACAACTTATTCTTGCTTCGTTTTCGTACACTATTTCCTTCTTTCTTTCTTTCTTTCTTTCTTTCTTTCTTTCTTTCTTGAGATACCTTTGCAACCACAACAACATATTTTCTCATTAACCAGTGATGAGTCCGCATATTATATATGTAAAGTCATGTATTTTATATAATCTGAAATGCAAAAGGATTTGAGAAGGCTACTAATAACATGTAGTTTATTCGTTTGCCTGAATAACAGCAACTACAAAACGCGCTATGAAGTCTAAGCGATCATGGAATCATTGTTCCTATATATGTATATAGGCGCGTTCCATGACCGAGTTGTGTTTATTAGATGTAGCTGGCAAGAATTTTGTGAGATCTGCAACATGTTCCGTACGTGTTTAAAGGTATTCAAGCCTGGCGAATATTAGGAAATAGCTCGAAGCCAGCCGTTTATTCTTCGAAGCAGTATTATGTTATCCGTGAATGATGGAGGTTTGCGTTCTATTGACGGAACAAACCATCATTATCTGGAAACACAGAGAGTATGAAGAGGTACCAACTGTCTGGCACAAGATTTGTGTCTGTCTGCGAACCCCCCCACTAAAAAAAACACACCCTCATCACTAAATGGTCACCACAAGCTCAAACACTGCTGAAAGACTAGATCTATAGCATGTTGTACTCTTCACAAATAAGCGTGACCAACCGCCGAAAAGAATTGAAATGAGGCGACATCGCGTCAGAATTCCATTGCCCTAAAGTGATGTTATCTTGTACATGTGGAGCGCAATAGAAATACTGTTGTATCAATAATAGTACCTTTGTTAATTGACATCTTCGATATTGTTAAATGTTTACCGTCTTAAAGCATTCTATTGTCTTTTCTATAGCTTATCCATGGTATGGTTGAATTTGTCTTCTATATATTTATTAATATGTTTTCGTCTATTATAGATATCATAACCTTCGTTCTTTCCCAGTATACTTTCTTTTCTTCATTTGCCTCCAGCAGCCAATATTTATCCCTTTAGACTCCATTTTTACATTTTCTGAAAATTATGGCCACTTGGTAGTTTCGTGATTTTACAGGGTGTCTCAAAATAGATGCAACCCCTTAATATGATAATGATCTATTACAAACGCAATGGTGGTCATTTGGAATACGTCAAGTAAAAATGCATCCTTTGAGCTAGGGACATCAAATTAAAGTTTTCATTCATTGTTATTATATCACCTTCTAGGACATGCAATGTATTTTTGATTTTCTTATCTCAGTAATAAATCATTATCATATTAATGAGTTGCATCTAGTTTGAGACAGTTTTAAATGATTGTGATCGAGGATTAATAGTTGTTATAGTATACTATTTTCAAATCTGAAACAATAAAGAACTCTATTATTATAAGTACAGTTATTACCAGTCGTATGGGCCCCATATATATTAAAACACTGTTATATATTGTCCAAGCAACGGAAGTATCGTTTCGGCCACGTTTGACTGGTTGTAATAAAAACCTGGAAGTGATTATTCCACCATCTTGAATACAACTGGATTATGTTGTTGTTGTTGCTCGTGAGTATTTGCAAAAGCAACTGGAACATTTGGCAATGATGATAATTTTTACACATTGAATTATACGAGCAAAAAAAACCTTTGGATACCTCTTAGTGTCATTAAAAGTATTGAGTCAACTATGTATGGAATTTCAAGCTGAGTGGGGAGGGATGTTGTAAATTATCCTAGAAACGGAAGTATCGTTTCGCCGATGTTTGACGAGTTGTAATAAAAAGGCGGAAGTGATGATTCCACCAGTTCGCACAACTGGATTATGTCGTTATTCTCGAGTATTTGCTAAAGCAACTGGAACAGACAGACTATATAATTCAGTTACAATACCACCGACCAATGGCCTTCGAATTCTGTTAAATCACTCCCCATAAGAAAGATTCTATTGGTCAGTTAAGGTTTTGGCGCCTTTTCTTTATCTTGATAAACTGTTGTTAAGTTTTGTGTCTCAGCATTTTAGCAAATTTTAACAGTGCTGAATGATTCCGATTCTTCTTCTGATCGGGGGTGGGGTCCTCGTGGTGTAATCGTTAAAGCTTGGGAATGCAGAATCGTAGTACGCGAGTTCGAACTCCAGTCGCGCTATTACGTTCACTTTCGGACAAATACCACTGGAAAAGTTATAAACCCCCTTATCCTCCCAGCAATGGGTTAAATAGCATCACTGATATTCTTCTAGAAGGATGGCTTTGGCATTAAATAACTGAAGAAGGTTGATATGCCATTAAACAAAGAAACCTAACCCATCTTCCTCTGATTTTCAGTTCACCCGGACTCCATTCCAGGCCTTTGAAAGCTGTTTCAATGATACCAACAATTGGTATTGCAATCACCTTCGTGTTCCAGGACTTTTTCAGCCTTCTGGCCGGATCCAAGTGTTTGTTTATCTTTTCACTTTTTTTTGTTTTTATTCTGAAGTCCGCTGAAACAGTAAAATTTGGTAGATAAGTTTTTTTTCTTGGTAATTAATATTAGATCTGTTCTTCTGGCCGGGACTGGGAAAATTTGTTTACCTTGCAAAGTTCCAGAAAATTTTATGGGTCTCTATTAGTATTATTATTATTTTACTCTATGAAGAATTTTTCTCATCAGAATAGGCTGATGGTTTTACAATGGAGGTTTGAGTGACAGAAAGAGCCTTAAGTCTCCAGGATTCTTCTTTGTATTCTGGCCGATAGTTTGGATGGTCTCCTCTCGTCCTCTTATTTCGAAGTCCTCCAGTCCCAGTACGAATCCATTGATGACTGTACCGAGTGCGCCAATTACATTCGGTTACACCGTCACTTTCATGTTCCATAGTTTTTTTCAGTTCTCTTGCTCGATCCAGGTACTCATCTCTCTTTTTTGCTTTCTTTCAGTTTTACTCAGTGGTCAGCTGGAACGAGAAAGTCCATTATTTGATAGCTTCTCTTTTATTTTTTTTATTTTTTCATTGAAAATCACTAGGTCTGGTATGCTGGCCGAGATTAGGTGATCTGTCTGTATCTCAAAATTCCTAAGAATTTTGTGCGTCTCATTTTCTAGGATGATTTCTGCATTGTGTATGTACCATTTATTCGTATGGTCAAATTTAAACTTTTTGTGCAATTCTGAGTGGATCACCTTCCCTACCCAGTCGTTTCTAGTCTTATACTCTTTTGGCACTAATTTACTGCATTCACTTATTATGTAATTGATCGTTTCGTCTCTATCACCACAAAACCTACATCTGCTATTTTGTTGCGTCTTGTCGAGTCTTATTTTGACATAGTCTTTATAACGTTGTTTTATGTTTCTATCAGAAGAGATTCAGTTATCTCTTAAGGTTTCCCTTTCTTGACCAAGACCAAGTTTTCTCGTGTGCGATTCCGCTTGTTTGTCACTTGAAATATTCGTACAGTTATTTTTCTCTTTAGTTTTGTTTTCTGGTTATTTTCGTTCTGTTGTTGCTTGTTTTGTCTGTATTGTTTCTGGTCGCTGTAATTAGTTTTCTCGCCCGTCTTTTTTTTTTTTTTTCGGTAGTCTTCTAGTCGTTATATCGATGCATCGATGCTATTTTGAATACAAGAATGTCCTCTTCCTCGTTCTTCTCTTGACACATACAGTCTGTCTACGTCATCTCTGGGATGTTAGGCTTTGTGCATCATCATGAGTTTTCTTACTCTCTGGTCCATTTGTTGAAGTTCTCCTACCTTCCACTTTAAGAATAGCCTCGACTATCTTACGATGAGGACAGCCCAGGTGTTTATCCCTTTAATGAAATTTCTGCTGTGTAGTTTGGTTTCGAGTAGTTTTCTCGTTCTCCTGAGGTATTATTTTTAAAAAAAAATTCTTTCTTTCTTCTTCTTCTTCTTCTTCTTCTTCTTATTATTATTATTATTATTATTATTATTATTATTATTATTATTCATTAGAGTTTTTCACATCAGTATTAGCTGATGGTTTTTCACTGGAGTTTGAATGACAGCAAGTCTCCTCAAATTTCCGGGACTCGTTTCAGGATTCTGGCCATTCTCAGCAATGCTGTCGTTTGGATAGTCTCTACTCGTCCGCCAACTTCTAAGTCCTCCAGGTCTTTTAATAGTCCTTTAGTTATTGTGCCTAACGCACCATTATTATTATTATTATTATTATTATTATTATTATTATTATTATTATTATCTAATTTTCAGTTTTATTTTCAGTGGCTTACAATCCTTCTCCGGATCTCTACCCTAGACCAAGAGAAAGGGAAGGTAGTGATTCTATTTATTTGATGTATTTATGTTTTCACAACCTCTTCTGGGTAATAATTTTCTATCACATTGATAGTCCTCTTCTAAGGAAAAGATCAGTTCCGCCAAATGTAATTATTTCCATTTCATATCGGCTCGGACTGCCAGGTAACTTTTTAAAGTGTTTAACTGTCCCTTTCTTAATCCCACTTAGGGCTCCCACTATCACTGGCACAGTGGTCATTTTTTTTCATTTTCTTTTTCCAGGTCTTTGAAATTACTTTATTATTATTTTTATTATTAGTTGTAGTAGTAGTATCTTCTTTTTTGAGAGTTTTTCACGCCAGTGTTGACTGATGGTTTTGCAAAGGAGTCTGAGTGACAGCAATTCTCATCAAGTCTCCGGGACTCTTCTCAGTTTTCTCGCTGATCTTGACAATGCTTCAGTTTGGATGGTCTCTACCTGTACTTTTGTTTCCAAGTTCTTCAGTCCCTGTACCAATCCTTTTTTGACTATACCAAGAGCACCAATTAAATGTGGTATCACCGTCATTTTTATGTTTCATTGTTTTTTTTGGGGGGGGGGGGGTCCATTTCTTTCAAGGTCCAGATACTTATCTCTCTTTTTGCTTTCTTTCAGTTTTATCCTGTGACCTGCTCTGACTGATGTTTCTTCTCTGACAGCAAGTCTCAGGTCTCCAAGACTTTTCAAGGTATTCTGATCTTCAGTTCTCCCAGTCTTGCTGGAAGATTTTAAACAATTTAAATCCTTCTATAATCCATGCTTGTTGGATCAGGATACAACCGGTTGTTTGTTTTTTTTTTGGGGGGAGGGGCTTCTTTGTCTAACGGCATATCAGCCTTTGTGTGTTATTTAATGCCAGAGCCATTCTTGTAGAAGAACGGTAGTAATACTCTTTAGCCCATAGTTGGGGTAGATAATTGGGTTCATGCCTTTTAAAAGTATATTAATCCGAAAGTAAAAGCAATAGTGCAACTAGAGTTTAAACTCGCTTACTAAAATGTCGCAATCCAGCACTTTAGCCTCTCCTTCAGGAGAACTCCTCCATATGAAATCAATTATCCATATCCAATAAAAATAAGGAGTTGCTCAAGGCACAATCTTTATCGTCGGATGAAATCAATACATCGCCCTGAGTTCAAACCTGGACGAAGCTGTTTGGATTTTACATAGCGTTAATACTAATGCGAAGGTATGCATCCAGTTATTCTCCCTCCAGATATGAGTAAATAGTTGGTCAGACTGAGCACTTTAACTTTGGTATAACAACCAGAATAGAAGAAGGAAAATTCCGAGTTGTAGCTTGTTAAAATCCACCTAAAATTATCCGTGTCTCACATCTTGCTCGTGTCGAGGGGTTGGGTAAATACGTAAGGAATGCAAATAATTTGTATCAAGTCCTATGATCTAATATATTCCTATCTAATACAAATAATCATATGGTTTAAAGTAATAATTCCTATTTAGTAATAGTCATTTATTTGTACACGTTTATATGGTTTAATGTAACTGTTAATAATAATCCTTTGTAAATAAGTTTAGCTTCAAATAACTATTCTTAATATAAATAATTTACAGTTATATCTCTATCTAATAAAAATAATTTTTAAGCAGATAAATAGGAACCTACCAGGTATTACCACTCCAGGTTGAAATGAACTATTAGATGCAATTTAGTCTCATACACAGGGCATCCCTTTTTTAGAGGGTTCTTACTCTATCTTCAGAGGATAAAGTCAGCGTATTCTCAGCCTCACCGACAGGGCAGAGGGTATGCAGAGAAGATGATACAAGTAATTGTTTGTGAAATGAGTACGGTTTCCCATCTACTTGGAACGAGTCTCCAATGTAATTCTTTATTTTCTCTGTGTGTGTGTGTGTGTGTGTGTGTGTGTGTGTGTGTGAGAGAGAGAGAGAGAGAGAGAGAGAGAGAGAGAGAGAGAGAAACACATAGACAGACAGATAGACAGACAGACGGAGAAAAAACTGAAAGAGAGAGAGTGAGTGAGAGATTGTGTGCTTCTTTTGATTTCGTATGCATATTTATATATGCAATGCTGATTAATCTAAATAAATGATTGTATTTGATTAAGTTTGCGTATTTACGCGCATCTTTTAAAAGTGTGCCTGTTGTTGGTGTATATATGTGAGAGGTAATCGAACGTATAAAGGCAAGTAATTAATCTTTCAGTATTAGTGTTCTAGGCCCATCACTGAAAACAAATAACGCCAAGCAGGAGTTGCGGCCAACAAACTTACAGTCGGCCAGGTTGTGGGTGGGAGAGTAATTTAGAAGAACTGGTTGACGGGATCAGGCAAGTGCAGGAAGATTGCAGTGGATGTTATTGATATCAGTGATGCTGAATGTTACTGAGAGTTGAATCGATTCGTTTGAAAGCTAAAAGTACAGCCGTTACAGATCTGGCCTTTATAGTAGACAACAACTTTACGGTAGATTAGTATATAAAAAATTCCTTGTAAGTTCTAGTTTATCTATGTACCTTTCTCACATGAGACAATTTTTCAGTATTAACTATGACAACTTGGAAATAATTCTACAACTATTGGGAAAATGGACTCAGAAATCTGTTTTCAAATCCTGGATGAGGATGTTTTTATTTCACTTTGCACTAACCCCGTTGAGAAAGGCACAAATTCATCTCTTCTCTCCTCCAACTGTGGGTAAATAGGGAGAGAGGCGGGGCTCTCTGGCCTTGGTACAACTGGTCTAGGAGTCGAAAAAACTCTGAATTCAACTATCAGTATTCTTTTTTTTAAGAAACTGACCTTATGTCATATTCTGTCTGTGAAAAAGGGGTTTGGTGTATACATACGATTCCGTTCATCAGAAGTTCAATATGGAGATATAAAAAACCATGAAAGAAAAAAAAAGTCAATATTAATCTGAATAATGGTTTGGTTAGATTTGATTCATTCGTTTAACGGCATATCAACTCTTTATGGGTTATTTAATGCTGAAATTCGATTAATTTCTTTTTTTATTATTATTATAGGGGAGAAAACAAGAGAGAAAAAGAAGAGAAGAGAGAGAAAGGTAAAGAAAAGACAGAGACAGACAAAGAAAGAGAGAGAACAGAAACAAGAACAAGAGAGTAAAAGATAATAACCCTTTCGGTTTTGAAGTAACGGATATAATATCCAGCAAGTCTGTTTTTTATCGTTCAGGGTTTTCGGACTATTGTCTTTATCTTTGTTGTTATATCCAGAATGTTTTCGCCGATATATGCTCCGGCCGTCCTCAGGTGTTTGTCGATTTCGGGAGCCTACACAGAACTTCGAACCACGTCCTTTATTTAATCCACAGGGATCGCTTGTTCCGATTCCGTTAAACATAACCAGGTATAAGTGCTAAGTATTCCTGTATTGTCACTTGCCTGCGGTCAGGATTGAACCTGCAACCTCCAGATGCTTGTCTCTTTAGAAGCTTTGGGAACCAACGCCTCTAATCATTATGCTATGTATTCTGCTAAACAAAACCCCAAAGAAAGCCGGATTCTGAAAAAAAAAATTATTGCTCTTTTTTTCAAAAAGATTCCTCCTATTTATTGAATGACCCATTGCATCTCATCCAAAATTACTTTTTTGTCTGTGTTAAAACAAGATGATAAAGACAAATTTTTAAACGTAGACCAATTTTCTTTTCTTGTTCTTTCTTAATGTCTTCACGTTATTTTTTTCTAAAAATTTGTAAGCATACCACAGTTGACTGATTGCACTAACTATAAAGAGCTGAGGTAGAATTCAAAGATACTTAAATGACTTTCCTAACACAATGCCGAAAATGGCGCTTGGAATACTTGGATCAGTCTAATTGTGTATGTGCACGTACCACGTTGGATGTCCCTGTTGAACGTTAATTTAAAAAGTTAATAAAAAGTTAATTTAATTTTTTTTAAAATCAAAGAGAATAATAATGACCTTACATGCTTGAAACTTGCGTTGATGCACCCTGACAGTGAGTGTTTTCTTTTTAATTTCTTATTTTAAAAAAAATTTAAGCCTTAGATTCTTTAAGTTAATTATTAGAAGGTATTTCACTGGAATGAATTACTTCCTTGATTACCATTAGCACGCCACCAGAAGATAACACGCTTTTTTTCTCTTTCTAAAAGCAAAACAATTATTTCCGTTCAGGGTCAGAAACTTCAAAAAATGAACTGATTGAAAGTGGAGAGCAAGGAACACCCAGATTCTTAAATACGAGGGTGGAGTAGACATTATTCATGACAAGAAATGTTTAGGATATCTTCATGTTGCCGTTCATATTTCACTAGAGTCTATTAATAAGTAAGATTTCATACCGCCAGGGATTGCTAATAGAGGATAAAGAAACATGTTTCCACATTTATTCGATAGTATTTACATGTCTTTTCGAACGTACATTGTGATAATTCAATGGGTGACAGGATTGAATAATGATGACCGTTAGTTAAGCGTACTATGTACCAGTTATATCTATATACAGTTTTTTTAGTAGCATCTCATCAACCGAAAAAGACATCGACACACGACTGACGAAGGCATGGACAGCTATCGATAGGCTCTCGATCATATGGAAGTCGGACCTAACCGATAAAATGAAACGCAGTTTCTTCCAGGCAGCGGTTGTGTCGATACTGCTATATGGATGCACCACATGGACGCTTACGAAGCGGCTGGAGAGGAGGCTGGACGGAAATTACACAAGAATGTTGAGAGCAGTATTAAACAAGTCCTGGCGACAGCACCCCACGAGACTCCAACTATACGGACACTTGCCCCCCATCACGAAAACTATACAAGTTCGACGAACCAGACACGCAGGACACTGCTGGAGAAGCAAGGACGAGCTCATAAGCGATGTACTCCTGTGGACCCCCACATATGGATGTGCAAGATTGGGACGACCAGCACGAACATACATACAGCAACTATGTGAGGACACAGGATGTAACCCTGAAGACCTGCCGGAGGCGATGAATGATAGGGAGAAATGGCGAGAGAGGGTCAAGGATATCCGCGCTGGCGGCGCGACATGATGATGATGATGATGATCTATATACATTTTTTTCGAAAGAATTTAGAGTCAGTTCTCTCGCTGACGGCATTGAGTAATAGTGATTTTTAGTCATGAGTAAATATCCAAATTACGTATGTATTTGACCAACTTTTTCGTTTTTAGCAAGATCTGACATAAAGTCAGTTTTAAGCGGAGTACAGCTTGTTAAAAGACAGTTTTCTTTCTTCTAGACGAGATGCCAAACCAAGATTAAGGAACACTGCTTATGTTACGTATGTAAATTTCTTTTTGAAAGTACTTTTTGTCAGTTTTCTGGGAGACAGCATTGAGAAATACTAATCCCTAGTCATGAGTACTACGTTCGAGTTGCTAATAAAACAATGATAATGTTGAGAAATATTGGTACTTGAGAATTATGAGCCAATCGAAATTCACAGATATATGAGAATAATGTATGTATGCAAGGAATTATCTGCCAGTATCAAAAGCTCTGGCAGAAGCAAGATTTGTTTATTTGATGAGCAGAAGACTGATTCTGGTGACTAACGGGGAGAATTAAAGGAGAATTTGTTGCAAACTCCCCATAAAGCTCCAGTTTAGCATAATTTTTTACTTCTGTATGTCTCAGAAATTGACAGAGGTGTTCGAAGATTACCATTCTCATCTAATGATGAAATGGAAGTTATTCGATGGAACTAGATACATGAAAAATATTAATTATGTTTTTAAATTAAAAAAAAATTGATGGAAGGAAAAGTTGATAGAACGTTTGGAAGCAAAATCTTAGTGGGTTTGGTTGTTTGGTTCTAAGGGATCTAAAACACTTGTCGAGTTATATAACGCCAAAGTCAATGTATTTTTTTTTTCAGCAATTATATGGTTTCGAGCAAACAATTATAATAACTATTCGTAGACAATATTTTGAGTGTATGGTTTGGTTGTTTGGTTCTAAGGGATCTAAAACACTAGTCGAGTTATATAACGCCAAATTCAATGCCTTTTTTTCAAGCAATTATATGGCTTCAAGCAGCTAATGATAATAACCATTTGTAGACAATATTTTGAGTAAATGGTGGGATTTAAAAGTGATTATTTATGATAAGCTGTTAAACAATAATCCAATGACATCAGCCAATGCTCAATGCCAACATTCAAACGCAGCTTTGGACAACATAAGTTCATTTTTAATTAACAGAAAATGAATTATCTTTCCCTATCATAAGGCACAACCTCGAAATTGCATGCATGATTAAAGACCTCCTGGAAGAACACAGCTGGTGAAAAATGCTAATCTACTATCTCCCTCTGTACATGCTCCTTTTGATTACCATTTGTTAAGAAGTTTGCAACGTCTTCATACTACCAATTATAGAGTTTCATATAGCTATTTCTATTTAATTAAATTATATGATTTCAAGTATTCGTTTCCAATACCAATAATTTTCACACAGTTATATGATTTCAAGTATTTCTATCTAATGCTACTAATTTGAACACTTCTATCGGGTAAAAGTTAAAAACGGAAAATCTGCAGGCCTTGAGGAAAACTCTCCAGAAGTATGGAAGACAAAGAAATTTGATGATTTACTGTTTCGATTTTCAAACGCTGTATATGAATAGAGTGTAATAGAACGCAAACAAAACGGAACATATGAGTTTTAATTGAGAAGGAGCTATCTCCACTCTAAATGGTGGGTCGCTAAAATTAATCGACAGGTTCACGTACCTCGGCAGCAGCATCTCATCTACTGAAAGTAATGTCTGTATTTGCCTATCAAAGACGTGGACTGCTATCAATTGGCCATCGATAATATGGAAGTCTGATCGATCTGATAAAATAAAATAGGTTTTCTTCCAAGCAGCTTTTGTGGGAATATTATTCTATGGATGCACCTCATGGACACTGACAAAACGTATAGAGAAAAAGCTTGACAGGAACAGCGCAAGAATTCTACGAGTTATATTGAACAAATCCTGGAAGCAATATCCACGAGCAGCAGTTGTGTGGCCACCTGCCTCCCATCTCTAGAAGCATCAAAGTAAGACGAATAAGACACATGGGACATTGCTAGAGAAGCAAGAACGAACTTATAAGTGACTTTCTCCAATGAACCCCTATACGCGGACACAGCAGTGTTGGTCGACCAGCAAGAACTTACCTACAACAGCTCTGTACAGACATGAGATGCAGTTTAGTGAACTTGATGGAAGCGATGGGTAATAGGGATGGATGAAAAGAGACAGACAGACAGACAGACTGACAGACAGATAGAAAATCCGTGCTAGCAGTGTGACTCAATGAGGATGATATAGTAACAAGTATTCTCATCTAATATCAATAAAACAGATTTCAGATAAGTCTATGTGACCCATACATGGAACCCAAACAAATACTACAACTCCTGGAGGTGGACCTAGGAGTAGTGGTAACGAAAGAACACTCTACACTCCTCAGAGCTCCAGAACTGAAGCCTCACCACCGGATGCAATTTAGCGCTATACTCTAGGCATATTCTTCTTTTTTTAGTTTTTTGGTTGGGACTTAATCCTCAGCAGGGAATTCAGTCGGTGTACTCTGAGCCCTGCTGACAAGGCGATGAAAAAATGCGTGATACTAAATGGTTTTGCGTGGAACAATAAACGTGTGGTTTTAAAGAGAAGTAAATTTACTTCATTTTCCTACCGGTTTTATACTGTCTAACGCTTGTTTTTATAGGATTGGTGACCTTATTTATTTGTCATTCTAAGTGCACAAAATGATAATAATCTAACTAAAGTTACATTTACTACTACTAAAGTTTTCTATCCTGACGCTTTCATACCTTTCTTGATCTACCAGTATATTTTTCATATTCAGTTGCGCCATTTCTTTAATATTTGCACCAAGCTGACAAGGAACAACCTACGTCTTCTGCCATACTCCACCGTGGATTATCTTCTTGAGTGAGATTTACTATCTATTCCATCGTTTCTATTATCAGTTCTTTTGTAACAACAATAATAATAATTATAACAATACAAATGGATCAACTAATCCCGGCCAGAAGACCAGACCTCATAATAACCAACAAAAAAAAAAGAGAATCTGCAAAATTGTCAACTTTGCTGTCCCGGCGGACCATAGAATAAATCTGAAGGAAAGTGAAAAGGAAGATAAGTACCTCGAACTTGCTAGAGAATTGAAAAAGCTGTGGAACATGAAAGTAACGATTGTGCCAATTGTGATTGGTGCGTTAGGCACAATAACGAAAGGATTATTAAAAGGCCTGGAGGATATGGAAGTTGGCGGACGGGTAGAGACTATCCAAACGACAGCATTGCTGAGAACGGCCAGAATCCTGAGACGAGTCCTGGAGACTTGAGGAGACTTGTTATCACTCAGATTCCAGTGAAAAATCATCAGCTAACGCTGATGTGAAAAGCTCTAATGAGTAAAAATAATAATGATAATAATGATAATAATCCTGGCCAGAAGACTAGACCTAATGTTAATTAACAAGAAAAAGAACTTGTATTCAAGGGATTGTGCCGTTCCGGTGGACCACAAAGTGAAAGAGAGAATGCGAAAAGATAGACAAATACTCGGACCTTGCCAGAGAATAAGAAGAAAAAAACAAGCAAAACAAACAAAAAAACACAGAACAAAACTTGTGGAACATGAGGGTACTGCGGTACCAATTGTGGTAGTTGATCTTTGAATAGTCCCAAAAGGTAAGGAAAAAAGACTGTAGGAATTGGAAATAAGAGTAAGAATCGAGACCATCCAGACCACAACATTGTTAAAATCGGCTTGAATACTGAGAAGAGTCCTGGAGATTTGATTAAACTTGCTGTCACTCAGACTTAAGTAAAAGACCACCAAAAAAGGCTGGTGAGAAAAACTCGAAAGAAGAAGAAGAAGAAGAAGAAGAAGAAGAAGAAGAAGAAGAAGAAGAAGAAGACTTGTCTACGTTGAAGAATGGGTGGATACACCAACTCTGGCACTTGAAGAATATACAGACAAGAGGAAAGAAAAATTATTGCATAACAATAAGAACACAAGGACAGATAGAAAAATAGGAATTACTAAATCGGGAAAACATAATTAGGAAGAAAAATAACTTTATAAACACTTTAGAAGACAAAATAAGGATATTGCACCCGAGATGAAAAGGGCATGATTTCGAAAAGGAAACCTAAAAAGAGAAACGGAATAATTTTAATAGCTGCCCAAAATAACTCCGTAAGAACTAGTTATTTACATGCCAGATTATATAATACCCAAGTGCAGACTATAAGGAGATAGAGTAAGAGAGAGAGAGGGGGGGACAGTAAATCACAAAATAAGGATATACAGCAAACTAGCGGAAAAAGAGTACGAGAGCAAGCAATCCACTGGGAATTGTATACGCATCTAAAGTTTGAAATTTGAAAGCTTAAAATATTTTGGAATTTCAAGTTACAAACAAATCACCCAATCCCTATCAGAAAACTAGACCGACATGTATTTATCAAGAAGAAACGAACGTCAACTAAAGGACTTCGCTATTTTTACAGACCACATACTTGAAATAAAGGAAAACAAAGACACTAGAACACCTAAACTTTGACAGAAAGTTAAAAATGTAGAACATGAAGGGGATAGTAATATCAATGGTAGTCAGGGCACCAGAAACAGTCCCCAAGATAAGAGATATCCAAAGAAGAATTCAGACTTTCCAGAGCCCAACACTGTTCAGATTGACTAGCATACTTAGGAAAGTCCTAAAGATCTGATATAATATACTGTCGCTTAGACTTCGTTGATAACCACAGGTGTTAAAAAATACTGAGAAGAGTCCTGGAGACCTGAGCAGACTTGATATCACTCGGACTCCCGTGAAAGACCATCAGCTAACGCTGGTGTGAAAAACTCACAAGCTGTAAAATAATAATAAACTCCTATGGAACTTTGACATACAAACGTATCACTTAATCTCAGCCAGAAGACCAGACCTTATAATTATCAACAAAAAAAAAAAAAAAAAAAAAGAAAATCTTCAAAATTGTCGACGTTGCTGTTCCGGCTGACCACAGAATAAAACTGAAAGAATGTGAAAAGAGAGATCACCTCGACCTTGCTAGAGAATTGAAAAAAACTATGGAACATGAAGGTGACAATTATACCAATGATGACTGGTGCTTTTGGCACGGTAGCTAAAGAATTATTAAAGGACCTGGAGGATTTGGAAGTTGGTGGCCGAGTGGAGACCATCCGAACAACAGCATTATTGAAAACGGCCAGAATACAGAGAAGAGTCCTGGAGACCCGAAAAAAATATTTGCTGTCACTCAGTCTCCAGTGAAAGACCATCAGCTAACGCTGATGTGAAAAACTCTAATGAGTAAATAATAATAATAATAATAATAATAATAATAATAATAATCAACCAGCAAGTAGGAGGAAGATGCAAAGAAAGCAAAACAACTTTGGAGAAAAAATTGGGAACGGAAGGAACATAATCGAAACCCGAATGGATAAATAGCATGAAAAAAGAGTTACAAGGAACCGAAGAAGCCTTTAAGGTGAAAAAGCACTCAATTCACTCAAAGTAATACTGAAAAGTTCTAAATTGGAAAACTCTAGACCTCGATTTTATACATGGATTCTGGTTTTAAAAATCCGCTTCCATCCTCGAGAGACTGGCACTCAAAATGAATAGATACTTGAAGAGACAGATATACCCGAATGGATGACCAAAGTAAAGCACCACTCTGACCAAAAAAGACCTCTAAAAAAAAAAGAACCGTCCCAAACAACTATAAACCTATAACAAGCCTACCGACGATGAAGAATATACTAACAGTACAAATTCGGGAGGAAATATATTACTCGGTAAAAAGCTGCAAACTCTTTCCCCAAGGAACAGAAATGATGTCACCATGGGAACCAGAGGGACAGGAGATCTACTATACATTGATCAACACATTTTCAAGGGAAGGAAAACGAAACGAAAAAATCTTGGTATGGCTTGGATTGACTACAAAAAGCTAAATGATATGGTCTCGAAAAGCGGGATAATATATTCTCTTAAAATATACAAGATAGCCGAATAAGTCATAAAGTTTATCAGGAAAACCGTGAATAATTGGAGAGCAGATTTGACAACAGGAGAAAAAAATTTAACTGAAGAAAAAATCCAGAGGGTTATATTACAGGGAGATGCGCTTTCATCATTACTATTTGTGATAGAGATGATGTAACTCAATCTCATACTTAAGAATTGCACTGATGGCTATAAACTTACAAAATCGCAAGAAAAGATCAACCACCTAATGTACATGGACGACATCAAACAGTTTGCTAAAACAAAGGATAGGAATATAGTCAGAATACATGGTGGAATTTAAGTGTTCCATGATAATGATGAGAAGCGGGAAAAGACAAATAACAGAATGAATAGAACAAGCAAATCAAAACAGAATCAGAATGCTCGCTGGGGAATATTGGATTTTATATGCTGCCACAATATTTGGTATGACAATTTTTGTATCAAAAAACATTCTTTTTTTGCTTATGAAGAAAAAAAAGGAGTGTTGTCATCGCGGGTAGTTACCTAACAATATACACTGTACATTGGTAAGCCATGACCCCACAACATGTAAATATACATGTCCTATTTAAATTTCCCAACTAAAAAAAAAATCAAATACACATTTAATCAAATTTAAGACAAATTTTCCAAGATGAAGACGATAAATAATTGAACCCTGAGCTACTGAGATCAATATTACCCTCTGCCGATTTAACATAATCTCCACACCTGTAAACCGGTACTGCGATGTGAAAGAAAATAAAAATACGATCTGGTATATCGGTGTAACCGGCTTTAAGTGTTAAACTTAATCTAACAATTTGGAGAAAAAAAACTCGTAATTGTCGCTTATTTTGAAATATTTCTCTGCAAAAGTCCGTGAAATTCTTCACAGAAAAATTATGTATATATATATATATATATATATACATAGTGTGTGTGTGTGTGTGTGTGTGGTGAGAGAGAGAAAGATTTATCTTTCATAATAAAAATTAATGTTTATAACCGTCCGGTGTAAATTTTTAACTGGCAACAATGCTGAAAAAATTATAGACAATACCGTGTGTAAAGACGGCGGCAAGATGTCTACAAACATTGAATGTTCACAAAAATTCAATAAATTTTAAGGACTATATATATTATTTCTGTCAAATTATGTAAAACAATTATCTATATATATATATATATATGTATATATAAAATCATGATTAAATTTTAACGCTCAAAGCGTTTTTCTGGGTAAAATATTTACAGAGGTCAATGTATGAAAATCCAGACCAATATCACAATATATTTCAAGTACAAAATAAGATATTAAAAACAAGATAGCAACTTATATTATCGACCTCAGGTAGGCTAGTGTGCAACACGTCTGATTTTGTTAAATTCAACTGAACAAATACTCTTATTTTGGTTTGGTTTGGTTTCTCTATTTATTGGCATGTTCATAGGTTATCTAATGCCAAAGTGGTCCTTGTCTGAATCACTTGACTATTATATGATTTACACGCACACATACACACAGACACACACAGTCACACACACACACACACGTATATATATATATATATATATATATATATATATATATATATATGTTGCGTAGTGATGAAAACATCCCTCATTGACACAGTGACAAGTCTGAAAAGACTATATATATATATATATATATATTGTTAATGAGATTGGGGAATAAAACAGATCGTTGACTTCCATTGTCTCCTTTTTCAGTCGGACTACAATATAACATTATATATGACGTGGCTCAATCTAGCGCCTAATTACAGTGTAAATTTTTACTTTTATGGCGGCATTTAATTAATAACTCAGACCTTTTATTTATTAAATTGTTCCACATCTGCAAACTTATATTGTATTTTTCTTTAAAGTACAATTTACAATTTCTTACGTCCTCTTGACAAGCGTACATTTTCTTTTATAGTCCCCTTAGTTTCGGGTTTCTTCATATGCTTTTCTTTATATTGCCTGATTTAGATAGATTTCTGCAATTTGCATAGCATTCGTTCTTGAAAGATGCTTTCTGACTATTTCATCGTTACTTCAACAATCACTCTGTTTCTTCTTGCCCAGTCAGAATACCCTGATTGCATCTCTGCAGAGGGTTAAGACCCCCTCTAATGAGTGGCCCGGATATGACACTAAACAATCTGATGGAGAGGTCCTAGTGATGCTGGAGCTTTAGGGTATGTGAAGTACCCCTTCATTGCCATCGCTCCTAGGTCCACTCTGCCCGGAATGGTAGCACCTGATAGGGTCCTATCTATGGGTTAAATAGAACTAAACTGCGTACTTATGCTAAACTGAATTGTTTGATATAGAACTGTTTTTGACTTTGAAACTGTACTTTCATTAAACTGAATTGTTTGAATTAGAAATTTTTGACTAAAAGGAATAGTTTGAAATAGAATTTTTTTGGGACAATTAAACTGTGAATTCATGCTAAACTGAATTGTTTGAAATAGAACTGATTATTCGTATGAAAATGGATTTGGCATTAAATAACCTACAAATGTTGATATGCCATAAAACCCAAACAACCAACCAACATCTGTCTCTTCTTTTGTTCTGTAGAATATGACAAAATCAGATTATTGATGACTAGCTCACTGGAGGATAGACAACGTGTAACTCAGAGCCGTGAGTTTTTATCCTGTTTTACCATCTTATTATATATATATATATATATATATATATGTGTGTGTGTGTGTGTGTGTGTGTGTGTGTGTGTGTGTGTGTGTGTGTGTGTGTGTGTGTGTGCTAGTCTTACATAACTTGACGGATATGTGAAATTGTATATACATGTTGTAGTTTTGCATAAATTGTCAGAAATAACAGCCATCAGATAACTCATTGGAAAAGTTTAATTGTTTAATTGACTTCGGCATAAAATAATTCAGCAAGAGTTGGCATGCCGTAAAACAGCTAACAAAAACCACCCTAATATAAAACAATAACAGGCAATACAACTGGGAATAATAAAATAATAGTGTTTTATCAATAAGTTATAATAAGATGAAACATTGTTTTGAAAATAACTATGATGAAAATGTAATGATAATGTCATAACTCAGTAGTAACCCTGGCAACAATTATGGAATCACCACACTTAGAGAATGTTCACGTTGTCATTTTGTTCTAGTCTTAGTTTTTAGCAGTAAATAAACAGATGAAACATAAGACGCAAAACAAGACTTCTCTTATTGCTAAATATTCTGGCTTCATAAAACATTTTCAAACAAACTTGATTAGATTATTTGTATTAATGGTATAATCTTTTTACAAGCCATGCAGAAGAAGATATGGAAGAATATGTTGAAGAAAATAGCAATAATGTTTAGGTCTTGCTTATAACTTTAAAAAGGGTTATCTCTCCCATTAATGGATCAGTGGAAAGAAGGTGGAAATTTACTAAGCTTTTTGCTTAGATGTGGCACAAGGCCATATGAAAGGGGCACCCAATGAGACTCGAACTCACTCGTGTAGGTTTGCTAGTCGAGCTTGCTAACCATTACACCACCAGAGGCGCCTTCAGTGGAAAGAAGGTGACCAAGATTGATTTGTACGAGTGAATATATAGATAGCAAGAATACCCTATATACTCGAGTAATGAATGACCCTGTATAATCAACTACCACAGCCCTAGTTTTTATCATATATTATGTGTAATGAACGACCCAATAACTTTTGGCTATGCTAGCATCCAAAATATTTCTACAACACCCAATAATATAAAGTGAAACCATTCTACTTTCAAAACTATTGTCATATAATCAAACCCAATCCAGTACCTGAAATCAGCAATGTAGTTGAGACCTTTATGTAGCCTAGCTAATGCTTAAATAAAGGCTTTTAGTTCAGATAGTGAAGCTTTTTACGTATCTTTAATTACTATTCATATTTCTAAATATCATATGTATTGGTATAATTAGTAAAAGTAAGTAAACTTGGTGACCGTAGTCGAGGGAGATCCGAAGGCCCCCTTTTCATTAGCTACTACACGAATGTGTAAGAGAGGGCGCTACCCGTTTTCCTGGATTGCTCTACCTTGCCCCTGAACCGTACTATATTATGCTGAGAGTTGAGCAAAGAGGCATCAAGTATCATTTTTTTTGAGTCTTTGGTATGACTCGACCTGAAATTAAACCTCGGTCTCCCGGGAAGTAATTTTCAGTAAAGACCTTATTATCTTAACTAATAGTTTTGTTTATGTATAAGCTGTGCGGGGACACTTAGAATTGAAGTCAAGACAAGGAACGGTTCGACATTTCAAAAAACATATCTCGTGTAATGAACGACCTGTTGTTTTTGAGATTAACAATTGGCCTTAAAAGGGCGTTCATTACACGAGTACTTACAGTACAAAAACGTTCGTAATCTAAAGCGTTGTATATAGATATGTTTCGATAAGGATGTCTTCATAGAATGAGGAAAGAAAGAAAGAACAAAAAAATAAAGAAAAAAAGAAAGAAAGAAAAGTAATTTAAACCAAAATATTCTATGAATCAGTGCGAGCATGAATCACTATGTAAGTAATCATTATCTACTTAGCTTCCCTAATTTTGGGACACCCACTGAGAATCGAAATCAGTAAAAATGGCCGGTCAGTCTATATCGCTGACCATTACACAATGCGAGCCGCTCCACTGAATATGATTGTTGATGGATATTATCTTATTTAGAACGGCATCTTTACGTAATAGAAAAAGGAAAAATCTAATGGGAATTACTGTTAACAATAACTCAAGTCCTTCTCAGGAACCTCACAATGACATTGGTCGCAACCCACAAGCTAAATTGTCTAATTCACGAAGTGAAATCTCATCATGATCTACTTAATCAAGGCAATCTACGCCCACAAAAGATGAGTAACTGACACACCACCCAACTGCTTCAACCTCATTATTATTCTCTCAATTCTGTCTTTCTCGTTCTCTATGTATCAATCTCTCTCCCTCTCTCTCTCTATATATATATATATATCTTTAAGAAAAAAACCAAAGACCGGTTAATTCAGGATTATAAATTTATTTCCATCCCGTATTTTCAGTTTCTGGTGTGAACCAAAAACATGAAGAAAAAATTAATACAGGACTATATATATAATATAATAATAATATAATATAATATATATATATGTATATATATCATATCATATCATATCATATCATATGAGGTTTATAAAGTTATAGTGCAGTCAAATTTCTTAACTTCTTATTGCGAATATCAAGGAAAAAGCAAATAAATGTAGATTTATTCAAGTTACAGCAAATTTAGTTATGTATATTTTACCTTTTTTTAAATCTTATTTTTCGTTTTTTAATGTCCAGAATTAAAAGTTTAGTTTGGTTACCTTGTTTAATGGTATATCAAACTTTGTGGTTCATTCAATTCAAAGCTATACTTGCAGAAGAACAATAGTGATACTACTTGACCCATAGTTTTTTTTGCGGGGGGTGGATAAGGGGGTTCATACCTTTCCAAAATCATTCGAAAGTGAACATTCGGTACTCCTCATCAGATTAAAAGTGTTTAAATCCTTCAAATATATTCTCCAACTATACCCGACTTATAAAAGTGCGACATTTCGAAATTAAACCCCAAATTAAAAGATATTTTTTCAAGAACCCGGCATACTGGCTTATCGTTGACCAAATAACCTCACACACACATATACATATTAGATTTTTGTGTATTCAAAAGCATCTACTATTTATCTTTATAGACTTCTCCTGATGAACGAATAGGCGAGAAACTGACAGTGGTGAAGTTGTTATTTGTGTCTACGCTATCCTAATAAAAGTCACTCTTTATTTATAAATATAGTAAACCAGATTATTATCATTAGTAGTAGTAGTAATTGTAGTTGTAATAGTAGTAGTAGTTTTTCATACCAACGTTAGATAATTGTCTTTTACTGGGATTTAGATGTCAGCAAGTCTCCTTAAGTCTAAGATTCTTCTCAGACCAATCTTTAAAATGCTGTAGTTTGGGTAGTCTCGGTTCGACCTCCGTTTTCCAACTGTTTCACTCTCTTTACTAAGCCTTTGAGGGTCGTTGCAAGTGCGCCAGTTACAATTGGTATCACCGTCACCTTCATGTTCCGTACCCTTTTCAGTTTTCTGGCAGTGTCTAAGCATTTTTTCCTATTGTCGATGTATTTGATTTTCATTCTGTGATCTGTCGGGATGGCAGAGTTTACTATTCGGCAAGTTCAATTTTTTTGTTAATTATCATAAAGTCTGAGGTTCTGGCCGGAATTAGGTGATCTGTTTTTATCTCAAGATCCGGAGATCTTTATGCATCTCATACTCCTGGACGGATTCTAAATAGTGCATATACTATTTGGTAGTATGTTTAAATTTCAATTTCTTGCAAAGTTTCCAATGGATTACCTTTCCCACACAGTCATGTCTAGCCATGTACTCCTTTTGTTATAGTTCGCTATATTCGCTTATTATGGGATTAATCGTTTCGTCCCTGTCCCCAAATAATCTACATTTGCTATTTTCTTGCAGATTATCAATTTTCATTTTAACATAGTTGGTCCTTACGGCTATGTTTTTAGCTGCTAATAGAAGAAATTCAGTTTCTCTCTTAAGGTTTCCTTTTCTCAGCCATGTCCAGGTTTTTTCGTCAGTTCCTTGGTTGAAATATCTATACATTTATTTTTCTTCTCATTTCTATTTATTAGTTATTGTTGTTCTGTTGATCTTAATGTTGTCCGTGCTGTTTCTGGTCGCTGTAATTAGTCTCTCTTTGCTCTTTTTTATGTAATCTTCGCGTCCGAATATTAATGCATCTTAAATATTGGCAAGTTTTCTTGACACATATAGTCTGTCTATGTTGTCGCTTGAATATAAGACCTTCTGTATAGTCATTAGCTTTTTTGTCCTCTGGTCCATTCGTTGAAGTCATTCTCTCTGAGATACTTTTTTTCTTTTCTTTTTTCATTATCACTTGTTTGATGGTGTCCGCTTTCAAAATTCACAAGTACTTGAAATTTTCCTTTTCTCTGAACATTCTGATTCTGTCTTGATTTGGCATTTCTATTTCTTTCCGTTGTTTGTTTTTCCACTTGTCATTATTATCATGGCACATGTTTCTATGCGATATTCCATTCCTATATCCTAACTGTATATTCTAATTCTTTGTATTACAGTATCGAATCCAGTTTAATTTCTGGCAAATAGCTTAATGACGTCCATGTACTTTAGGTGGTTGATCTTTTCTCTCTTTTTTTTTTTGCGATTTTGTATGTTTTAAGCCCCTCCCCCGTGAATTTTCCAAGTATGTGATTGCGTGGCATCATCGCAATTATAAATAGTAATTATTAAAATACATTTCCTTGGGAAACGCTTCTCTGGATTTTCACCTCAGCAAAAGTTCTCCCGACTATGTTTAATCCACTTTCCAGTTTCTCATGATTACAGTAATGATTTTTATGACTTTTTTTGATATTTTGTA
This sequence comes from Sepioteuthis lessoniana, assembly GCA_963585895.1. NCBI lineage: Eukaryota > Metazoa > Mollusca > Cephalopoda > Myopsida > Loliginidae > Sepioteuthis > Sepioteuthis lessoniana. The sequence continues at coordinate 66,537,008 of OY757919.1, forward strand.
CATTTTCAGAATACGGCCACCTATCACCCATTACGAAAACTATCAAAGTTAGACGAACGAGACATGCAGAACACTGCTGGAGAAGTAAGGACGAACTCATAAGTGATGTAATCCTGTGGACCCCTTTATATGGACGAGCAAAAGTAAGACGACCAGCTAGAACCTACATACAGCAGCTCTGTGCCGATACAGGATGGAGCCCTGAAGACCAGCCGATAGGGAAGGGTCAGGGATATCCGTGCTGATAACGTGACATGATGATGATGATTATACAGCTTTGTGGGACCATATCGTAGGCCTTTTTTTGACAATCCATCCCATGGGTGGGTACATTTTCTCAGCCTCGTTTTGCTCTCCTTGAAAACGTGTTGATCAATGAATACTAGATTACCTGTTCTTCCCTGATCGCATACTTTCTGTTATTCAGGAAACAGTCCATGGCTTACTAGCGAGTAATAGATTTCCGCTCTAATGTGTGCTGTTAGGATTTTCTACATCCTAGGTAAACAAGTTATCAATCTATAGTTGTTGGGGACTTTTGGGGGGGCGGGAGGGGGTCTTTCTAGATCAGGTTGTTCGTTCTCCTTCGTCATCCATTCGGGTGTATTTGTTAGTTCAAGAGTCAGTCTGTCGTGGATGGAGGTGACTTTTTTTTAACCAAAATCCATGTATCCAATCATGGCCTGGCGTTTTCCAATTTGCTACTTGGGTGTCACTCTCATTGATTCCATCTTTTATCGTCTCAGGGCTTTCTTCGAGTCATACTCTATACGTTTTATTAATATTTTGTATAGTAAGTCAATAATGTTAAAAAAGACAAGAAGATAAATAACTTTTGAATAGTCACTACACGTACTCTTTCTCTCTCTCCCCACCGTGGCGTAGTGGTAAACGTATTGGACTGTGACATCGTTGTAAGCGAGTTCGAACTCTAGTCACGCTATTGCGTTGACGGTTGGACTAATACCCAAGAGAGAGTTATTAACCCCGTTATTCCCCCAACTATTGATTCAATAGTACCACTACTGTTCTTCTAAAAGTTTTGCCTTGATGTTGAATAACTTACGAAGGTTGATATGCCATTAGAACTGAACTAACTCTTTAGTGTGACAAAGGGAGCGAAGCGTAAGAGAATTAACCATATTTACCAACCCCTCAGCTCGGGCAGGATATGACACAAGGTCAATTTTTAAGCGGAGTTTAACAGGTTTGAATTCAAAGTTTTCCTTCTCCTAGACTAGTTGCCTCAACAAGGCTGAAGAACCTAGTCTGCCCTACTATTTACCCGTTGCTGGAGGGAGAATATTTGGATCCATACCTTTCCCAAGGGTATTAGTGCTATGTGAAATGCAATCAGTCAGGTCCAGGATTTGAACTCGTGTCGCCGTGTCCATTTCCTTTGACGATAACCATTACACCACGGGCACCTCCTCTAAGAGAATTAACAAATTCACAATGATCGCCCTGTTAGCGGGGATTAGAATACGCTGATTATATCCCCTTCCGAGGAGTAAAATCCCCCTCCCCCTAAAAAAAAACTGATTTGAGCATGACAAAAAACTGAATATGGTGCGGAGACGATTTGGAGATTCGGGGTGTTTAGCGTATCCCTTCATCACTATTACTCCCAGGTCCACTCTGAACCTGTGTGGTTGTACCTGTTAAGGTACCAACTAATGATCAAAAAGATCTGGTTGGAAATTATCTGATAGGATGTGAATACTTGATTATTTTGGTTTGGTTTTATAGCTTCTTTTTTTCTACGTATATATTAAGTATATTATTTCTAAGCGCATTTTGTAGATAACATTTTTAAACGAACTTGAACTAATTTTTTTTGCACACAGTTAAATAGTATCACATTTTTATGTAATACGAATAATTCTATTTACTATTAATCATTTGTTTTCACATAGTTAAATGTTTTCAAGTATTGCTTTTTAACACTAACAATTCAATTAAATATCAATCATTTGTTTACACAAAATAAAATGGTAAACAGTTCTTTTTCAAACAATTCAGTTCAGCATAAGTCAACAAAGCTAGATAGTTACAAGTATTCCTATGTATTGCTATGTATCACTAACAATTCAATTAAACATCAGTCATTTGTTTATATACAGTTAAATGATCAAATAGTTCTATTTCAAGCAATTCAGTTTAGCATAAGTCGTTTGTTTGCACTCAGTTTCAAACAGTTGTTTTTGACCCATAGATAGGACCCTATTAGGTGCTACTACTCCGGTACAGAGTGGACCTGAGAACGATGACAATGAATAGGTACGTCGCGTTTCCCTAAAGCTCCAGCATTACTGTAGCCTCACCATCAGATTGTTTCGTGCCATATTCAGGACACTCGTTTTGGAAGTATTACCCCTCTGCAGAGATGCAGTCGGGATATTCTAAAGCCCCAACCGACTAAGCCGAAATACTTGATTCTATAAAACTGTAAATTATTTGTATTAAGAATAAAAACTAAAACTTGAAACCATATAATTGTAGAAAATGATAATTTTTTAAGGGTAATAATTACTTGAAACTATTACTTGAAGAATTATTAGAATGAGATAGGAATACTTAAAACCATACAGCTGTGAGCAAATTATTTGTATTAGGTAAGAGTTATTGATATTATGTACGGGCAAAAAAAAAAACAAAAAAAAAAACACCACAACACAAAAATATAAATATACATGAACAATGAACACTATTCTCAACCTTCTATTCATGAAATAACCCTAGACGTGTTGATATGCCATTAAGATTAATCATTCAGTGAACCAAATTTGCAATGGCATAACTAAGGAAATAATGCAACGGAAGAAATATACTGAGCGTGGTTAACCGCGTTGGAATGGAATGGGAGGTTAGAGTTCAAATCCTGAACGAAGTTGTGTGTGTTTCATTCTCCTTGTGAAAGGCATGGATTCATCTGTTATTCCTCCAACGTTAATCAGGCAACCAGTCTAGGAGAAAGAAAACTTGGAAATCAAACGAGTTGTTATCAACTTGTACTATTAGCACGGATTCCCTTGACTCTCTCTCTCACTATCTGTCCCTATCTGCTATCGCTTTTGGCAGGTTTTCTAGATTAAATCCATTGTTCGTTCAGAACTGATGAATGTCACTCTTTCCTAGTTGGCCAATACTAGTATGACAATGTGTAACCTTTAAAATTAGGAGACTATTTTACGTACCGACCCATAGGACAAGTGGGTAGAGTGTTCGTCAATAGCCCGGGAAAAATGGGTTTCAATTCCAGTCATATCAAAGACAAAAATGGTACTTGATGCCACCTTGCTTAACACTCAGCATTATAAGATAGGAATCAAGGGTAAAGTGGAGCAATCCAGGGAAAGGAGTAGCGCCCTCTCCTACATCTCGATGTAGTAGCTAATTAAAAGAGAGTCATCGGGTTGCCCTATTACGGTCGCCAACTTTACTTTTACTTTATTTCACATACCTCGGTAGCAATGTCTCATCTATTGAAAGCAATGTCAGCATACGCATTGGAACGGCATGGACTGCAATTGACAGGTTACGAACCATATAAAAACTGACCTCTCTGATAAAATAAAGCAGGAACTCTTCCAAGCTGATATCGTAATAGTACTACTGTATGGCTGTGCCACCTGGGCTTGGAGAAAAAACTTGATGGGAACTAAACAAGAATGCTGAGAGATCTTTTAACCAAGTCCTGGAAGCAGTGCCTCTCAGAACAACCAATGTACGTCCACTTACTTTCTATCTCTCAAAATAGGGCATTGTTTTTAAAGCAGGGACAAACTCATAAGCAACGTTCACCTGTGGACTTCTACACATGGAAACAAGTTGTACTACATTTAAAATACGAGAATCATTAAATAAGCTTCCAGACTTTTTTCGTATGGGCACTTTTATTGATAGTATACACATGAAACTCTTGTCCTCTTCGAAGTAATCTTCCCCGGCTGCAATGCACTTGTTGTACCGTTCCAACAACTTCTGGAACGCCCCATCGAAGTCCTCTTGTGTGAGCGTGTCAATGACCTTCGTCACAGCCTCTTTCATCTCCTCAATTGTCTCATAACGACAGCCTCTGAGCTTAGGAAATAACCAAAAGTCACAGGGAGCAAGGTCTGGACTATCGGGACGGTGACGAACTGTCTTGATGCCCAGCTTGGTCAAATAGTCTGTGACAAGGATGGAGTTGTGGACTGGTGCATTGTTCTCGTGGAAATGCCACTGACCCGATGTGAAGAGTGCAGGCCTCTTCCGACGGAATCTCTGCCTGAACTCCCTTAAAACCTCAACATAGTAACCCTAACCCTAACCATTTGGCCAATTAACTCTGGTGTATTGACTTCCTTACTCCTCTCACACCTCTCATCACCCCTCACAGACTCCCTGGCTTCCTTGAATCTCTTATGCCACTCAAAAACTGATGCTCAATTCATGCAAGATGGTCGAAAAGCAGTCTGAAGCATTCCATACGTTTCTGTGGCATCATTTTTTCCAAGTTTAAAACACAATTTTATTGCATATCGTTCTTCTAAAGTGTCCTCATGTCCAGATTGCATTTTTGAAATTCACCAGCTGTGACAATCAGGCTTTAGTAGGGTGTATTCCAATTGCTGCTGTAGCTGTTGATTTGAACCTGAAATCATAAAAATTAGTCAGTCATCTCATAAAGTGTATAGCAATAACATAGTGAATTTTCAAGAGTCTACGACAATTTTAAATGCCCGTACAAAAAAGTCAGGAAACTTATTGAAAACACCACGTATTAGCCTAGAGTCACATGCAGCTCGTGGCAAAGTGGGGTTAGGTAAATACATACACTGAAATGTTGCCTGTGGAGGCGCCTGTGCTGTAATGGTTATCGTCGAAGAAAATGGACACAATGAACCAAGTTCAAAATCCTGGATGAAGCTGTTGCTTTTCACGGAGCCCTAATACACTTGGAAAAAGTATGAGTCAAATTATTCTCCCTCCAGCTATGGGTAAATAGTTGGGTAAACTAGGTTCGTTAGCCTTGGTTAGGCAACCAGTCTAGGAGAACGAAAATATTGAAATCAGAACTGTTAAACTCCGCTTAAAAATTCACCTTGTGTCACACGTTGCCAGTGTGGAGGGGTTTTTAAATACATACATTAAAACTTTGCCATATTTCATTGGGAACTATTTCTTGAAAAATAAAGAAAAGAATTCCCCCAAAATATAAATATTTTTCTTTGATTAAAAAAACTACAATTTTTAAAAATTTAATTTACGATAAACCAAACTTATACGAGGGTAGGCTGAAAAGTTTATCGACTGAAATGGTCATATGATGACATCATATCTGTTGTTGATCACTTTTTTTTACCAGCAGCACCGATGGAAGAAGTGTGTGGACCGTGAGGGAAACTATGTTGAAAAGTAAAGCTCGTTTGATCACATTCCCTAAGAGTATATTGGTCAGCCTATGAACTTTTCAGCCGACCCTCGAATCGAGGTAAGAAAGAAAACTTTGGTACTGGAATAAACGTCAAAATATTCGAAAAATAAAATTTATTTTGATAAATACTAATTTCTTAATTACATTTCTAATTAATTATTTTATCTTTTATTTTATCTATTCGTCATTTATTATGAACTAGATTTAATTTATTAGATTTATTTCGACAAAAATTCGAGGTAAATGATATATCTGTAACAATCCATCTACGAATACATTTTAAAGAATAGTTAATTCGTTATAATTGTTTCCCAGGAAGGTGAATAAATAACATCGGATGGTGAAGCTCTAGTTCTAGAGCCCTGAGGAGTATAGAGACCCCTTCATTGCAATACTTGTCAGGGCAATTCACACCCAGAGAGGAAGTAACTATTAGAATCCAATCTATGGGCCAAATAGAACAATTCAAAAATTAGTTGAACTAGTTATATTACATTGAAATAATTGATATCATATAACTGCGTGTAAATTGTATTAAGAATAGTTACTTAAAACCATGATTATTTATTAAGGATTATTTTACTCATTTGAGAGTTTTTCACACCAGTGTTAACTATTGGTTTTCCACGAAAGTCTGGGTGACTACAAATCTCCTCAAGTCTCCAGGACTCTTCATAGTATTCTGGCCGATCTTAATAATGTTATAGTCTGGATGGTCCCCACTCGTCCTCTTATTTTCAAGTCCTCCAGTCCCTTTATCAATCCTTTGGTGACTGTACCGAGTGCATCAATTACAACGGGTATCACCGTCACTTTCGTGTTCCACGGCTTTTTCAGTTCTTTAGCAAGGTCGAGGAATTTATCTCTATTCTCGCTATCTTTCAGTTTTACCCGATGTTCAGCTGGAATGACAAAATCCAGCATTTGGCAGGTTCTCTTTTTTTTGTTGACTATCACTGGGTCTGGTTGTCTGGCTGAGATTTGACGGTCTGTTTGTAATTCAAAATCCCAAAACATTTTGTGCGCCTCATTTTTGGGACGGATTCTGGGTTGTGCATATACCACTTGTTCGTATGGTCAAATTTAAACTTCCTGCACAATTCTCAGTGGATCCCCTTCCGCATCCAGTCGAATCTAGTTTTATACTCTTTTCGCCTTAATTTACTGCATTCGCTTAATATGTATTTGATCGTTTCGTCTCGATCACCCACATCTGCTATATGGTTGCGTCTGGTATCAACTATTTAGTTGCGTCTTGTATCAGATATTTTGTTGCATCACAGTAAATTAAGGCGTACAAGTCAACCTTTTAAGCCAGAACAAATCACTCAAAACTAGGATCGACTTATACAGCGGGGTGAAATTCCGAACCATTTCCACTGGTTGACCACTCTGTTATTAAAGATCTGAATTTTCTTCCTGTTGTATAAGTCGGCTCCTTAGTTTTGTTGTGATTTTTCCAGCTTAAAAGATCGACTTTCACGGTGCAATTTACGTTAGTTAAATGAAACCATATTAAATATGCGCAAACAAATGTTTGTAAAGAAAAATTGATAACAAGGTAATCCAAGTAGAAGGAGAGATTTATTGAGAAGCAAAGTCGACGCTATAGCGTTTCGGTTCTAATGAACCATCATCAGGACTATGAGGGGGGATATTAGTGATTTTAAATCAACGATGAATGTTTAAAAATGCAAAATACAAAAACTTTGAGGAAATTTGTATAACAAGAAAAAGTTGGCCATTTAATTAGTGAATCATCGTTTGTTGTTTTAAATTACGTTATTTGACTAATTAGAAATATTGTGTAGAATTTATGTTCCGTTTGTTATCAAATAAGAGTAGTTACTAGAAGCCATATGATTGTGCATAAATTATTAAAATTGGATAGGAATACTTGAAACCTTATTATCGAATATACATTATTATTATCAAATAATGTTCGAAACCATACAACTATGAGTAAATTATTTCTATTAGATAGAAATACTTCATATATAACTGTGTGTAATAAAACTCTACAAAAAAAACACGTAAATATAAACATACTTTGTAAGCGATTCTTTAAATTTTAAGCACAAAACATACCGATAAAATCAATACTTCAATCTGCTACCCAATTGTCATAGTGACTTTGGGTACTCATACTTAGATAAGTAAAATAATAAGGACGAAGATACGTCTGGTACAAGATTGTTAATATGCGCGATGAAATACATCATCACCATCATCATCATCGTCTCGTAGAAATCAAAGGATTTCAGATGCGTTTTATGTGATCTCTTCATTATGCTAATGTACTTCCTCCATCACCTATACCGCAATATGTTTAGTTGTTTGATATTCATTAAACCAACAATCTTGTGTTGCCTTGATGTCGGCTTTGTTGGACTGACATCTGTTTGGACATATTTTCTTCTCGTGCCTTCAATCTGTTTTCGTCACTGGCATATTAAGGATAGGCTTGCTATCTCCAGCAATTCATCTAAGAATATCTAACTACGATTAAAATCCACCCACAATAATTCATTTTCCATATACAAATTATCTATAAGTACTCCTACTTAAAAAGCGAAGTAAGAGTAACCCAAAGCTGAACATTTTAGACTTTTTTTGTGCAGATATCAGAGGGGAACAAAAAAGTTTCAGTTGACAGCCCCAAATAAAAAAGATATTTTGTCCAGTCGGCTGGGGCTGTAGAATTCCTCGTCTGCATCCCTAGTAAGTTACCCTCTCCAACGAGTGTCTGGATTATGAAATGAAACCATCTGATAGCAAGGCACTACTCCTGAAGCTCTGGTGAATGTGGATTACCCCTCCATTGCCATTGGTCCAAGGTCTACTCTGGCCCGGAGCGGTATCACCAGATTGGGTCCTATCTATGGATCAAATAGAACTATTTGACATCTAAACTGTGTATTTATGATAAATTGAATTGTTAGAAATAGGACTGTTTAATCGTTTAACCGTGAGTAATTAAATGACTGATGTTTAATAGAATTATTAGTGATACATAGCAATACTTAGAACCATTTAACTGTCTGCATATGAATGAACAATGTTGAATAGAATTATTAGTGTTAATTAGCAATACTTGAAAGTCGGTGCGCCTAAATTGAATTATTGATATTACCTAGAAAAACTTGCAACCATTTACTGTGTGCAGATGAATGAATAATATTGAATAGAATAATTAGTGTTAAATAACATAACTTATAATCACTTCACTATGTACAAACAAATGATTAATACTGAATACAATTATTAGCGTTAGATAGCAATAATTGAAATCATTTAACTGTGTAGAAACAATAGCACTACTATAGCGCAAACAAATTAGCTCTAACTTTTTAAATAGAGTTACCTACAAACTATGTGTGCAAATAAATGACTGATGTAATACTAATAGTTATATGGTTTCGAGTTATTTAATGATAGAAATTTCTTTGTACTCTGCTATATTGAGATGGAGTCATCGTGGTATGGTAGCTTACAAGTTGGACTGTAATATCGTAGTAAGCAAGTTCAAAATCGAGTCACGCTATTACGATCATTTTTGGACTAATGCCCTTGGGAAAGGTTCGAACCCTTTTATCCCAGTAATTGAGGGCAAACAAATGACTTATGCTAAGTTAAATTTTTACCTTTAAGTGTTTTCGGACTATTGTCTTCATTGTTATTTCCTTAACGTTTCGGCCGATATGTCCTCAGGATGGTTGTCTCCTTAGAAGCTTAGAGAACCAACGCCTATAACCGTTACGCTATGTGTCCTGCTGGACGATAGTAACATTATTCTTCTTCTACAAGAATGAATTTCATTATCACACCGTGTCAGAAAGGACAATGAAGGGGTATTTCACCACTCCAGAGATCATCAGAATTGAAGTTTTACCATAAGATGCGTTTAAGTCTCATACCCAAGACCCTCCATTTTTTGCGGGGGACAGAGTCTTACTCTTCTGTAGGGGATAAGGTCAGCGTCTACTGAACCCCACCCTCAAGGTTTATAAGTAATCTGAGATACTTGCACAAGACTAAACAACATATAGTAAAGTTTACACAAGACAGACAAACTCTCTACTATCAATTAATATAGATAAATGTTATCGTCGTAGGAAATGGGTACGGTGACACGAGTTCAACTCCTGGACCAGACTAATTGCATTTCACATTGTACTAATACCCTTGGGAAAGGTATTGTTGTATTTTGACCTTCGACCCGGCCAAAATTGCCATTCCAAGGTGATGCACCGGAAGGAAGTGACACATTCTAATGGCAGTTATGAGAGGAAATCGCGTGGGCGGAAATTGGCTAATAAAATGGGACAAGCTAAAATTCCCATGGTAAACCCATAGACTGATGCACCGGAAGAGAGTGACCTGTGAACTGCATGACAGTTATTTCTGCTTGATGACGATCTAACATGCCATTCCAAAGATCGAGTAGGCGATTGAGTGGGCGTTGAAGTATTATATAACTCAGTCAAGACAGAAGTCAGCCAGTTGGAGTTATAGACGAGATGTGGTAGGGAAAGCCACGCCAGGTCGAAGGGGCCCTCGGGGCCCCTGATTGAGTTGGGGTCCAGAGAAGTTGCTGATAAGATGTGGTAGGGAAAGCCACTCCCAGCCGAAGGGGCCCTCGGGACCCCCGATGGTGTAAGGAGACCTGTTGGTGACAAGATGTGGTAGAGAAAGCCCGCACCCAGCAGAGTGGGCCTCTGGGCCTCCAGTTGAGCATCAGGAGAACAAGAAAGACACAACGCTGACGTCCATAAGAGTGGGGGTCAATATATTGCAGTTCTGTTCAGTCTCCAACTCCCTCTCACAGTAGAACCCCACACAACCCTTTCGGACCTTGCAAATAAATTGAGAGGTATAAATTTTCTAAAGAAGTCTTCACTCGTTCGTTATTCATTGCGTCGGTTGTATTCCGCATATATATGTATTATGTGTTTGTATAGTTAATCATGGTCATGGCTATTGAGTGGTTATACAAGAGTATGAATCCAATTATTCTCCCTCCAGCTATGGGTAAATAGTAGGACAGACTGGGTCCTTCAGCTTTGGTGAGGAAACTAGTCAAGTAGAAGGAAAACTCTTAATTCAAACCTGTTAAACTCCGCTTAAAAATTGACAGTGTGTCATATCCTGCCCGAGTGGAGGGGTTGGGTAAATATGAATATAGGTAAATGTATCCTTTGAATTCAGAGATGTTTTTCAGCCCAATCGGTTGGGGCGGTAGTATTCACCCCAACGAGTGTCCTGGATATGACATTAAAAAATCCAATTGTGACTCCAGCCTGGGAGGTTTGGGGAATGTAGAGTACCCTTTCATTGCCATCGCTCCCATGTCCACCTGATAATACCTGATAGGGTCCTATCTATGGGTCAAATAGTACTGTTTGACTATTTAAATCGAGGGCAGACAAATGACTTATGCTAAGTTAAATTTTTATCTTTAAGTGTTTTCGGACTATTGTCTTTATTGTTATTTCCATAACGTTTCGGCCGATATGTCCTCAGGATGGTTGTCTCCTTAGAAGCTTAGAGAACCAACACTTATAACCGTTACGCTATGTGTCCTGCTGGACGATTCAGAGTGAATTTTGGGGACTTATAAACTTAATGTTCTTACTTGACAAGGATTACTACTATTATGTATGATTTTTACCTGTGCCCATATTCGGATTTAAACATTTTTTTCATCTAGCCTTTTTAATTATAGGCTCCCATATTGTATTCAACTCTATACTTGGTCTACAGAGCAGGTCATTGTGGCCCAACATATGTGCTGATTCCTTAAGGCAGGTGAGATTGAAAAGTCGGGTATGGGGGACCATATATGGAAGGAAAAGGGAAACCATCTGCCCTTAAGGGATAAAGTTGAAATAATTGATAGGGCCGAACATTGGAGGAAGGTTCCCGAGTTAGACAAACACCTGAAGAAGGCCGAAACGTTGTGGAGATAACAATAAAGATGAAGACAATAGTCCCAAAACCCTTAATGATAAAAATCATCAAGGTTCGTCCCAGAAATTTAGGCAAGTAAATTAAATTGTTTGAAATAGAACTGTTTCATTTAGCAGTGTGTAAATAAATGACTGATGTTTAATTGAATTGTTAGTAATATATAGGAATACTATGTACAAAAAATGAACTCGAACACGTTTAAAAATATCAACAAAATTTATTTTTAAATCATATATATTTGATTATATATGTATAAAAATAGATTTGGCATTAAATAACCTACAATGGTTAACGTGGCATAACCCCAAACCAAACCAATCAACTTGTTTACGAATGATGTATACTTATATTCGTATAAACTGGATTTGACGTTAAATAACCTACCAAGGTTGTTATGCCTTAAAACACAACCAACCAACCAACCAACCAACCAACCAAAAATGCTTTAATGAGCTACACAAATAAGTAAATATCCTTTCTGTGATTTAGCAGTTAGCAGGATTTTCTTTCATAACGATATTTCAAAGGTTTGTTTTAATGGTATATGTTTGGCAATAAAAACGATAAAGATATTAACTGTGCTCATTTGTGTGTCGATTGATAAGAGGGGGTGCCAAGCATGACATTTTATTTCTTACATCTTTTGTTAAATAGCATTTTATTTAAATGTAATATATATATATATATATATATATATATATAAAGAAAAACACACACACACACACACACACACACACGCACACACACTAGTCCTCATAAGAGAAAAATGATTTGGAAAAAACTGTCACTTTCTTTGTTGTTAATCTAAACTGCCTCCATTTTAAAATGCGCGGGGTTCTCAGAAAGTAATGTTTTTTGCACGGAAACTTCTGAAGATAACCAAAAGATAACAGCATTGGATAGAGCGAGTTTTCTTCTGCGAAATACTATTTTTACACATTTTACCACCGGTCATACATTTTCGTAGATATCGACCTCAGAAGGGGCACTCTGAAAAACGTTCTCCTAGAGTTCAGTTTTTTCTCGGACCAATTCGCGAGGGTGAACTGATTGACATGGTTTTCTTTTTGAAAGTTGACAGTCGAGTTTAACATGGGTTGTCACTCACAGCGCTATCATCTGTGCCGAAAACATTGACCACCGCCTAACAATGCTTATATCAATTGTTATTGAAAATAAAAGAATGGGTAACTGCCATACCACCAACATCCAGCTCTCATGTTCTGAGGCAACACACAATAATAGACGACATTACTTTCGGAATTCCTGTTTGTTGAAGTTTCTGTGGAAATAAATAAAGTGTTTTACTTTTGAAGTGATCTTCTTATGACTGTGACATCTTGATTATCGCTGTTAAAAAGGGATTGCAATTGGCGTAGAATAGATTTAAAAAATAAGAGCTTTGTTCCTAAAAACTTGCCCAATCCGACAATGTTATTGCGTTCTCTGTATCTGATGTAGTCTCGTTATTGTCGGTCTACTTACATTTTTATCCGCTAAGATGGAAACAGAAATCGCATCAGGTTTCCAGGATACGATGAAGTGTGAAGTCATCCCTCTGTTACCATTATTTCCAGAACTACTCTGACCTTGCAGTTAAGATCCCATCGATGGGTGAAATAAATCTTTTTGAAAATTGTGGTCTTGCGGGGTCTTGAAGAAAGTCAGAAGTGACAAAGACGAGAGGAAGAGATGAGAACAAGTTTATCTTAAGCGAGGAAAAACTCAGACATGTGTTCACAGAGAAATACCATTCGTTTTTACTATTGGTGTTGCAGCCAATAGTAAAAGTTTGAACAGGTTTAAAAAAGAGAAGACGTGAAAAAGTATTCTCAAGTCGATGAAGAAAATATCTATTGTTTAACAAATACGATGTCGGGATTTATTTCGCTAGCTTCGAAATCTTGGTAGTTACTTGTCGCTCTGATAGAAGCTAATTGCCCTGGCCCTTTTCAGAATTCCTTTACTTTTGTATATGACATGAAACCACTGAAGTGAAGAACGAACTGGAGAAAGGTAATGTGAGGGAGGTAAGGAGATTAGAACATATGTATTGCCTGACTCAAAGCAAGGGCTATAAAGGGTTGTGCAACACAAGTAACTGTGCACAAATTATTTGTATCAAATTTTAGAATTAAATAAGCCGAAAGGGTTTGATATGCCGTTCAACAAATAAATCAACTTAGGGTAGAAAAACGAGCACAAAGATATTTAAAAGTAGTATCGATCTGAAGTTTTGGGCCGTTAGTCTTTCATAGAGGGTAGTAATTGAAATTATTTTATCTCAAATGAATCATCGCAGAAGTGTTTTTTCGAACTGATGACTCCAGAGATTGCTTTGTCAAAATCAAATTTAGAAGACGTTCACGTAATCTGTATACTTTCTAGATTTAATATAATTTATTAAGCTTGAATTTGTTGGGCAAAAGGCCAGAAATATAAGGTACCTAGTGAACTTTGAACACGCAAGCAATTGTCTGCCACTTCACTTATTATCATATTCTTTCTCATTCCCCATTATAGATGATTCTGAGGTTTATAGCACACTTACTCTGTCTATAGAAGACAAAAACAATATCGCTCAAACTAGTTTTGACGTTGTATCAGCGTTAGGAAAAAAAGATTTTTCGAAAAAAAGATGTTTAAAAAGATTTTAAAATAGTTTTTTTTTAATGTTATAAGAGAAGCGATGAAACAAATGAAAGCTATGACATAATGATTAATAATTCTCGAGCTAACGTGGTCTGCTTGCTGGCTGATTGGTATGATACTATCATCATCATATCGTGCTGGCAGCACTGTCTAACGTAAAGTTGGGCGGTTTTCGATCTCAGCTTCAAGCGTCCTACGTGTCTAGCCACACTGAAGAGTTGTGATACAACGAAACAGCCTGTCTGTGTAGTACTATATATATATTACTAGGATGCGCTAGTGGTGTAATGGTTATCGTCGTTGAAAATGACACGCTGTCTTGAGTTCAAATCCTGGACGAGATTGTTTGTTTTTCACCAAGCATTGATACTCTTGGGAAAGGTATATATCCGACTATTCTGCCTTCAGCAGTGGGTAAATAGTGAGGCAGATTGGGTCTTTAAATTTGGTATAGCAACCAGTCTAGAAGAAGGAAAGTGCGAACTCAAGCCTGTTGAACTCTGCTTAGAATTTAACCTTGTGTCACATCCAGCAAATGCGAAGGGGTGGGTGGTAAATATATTCTATATATGATATTGAACGTGGACTGTGAAATATGTTCAAATGTATCTGCTGTAAACCCCCTTTAAGTTTCTACATTTTTAACCGGGTCTTTTCATAATTACATAGAGAACCATCAAACGAAATGATTTTGACTTATTTAGGTCAATAAATAGACCAAAATGTTTACATCTATTTTTATTCATATATATATATATATATATATATATATAAATGAAATGAAGATCACGCATCTTCTGACGTTCTTATAAGTAAAATTTAATGTATCAACAAAGATATAATCATCTGATGAAACTGATAAAGCTATATATATATATATATATATATATATATATATATATATATATATATATATTACAAATTAAGGTAGGTAGAGAGAGAGAGAGAGAGAGAGAGAGAGAGACGGAGAGAGAGAGAGACGGAGAGAGAGAGATTAATCATGATATTGAATTCTATTTTCAAATGTCATGTGTAATGAAAAATCTTCATTTAACTCATCGACACGCCTCCTGGTTGATTTCATTGTCCGTTGTATCTTTGCAATTCGTCAGTTTTTTAAAACAATTTTGAGATTTTTTTTTACATTCACCGAACAACGACCTAATATCGAAAGTAGTTGCGAAAAATGAAAAAGTATATATATATATATATATATATATATATATATATGTATATATATATTAATTTGTTTGCCTTATTTTTTTGGTTCATCTCAAGGCACACACGCACGCGCGCGCATGCGTACGCACAGAGACAAACACACACACACACACACACATATATATACACAAATACATATATATATATATATAAATATATGGCGTCAGAGATATTGCTTTAAGATCTGAAATAATTTTACTTATGTATATACGTGTGTGTGGTGTGAGTGCGTGTGAGAGAGAGAGATGGGAGAAAGTGTGTGTGTGTGTGTGTGTGAGAGAGAGAAAGATAGAGAGGAAGAGTGTGTGTGTGGTGTGTGTGAGAGAGAAAAATAGAGAGGAAGTTAGTGTATGCGTATGTGTGTGTGTGTGTGTGTGTGTACCAACCAAATATATAAAGACTAGAACATTTTGTATTTTTATCTTAATATCAATTTTAACGTATATGGTTCAGACATATTAATATAATGATTAAATAATTGTATATAAATATAATTAATACAACCATTAATATAATGTTTAAAGATATTAATATCCAGTTAATTTGCCTAAAATATCACAGTCAGATAATTTAAGAACACTTTACTTATCTGCACGCGTATTTGTGTATGCGTGTGTGCACTAGCTGTATCCATGGAAATTTCACGGAATACATACATCCTGAACTGGCGCCTTTAGCGGTTTCTGGTTGGCTTGCAGGGAAATTAAACGAGAGTAGATCTCCATAAATTCCAAGCACCCTTCTAATTATTATTATTATTATTATTATTTACTCCTTGGGGAGTTTTCACACTAGCGTTACGTGATGATTTCTCACAGAAGGTTGAGTGACAGCAAGTCTCCTTAAGTCTCCTGGACTCTTATTATTCTGGCCGATTTTACCAATGCCGTAGTCTCTACTAATACATTTGTTTCCAAGTCTTCCAGTCCCTTTATTAATCCAAAGTGCACCAACGAAAATTGGTATCCTCGTCATATTCATGTTCCATATTCTTTTTTATAATTTTAGTCTGTGGTCTGCCGGGATGGCAAAGTCCACTATTCCGCAAGGTCTTGTCAGGCCGAGATTAAGTGATCTGTTTGTATCTCGGTGTAGGAGCTAAAGAAAAGAGAGCCGTTGGGTCTTCCTCGACTACGGTCGCCAACTTTACTTATGTAAGTAAGTTGGCCGACCGTAGTCGAGGGCGACCCGATGGCACTCTTTTCAATATCTACAACACTTAGATGTAGGGAAGGGCAGTACTCTTTTTTACGGATTGTTCCGCTTACTCTTGATCCGTTCCATACAATACTCAGTATTAAGCAACGATGCATCAAGTACGATTTGTTGAGTCTTTGGTATGACTTGACTTGGGATTGAACCCTGGTCTTCCGGACCATTGGCCCGATATATATATATATATATATATATATATATATATATATATATCCATTGGTCTAATGAGTAGAGTGTTCGCCAGTGGTCCGGGAGACCAGGGTTCAATCCCAAGTCAAGTCATACCAATATATATATATATATATATATATATATTAATCTTTCCGGTGATTTTGAAAATTTGTGACCTCTGTAAATTTCCTAAGTATGTGGTTGAGTGGCCAATGGGAAGCCTTACTCTATTTTGATACACAAGTTGTATGGTGTGCTCAGAGGTAATCGAACTGACTAATAATGATCTACTACCCTAGCTTCATACCGGTCCATTGGTTCAAGTGTGTAGAGTGTTTACGAATGGCCCGGGAGACGGGGTTTCAATCCTAGGTCAAGTCATACCAAAAACTAGAAAATGGTACTTGACGCCTCCTTGCTTAACACCCAGTATTATAAGGTAGAAATCAAGGGGAAAGTGGAGCAATCCAGGAAAATAAGTTGCGTCCACCCCAACACTTCGGTGTAGTAGTGAATGAAAGAGTAACCTTCGGGTCACCATCGACTATGGTCGCTAATACACCGGTTTTGCACAAGGCCAGAAGTATTTGATACTCAGGATCGAACTCACTAGTGAGTAGCAATGATTCTTTGAAACTAACTTGTTAAACATGAAACGACAGATGGTCCAGTCGGCTAGAACTGTAAAATACACCGATTGCATCTTTGCAGAAGGGTAAATCTCCCCAAAATAAAACGTGGCATTGAGGCTAAACTAAATTGTTTTAACTAGAACTGTTTTTGACATTTAAACTCTACTTATGTGAAACTGTTTGAAATAGAACTGTTAATATGTATAAAATGGATCTTGCATTAAATAACCTACAATGGTTGATGTGCCATAAAATCAAACCAAACCAATTAAACAACAGAGAGATGTTTCTTTCCAAAGAATCTATGGAAGATTGTTGTCGTTGAATTAAAATACTCAATATTATAAAAAATAGGGTTCACAAATACACACACACAGATACACATATTATTGAGAGTATCCAAAAACAATCTTCGATTTCCATTACTCATAACTTAAAAACTTTTTGGTGATATGGTTATAAATATGGTGATATCACATACATTGACTCAAAATATTTGTCTTATCCCTGTGTTTCTGTGCTCATCCTCTCTCTCTCTCTCTCTCTCTCTCTCTATATATATATATATATATATATATATATATATATATATAAGCATTTTGAAGTTTCATTTGCTTTAACTGAACATTGATATCATCGAGTTTGTAATTTTAAAAAGGAAACATAGCTAACACGCAGGGCAGCAAAATAGTACTAAACGAGTTCGAACTCCAGTTGGGCTGTTACGTTCACTTTCGGACTAATACCCTTTCTTATACGAAGAACGCTACGCCACGCACCTCTATTCTACTAGTTGTAATAATATCAGCCTATACCTCTGTTAATGCTACACGTATCGATGGTATGCGCTGTGAACAAACCGATGAAATTCTTCACACATGGAAACCCGGGGCCGTTCGTCTCCTTGGGGACTTTCACATGGCATCCATTGCTTGACATAAGTACTGACCCCCCCACTTCTCCAAGGTTTCAACTATGGCCCATTTTTTTTTTGCTGTCACGAGACAAGTTCTGGCGGCTTCTCTTAATAAAAATTGGATGAGAAAATAAACAAATAAAATTAGATAGAATAAAAATAACCTTTTGCCGTAATCTGATGAGTGTTGTTCGATGGAAATTAGAAGAGGATAGGAGGGGACGGCAAACGGCTTCAGGAGATAATATGAAGGGATTATAATTGAAAGAAAAAAGAAGAGAAAGTGGACTAAACGGGAGATAGATAGATAGATAGATAGATTTCGGGAAAACTTTTAGAAACTGGGTGAGAATCAGCAAGTTAAAAAAAAGAAGCGGAAATGAGAAATACGTAAAAAAAAACAACGTAAAAATACATTTAAAAAAAGGGAGAAAAATAATTTAAAAAGAAAGAGGAAATGAAGAAGTTCAAAAAATAAAAGATTTTACAAAAAGTAAATTTGAGAAAGCTGAGGAAAGAAGTTTGTTTTATTTGATTGCATTTTATGGCATACCACCCATTTGGATTATCAAATGCCAAATCATATATATATATATATATGTGTGTGTGTGTGTGTGTGTGTGTGTGTGTGTGTGTGTGTGTGTGTGTGTGTGTGTGTGTGTGTGTGTGTGTGTGTGAGCAAATACTTTGTCGGTAACATTGTCTTAAAAAATCTGAGCTCATTTGCTTGCACACAGTTAAATGGTTCCAAGTATTGCTATTTTATTGCTTGTACACGGTTTAACGGTTTCAGGAATTGTTATTTATTGTTTATACACGGGTGAATGGTTTCAGGAATTATTATATATTGTTTGCACTCGGTTAAATGGTTTCAAGTATTGCTATTTGTTGTTTGCACCTGGTTAAATTACTTCAAGAATTGCTATTTATTGTTTTCAAACAGTAAAATGGTTGCGAGTATTGCTATTTAACACTAATAATTTTGTTTAGTATTAATCATTCGTTTGCACAAAATGAAATGGTTAAATAGTTCTATTTGACACATACATAAAACCCTAACAGGTACTCTCATTCCGTGTCAGAGTGGACCTGGGATTAAGAGCAATGAAGGAGTAATCCACATTCTCCAATTTTCCAGGACTGGAGTCTCACTATCAGATGCAGTTTGGTGTCATCTCTAAGAAACCGTTGGGAGTGCGGGTCATACCCCCTCTGTAAAATTTCAGTCGGCATAATCTACTGCCTCACACGACCTGACGAAAAAGAAGTTGTTTCGATAAAGATAAACGAATAAAAGAAAATTATAAAAATGGGATATTAAATAAGTGATAAAGAGTTGATGGAGAATAAAAGCTGAATACGTAGTGAGTCAAATAGAAAAGTAAAAGTTGAATATTTTGTGAGTCAAATAGAAAAGTAAAAGTTGAATATTTTGTGAGTCAAATAGAAAAGTAAAAGCAGAATACGTAGAAAGTCAAATAGAAAAGTAAAAGTTGAATACGTAGAAAGTCAAATAGAAAAGTAAAAGCTGAATATTTTGTGAGTCAAATAGAAAAGTAAAAGCAGAATACGTAGAAAGTCAAATAGAAAAGTAAAAGTTGAATACGTAGAAAGTCAAATAGAAAAGTAAAAGTTGAATACGTAGAAAGTCAAATAGAAAAGTAAAAGCTGAATATTTTGTGAGTCAAATAGAAAAGTAAAAGCAGAATACGTAGAAAGTCAAATAGAAAAGTAAAAGTTGAATACGTAGAAAGTCAAATAGAAAAGTAAAAGCTGAATATTTTGTGAGTCAAATAGAAAAGTAAAAGTTGAATACGTAGAAAGTCAAATAGAAAAGTAAAAGTTGAATATTTTGTGAGTCAAATAGAAAAGTAAAAGCAGAATACGTAGAAAGTCAAATAGAAAAGTAAAAGTTGAATACGTAGAAAATCAAATAGAAAAGTAAAAGCTGAATATTTTGTGTGTCAAATAGAAAAGTAAAAGCTGAATACGTAGTAAGTCAAATAGAAAAGTAAGAGAAGGAAAAAATAAGCCTGACTGCTCCACAAATTTTGTTTCCACGTGAAAAGCCGGGAGGCTTACGTGACTGTTGAAACGTAGAAAAAACATCAACTGTCATGCTTGCTAGGAGGCAATTCGTCATATTTTAATGGTTAGGAAGTTAGTCTTGCAGAACAATTATTACTGAATAGTGAGTTCGATCTCTAGGTGCCTCATAATTGTGGCATCGTGCTAAATCCAACTTACATGAGTCGGTTGGTTGGTTGGTTTGAATTGGGGTTTTTATGGTACATCAACCATTGTAGGTTATTAATACCAAATCCATTTTACACATATAAACAGTTTTATTTTGAACTATAGTTTTTGTTTACACTCAGTTATTTCTCAAAAACAGTTCTATTTCGAACAATACTGTTTAGCATAAGTATAATGTTCTATTTGATCCTTATAAGATGCTACCACTCCGGGCCACACCTGGCAATAAAAGGCTACTCCCCATTCATGAAGACTCCAGCATTACTGGAGCCTCAAAATCAGATCGTTTAGTATCATATCCAAGACACTCATTGGGGGAAGCCTTACCCCTCTGCAGAGAAGCAATCAGTATATTCTACACTTCCAGCTGACTGGGCAACCAATCTACAAGATTCGGTTGAAAAATGAAGAGATTGACCTAGCTACACTTATCGACTCTGACCAAATGACGTTTATTTTTCACCATCGTCCTCCTTATGATCCACAAACTTCTTTCATCGGTGTTGCAGAGCTTGAATCCCTTCAGTAAACAATAGACGCGTACTTTTCAGCGCACGTTCGTAGGCTTATACTTAAAAACTAAGTAAAAGAAACATGAGAAATGATGTACCAAGTGTGTTGAACTGTACGATGAATATGTGAAATAGCATTTCCTTCTCGGTCTGGCCAAGAACTTCTCACTACTCCCTTTTAACCAGATAAATAGATAAGTTGTCAAATACAGAGATACATATTTTTATGTGTAATTTTGAACTGCGAAACAAGATACGTAATTAGATGCTTTTTATACATACAGGAAATGGACACGATAAGTCGAGTTCAAATCCTGGACGAAGATATTTGTGTTTCACTTTGTGCCAATGACATTGGTAAAGGCATAAACCCGTGTATTCTTCCAACCAGCTATTGGTAGATTGTAGGGAAGACAGGGTTATTTAGCCTTGGTGTAGCAACCGGTCTTCAAAGAAAAATTGGGTAAATATATGCATACACACAGTACGAGTAAAAGGAGGCACTTGTTGAGTAAGTGTTACTCTCGTGGAAAATGAAATCGGTGACCCGGATTCAAAACCTGAACAAGGATGTTAGCGTTACAGACATGAGGTAGAGAACCCTTATTTAAGCTTTATTTAGCAGATAGCTATTTATTCAGTATCCAACAAGTACCAAAATGCGGCACAAGGCTGTTTGCACGAGGGAGCCGGCCGCAGGGTATAGCCCAGATATGCCCGGTAGCTCCAAAAATGCCTTAGACCTCGTCGGCATTCCCCGTAAAAAAAAGGTGCCGCGGGCACTTGGCGATAAACTAAACCCTGCTGAAATAGGTAGGAGCCTGGGAGAAAGCCCCCCCCCCCCGAAGCCCAAGGAGTGTCAATCTTAGCCGCGTGACATGAATGCTTGGCTTCCCCGGCACCCTTGTCGAGCGGCCTTGACCTATTAACCGAACACAGAAGACCAGGACAACACGCCCGATATATAAGTGTGGTCTTCTATATTCAGCATATATGAGTAGTTAGTATAAACAGGATTTACTTTTAAGTATGAACAGCCCATTTTATAACGAAAGGCAGGGGAGAAAGGAATGTTTATCACAGAGAAGCATGAATATTTATTAATAAATAGTTGGGCAGACTGGGATGGCAACTGATCTAGAAGTGTTGTAACCAAACAAAAGGTTACTGAATGATAAATAACCAAAACAGATGTTAGAAATAAAAATGAAAATTGTTATATCATTAACAATATACAATACTCGTCAGCGGCGAAAAGAAGGTAACCCACTGTTAGTCGTGAAATACTTAATCCCCATATTAGGCTATTTTGTCGTGCGCCCCAACAAACATGCGGGTACAGCAAAAGGCTTTTTTAAAGGTAGGTTCGGAAACAGGACCATAGTTCAGATACGCCCTTCAGCTCCAAAAATGCCTCGGGCACCGTCAGCATTTTCCTAAAAAAAAGGGTGCCTCAGGCGCCTGGCGATAAACCTAGCTCCTCCAAGGAGAGTTAGAGCCTGGGGGACAGCGCCCCCTGAGGCTCGCGGAGAGTCGACTGCATGACGTGAATACTGGGTTTCCCCAACACCTACGTCACACTGCCTCCACCGATTTGATTTGGTTTGGTTGTTTTAATGCCATATCAACCTTTGTAGGTTATTTAATGCTAAAACCATACTTCTACAAGAACAGTATTGGTAATATTTATCCAATAGCTAGGAGGATAAGGGGTTTATACCTTTCCCAAGAGTATTTGACCGAAAGTGAACGTAATAGCGCGAGGAGGGTTCGAACTCGTTTACTATGATTCCGCTGTCCATCGCTTTAACCATTACACCACGAGGACATCCACTGCCATGACCGAGTAACCGCCATCGTCAGACAGTCAGCATATTATGCTATTTGTCACGCGCCCCACCAAACGGGCAAGTATGGTACAAGGCTTTTTTAAGGTGGGTCCGAAAACAGGGCCATAGCCCAGACACGCCCGGCGGCTCCAAAAGTGCCTCGAGCCCCGTCGGCATTCCCCTAAAAAGGCACCAGGCGATAAACCTAGCCCCTTCGAAGAGGGTTAGAGCCTGAGGGGACGCTCCCCTGAGGCTCGTGGAGAGTCGGCAGCGTGAGGTGAAGGCTGGGTTTCCCTAGCACACACGTCAGGCAGCCTTGACCGAGTAAAAGCCGCCATCAGAGACAGTCAGCAAGTTACCCCATCTTACAATAGTGTCCAACGTAATATATGAGGAATGGGACTTGCCCATTAATGTTCATAGGTACGGTATATAAAAAGAAGGAAAACTCTGAATCTAAACCAGCTGTGCTCCGCTGAAAAATTGACCTTGGCTAAATTTCTTGCTAGCGAATATCGTATGATCAAGAAATTTGTTACGAACCTGTTTGCATACAGTGCACGAATAAAGAGATATAGAAATTCAAGGCTTTCTTTCGATGAATAGAAACTCGATTGAAAATTGAGATATTTCTTTAGTTTCTTCGATTTTTGATGGCATATCAACAGTCGTGGGTTATTTAATACCAGAGCCATCCTTTTAGACGAACAGTAGTGGTTTTATATAACCCATACCCAGGAAATAAATGGATTCATATCTTTCCCAAGAGTATTAAACCGAAAGTGAACGAAATCGCGCGAATGGAGTTCGAACTCGCTTACTACGACGTCGCAGTTCAGCACCTTTGTCACTACGCCATGGAAACTTACACCCCACCCACCCGTGGAAATTGAGATGTGTAAGCACCCACTTAAAAGTAGGGAAGAGTTAATCGAAACAATTGCCGCTCGAAATGAACTTAAAATATCGCTATTTTGCAAGCTGAAGCATCTAGGAAGGTGTACCACACCAGTTCTATGCTCTCCTTTTAAGTCAAATCACTTCGTTAAGCATCTCAACTGGGTCGAAAATGACTGGATTTCAAGAGAGTGCTATTCACGGACGAATGGAGGGTGATGCTTGATATCATCTAGGTATGCAAGATGGTTAATCTTTCCTTGTGATTCCGTAAATTTGTAGCTACCCTGTACATTTTGTAAACAAATGAATAAATGACATTTCCTCAGCAAATAACTGGCGAGAACGAGTTTTCCAACAAGATGCTTCTTTGGACTATCAACTCTGTTAGGGTTGGTCCTTCTGGTGTTAATTCCAGTTTTCCAATCTTAAGTTTGAGTGCCAGACTAATAGAAGGTTCAAATAATAATAATAATAATAATAATAATAATAATAATAATAATAATAATAATAAAAGAAAATCTGCAAAATTGTCGACTTTTCTGTCCCGTCTGACCACAGAATAAAACTGAAAGAATGTGAAAAGAGAGATAAGTACCCCGAACTTGCTAGAGAATTGAAAAAAACTATGGAACATGAAGGTGACAATTATACCAATTGTGATTGGTGCTTTTGGCACGATAACTAAAGGATTATTAAAGGGCCTGGAAGGTTTAGAAGTTGGTGGCCGAGTGGAGACCATCCAAACAACAGCATTATTGAAAACGGCCAGAATACTGAGAAGAGTCCTGGAGACTTTAGGTATTTGCTGTCATTCAATCTCCAGTGAGAGACCATCAGCTTACGCTGATGTGAAAAACTCTGAATAACAATAAAGAAGACAAAAAACAAACAAAAAAGCTAGGTAATAGAAAAAGGAAGAAAACAACTATATGGATGTTTAAAGCGATAAACTGTCAAGATTTCAACAATTAAGAAAATGGGTAGTGCCTGAAGGAGGAACCTAATTCTGTTTTGATTTCGCACTGTTTTCTTTAGATTCCAAAAGCTTCATCAATCCAAAATTATGTGAATGAAAGTCGCAGTAATAAGATAGATTAAAACTAGCGATTATCATTTAATCATTTAATCTAAAAGGCAACAATAGAATGGCGAAAGTTAGTCATATTTACCAACCCCTCCGCTTGGGCAGGATATGACACAAGGTCAATTTTTTAAGCGGAGTTTAACAGGTTTCAATTCAGAGTTTTCCTTCTCCTAGACTAGTTGCCTCACCAAGGCTGAAGAACCTAGTCTTCCCTACTATTTACCCATAGCTGGAGGGAGAATATTTGGATTCATACCTTTCCCAAGGGTATTAGTGCTATGTGAAATGCAATCAGTCAGGTCCAGGATTTGAACTCGTGTCGCCGTGTTCATATCCTGCGACGATAACCATTACACCACGGGCAAAAGTTAGTAATAAAATAATATTGGAAATGATTCATTTAAATAGCAATAATAGATTCGCCTGCATTGAAGATAGCCTCGATACGTCGATACGACGACTCAAAGATTACCTAAAAAAAGAGCAAAGAAAGGCTGATTAAAGCGACCAGAAACAACACAAAGGTTAAAAGGACAACAATAACTAGAAAACAAAAATAGGAAGAAAAACAAATGTATGGAGATTTCAAGCGACAAACAATTGAAATTTCACGCGAAATGACTTGGACAAGGCTAATCTCTTCTGATAGCTGCACAAAACAACGCCATAAGAACTAATTATGTCAAGTCAAGAATAGACAGGTTGCAACAAAATAGCAGATGTAGGTTAAGTAGTGATAGAGATGAAACGATCAATCATATAATAAGTGAATGCAGTAAATTAGCACAAAAAGAGTGCAAGACACGACTGGGAGGGGAAAGAGATCCACTGGGAATTTGCAAGAAATATAAATTTGAATATACGAACAAGTGATGCGAGGTGCCTTCAATAAGTTTCCAGACATTTTTCGTATGGCCATTTGATATTGTCGCAGACACTTGAAAATTCACTATGTTATTGCTATACACTTTATGAGATGACTGACTAATTTTTATGATTTCAGGTTCAAATCAATAGCTACAGCAGCAATTGGAATACACCCTGCTAAAGCTTGATTGTCACAGATGGTAAATATCAAAAATGCAATCTGGACGTCAGGACACTTTAGAAGAACGATATGCAATAAAATTCTGTTTTAAACTTGAAAAAAATGCCACATAAACGTATGGAATGCTTCAGATTGCTTTTCGACCATCTTGCATGAATCAAGCATCAGTTTTTAAGTGGCATAAGAGATTTAAGGAAGGCAGGGAGTCTGTGAGGGATGATGAGAGGTGTGGGAGGAGTAAGGAAATCAATACACCACATTTGATTGGCCAAAGGGTTAGGGTTAGGGTTACTATGTTGAGGTTTTAAGGGAGTTCAGCAAGAGATTCCGTTGGAAGGGGTCAGCACCTTTGAAATCGGGTCAGTGGCATTTCAACCAGGACAATGCACCAGTCCACAACTCCATCCTTGCCACAGACTATTTGACCAAGATGGGCATCAACACAGTTACTCAGCCTCCCTATAGTCCAGACCTTGCTCCCTGTAACTTTTGGTTATTCCCAAAGCTCAGAGGATGTCATTATGAGACAATTGAGGAGATGAAAGAGGCTGTGACAAAGGTCATTGACGCGCTCACACAAGAGGACTTCGATGGGGCGTTCCAGAAGTTGTTGGAACAGTACAACAATACATTGCAGCCAGGGGAGATTACTTCGAAGGGGTTTAGAGTTTCATGAGTGTACTATCCATAAAAGGGTCCATACAAAAAAGTCTGGAAACTTATCGTATGCACCTCGTATATGTAAAACCCAGAATCCGTCTTGGTATTTCTCTGGGACTTTGAGATACAAACAGATCACCTAATCTCGGCCAGACGACCTGAACTAGTGATGATAAAAAAAAAGAGCCAACCAAATAGTAGACTTTGCCTTCCTGGCTGACAACAGAGTAAAATTTAAAAAGAGCCAAAAGAGAGATGAATACCTTGACCTTGCTAGAGAACTAAAATAACTATGAAATATGAAAGTGAAGGTGATACGAATTGTAATTGGCGCATTTGTAACAATCCTCAAAGGTTTTGCAAAGGGACTGAAAGATTTGGAAATAAGAGGGTAAGTAGAGACTATCCTGACGATAGCATTATTAAGATCGGCCGGAATACTGAGAAGAGTCCTGGGCACTTGAAGACACTTGCTATCACTCAAACTCCTGTGAAGAACCATCAGCTAACACTAAAAACTCTCAAAGGAGTAAAAAAAATAACAAAGATAGAAAAACAACAAAAAATAGGGAACAGAAACGAGAAGAAAACAACTGTATGGATACTTCAAGAGACAAACTGGCGAGATTGTATACGAGGAGACGTAGGCCTGGCTAGGCAATGGAAACCTGATGAAAGAATCTGAAGCTCTTTAAAAAGCAGTAAAAAACAAAGTCATAACGAGCAATTAGACCTGACCGATAAAATGAAACGCAGTTTCTTCCAGGCAGCGGTCGTATCGATACTGCTGTATGGAAGCACTACTTGGACGCTAACTAAACGGCTGGAGAAGAAGCTAGACGGCAATTACACAAGAATGCTGCGGGCAATATTGAACAAGTCCTGGGGGCAACACCCCACAAAGTACCAACTATACGGCCATCTACCTCCCATCACGAAAACTATCCAAGTTAGACGAACCAGACATGCAGGACACTGCTGGAGAAGCAGGGACGAGCTTATAAGTGATGTACTCCTATGGATCCCTACATATGGCCGGGCAAAAGCAGGACGACCAGCACGAACATACATTCAGCAGCTATGTGAGGATATGGGATGTAGCCCTGAAGACCTGCTAGAGGCGATTAACGATAGGGAGAAGTGGCGAGAGAGGGTCAGGGATATCCATGCTAGTGGCATGACATGATGATGATGATGATGATATTAAAGCCAAAATTGATTATACATAACAGAACAGCAAGTGAAGGCTATGTGGAGACAGATATGAAAAGTTTAATCACGTAATAAGCACAAAAAGAGTACGAGACCAGCCACAATTGGCTAAGTTGATCTGCTGGAAATTATGCAAGAGATTGTAATTTTTTCATACTACCAAATCGTATATGCACAAAAGAGAACCCATCATTGAGAATTTGATGCAAAAATTCACTGGGATACAAACGGATCACTTAACCCCGGCTCGTAGACTAGTTCTAGTGATAAGTAACAAAGAAAAAAAAGGTAACTTGGATGGATTTTGCCATTTCGGCAGACCACAGAATGGAAATTAAAGAAACCTCAAAGATGAACAAGTACTTGTACCTAACCAGGGAACTAAAACTGTTGTGAAACATGAGGGTGTCGATAATATCAATTGCAGTTGGTATGTTTTAAATTGTTCCAAAGGGCTTGGAGAAGGGACTAGAGGAATTGGATATCAGTGGAAGAGTTGAGACTAATCAGGCTACAATAAGATCGGACAGAATACTGAGAAGGGTCCTGGAGACCCAAGGAAACTTGCTATAACTCGGACTCAAGTGAAATGCCATTAGCTAACACTGTTGTAAAAAAACTCAGAGTAAATTATACTACTTCTTCATGAAAGACATGGAAAACGGGAAAACGGAATTACCAACAGAAAGACAAATCCTAGCAGGGTTGAAAATCCTAAGAAGCATCTTCCAGGGGAAACTTGCTCTCATTCCAGCTTTGTGTTGAAGCAATAATGTCATTTAACTATGTACTTAGGAAATACATAGGGTGTGACAAAATGTACATGAATGATATCAAGATATTTGCCAAAAATGTAAAAGAACTCTAAACCATGATGCGAACAATAAGAATATACAGTCAGGATATAGGAATGGAATTTAGCACCGAAAAATATACTGTTCTGATAATGAAAAGTGGGCAAAGAGAAACAATTGGAGGAACGGAACAGCCAAATTAGAAAAGCATAAGAACAAAGGAAATTTACAAGTATTTGGGAATATTGAAAGTGGACACCATCAAAGAAAAAAAGATGAAAGAAAAAATAAAAAAAGACTTCCTTAGATGAACGAGAAAACTTCTCGAAACGAAGCTCTGCAGCAGAAATCTCATCAAAGGGATCAACACCGGACAGTCACTTTTGTAAGATACTTGGGACCATTCTTAAAATGGACAAGGGATGAACTCAAACAAATTGACCAAAGGACAAGAAAGTTGATGACGATAAACAAGGCCTTACATCCAAGAGATGACATTGACAGACTATGTGGACTCAAAAG
The DNA here is from genome assembly GCA_963585895.1 of Sepioteuthis lessoniana. Taxonomy (NCBI): domain Eukaryota; kingdom Metazoa; phylum Mollusca; class Cephalopoda; order Myopsida; family Loliginidae; genus Sepioteuthis; species Sepioteuthis lessoniana. Next base: position 66,566,021 of record OY757919.1, read on the forward strand.
CATCGAGGTTCGCTTAAATGAATCAATTCAATGACTCGAGAACGGCTTTAAAAGAGCAAATGAAGACTAATTGCAGCATCAAGTAAAAAGCAACGCCAACTTAAGAATAAACAGAAAAAAGAAAAATCTGGAAAACAGAAATGGAAAGTTAAACGGTACCATAGATACTTCAAGCAAAAAAATTGACGATATTGCACATGAAAAGACCTTGATTAATCTGAGCAAAGGGAACCTCAACAAAGAAACTTATCTCCGTTAGTAGCCGCTCCTTAATACAATAAGGACAGGTATATATAAGCGAAAATTAATAATACACAACAGAATAGCAATTATAGGTGTCAATCTGTTATTATACGTGTCGATTTCAATGCTTGATCCCTTCGGCATTCTCTATATTGGGGAACCTCGGGCGCTACGCCATAAAGTCAGCCTTGCAAAGCAGGTATCTCCTAGGGCGACGGCTTCCGGGGACAAGGTGATTCAAATTAATAACACTCACCTGACACAAACACCAAACAAACCGGTGTTATTGATGGGGTTTAACTGACTTCCAACCAATTCTGGATGTGACACAAGGTCATGTTAATGTGAGAAGCGGCGCACAAATCGAAACTCATGCGCAGCTGTCATAAAAAAAATGCTTGATCCCTTACTCATTCCTAATACTTGGGTGCCTCGGGCTCCAGACTATGAACTCAGTCCTGAAAAGCAGGTATTCCCTGGTGGTGGGGAGAGACAGCCTCCGTGAATCAGGTGATTTCAGTTAATAATATCCACCTGATTCGAACGCCAGGCAGGCCTGTGTTATTGATATTTATCCAACCTCCCGCCAGGTAAGATTTGATACAAAGACATTTTAATGTAGAGGCCGGGCACGAATCGAGACTCATACGCAGCAGGTGCAAAAAATGCTTGATTCCTTCGGCATTCGCCGAGCAATAAACTTAGTCCTTCCGAAGCGAGTATTGCCTGGGGAAGGCTCCCTGGGACCAGGCCATTCAAATCAATAACACCCTCTCGGGGCATTCAAATATTTGTCTCTGCCTCCCACCAAACAGGACATGACACAAGATCAATGTCCCGAAGGTCGATTATAGTGGGGGTTTGTGGAGGGGAAGGTCAGGCTCGAGCCAAGGTTCAAGCCCTGCTTGACTATGCTGCTCATCAACCCACTTAGTGCAATGTGGGCCTGCTGAGCCTAACTGGACATGGACCCAAATCTGTGTACTGACGTGTGTGCCTGATTATAGCTTAAACTGAGCAGCAAGGTCCAGTGCTATACAAGGGTGACAAAGGTGTCACCCACTCGGCGCATTCAAAATCATGCAAGGTGTCTTATATATTACTAAGAAATAAAGGTTTTAATCGTTAAGGTGTGGCTAATTTGCATACTGGTTTTGATAAAACCGAGTTTCATAGATAATTGCTTGGTGTTATTAATTTCTTATATTGTTGTTTTATTGTTTGTCTAATTTTATAGAAAAATCAATTGAAATAAAATAAAAATAATCTTTTTATATGCGTTCTTATATAGTTACATTAGTTTTTCTTTTTTAATATAATATTTTATTACATAGAAAAGTAAATACTTCCTCGCGGAGGGCGTATATTTTTGCTTGCTTATTTAATAAATCCTACCGTAATGTTTGTGTTATATAAAAATCTAGTATTAAAAAAACTTGCGATGCATTTCTTTAGTAAAAATCATTTTTAATGACTCTCTGTATAAGCTAGCCAGCATACATATAATTATCAGATAGTTACGCGAGGGCATTAAGTTCTTTCCTCACTGGGCGCCCTATTACTATAATCTCGTATCATACTGACACGATATTCGAAAATAGCTGCCAATGTTACGCTTAAATATATCAAGCAATATAAGCGATATATTTTCACTATGTGGTATCAAGTATTGACCTTTTTATGTAACTGAGTAGCCGATGAATATTGAGTTTATATAGAATTTAATTTTTACTTCACTGATGGAAAGAAACCATTTTTCTCGCCTTTTTCAAATTTAGATCAGGCATGACAAAAAACGGGTTCGCAGTTGGTCGCTAATCGAACGAACTTACTTGCCGCACCCGTTTTGAAAATTAGAAGTAGGAACACGCTGTGCTGCAAATAAGGTCAGCAAAAAAAAGTAACCAAACACTTTACCAAACGTCAGATATGACAGTTATTGAGTGAATATAGGTTTGACACAAGGACGATATTCTACAGACTATTTGAGGAGTATTCATCACATCAATGATGGTGTTACAGGTACAATAACAAGTATGAATTTATCTAACCTCTGCGCTCAGAGCAGGATGTAATACAAGGTCAATTTTTTTAAGCTGAGAGTACATAGTTTAAATTCAGAGTTTTTCTTCGACGATGGTTGCCTTACCAGGGCTAAATAGCCTATTTTGAACAATTGTTCAAGTATTTACCCATAGCTGGCGGGAGAATAGATGAATTTTTGCCTTTCTCAAAAGCATTAGTGCAAAAAGAAACGAAATCAGCCTCGTGCAGGTTTTTATACGAATAGAAAGTAGGATTTTCTGGAGTGGAACTGCTAGCGCCCTACTCTCTGGTTTTGAATTCGGAGATTTTTTTTTCCTCGAGCGGTTACTGTATCGAGATTAAAGTGTATGACCAACTACTTACTCAGATCTAGAGAAGTGGGAGAAAGAAGCATGTCTTTCCCTAGGGCATTAGCCCAAAGTGACACCTAAACTGTTTCGTCAATGATTTGAACTCGGCACGTCATGTCCATTTTCTTTGACTATAACTCCTACGCCATACCAGGTAAATGTAAAAGATGTAGAAAAATTCTTGTACAAGACTATAAGAGGTGGGTAGTCCACGAGGTGTAGTGGCTAATGTGCTAAACTTCGATATCATAGTTAGCAAGTTCGAATTCCAGTTGTGTTATTACGTTCACTTTCGGACAAATACCCTTAGGTGAGGCATGAACTCCATTATCCTCACCCCAGTTGTGAGTTAAATAGTACCACTACTGTTCTTCTACAACGATGGTTTTGGCATTAAATAACCCATGAAATTTAATATACCATTAAATAAAGATGTCAAACCTAACCAATTGTGTATGAATAATTTCAGTCTGAATTTTTAATATGGGGAATTCTCATTATTTTTCACTGTTGTGTCATCTCGATTGTTATGAAATTCATATTGTTTCGGCCGTTTTACTCTTCGGCTTTCTACAAGAGTCCATCGGAAATAATGACCTACTAGAAAATAAACTTCGGACCGACAAGAAACCAGATACACTTAAACTAACATTTTGATTCCTTAGGTCACTCGTCCTACATGAGACATATACCTACTGGATAAATGCATTCAATTAGCTTGTGGTTTTGAGTTCAATCCTGGTTTGTAGATTCTATTAAAGTTATATTGATTAAAATTTCGAGAAAGACAATCGACATCGCAAACACGAATTAATCAGAAAGCAATAGCTAATTTCAGATGTAATCTAAGCATGCACAGTGGAATAACTACACCCTATCCTTGGTAGAATGACTGTAGTGTTTGATTTGAAGTTTTCGGAATGTTATCGAGTAAGGTATTCTCTTGCTGATAAGAGTCGTGGATCTCAAAGTATTATTGTCTTATATATAAGGCTGATAGGATTCAAGGTCTTAATTTGTAATATGTAAGGCTCATGCTTGTCTTAGTTTCACTTTCGGGCATATATAACTCATAGGGCTATAGCGTTTATTCCAGAATAAAAGGCGCATGAGTATTTTGTCATATTTTCTTGAGTATAAGGTTAATGGATATCAGGATCTTATTTTTGAGCATGGTTTTATCATGGAGCAATGACCTTATTTTCTAGCACATGAGGTTCATTGCCCTCATGGTCTTATTTTCTAGCATATAAAACCCATGAGGCTCATGGTCTTGTTTTCTAGCATATCAAACTCATAAGGCTCATGGTCTTATTTTCTTGCATATAAAACTCATAATTCTCGTGGTCTTATTTTCTTTCATATAAAACACATAAGGATCATAGTCTTATTTTCTTGCATATAAAAATTCATTAGGCTCATGGTCTTATCAAAGCTCACAAGGCTGTTGGTCATATTTTCTTACATATAAAACTCATAAGGCTCATAATTTTATTTTCTTGCATAAAAAATTCATACGGCTGTTGGTCTTACTTTCTTGCATATAAAAAATCATGGTTTTATCATCTCGCACATGGACCTCATAAGGCTCATAGTCTCATTTTCTTGTACATAAAGCTTATAAATTTCATGGTCTTATTTTTTAGCTCATAAAACTTGTAGCTTAAAGCTTGATTCATGGTCATATTTCCTCGCATATAAAGCTTATAAAGTTCATGGTCTTATTTTCTAACAATGGTCAGATTTTCTAGTTCATAAGATCAATGAGAGGCAATGTTTCATTTTTGAATATAAGACGATCATGGAACTCTGGTTTTATTTTCTAGTTCATGCAATACTTTTATAGATACATACAGAGATATGTAAAGAGATATTTTCGTCCATACATATATTTGTATGAGTGTGTGCGTTTAAGCGCGTGTGTAAGTGTGTGCGTTGTGTGAAGTGAGAGTGAATGAGAGAGATATACATGGATATGTAAATTTATTGTATATATATATATATATATATATATTACGTACAAACGAAAATGCATAGATACGAACATCTGTGTGTACATACATACATACATACATACATACATACATACATACATACATTGGTAGATACAGGGTCACAAAAATGATTAGATAAAAAGAGAGATTTATTTATAGATGCATTCAGCGATAGAGACGTAGATACATATTATAGACATAGATAGATAGATAGATAGATAGATGTAAGTAATGTGCCCTGAAATAGAATAGATTGAAAACTACTCCTTTTCTAGAGACAAGAATGTCCGTTAGAAGAATCTCTTCATTTAATTCACCTTGAAATTGAATTTTCTATATTTGGATTTGCTCAATCCCGTTACCAAATTTGATTTTCTCTCCAAGAAAAGAAATTTCTTATAAAATTAATGATAAAACAATAAACAAAATTCATTTTGAGCCTTTCTTTCAACGGAAAAATGAATATGCAATTTCTATGAATTCCTATCATTGTAAGTGGATTAGATTCTCACGGAATCTCTCATTCTTCTGGCCTTGTGCCAAATTAAGCTGAGCTTAACAAATGACAACTATTGTACTATTGTATGTATGAAGATATATTGATAAATATGTTGCTGTTCTATGTAGCTTGTTTAATTGCCATAAATGGAAATAATTTTAAGCACGAATTCAGTTATTTACAAATTACAATTCAATTCTTTGCATCAGTTTGTTGGATGACAAACTAGAGTGTTGCATTCAGTAATCATGAGTACTATTTTCAAGTTATGTAGCAAGCAGTGATGCAATTTAGGGTACTAGAAGGTTTAGCGCAAATTGAAATTCACAATGGCATTAAAGTAATTTATGGTGACGATTCTATGTATGTGAAAAATACCCAACAATTTATTGGACAAACTAAACGTTTCAGTCGAGAAAATATGAATATTTTTGATGAACAAAGAGCAATATGCAAATTATGTGAAGTCTAAAATCCCATCTGTGGATCAAATAGATCTATTTGAGTTAATGAAATGATTACTTTTTCAAAAGTTTTTGTGAAGATAAATTGTTGTATGACTGGAGATCATAATTGTTATATCATCAACTAACCTCAGAATAGAATAACCCAAAAAGCGTTGACATGCCGTAAAACTATCAAACCAAGCAACTGAAACTGAATAAGTTGTTCTTTAAAGGTTTTCTTTTGTTCACAGTTTTATGATATCAAGTATTCCTATCTAAAACAAATTATTTGCTTACAGTCGTATGGTTCAAGCATTCCTATCGAATATATATAATACATTCATAGATATGGTTGAAAATAACAATTTTTATTTTATAATAATCCTTTTTCCACACACTTATATGGTTTCAAGTATCTAATAATGATAATAATAATAATAATAATAAATTGATGAGACACAACAAAATAGCAAATGTGGGTTATGTGGTGATGGAGACGAAATAATCAATCCCGTAATAAGCGAATGCAGCAATTTGGTACAGAAAGAGTATAAGCTTATAAATTTCATGGTCTTATTTTTTAGATCATAAAGCTTGTAAGGTTCATGGTCATATTTCCTAACATATAAAGCTTATTAAGTTCATGATCTTATTTTCTAGCAATGGTCAGGTGATCCACAGGGAACTGTGCAAGAAATTTAAATTTGACCATACAAACAAATGGTATATGCACAACCCACAAACTGTTCTGGAAAATTGGGATGCACAAACTCCTCTAGGATTCTGAGATACAGCAACAAAAAAAAAGAACTTTCAGAATTGAGGACTTTGCTGTCCCGGCTGACCACAGAGTAAGTTGAAAAAAAAAGGAAAAAAAAAAAGTATAAGTACCTGAACCTTGCTAAGGAATTGAAAAACAGTGGAACATGAAAGTGACGATTATACCAATTGTAAATGGTGTTCCTGGTACAATCTTGGTACGAGGACTTGAAATATCAGGACGAGTGGAGACCATCCAAACTAGTGTATTATTGAGATCGGCCAGAATACTGGGAAGAGTTCTGGAGACTTGAGGAAACTTGTTGTCACTCAGACTTCAGTGATAAACCATCGATTAACACTGGTGGGAAAAATAAGTTATAATAATAATAATCCGCAACAAATTATATCTTCCTGTGACTATTCTTTATATATATAGTTAACACGATTGCATCGTATCAATTAATTGTATCAAATAGAAATAATTTTCAAACTGATACATTTGATCAATAGATGGAACCCTAACGGGGAGTAATGTCTAAAACTGGAGCCTAAGGGGCAGTTCAGTGTTCTACTCTGAACACTTCATTTTAGGGGGTTTTATTAACTAGCAGTCTGCGTATTTTAACCTCCATTGACAGAATGGCCGATAATTGACACAATTCTATGGTCCCAAGAAACTAACAATTCTTTCTGAGGCAGTAGAATACACCGACCGCATCCTTTGTTTATCGATAAGAGTCCCCACCCCACCCCGTTTGTCGTGGATGGCGAACTGTAATGCTTGAGGACGGAATCCTGGAGGTTGAGAAGTCTGTAATCAGCGCAATCGAAGAGGTCAGACTGGGTGAAACGGGCGGTCAGAGAGGCTTGTTCCGATCAAAAGACTGGTCATGTCAAATCCTAGCACGTATATGATTCTCCTAAACGAATTTTTCAAATTGTTCTTGCGGCAAACAAATATCCAACCGTTTTTATCTAGAAATATAGAGAAAACGGTAGCTGAGGGTCAATTGCGCTTGTATAACAATTTTTGAAACCATCTAAACTGTGTATAAAGAAATTATTATTGAAAAGAATCATTAGTGTTGGATAGCAAGAGTTGAAAGCGAACAAACAAAAAATATTTGATGAAATGATTAGTATTAGGTTGTAATTCTTGAAATTATTCAACTGTGGGCAAACAAATGATTAATAATAAAATTGAGTTTATATTAGACTGCAATACTTGAAACCATTTAACTGTGTGCAAGCATATGAGTTCTTACTCGTTTAGAAATAATGTTAACTTACAATCACTCGCTTGCAAGTTTTATATATATATATATATATATATATATATATATATATATATATATATATATATATATATATATATAAGATTTGGCATTAAATAACCCACAAGTGCTGATATAGTATAAAACCCTTTCGAACCTTTTTAAACAAATTTAACTTGAAGAAACTATTCTTTATGCAAATAATTTGGCTTCAAGTATTCCTGTTTAACATTAATAATCATATTTGATAATAATGATAATTTATTTGCATGTATCTATATGCTTCCAATATTCCGATCAAATATTGATCATTTTTAAACTAATCTATTTGACCTATAGATCAGACACAGATAGGTACTACTATTCTGGGAGTAATTACAATGTAGGAGTATTTCCCTGAGCTCCAGAACAAGAACGTCAACATCAGATGCAGTTTTGTGCCAAAATCAGTACACCCACTTTTTTGGGGGGGGGCTGAGTAATCGCTATATTCTAAGCCCTGTCGACAAGATGAGCTGAGTATATATTTACTCTCACTGTCTCTAACCCTCTCTAACCCCCCTCTCTCTCTCTCTCTCTCTCTCTCTCTCTCTCTCTCTCATTATGATCATCATTTATCAAGGTTATTATAGTATGCAACAAGACCAGAAGTATTATGACACCAAATGAGAATCAAACTTACAAACATCTGCTGGCCGAGATAAATAACTACAAAACCACAAAAATTGCCTACTTGTCCAAAACATTTGTAACAAGGGTACATATCTGCTTAATACACTAATGTAAGAATTATCAAAGGGCTGGAATAGTATACTTAGAATTCCTTAGTTTGACACATGCCAAGAATTACTTAAAGTACTTGCTGTTATAATGTGGTCACCCATCTTATAACTGTACGCACTTATTAATGCTTAACATCATTGCGTTTTCAGCATGACCGTTAGTTATAATTAATGAGTAGGAGTATTGGTTTGGTTTGATTTTATGGCATATCAACCATTGTAAGTTATTTAATGCCAAATCCTTTTTTATACAAATATGTTAAGTATATGATTTCTAAACACATTTCGTAGATAACATTTTTAAACGAGCCTGGGCTAATTATTTTTTACACAGCTAAATAGTTTCACTTATTTTTACCTAATAAAAATCATTCTATTTACTATTAATCATTTGTTTTCACACAGTTTAATGTGTTCAAGTATTGCTATGTATCACTGACAATTCAATACAGTTAAATGTAAAAACAGTTCTATTTCAAACAATTGAGTAAAATATAAGTACACATTTTAAATGTCAAATAGTTCTATTTGACTGATAGATAAGATCCTATCAGGTGCAACCAGTCCGAGCCAGAATGGACCTGGGAGCAATAGCAATGAAGGGGTACTCCGTATTCACCCAAACTCCAGCAATATTGAAGCGTGACCATCATATTGTTTAATGTCATATCGAGGACACTCATTAGGGGAGTCTTACCCCCACCTGCAAAGATGCAGTCGATGTATTCTGCAGCCTCAACCGACTAGGCCAGCTAAAGAGTAGGGTAGGTTTTGCGATGAAGGAGCATACTATATTCTCTAAAGTTGTAAACATTTAAAAATTAATCTAATTTTGGCAAATCACCCTGAAGGATATTCAACAAACCAGTTGTTGTGGCTGAGATAGTTATTTTGCTTGTTTCGTAGACGACTGGTTGAATCTATTTAACGACATGTCGAGGGTTATGTCAAGAGGAGTGGGAATTGTATTCATTGTCGTTTTATATTTACATTTTTATATAATAGTTTTTTTTCAGAGGTTGTTGCACACGTATGTATCAATTATTCCTATATAATACAAATAATTTTCACACTGTTGCATGGTTTCAAGTAATCTTATGTAATACTAATGATTCATACACAATTCTATGATTTCAAGTATATATGTCTATTTAATCCTATTTACCAACCCCTCCGCTCGGGCACGATATGACACAAGGTCAATTTTTAAGCGGAGTTTAACAGGTTTCAATTCAGAGCTTTCCTTCTCCTAGACTAGTTGCCTCACCAAGGCTGAAGAACCCAGTCTTTCCTACTATTTACCCATAGCTGGAAGGATAATAATTGGATTCATACCTTTCCCAAGGGTATTAGTGCTATGTGAAATGCTATCAGTCTCGTCCAGGTTTTGAACTCGTATCGCCGTGTTCATTTCTTACGATAACCATTACACCCCGGGAACCTCCATGTCTATGTCTATTTAATTATAATCATTTGTTTGTACAGTTTCATGTATCCTTATCAAAAACTAATAATTTGCAAGCAATTATATGATTTCAATTAACTAGTAATTATTTCAAAAGTTACAAGTTTTCCTAACATTGATAATTCTCTTTGATAATAATTTGCTATCAAACATTATTATCCAATATGATTAATTCTCAAACATATATTTAACTCATAGATGGGACCCCAACAGGTACTAACACTGTGGGTCTGAGTGAACCTGGGAGTTATGTCAATAGAAAAGTACTCCTCACTCCCCAAGATCTCCAGAGTAGGATTCTCGCTATCAGGTCCAGTTAAGTGTTATACCCAGGAAATACCTTTTGGGGGGAGAGAGGTCCAACCCCACAGCAAAGATACAGTCATTGTATTCTAAGGTCCACTGACAGGGCTCTTAAAACTCCGTAGTCCTCGAGAATACCTTTTTTATTTGCTGTATATGGGGTTCTTACTCCTTTGCGGATGATGCAGTCGTTGTATTTCGAGCTCCACTGACAAAGGTTTTATCTACTAAAGGCAGGTTCTCATACACTTGTGGTGTACGTGTGACTGTGGTAAGTAATTTTTCGATGAAGTATAATCGGCGTAGTCCCATTTTTAATGGAGTCAGTAGGATAGCTTATATTTAAAGTTAAAAAAAAGCAAGTATCATTCTGTCTCCCATGATTTTTTTCCATTCCAAAGGTCATGTTTTTAACATTACTCTCACAGGATTCGTAACGCTTATAGACCTTTATAACATAAATAAGACAAATTTAATTAACAAATTAAGCTATTGTTTCGGCTTTCCGAGATTCGAAAAAATAATAACAAAACAATTAATTTTAATGCTTTCCTAGTTTAGAGAAAGATACATGCTCACATTGCAATTCAAAGAATATTATAGCTTTTTGTAAATCAATATTACTGAAGCTAGTCACGGAAACTGGAAACAGTAAATTTCTTTTTTACATGGGAAAATAAATGATCAAATATAATTCACCACAGCCCAAGATCAGAGAAAATGCCATGCAAAATGAAAAAAATACATATATAACAGTATATAATTTACTGTAAATATCAAAGAATACACAACATTCCATATTCTAGTGCAACGGAGGGATATATTTTAATAAACAACTCCAGTGGGATCGATAATATTATTGATTCGCAATTTTCAGTCAGCGAGTCAGAAACCGAAATTTTCCCAGATATTATTAGGTTGATCCAAAACTTTTTAGGCTAACTTTTGTATGATGATAGATTTTAACAATAGAAAATTTAGGTAAATGAAACCAGCGTGCCGAGTTCGAACTCTCGGAAGTTCCTCATCACGTCTCACTAATGATATTGGAAAAGGAATGAATCCAGATATTTTTAACAATAGAAAAGTTAGGTAAACGAAACCAGCGTGCTGAGTTCGAACTCACGGTAGTTCCTCATTACGTCTCACTAAGGATATTGGAAAAGGAATTAATCCATATCTTTTTAACAATAGAAAAGTTAGGTAAATGAAACTGGTCTGGCGAGTTCGAACTCATGGACGTTTCTTTTCCCTTTGCACTAATGATATTGGAAGAGGAATTAATCTATATATTTTTCCTCCAACAATCAGTAAACAAAAATGTAGAGCAGATTAAACTCCCTCACATAGATGGGTAACCGGTCTAAAAGAAGAATTTTACCCAGTCGGCTAGGGCTGTAGAATACACTGACTGCACCTCTGCAGTGAGTGTCCTGGATATAAAACTAAACAGTCTGACGGTGAGGTCCCAGTAATGCTGGGGCTTTGGGGAATACGGAGTACCCCTTCATTGCCGTTGCTCCCAGCTCCACTCTGGCCCGGCGTGGTAGTACCTGATAGGGCCCTATCTATGGATTAAATATAACTAACGGCATACTCATGCTAAACTGAATTGTTTGATTAAAATGTATAGCTTGAAATAGAAATGTTTTTGACAATTAAACCGTACTTACATTTAAACTGTGTGCTTATGCTAAACTGAATTGTTTGAAATAGAATTGTTTTTTGACATTGAAACTCTACTTACACAAAACTGATTTGTTTAATATAGAACTGTTTTGACATTTAACTGTGAGTAAACAAAATTTGTCCTTATACAAAACTGAATTAGCTGAATTAGAATTGCTTGACTAAACTGAATAGCTCGTAATAGAAATGTTTTTTACAATTAAACTGTACTTACATTTAAACTGCGTGCTTATGCTAAACTGAATTGTTTTAAATTGAACAGTTTTTAACATTGGAACTGTACTTACACGAAACTGAATTGTTATATATAACTGCTTGAATAAACTGAACAGTTTGAAATAGAAATGTTTTGACAATTAAATAACCTACAAAGGTTGATATGCATAAGACCCAACCAACCAACCAACCAAAAGAAGAATTTGTGGAATTCGAAGCCAGAGTTCAACAACCATGAACAAACCGTGGTTCTTCTACTCAATGTAGAGGAAAATATTATAGAATAAATCAATATTGAGGAAAAAAATTATAGATTGATCTTGTAATCTAACCATTGGCATTAAGGTTAGAGTATTCGCCAATGGCTCGGGAGACCACAGGTTCAATCCCAGATCGAGCCATACCAAAGACTCAAAAAATGGTACTTGATAACCCCTTGCTTAACACTCAGCATTATAAGATACAGATCAAGGATAAGTGGAGCGATCTCGGAAAAGGAGTATCGCCTTCCCCTACACATCGGTTTAGCAGTTATTGAAAAGGGAGCCATCAGGTCACCCTCGACTTCGGTCGGCCACCAAAATTACAACAAGTACAAGCAGAAGCTTAGCTACGAACATTTGAGATGGAAATCTTTTAAATGGTCAATGTGAAGGCTCCATCCACCAAAGATCAATTAACAACCATCCGGGAAAGTTGGAACTTTGATAAAGAATCTTGCTTTAAATTAGTGAATTCCATCCCTGGATGAATAAGTAGTAATTTACGAAGCTTTCTGTTCAAATGTGGCACAAGGCCATATAAAGGGGGCACCTAGTAAGACTTGAATACACACATGAAGGTTTACTACCTTAGCTTGCTAACCATTACACCACCAGAGGCACACAAAGAATTAAGCTTGTCATGAAATCTCGAGGAAGACGACTACGTATTAATTCTAAATTTTCTATCTATGAATTACATAATTTATACTCATCGTAATATTTTCCCTGGCATGGCCAGAAAAATACTATCGATTTAAATAACTTAATCAAGCTTGTTTAAGGTATATTTCATTAAACCGAAATGTTCAACTATTAAATAAAAATTATCAGTATATTTTTTTGTTAAATCAAAAAAAAAAAGTGAACATATTAAAGTGTTAATTCCATAATTTTTTTCAAGAGTTATGCAAAAAATAAACCACTCTACATCATACAAAAACGTATATTGAAATAAGATTTGTCCGATTTTTGTATTTGTTTACTTATGTTATCCTTTATCAAATAACCCAGTCGGCTGGGGCCTGTAAAATACACCGACTGCATCTTTGCAGAAGAGTAAGACACACACCCCACCGTTCCAACGTTTGCTTTTTTTAAAAAAATCCCTTTATTTATTGAATGATTCTCGTATATATAATAGGTCTCTCCTAAATTTAAAGAAAAAATGCCCCTTATTTATTGAATGATCCTTGTATATATAATAGGTCAATCGTCACCTTGAAATTGCTACCGTGCCAAATACAAGGAGATCCCTGAGTATAATCAAGAAAGGGACTGATAAAAAAAATTTACAAGATACCTGGCAATCCCAGCCAATATGAAATGCAAAAAAAATTGCACTTTGCAAAACTGCTCATTTCCTTAGAAGAGTACTATCAACGCCATTGAAAAATATTACCCAAAAGATGCAACAAAAATATAAATACATAGTATGCATATAATCTCTACCTTGCCCGTGGTGTAATCGTTTTATGGAGGTGCCCGTGGTGTAATCGTTATCGTCGTAGGAAATGGACACGGCGACACGAGTTCAAACCCTGGACGAGACTGATAGCATTTCACATAGCACTAATACCCTTGGGAAAGGTATGAATCCAATTATTCTCCCTCTATTCTATGGGTAAATAGTAGGACAGACTGGGTTCTTCAGCTTTGGTGAGGCAACTAGTCTAGGAGAAGGAAAACTCTGAATTCAAACCTGTTAAACTTCGCTTAAAAATTGACCTTGTGTCATATCCTGCCCGAGCGGAGGGGTTGGGTAAATAGGACCTTCCCTCACTCAAGATCTTGGGTTAAGACCCGGTGAAGGTTGTACGTTTACTTGTTGCATACGGTCCTAATAAGTTTCAAACTGATATATTTGCCCCTAAAAAATGAACTAGCAGGTATTACCACTCCGGATGAGAGTGGACCTGGAAATAATAGCACTGAAGGGGTACTACTTACTCCATAGATCTCAAGAACTGAAACCTCACCATAAGATGCAGTTTAATGTCACACCGAAGACACCAACTTTTTGGTGGGGTCTTACCCTTCTGCAAAATACCCTGAAAGTGATGCCTCCAGTTTATTTTCACGAAAACTTCTTTTGGTTTGGTCTGGTTTCGATTGGTTTTACAGCATATCAACCATTTTTGGTTATTTATTGCCAAATCTATTTTTATTCATATATAAAGTTCTATTTCCAACAATTCAGTTTAGCGTAAGTTCGCAGTTGAAATGTAAAAACAGTTCTATTTCAAACAATACAGTTTAGCATAAGTACACAGTCTAGTTCTATTTGACCCTATGGGACCCTATCTCATGCTACCACTCCGAACCAAAGTGAACCTGGGATTGATGGCAATAAAGGGGTACTCCGCATTCCCCAAAGCTCGAACATTAGTGAAACCTCACCATCAGGTTGTTTAGTTTCATATCCAGGGCATTCGTTGGGTGAGTTTTACTCCTGTGCAGATATGCATTCGGTGTATTCTACATCCCCAGCCGATTAGGCCAAACAATTTTGGATAGGGTTAGTTTCAGATATTCAAATTATATATATATATATATATATATATATATATATATATGTATATGTATATAAGCTTTCGTGGTGTAGTGTATAATATGATGAACTTTCGAACTCAAGACGCTCCGTTGCGTTCACTTTCGAACTAATACCCTTGGTAAAGTTATAAACCCCCTATTCCCCCAACTATAGCTTATATAGTAATACTAATGTTCTAAAAGGATTGATTTGGCATTAAACAAGCCTTAAAAGTTGATATGCCATTAAAACAAAGAAACTAACCCAAATCATATGCGTGTATGTGCGTGTGTATGTGTGTACACTCTTCACGTATATGCATGTGTTCAAAATGACATGTAACGTTCCACAAAACATGAATTCCTACGAAGGTTTTGTGGAATAAGGAATCGATTCCGACGATTCTTTGGCCCGTTTATCAAAACTTCTCTCATTCCCCAAAGATTCCTGCATCTGAAAAAATGTCTAAAACATTAGGTTACCATTTCTGTGCTTTTAATCTGAACTAATTCCACCAACGAAAGATGTCAGTCAGATTGTCCATACTGTTTTCATTTTTCTCATACAGTTGGATTTCATTCCAAACCCCGTAAACCAGCAAAATATATCCTAACGAGATTAATTATTATAGCTGTACATTTATAAGTTCGAACTTGGAAAATAAATCAGTGTTCTGTCCAATTTGATAGTTCATGTTTATTTCATGGTGTTTCCATTTGTTTTGAACATAATCATCGTTCATATAAATTCTCAATATACTGGAGAAAACCATGAAATGCTAATTAAACTTTTACATTCCTTATATAGAAACTTCAATGTTGTATAAATAGAGATTTCTGTGGAATATGAATATTCCCCTTCGAACTGACAAGCATTCCCTCCATCGAATAAAGCAGAAACGCCATCTTGCCATGCATTTTAATAATATATTTTCTACGTATGGTTTTGAGCTAAATAAAGCTTTAAATACGAAACTATTTTAGTTATGACAATTTATTTAGCTCAATATTGTAACGTAACAAAAGGTTACTGAATGAGAAATAAGAAGAACGGTTAGTAGTGAAATATAAATCTTTATAACTTTAACAAAATAGAATACTTGCCAGCGGTGTGAAGAAGGTAACCGCGGCTAGTGGTGACTACTTAATATATTTTCACTATTTGTTGCGCGCCCCACCAAACAGGCGAGTACGGTACAAGGCCTATTTAAGGTGGGACGTAGACCAGACACGCCCATCAGCTCCAAAATGCCTTAGGTCCCATTGGCATTCCCCTAAAAAGTAGGGGTTTCATGCACTAAGTGATAAACCTAGCTCCAAGGAGGTTACAACCTGGAGAACGCCCCACTTAGGCTCGAGGAGGGTCGGCCACGTGATATGAATGTTTGGTTTGGTTTGGTTTGGTTCTTTGTTTAATGGCATATCAACTCTTTTAGGTTATTTAATGCCAGAGCCATTCTCCTAGAAGAACAGTAGTGGTACTATTTAACCCATAGCTCGAAGGATAAGGGGGTTCATACCTTTCCCAAGGGTATTTGCCCGAAAGTGAACGTAATAGCGCGACTAGAGTACGAACTCGCGTACTACGATTCCGAAGTCCATCGCTTTAACCATTACACCACGAGGACACCCCCTATGAAAGTTTGGCTTACCGGGCATCCACGTCATGCAGCTTCGACCGAGTGAAACACCACCACCAAAGGCAGTTGGTATATTTCTCCCCTCACAATAGGGTCCAACGTATTTAGGAGGAATGGGACATAATCATTTATGTTCATAGGTAGAGTATATAACACTCATATTTTTCATAAACATGGAATTCATCTTTTAGCTTGACAAGATGGAGATTGACCCAACTTCACCGGTTACCGAGAAAGAATATCAATACTGGCGAATGATTTTCCAGAATTTCATCGGAAAATGTGAAGACTGAGCTTTCTAACGCTGTCTAACTAAATACGTTTATGAATATTTTGTTGATGCAGTAAACTATGAGAAGGTATTCTGAACAAGATTTTCATTAGAAATGAGATATTTGCTCAACATTTTCTTGCCACAAGATATCAACTGCCCTCGGAAACACCGGGAGAATTTCTTCATGAACTTCACAAACTCAGCAAAAACTGCGCGCATAAAACCGTCACAGAGGATCGGTACCGAGAAGAATTAGTGAGAGACGCCTTCATTAAAAGACGAAAATCGACAAATATATGCCAGCGCTTACAGGAAAATATGTTTGAATAACAATCCAATTACCAAGCAAAGGTTTTGGACATTGCGCAACTCAATGGCCTTCAAGCCGTTCTGTTTTTGCAGCGACGGGAAACCCAGATTTAGGTAATGTTTTGGTCCAATGCCACAATGTGGCGCCCAATAATTATCCACCGGCTGCCGCTGAAAATAAAAATGATAATGCAACAATTGCGGGAATAGCTTCAGTTAAAAAAAGGTGCTGGTTTTATCCTATTTACCAACCCCTCCGCTCGGGCAGGATATGGCACAAGGTCGATTTTCAAGCGGAGTTTAGTAGGTTTGAATTCAGAGTTTTCCTTCTCCTAGACTAGTTGCCTCACCAAGGCTGAAGAATTTAGTCTGCCCTACTATTACCCATAGCTGGAGGGAGAATAATTGGATTCATACCTTTCCCAATGGTATTAGTGCGATGTGAAATGCAATCAGTCTCGTCCAGGATTTGAACTCGTGTCGCCGCGTCCATTTCCTAAGTCGATAACCATTACTCCACGGGCACCTCCTTAAAAGGGTGCTGGTTTTATGGTGGAAACCTTCATTCACATAAAAATTGTCCAGTAAAAGATAGTGATTGTTTTCGTTTGGAAGAAGTGGTTACTAGGCCCGTGTTTGCCCAACGAGAAATCAAAGGAATCAATATGGCCTCTCTCTCAGTGAGCTACTTTTGCTGCTGTTCCCCACAGTTTGAATTCTTCTAATGTAGATCTCAGACAATGGAAATAGAGTTTCTGGCCTTATTGACTCAGAAAGCTCAGAGAGATTTATTGATAAAAAAGCTGTTCAAAGACTCAAACCCACCATGAACTCCGTTATACATATTAGCACAATCTTCATCAAAAGTATCCGTCACTTGTGAGTGTAAAGTAAATCTGTAATAATCAAAATATTCTGCGTAGAGACTCAACAGCAGGTTTTTGAGGATCTCTATAGAGATGTTTTCTTAGGCCTGAACTTTCACCGACAATATTCTTCTATTATGATAGTATATGGAGATTATAAACTAGGTCTTAAAATTTCTGCCTGATGACACACCTGAAAGTTTTTGAGGATCTCTATAGAGATGTTTTCTTAGGCCTGAACTTTCACCGACAATATTCTTCTATTATGATAGTATATGGAGATTATAAACTAGGTCTTAAAATTTCTGCCTGATGACACACCTGAAAGTTTTTGAGGATCTCTATAGAGATGTTTTCTTAGGCCTGAACTTTCACCGACAATATTCTTCTATTATGATAGTATATGGAGATTATAAACTAGGTCTTAAAATTTTTGCCTGATGACACACCTGAAAGTTTTTGAGGATCTCTATAGGAATGTTTCATTAAACCTGAACTTTTAGTGACAACATTCTTCTATTTTGATTGTATATACAAAACATAAACTAGGACTTAAAGTTTGCAATTCAGAACATAATTTTGTTTGCAGTTTAGCAGCAGCAGATTTGACCGGACATCTATTATTCACAAATGTGAAGCATATACCCACTAAGTCAAGAAAATTCAAACTTCCTGACCAAGATTTCATTGCTCAGGATGTTCAAAGATTTCTCTTTTTGAGGGAATCACAGTAATAGGCACTTCTCACGTGCGTGCACAAATAGTTGTAGTAAAGAATGACTCGAAGGCTCACTGAGAAATGAATGCATATAGACTGTCCAAATAATGTGGGGTATCCTCGTGGTGTAATGGTTAGAGCGATGGACTGCAGAGTTGTTGTAAGCGAGTTCGTACTCCAGTCGCGCTATTACGTTCCCTTTCGGGAAAATACCCTTAGGAAAGATATGAACCCCTTTATCTTCCCAGCTATGGGTTAAATAGTACTGCTACTGTTCTTCTAAGAGAATGGCTTTGGTATTAAATAACCTAAAAAAGTCGATATGCCATTAAACAAAGAAACCAAACCAAACCAATCAAATACTGTGAACATCTACATTGAACTTCACGTATATCGCATACTTTATAGTGAAACGATGGTTATCTTGCAAAATATCAAGCATTTTCTCCCTTTGACTCTAAGTGTGCTTACCATCAAATCAGGATCAGTGTCCATTCTGATTTAGGTTGCAAAGTTAGATGAAGGTTGCACAACCGGTTCTCAAGATATACTAAATGTCTCGATGTTTTCCAGACAGACCACACACAGGCTACACACACACACACACACACACACTTTCTCTCTCTCTCTATTTCACACACACACGTGCGAGATAATATGTTTATGTGTATGCATAGTCACGTAACTACACAGAAATGCGCGCGTGTTCGTGAGAGTGTGTATATGTTTGTGTGTTTAGAATAATTATGCAATTTACACTAAGTTTCTTTCTACAGGAAGCTAATTCAATTTAATTAGCTGTCAAATCGTGTATACAGCAACAAAATTCTTGGATCAATAATTTGATTGGTAAAGCGATTATAATCGCATTAATGAATTATTTTTTGCTTAAGAATTTAATTAGTTCAAAGAACTAAAGAAAGGGGAGGAAAAATTACCCCAATTACAAGAACGACTTCTATGTATCTAACCAGAGTTTCGTGCGCAAAACGAAATCTTAACTTAGGATTCCATTGCCAGACTATTTTAAGATCTACAAAACTGCTCCTTAAAATAAATTCGCTAAGTGAGCCTTGTGTCAGACTCCACAACGCTCTGTACGTAGTTTGGATGAGTTTTTTTTTTTTTTTTTTGTTAACAGCATATCGATTCCTCATGGGTAATTTAATGCCCAAATTTGATTCATCTGTAAGTTTTAATATTTCACGGCACTTATTTTTAATAGTTATTTCGTATCAAGTATTCCTATCTAATACAAATAATTTGCACAGAATTTTATAGATTCTTGTCTTTCTATCTAATACTAATAATCTATGCACAATTAAATGGATTCAAGTAACTATTCTTAAAGAATAATCATACTAAAACTAGCAAAGAAAAGTTATGTGGTGATAGAGAGGAAACCATCAATCATATAATAAACGAATGCAGCAAATTAGCACAGAAGGGGTATAAGACTAGACACGATTGGGTGGGCAAGGGGATCCACAGGGAGATATGCAAAAAATTTAAATATGACCATACGAACAACCCATCATCTGTCCTAGAGAATGACATACATAAACTCCTATGGGACTTTGACATACAAACGGATCACTTAACTCTCGGCCAGAAGACCAGACCTTATAGTAATCAACAACAGAAAAGAGAACTTACAAAACTGTGAACTTTGCTGTTCTGGCTGACCACAGAATAAAACTGAAAGAAAGAGAAAAGAAGGATAAGTACCTCGACCTTGCTAGGTAATTGAAAAAACTATGGAACATGAAGGTGACGATTATACCAATCGTGATTGGTGCTTTCGGTACAGTAACTAAAGGATTGTTATAGGGACTAGAGGACTTAGAAGTTGGAGGACGAATAGAGACCATCCAAACTACAGCATTATTGAAAACGGCCAGAATACTGTGAAGAGTCCTGGAGACTTGAGGAGACTTACTGTCACTCAAACTCCAGTGAAAAAACATCAGAGAAAAACTCTCCAGGAGTAAATAATAATAATAATAATAATAATAATAATAATAATGACCTTGCTAGAGAATTGAAAAAACTGTGAAAGTAACGAAAACTGTGAAAATAACGATTGTGCCAATTGTGATTGGTGCGTTAGGCACAGTAACTAAAGGATTATTAAAGGGCCTGGAGGACTTGGAAGTTGGCGGACGGGTAGAGACTATCCAAACGACAGCATTGCTGAGGACGGCAGAATACTGAGACGAGTCCTGGAGACTTGAGGAGACTTGCTGTCACTCAAACTCCAGTGAAAAACCATCAGCTAACACTGATGTGAAAAACTCTAGAGGAGTAATAATAATAATGACCATTATCAAGCATATATAATGTAGAGACAGAGATGAAATGGTTAATTACATAATAAGCGAATACAACAAACTTGCACAAAAGGAGTCGAAGATTAGACACGACAAGATGAGAAAAGATGATCCATTGAGAATTGTGTAAGAGGTAAAATTTTATCTTATTCCCTTTTTTGATTTATAGTTTTGTTTTGTTTTATGGCTTATCAACCATGGCAGGTTATTTCGTGCCAAGTCCTGTTTAAACATATATATTAAATATATGATTGGTAAACATTTTGTTGATAACATTTTTAACAAACCTGAGCTCATTTTTTGGTACATAGTTAAATTTCAATTATTGCTCTATAGAAGTCAAAATTTAACAGCAGTCATTTTTTGCACACATATAAATAGATAGACATGATATATGTAAGAAATAATTTATTGGTAATTTTATTTTTAAATCAGTTAAATCCACTTTGCACATTAGTGTTTGTTTGTTTGTTTGTTTTTCATAGCATATGAATCCTTGTAGGTTATTTAATGCCAAATCAATTTTTATACAAATAAACAGTTTTAGCATAAATACACAGTTTGTCAAAAATATTTCTATTTCAAGCTATTCAGTTTAGTCAAACAGTTCTAATTCAAACAATTCCGTTTAGTATTAGTATAATTTTTATTTACACACAGTTAATTGTCAAAAACAGTTCTATTTCGAACAATTCAGTTTAGCGTAACTATAGTTTTAATGTAAAAAAACAGTTCTGTTTCGCAGAATCAGGTTTAGCATAAGTGCGTAGTTTAAATGTCAAAACAGATCTATTTCAAGTAATTCGGTTTAGCATAGGTACGCATTTTTGTTCTATTTGACCCAAAGATAGGACCCTATCAGGTGCTACACTCCGAGCCTGACTGAACCGAGGACCGATGGCAATGAAGGAGTACTCCGCAGTCCTTAAAGTTCCATCATTACTGGAACCTCAACATCAGATTGTTTAGTGTCATAACAGGACATTCATTGGATGTGTTTTACTCCTCTGCAGAGATGCAATCGGTCTATTCTACAGCCCCAACCGATGGAATAAGTATATACTGTTTCTACATAGTTAAATGGTTTCAATTATTGCTATCAAACTTATAATTCTTGACAGTTTTAATCATTTGCTTGGACACGTTGAAGTTGTTACAAGTGTTGCTATTAACACTAATTATTCTATTCAACATTTCTGTATCAGTTCACACAGTTGAATGGTTCCAAGTATTGCTATGTATCACTAACAATTCAATTACGGTAGCCGATCGCGTACGTATGAATATATACCGAAAAAATCGCTTCGTTTACGCTTAGGGGTAAGATATCCAAGTGACGAAAAGTCAGCCGGGTTTTGATCCCTGCTTGAAGCATCTACCGTATCTAACCACACTGAAGAGCTGTGATACATCGAAACAGTCTGTCTGTGGATGACAATATATATAAATATATATATATATATATATAGGTTTGAAAGCCATATAATTAGTTTTTAAAAAAATCATCTGTCCAAGCTGTAGGCGCTACTTAGAATACACTGAAGGTATTGCTTTCAGAGGGGTAATAACTCACCCACCTCTGAAAAAAGTTATCATATGCATGACACTAAAGTGCAGCTAATGTTAACGCACCAGTCCTGAAACCATATAAGTGTGTGCAAACAAATGACTTTTATTAAATAGAAATAATTTCTTCAAACCATATAATTATTAGCATTAGATAGACATTATTGAAACACTAGAATTGTGTACAAAAAATGACTTTTATTAAATAGAAATAATTACTTAAAACCATATAATTATTAGCATTAGATAGACATTATTGAAACACGAGAACTGCGTACAAAAAATGACTTTTATTAAATACAAATAATTTCTTCAAACCATATAATTATTGGCATTAGATAGACATTATTGAAACATTAGACCTGTGTACAAAAAACTGACCTTTATTAAATAGAAATAATTTCTTCAAACCATATAATTATTAGCATTAGATAGACATTATTGAAACACTAGAACTGTGTATAAAAAATGACCTTTATTAAAAAGAAATAATTTCTTCAAACCATATAATTATTAGCATTAGATAGACATTATTGAAACACTAGATCTGTGTACGAAAAATGACTTTTATTAAATAGAAATAATTTCTTCAAACCATATAATTATTAGCATTAGATAGACATTATTGAAACACTAGAACTGTGTACAAAAAATGACTTTTATTAAATAGAAATAATTACATAAAATCATATGATTATAAGAATTAGATAGAATTTATTGAAACCATAGAACTGTGTACAAATTATTTGTAGAAGATAGAAATACTTCATAACATTTTACTGTGAGCTGAAACTCTTAAGAAACAACTACACAAAAATGTAAATATAAATATACTATAAGCGTAATCACTTAAACTCTCTTGGCAAAAAATAGCATTAGACGACTTGATACGTTATTAAAATCAGTCAATCAGTCTATCTAATATCAATTATATGATTTCCGTATTAAACATTCTAAAAAATTATAAACAAATTCCGAAAAACAAAGGAGAGTAGTAACTTTACAAAGCTTTTTATTTAGATGTAACACGAGGCCACATGAACGGTTAACCCAATGAGACTCAAACTCATTCGTGAAAGTTTGTTAGTCTATCTTGCAGACCATTACACCACCTGAGATACCCTAAAACAAAGAAGAGTATTACATGTGAGTAGAGATTATATACATATACATATATATATATATATAAGGAGAAAATATTTTGTCCATACTGTCGGATTCCTTTCCATTATTTACCCCGAGATATATATATATATATATATATATATATCTGTGTGTGTGAATGTGTGTGTGTGTGTGTGTGTGTGTATGTGCTTATTAAATCCCTCCAACACAATCAGAATGTAACACAAAATTAATTTGTTAGCAGAGTATATCCAGTTGCGATTCAAAGTTTTCGTCTCTTTGGTTAGTTTTCTGTCGAACTATTTATCCTTATGTTGGGGAAAATAAATGGTTTCATGCCTTTTCCAAAACCAGAACTTGAACTTAGTCTGTTGTTTCCATTTACAACGACAATAACCACATCGCTAAGTATGCCTCATAAATACACACACACACACACACACACATATATATATATATATATATATATATATATATTTACATATATATGTATGGGTAGAGTGTTCGCCAATGACCCGGGTTCAGTCCCAGGTCGATTCACACCAAATATTTAAAAAAATGGCACTTGAAACCTCCTTGCTAAACACTCAGCATTACAAGGTACGTATCAAGGGTAAAATGGAGCAATTTAGGGAAAGGAGCAGCGCCCTCCCCTACATCTCGCTGTAGTAGCTATTGAAAAGGGATCCTTTGGGTCGCCCTCGACTACTGTTGCCAACTTTACATATCTACTTCCTTTACTTATATATATATATATATATATATATATATATATTGCTACTACTTACGTACTTTCTTCTTCTTCTTCTTCTTCTTCTTCTTCTTCTTCTTCTTCTTCCCTCTGGGCTTGTAGCAATATGATTGTCGAACTACATGTCATCAATTGCCTTATCATTTTGAACAGAGACAGATCCTAGGGGGTTGGGGCTGAGCTAAAGTTTCTCTTATCCCTTCCTCGGCGTCATTTACTTCCTTCCAACCCTCCTCTGTTTCATGCTCGGGAAATTAGGTGACCTCTTCCACTCAATAACCAATGATGGATGCCTTCTTTGGAGACAGCTGTTTTTTTTTTTTTTGTACGCTTCATTCTACTGTTACCACTACTAGAATCATCACGACATCAACTGATACTATCGCCTTCACATATTATTTTACTCCCGGCGAATTTTTTACACCAACGTTAGCTGGTGGGCTTTCACAGTAGTCTCACTGATAGTAAGTCTCCTAAGGTTTCCAGGACTCTTCTGAGTATTCTAATGGATCTCATTAATGCTGTAGTCTGAATGATCTTTATTCTTCCTTCGATTTCCAACTCTTCCAATCACTTCTCTAATTCTTTGGGCACCGTTCCAAGCACTTCAACTACAATTGATAAATGTTCCACATTTCTTTTAGTTCTCTGGCAAGATCCTAGTATTTGTCTTTCTTTTATTTTCACTCTGTGGTTCGCCGGAACAACAAAACGCACAAGTTTTCTTTCTTTTTTTCTTTAATAGAGCTAATTGAAAAAAAAAAAGAAAGAAAACTTGTACGTTTTCTGGTTTTAGATGATCCGTTTGTATCTTAAAACTCCAAACGATTTTATGCGTCTCATTTTCTAGGACGGATTCTGGTTTGTGCAAATACCAATTGGTAGTATTGTCAAAATCCAGTCCCTTGCACCTTTTCCAGTGGATCACCGTTCCTACCCAATCTCGCCTTATTTTGTATTCCTTCTGTGCTAATTATATTATTATATGGTTAATCGTTTCAGCTTTCTTCGCATAATTTACACTTACTATTTTGTTGTGTAGCTGGGCCGTTGTCCTAATGAGTAGAGTGTTCGCCAATGGTCCGGGAGACCGGGGTTCTATCTCAGGTCGAGGTATACCAAAGACTCAAAAAATGGAACTTGATCCTGTCTTGCTTAACACTCAGCATTATAAGGTAAGATTAAGGGTAAAGTGGAGCAATCCAGGGAAAGGAGTTGTGTCTTCCCCTACACCTCGGTGTAGTAGCTATTGAAAAGGGAGCCTTCTTTATTATTCTGTGGTCACCAAGTTTACTTACTTATTTTCTTGTGTATTATCAATTTTCGCTTAAACCTATTTTAGTAATTTTGGCGTTGCTTTGAGTTGCCATTAGAAGAGATTCAGTTTCTCTTTTAAGATGTCTCTTTCTGAGCCAAGTCCACGTCTTTTCATGTGTAACCTTACCAGTTTGTCGCTCGAAATATCCACACAGTTGTTTTTCTTCCCATTTTTACTACTAAGGTTTTGCTGCTTTTCTATCTATATTTATATTGCTACAACTAGAATTGACTGCTGTAACTAGTATTTCTTTGCTCTTTTTAATATAGTCCTAGGCTTGCAAGTCCTCTTCCTCCTTCTTTTCTTGACACATCCAATCTATCTATATTATCTCTCGGATGTAACGCCTTGTCCTTTAGTCCATTTATCTAAGTTCCTTCCTTATCCATTTTTACAATGGTCCCGAGTATCTTACAAGGTGGACTGCTCAAGTGTTTATCGCTTCGATGAGATTTCTGCAGCAAAGCTTCGTTTCGAGGAGTTTTCTCGTTCATCTGAGATACTCTTTTTTTACTGTTTCCTTCTCCGCCTTTTTAATTTCGTTCGCTTCCAATATTCCCAAATTCTTGTAGTTTTCCTTCTCTCCGAGCGTCCAAATGCATTATTGATTTGGTAGTAACATTCCTTCCGCTGATTCCTTTTGCCCACTTTTTTTATCAGCATTGCACATTTTTCAAAGTCAAATTCAATTCCTATATCATAGATGTATATTCTTATTGTTTCTTTGATTTGGTTTGGTTTGGTTTGTTGGGTTTTAAGCATATCAACCTTTGTAGGTTATTTAACGCCAAATCCATTTTTATGTAAATAATCAGTTCTATTTAAAACAATTCAGTTTAGCATGTGTACACCGTTTAATTGTCAAAAACATTTCTATTTCAAAGTATTCAAGCAGTTATATATAACAATTCAATTTAGTGTAAGTACAGTTTCAATGTCAAAAACTGTTCAATTTAAAACAATTCAGTTTATCATAATCACGCAGTTTAAATGAAAGTACAGTTTAATTGTAAAGAAACATTTCTATTTCGAGCTATTTAGTTTAGTCAAACAATTCAAATTCAGCTAATTCAGTTTAGTATAAGTACAGATTTTGTTAAATGTCAGAACAGTTCTATCTTAAACAATTCAGTTTTGTGTAAATACAGTTTCAATGTCAAAAAACAGTTCTATTTGAAATGATTCAGTTTAGCATAAGCATGCAGTTCAAATGTAAACACGGTTCAATTGTCAAAAAAATTTCTATTTCAAGCTGTTCAGTTTAATCAAACAATTCACTTTTGCATAAGTATGTCGTTAGTTCTATTTAACCCATAGATAGGGCCCTATCAGGTGCTACCACGCCGGGCCAGAGTGGAGCTGGGAGCAATGGCAATGAAGGGGTACTCCGTATTCCCCAAGGCCCCAGCATTACTGGGACCTCACCATCAGATTGTTTTGTGTCATATCCAGGATACTCGTTGGGGGGGGGGGGTTCTTACCCCTCTGCAGAGGTGCAGTCAGTCTATTCTACAGCCCCAGCCGACTGGGCAATTATTGTTTGTATCAAGGTTTCTTGTTCTTTTTGATTTCTTTCTTTTTTTTCTTTTTTTTTTTTTTGCAAAAGCCTTTATGTTATTCATATACATAAAGTGATTAATTATTCTAGAGGCATTCGTGGTGTAATGGCTACTGTCATGGAAAATGAACAAGGCGACACCTGTTCAAATCTTGGACAAGGCTATTTGTATTTCACATCGTGCTAATACCCTTGGAAAAGTTATGAATCCAATTATTCTCCCTACAGCTATGGGTAAATAATAGGAAAGATTTGGCTCTTTAGCTATGGGTAAATAGTTGGACAGACTAGGCTCTTTAGCTATGGGTAAATGATAGGACAGACTAGGCTCTTTCGCTATGGGTTAATAATAGGACAGACTAGGCTCTTTAGCTATGGGTAAATAATAGGACAGACTAGGCTCTTTAGCTATGGGTAAATAGTAGGACAGACTAGGCTCGCTCTTAAACTTTGGTATAGCAAGTGGTCGAGGAGAAAGAAAAATCTTAATTCAAACTTAGTAAAATTTGCTTAAAATTGACCTTGTATTGCATCCTGTTCGTGCCGAGGGGTGTATATATATATATATATATATATATATGTGTGTGTGTGTGTGTGTGTGTGTAAAGAAAAAGTTGGCGACCTTAGTCGAGGGTGCTCCCTTTTCAATAGCTACCACACCGAGGTGTTGGGAAGGTGCTACACCATTTCCCGGATTACTTTATAATGCTGAGGCTGGATCAAGTACAATTTTTGAGCCTTGGAATGACTCGACCTGGAATAGAACCCCGGTCTCCCTGACCATTAGTGAACATATACTCATTAGGCCAATGGCCCGATATATATATATATATATATATATATATATATATATATATATATATATATATATATATATATATATATATATATATATATATATATATATATATATATATATATATATATATATATATAATATAATATATATATATATATATATATATATATATATATATATATATATATATATATATATATATATATATATATATATATATATATATATATATATATATATATATATATATATATATATATATATATATATTCGGCGGGATTGATTGATATATTTTCCATAATTGTTTATTTCCCAAGTACTTTCTGTCCGGCTTTGAGCCATCATCAGGGGAGGATGTATTGCAAAAGTGATATAACTTTTGTATGTACATTACTACTTTGTAAGAAGAGTATCCGGGCCGTTGCAGTGTGTAGCGTTTACTTTTTAAATTGTTCTATATATAGTGTCAGTAGCTAAAGTAATTTTAGTACATTAGCACTGGTTTGAAAATTAATTCTGTTAAGTTTGGGTGCGTGTTTCTTATATGTAGTGCTTCTAAGGTACTTGGGAAATAAACAATTATGGAAAATATATCAATCAATTCCCGCTGAATACTATAAAATCAATACTGCAATATAAAAGGATCAACAAGAAAATATGTAGACAGAAAATATCTATTATATGCAACGAAATTTGTATATATATATATATATATATATATATGGTGATTAATCTTTTCCAGTGATTTTGAAAATTTGTGTCCCCAGTAAATGTCCGAAGAATGTGGTTGAGTGGCATCTTTTCTATAGCATTTAGCAGAGGTGAATATTAATGAATCTCCCTGGAAGATGCTTCTTTGTATTTTTACCTTTACTAGGGTTTGACCTCTCGCTACTAATTGCACCTTTTAGTTCTCAATATCTTTCGAAATGAAGATTATGACTTTGTTGGGTCTTTTTACTTATTTAAACACTATTATCGGGACCATATCATAGGCTTTCTTGTTGACAATCTATGCCATGCATGCATTTGGCGTCTTTGAGAATGTACTAGTCAATAAATATATTCGGTCACTAGTTTCTCTTGCTCCTCTGTAGCATCCTTTTTGTTCTTTCGGAAATAGTTCACGGAATTCAAGCGAGTTATAGATTTCTTTTGTGCTGCGTGGTCAGGATTTTTCACAGCTAAACACATTATCGGTCTATAGTTGTTGCAGATGATCCCATTTTGGGGATAATTATCGATCAGGGTAGTTTTTCTTTTCATCTTCAATTCAAGTAAGCTTGCTTCTTGTGTGCATTTACCCAGTTACACTGCCAGTCTGTCTTGAATAGACGCGAATTTTAATCTAAAATCCATGTAAGTAATCATAACCTGTCGTGGTATTTTTTACTGTGGTAGCACTTGATAGGGTCCTATCTATGGATCAAATAGAAATAAACTATGCACTTATGCTAATTTGAAATAGAACTCTTTATATGTATAAAAATGGATTTGGCATTAAATAACCTACAATGGTTGATGTACCACAAAGCCAAACCAAACCAAACCAAACGTTTCTTTTGCATCCAGTTGCTGATTTATCTTTGTGCACTTTTCCTTAATTTGTTGATAAAATTTTCTTTCGTTATTTTGGAAAGTATTTTTTTGTTTGTAGTTTTACCCTGTCCCGTTACCTTTTGAATTTTTCTTTTTTCGTCAATATCTTTTGATTTGTTTCCAGCTGTGTTGTACTCTCTAGCCCATATTTTCTTTTGATGTCTTTCAGACACATTGTTGCTTTGGTGTCTGTTTTGAGTGCCTAAAATAAAAACAGTCGACATTCGCTGGGAGCTGACCGGATCCCTCATGTTGACTATCCAGGGAGCACCTGCTGATTATGACCTGTTGTCTGGACCTCAAGTTGATTTGTCGTTTTTCATGGGTAGTATAATGTGGCTATTACAGACCCAATGTTAATTAATAGTTTTACTCCTGCCACAGATGTGATTTGGTACTTTTTTAACAAAGAGAACACTATAGCGGACCGCAAAAAATGAATGAATAAATGAATAAATAAAAAGAACACAAAAATATACGTTTTTAAAAATTGTAAATTTTAACTTTGTAAAAGTCCCACGGTCACATTTTTTGTCTGCGTTTTAGGGTTTACAAACTAATTCCTTTAGTAAGTTACTTGATTTCACATGAGTTTCTTATGACTGATAATGTTTATAAACTTATGCATTAGACATTTTCGTAGATCCAGTTCTACAAACACCTTCGCTGGACTTTTCTATTTCTTAAGAGAGGGTTTATTCCTTTCTACCTATATATCATCTTGGCAAAAATAATTTGAATCACGTGAACTGGAGAAGAAAGAAAAGTGACTGAGTGACAGAGATAGAACTGGTGGTCGAATTACGGCCATTCGTTTTTTGTTTTTTACGAGGAGAACAGCCCAGGTGTTTATCCCTTTTATAAGGTTCCTGCTATATAGTTTGGTTTCGAGTAGCTTTCTCGTTCTCCTGAGATACTTTTTTAATTTTTTTTTTTTTTTTATGTTTGATCGTGTTTGATTCCAAATATTTATACGTTTCCTTTTCACGTAGCGTTCTTCTTTTTTCTGGATTTAGTAGTTCCATTCCTTCATGTGTCGTTTCCCGCTTTTCATTATTAGCATGGCGTAGTTTTTTTTAAAAACCAAATTCCATCCGTACGTCATGACTGCATATTCTCTCTGCTTGTATTAGTGTTTCTAATTCTTTTTTGTTATTGACAAACAGTTTGATGTTGTCCATGTACATTAGATGATTGAGTATGTGGTTGAGTGGCATCATCTTTTTTACAAAAAGTAAAGGTGAAACTGCATCTCCCTGGAATATACCTCTCTCGATCTTTGCTTCTGTTAAGCTTTTGCCTCCTGCTATCAATCCCTCTGTTTAGGTTTCCGAGGTTTTCTCGATAAACTTTATAATTTTGTCTGATATCTTGTACATTTTGATACAGTTTATTATCTAGCTTTGGGGACCATATCATATGCTTTTTTTGTAGTCAATCCATGCCATAGCAAGATTTTCCTGTCTAGTCGTACTCTCGTTAAGGGTGTGTTGATCAATGTACAGTAACCGTTACGTTCCTCTGGTCTACTTGCGCTATCCTCTCTGTTCCTCGGGGAACGGTCCGCGGCTTATTAACGAGTAGTAAATCTTCTCCTTCATTT
Source organism: Sepioteuthis lessoniana (assembly GCA_963585895.1). Lineage (NCBI taxonomy): Eukaryota > Metazoa > Mollusca > Cephalopoda > Myopsida > Loliginidae > Sepioteuthis > Sepioteuthis lessoniana. Next base: position 66,597,338 of record OY757919.1, read on the forward strand.
GTGCAGTTAGTATTTTCTTAATCCTTGGTAAGCACGTTATAGGTCTATAGTTGTTTGAGGTGATTGTTTTGAAGGGGTCTTTCTGGATCACTATAGCCTTTTCTTTGGTCATCCATTCGCGTATGTCTGCTTCTTCAATGCATCTATTCATTTCGAAAGCTAGTTTGTCATGGACTGAAGTGAATTTCTTGAGCTAGAATCCATACATGCATGGATGTAGAGTTTTCCAATTTGGTATTTTTTTAATATGGCTCTGAGTGAATCGATGTGTATTTTTACCTTCAGGCCTTCCTCCAGTCCTTTTTCCATGTTGTTTATCAATTCGGTTTCTGAGTTACAATCTCTACTTTCCCATATTTTGCTCAAAAATTGTTTTGCTTCCCTTGAATACGGTTGTGGGTATGTCTGCGAACCTTTTCTTCCAACATGCTGAAAGAATTTTTTTCGTTGTTGTGAAATAACCTGTTTTGTCTGTATTGTTTGATCCTATCTCTGTATCTTTTTAGTCTTCCTTCTTTCGCCATTACCTTCTGATTTATCTCTTTGAGTTTTATCGATTGTTCTTATGGTGTTGCGTTGCTCTTTTCGTCCCAACATATTCTCACGTTTTTCTTCTGTCTTGATATTTTTGTTTGTTGTCAAAGCTTTCTTATTTGTGTTTCCAGTCTGATTTCCCATCCAGGTTTTGAGTTTCTGTTCGTGTTTTTACGAGCACCCCGATTCTTTCACAAATTAATTTCGCTCCTGCATAGATTAGTTTATTTAATTTCGTTATGTTGTTCGTTATGTTTTCCAGTCATGGTTCCTGAGGAATGGTAATGTGGGTTTCTTTTCAGATATCATTCTCTTTAAAGTATTTTTTTCTTGTGTTAGTATTTGTTCGATGGCGTTTGGGTGGGTGGGTGGTGTTTCGATTATTATTATTTTGCGTTTTAATTAGGTTTGAGTGTTCTTATTTTTCGGTATTTACTGTCTCGATTCTTGTATTCGGGTCTTATTGATATGTTTACCTATTTATTTGTTGGTGTATTTCTAATATTTAAGGTCAGAAAACTAACCTTTCTTTATTATCATCAGCGAGTCATGGGCTTGTCTTAAGTCTAGCGCATTCTTCCCAGATTTCTGTCGATTTTTTTCTATACTCCCTGACATAAGGTTGTTCCTAAAATAGCCGTGAAATGCAAGTTTGTTGTTATCCCTAGTCCATTTTCTGATTTGGACTCTATGCTTTATGGGGTTACTTACTTTGTGGACCTGGAAAAAAAAACAGCCAACATTCGTAGGATGCCGAACGAGTTTTTCATGTTTGCAATGAAGGGAGCACCTGCTGATCATGACACCCAAACCTATGGTCTGTGTCTCACGTTGAATTATACTTTGATTAGTCATGTTTTTCATGGGAAGTAAATTGTGGCTATACCAGACCCAGGTGTTGTTTATTATCTACGCTCCTAACACAGATGTGACCAAGTCCTCTTCAGCAGGTCACAAAAAATTCAAATTTTCAAATTTGTTATGTTTTAATTTAGTTAACGTTCATAGTGAAACTACTTTTTTTTACAGCATAATTAATGTTTTGGCTCATTCGGATCTTGTAGCCGCTTTAGTAAGATGATACTTCTAGTTTTTTCGCTATGTTACAGCTAAATTAACAGAAACTACAATTATATATTCAAACAGACACGTCGCATAAGGATTAAAATCAAAGACGAAATAATTATCTTATAACCGACAAAACAGAACAGGCGGTGAATTTCCAAAATTGTTAGTATAAACTAGACGAAAAACATGTTACCTTTACTTTGGTTGTCAATTTCTGGATTTTAATAATTAATTAATAATGCAGATTTCCGTTTACTGGTGGCTTTTCACTGAAGTCTGAGGGACAGCAAATCTCGTATGGTCTCCAGGACTTTTCTTAGTATTCAAGCTAATTCTAGCAATGCTGTGGTGTGGATGATATCAATTCTTCCACTGATCTCCAGTTTCCCAATCTCTTTTTTGGGACCTTCACTGAAAAACCATCTGGCAAAATTGGTGTGAAAAACTCGCATAAATAATAATAATAATAATAATAATAATAATAATAATAATAATAATAATCCCGGCCTGTAGACCAGACCTTATAGTAATCAACAACAAAAAAAAAGAACTTGAAAAATTGTAGACTTTGCTGGACCGGCTGACCACAGAATAAAGCTAAAAGAATGTGAAAAGAAGGATAAGTACCTCGATCTTGCAAGGGAATTTTTAAAAAAATCTATGAAACATTAAGATGATGATTATACCAATCATGACTGGTGCATTCGGTACAGTAACTAAAGCACTATTAAAGGGACTGGAGGAATTGGAATTTGGAGGACGAGGGGAGACTATTCAAACTGCAGCATTGTTGGGAACGGCCAGAATACTGAGAAGATTCCTGGAGACTTGAGGAGACTTGCTGTCTCTCAAACTCCAGGGAAAGACCATCAGAAAAAACTGATGTGAAAAACTCAAATAGTTAGTATTGGTTATTTGGTGATAGAGATTAAACAATTTATCACATAAGAAAATGCTGCTAACGAGGCTCGACTAGGTGAGGTAGGTGATCCACAAGGAATTGTGCAAAAAATTGAAATTTGACTCCACTACCAAATGCTATATGCACAAGCCACAATATGTCTTGGAGAATGAGACACATAAAATTCTCTGGGATTTTGAGATACAAACACATCACCTAATCCCAGCCAGAGGACCAGACATAGGGATAATCAACAACAACAAAAGAAGAACCTAAAGAATAATGAGCTTTGGACCTTGCCAGAGAACTGAAAAAACTATGAAACATCAAGGTGTAATTGGTGCACTCGGAACAATCCCCAAAGGTCCGGTGAAAGGAGTAGAAGATTTAGAAATCAGAGGATGAGCGGAGACCATCCAAACTACAGCATTATAAAGATCGGTTAGAATACTGAGAAGAGTCCTGAATACATGAGTAGACTTGCTGTCACTCGGAATCCGGTGAAAGACCATTAACTAACGCTGATGTGAAAAACTCCCAATATAATAATAATAGCTGAATGGAGAAAATTAGAACAAAATAAATTCAAGCACCGGCTCGTCCACGAAATGGTGCATGAAACTGAATTTTCACCATACTAACAAATGGTATATGCACAACCCTAAAGTTATCCCCGAAAATGAAATGCATAACATTATTTGTGATGAATTCAAGCCTAATTCTCATTAACAAGAAGAAAAGAATTTGTCATATTCTGGATTTTGCTGTTCCGGCAGACCAAAAGTGAAATTAAAGGAAGGCAAAAAGCTAGACGAATACCTGAACCTTGCCTGAGAGCTGAAAAATCTGTGGAACACGAAAGTAACATTGATACCAATCGCAGTTGGGTCTCTTAAAACAGTGCCCGAGAACCTGGAAAAGAGACTCGATGAATTGGAGATAAGATTGTTGATTGTTTGGAAGTGTTTATGGCATATCAACCATTTTGCGTTATTAAATGCCGAATCGTGTTTATACATAAGATTTTAAAAGAATAGTTTGTGTCCATTTGTTTACCCACAATTAAATTGTTTCAAAATGCTTTTATATATTGTAAGCACTTGCCCACAGTTAAAAGGTTCTAAGTATCGTAAATGTTTAAATGTTTGTATTTGAACAATTGATGGAACTCTTACAGGTTTTACCATCTGGGTCATAGTGGACCTGGCAGTAATGGCAATGAAGGAGTATTTCATATTCCTCAAAGCTGAAGGACTGAAGCCTTACCGTCAGGGGCAATTTATAGCCATAACAGGACACTCGCCAGGCAGGGTCTTACCTCTCTGCAGAAATTTAGCCGTCGTATTCAACAGCAGTGCGCCTTGAGTGGTATAATGGTTTGCAAAATAGACAAGTAACCCTTCGTGTGGTAGTTTGAGTTTCACGGGATCCCCAATTCATTCGGCTTTGAGTTACATCAAAATAAAACGCTTAGTTAACATGGCGATCAGCCCAACAGCTTTCGGCTGTTCTGATCAAGCACTGTGCAACCTGACATACGCACCAGGAGACCAAAAAATAAGCGTAGTTTCACATTGCACTGAAGGTTCGGGTTTAGTGAATCCATGACCAGCTAGATCACCTGGCATACGAAATGGGAATCTTAGCAAAGGCTATCATAGTTTCACCTAGTGATCCTATGACTAGCATTGACTAGCAGCGCACCAGTTTCCCTAAATCCCCACAATAAAAAAGATCCTGTGACAAATCTTGCCTGGTGAAAGGGACGGATAAATATCTGGCATATTCTATGCCCCAGCCAACCGGGCTGTGGAGATTCAGGGAATCAAAAGCATCCAAACCACATTTCTACTAAGATCGGCTAGGATACTAGGAAAAGTCCTAAGAGACCATAAAGAGATTTGCTTTTACTCCAGTGAAAAAACATCAGTGTGAAGGTTCAGTCCGAAATTCTTCTGAATTCAACATGAAATACTTGAAGAAGGCCAAAGGATATATCGACCGAAACGTCGTGAGTATAACAATTAAGAGGAGGTCAATGGTCCGAATATTCCTAGCTATATCAAGTTTCATCACTGATATTTAGACAAATAATCCTCTACGGTTCATATTCAATAAGACTGTGCGACCAAAAACACATAAGAAACAACTCAACAAAAAAGGTAAATATAAAAATAATTCCTTAACCTTAAAAGGTCTAGACGGATTGACATGCCTTTAAAATCAATTCACTAATCAGTTTTTATTTCATTTTCTGGAACAATTTATCTACGTTTTAGTATCGTTGTATCCTACTATCAACTTTCGTCCTTGAGATTTGGTGTGTATCTCGCTATGAAGATGATAAGAATTGGTTTGGTTTGGTTTAGTTTCTTTGTTTAATGGCATATCAACCTTTATAGGTTATTTAATGCCAAAGCCATTCTCCTAGAAGAATAGTAGTGGTACTATTTAACCCATAGCTGGAAAGATAAGGGGGCTCATACATTTCCCAAGGGTATTTGCCCGAAAGTGAACATGATAGCGCGACTGGAGTACGAACTCGCGTACTACGATTCCGCTGTCCATCGCTTTAACCATTACACCACGAGGACACCCCCGGTAAGAATTGGAGATCAGAGAAAGAATCGAGACCATCGAAACCACGGCACTGTTAAAATCAATTAGAATACAGAGAAGAGTCCTGGAAACCTTAGAAGACTTGAAGTCACTCAGATTTCAGCCAAAAAACTCCAGTTAAAACTGGTGTGACCACTTGCATAGATTGAAAATAATAAAACTAGCTGGGTTTGACAGGTTTTAATTCAGCCTTTTCCTTCACTTAGACCGGTTGTCCTACCAAGGTTAAAGAGCCCATTCTACCTTACTATTTACTCATAGCTGGAGGTAGAATAGTTGAAACCATACCTTTCTCAACTGTATTAGGACCATGGGAAATGCAAACTGTCTCGTGTAGGATTTGAACCTTCTCCATTTCCTACAATGATACTCGTTTACTCACGAGAGCCTCCCGCTAGAATACTTAGACGAGTATTGCAGACCGAAGGAGACTTGCTGTTACTTAGACTTCAGAGAAAATCTCCAGTTAAAACTAGTGTGTAAAACATGCATAGTGTTAGAATTGTAAAACAAGAAAATCCTTTGTAATCCGTTTGACTGCCAATATAACAGTAACTACGGGTGCCATAAAAATAGAGTTGAGAAAATAACAAATTAGTCCTACACTGCTATATTAAAAGCAGCACCCACCCAAAGATGCAACAGGAAATTGATGATGACAATACGGGATGCACCGGCCACATTCCTCACGGGAGAAATAAAATTTTAAAAAGATGCCGGCCAATCAAGCAGGATTCAAAAGAAATAATTGTTCGCGGGGATGAAAATTCTGGAAATATGCGGAAAAGTAAGCTGTAATAGTTTGTTGACTGTTGTGGGTTATTTAATATCGAATCCTATATATATATATATATATATATATATATATATATATATATAGTTGTGTGTGTGTGAATAGTTTGTTGGTAACTTTATTTTTAAGCGAGTGGTTAGAACTCATTTGTTGGCACGCAGTTAAATGGTTATAAGTATTCCAATCTAACACTAATAAATCTATTAAATATTGATCCTTTGCTTGCACACAGTTGAACAGTATCTCGTATGTCTATTTAAAATTAGTAATTCTATTCATCAAATATTCCTATATGACGTAGGTAATCGGAACGCAGCAGTATAGTTTCAGACAACTCATAATAATTATAATCATTACCAAATGAATGAACAGTTCTATTTAACCCATAGATGGGACTGTAACAGGTTCTATCACTCCTGGTTAGAAACCTGAAAGTAGTGGCAATAAAGGAGTACTCGACATTATCCACAGATTCAGGACTGGAGCCACCGTTAGATGTAATTTAGTGTCATACAGGACATTCATAGAAGAGGCTTATCTCTCTGAAGAGGTGCAGTCTTGTATTCTAGTTAGAAGTAAATAAAAAAAAATCAGAAACATAAATTCCCCAATGTAGCCGGAAAAGAACAAGCAATGAATGCTGAAAATCATAGCATAATGGAACGTTGCAAATCTTCACTAGAAGAAAATTAATTCTCGAAAAACGAAATAAAGTTGAAATGATAAAATAAAATGAATACTGTAAGGGAGAAATTATCAGGGTCACTAGAAAATCAGAACTGAAAATTAAATCAGAAACGGAAAATTTGAATCCCAACAGACTACACCACTGAGTTGAACAGTCAATGCAAGCCAAAAGGTTGTCAGTGACAAACTGTAAGTATTGATAAGAAACAATAAAATGAACTAAGAAACAAAGAATTGATAAGAAATGTGGCTGGAGAAACAAATTAAAAATCTACAGAGATGCAAAAATACTAAGCAAGACAAAATACTTGAGAACACAAGAGAAAGAAAGAAATGAGAAACAACAAAAAAGACCGAAAACCCAGCTAAATGACACTGAAGTCTTTTTTAAAGGCATATCAACTCTTGATGGTTAATAAATGCCAAATACTGTTTATACAGGATTTTTAAGGGAATAGTTTGTAATTAACATTTTTTAAATGATCCAGAGTTCATTTGTTGGCACACAGTTCAATGGTTTCAAGTATTGGGTTGGGTTTCTTTTGTTTAATGACATATTAACCTTCTTGGTTTATTTAATGCCAAAGCCATCTTTCTGGAAGAACAGCAGATATGCTATTTAACCCATGGTCTGGGAGGATAAGGGGGCCTGTACCTTTACCCAAGAGTATTTTATCCGAAAGTGAAGTTAATAGACCGACTGGAGATCGAACTTGGTTACAACGATGCCGCTTTCCAGCGCTTTAACCATTACACCACGTGGATACCCTCTTCAAATATTGCTATTTAATACTAATAATTCAATTTGATATTAATCATTTGTTGGCACACAGTTAAATGATTAAACATTGTTATTTGACCATAGACAAGACCCTCCTCGTCAGAGTACACCAGGTAGTAATGGCAATTCATGGGTACGGTATATTTCCTAAAACTCCAGGACTGAAGTCTCGCTGTCAGGTAGTTTAGTGTTGTATCCAAGACACTCGTTAGCGGGGGTGAGGATTTATTCTTCTGCAAATGAAGTTCCGTTCCAGAACTTGAGCTTCACCCCCAGATGCAGTTTAGTGTCAGAGGTGGAAAACTCTGTTTTGTGGATGTTTTACCCCCTCTGAAGGGAATACAAATAAAGCTTGACTAAATAAGAACATAATTCTTTAGAGAAAAAAAAAGATCATAATTCTTTGCAAAATGAGACCATTAATCTTTTTAGTAAATAAGAACATAATTCATTTCTAAATAAGAACTTAACTCTTAAGTGAATAATAATATAATTCCTTGCTAATTAAGAACATAATTCATGAGTAAATAAAAACATAATCATTTCGCAAATAAGTACATTTTATTTTTTACTTATTGCAGAGTTTTGTCCTCATCTTGGTAGTTTTTGTGTTGTTTCTTCTTTCACTACGTTTCGGCCAAATTTCACCTCTGGCCTTCTTCAGGTGATTAACCACGACCTCGGATAGGAATGCTGAGTCTTGTAACCGTATCCCTAGGAATTGCTGCCTTCCATAGTTGTTGTCTATCGCACCACGTTTTTGACCAAGTAAACCTCTGGCCGGCTTGGGTAGGATTTGAAACCGCTATCTTTTGACAATGCTCACCTGGAACCGTAGAGACTCAACGCCTCTATCCGCTGCGCCACGGGCCCCGAAGGGCGATCAATGTAGTGAAAGAAGAAACAACACAAAAACTACCAAGATGAGGACAAAAAGTCCGCAATAAATAAAAATAAAAAATTAATTCTCAGATTAAGAAGCCTCATCTCAAAATGATTCCAATTAAAGACAAGATCATATTTCTTTTTTAAAGAAGAACATAAATCTTATGTAAATAAAAACATAATTCTTCAATAAACAAGAACATAGAGATTCATATCAAAATTCGATATTGTATCCTTGTTATACAATCTTTTTATATAAAACAGAAAAAGCCCAATTTTATAAACTACGAAATTCTCTCAGGAAACTTGATAGAATAATTGAAGAATTTCAAGTGTTTTATTTTCATTAATTAATCTGTAATCATTCTGAAAATGCTTGTCCTTGGTATGTCACTAAATTGCCCACCCTATTGAAGATTAGAATAAGCAAACTGTATCCTTTGAATTTTGGAAAGTTGGAACCACTTTAATAAAGAATATTGCTTTAAATTAGTGAAATACATAATTGAAAGAATTAAGGTTATCATAAAACCTCGAGGAAGAACTATTAAATATTGCTTATGACATTTTGTCAATGAATTCAATATTTTTTTCTCAATGTTAGGTCAAATATAGTTTCCTCTACATGGCTAGAAAAAAGATTATATCATCTAATTTAAGTAATTTAATGTACTTTGTTTAAGGTTTATCTTATGAAGCCAGAATGTTCGCCTATGAAAGAAAACTCTTTTATGACTTATATGTAAATAGTTTGCTTACTGCTAAAAAAAACGTCTTAAAAGCAATTATAATGACAGAAGATGAAGGATATTCCTACTAAAAATCATTAATGATAGTGGCAAGATGTTAAATCCGGAGTTTTTTTTAGATACTGTTCACATTAATCTATTTTCTGACTGATCTTGAATTAAATATTATTATGTATGATGTTTGTTCAGTCAAAATACAAACTTGATTTTAAAATCAAGTGTTTCCCGTTGCACTACTGGTAGATGTGAAAAGGTTAAAAAGGTTACTGTTCAGTCGGCTCGAGCGTTAGAATACGCCGACTGCATGACCGCCGAGGGATAAGACCCCCCTCCCAGACAAGTGTCCTGAATATGACACTAAACTATCTGATGGTGATGCTCTAGTCCTGGATCTTTGGGGAAATTGAAGTACGCCTTCATTAACATCATGCCCATGTCCACTCTGACCCAGAATGGTAGCACATGTTATGGTCCTTTCTAGGGATCAAATATAAAAATTCATTTGATGAACTCGAAATCAAATCAAATCGCAGAACATGAAACCATTTAACTGTGTGCAAACAAGAGATTAATATTAGATAGAATTATTTGTAATAAATAGCGATACTTGAAACCATTTAACGGAGTGAAAACTTATGATTTCTTCCTCGATTAAAAATGAAGTTACCGGGAGACTATTCACTAAAAAATTATATATATATATATATATATATATATATATAAGTGGTGCTTTCAATAAGTTTCCAGACTTTTTATACAGGCATTTAAAATTGTCGTAGACTCTTGACAATTCACCATGTTATTGCTATACATCTTCTGAGATGACTGACTAATCTTTATGATTTCAGGTTCAAAGGAACAGCTACAGCAGCAATTGGAATACACTCTACTAAAGCCTGATTGTCCCAACTGGTGAATTTCAAAAATGCAATCTGGACGTCAGGACACTTTAAAAGAACGATATGCAATAAACTTCTGTTTTAAACTCGGAATAAATGCCACAGAAACGTATGGAATGCTTCAGACTGCATTTGCGACCATATTGCATGAATCGAGCATCAGTTTTTGAGTGGCATAAGATATTCAAGGAAGGCAGGGAGTCTGTGAGGGATGATGAGAGGTGTGGGAGGAGTAAGGAAGTCAATACACCAGTGTTGACTGGCCAAAGGGTTGGGTTAGGGTAACTATGTTGAGGTTTTAAGGAAGTTCAGGAAGAGATTCCATGGGAAGAGGCCAGCACTCTTCAAATCGGGTCAGTGACATTTCTCCCAAGACAATGCACCACTCCTCAACTCCATCCTTGTCACAGACTATTTGACCAAGATGGGCATCTAGACAGTTCCTCATCGTCCCTATAGTCCAGATCTTGCTCCCTGTGACTTTTGGCTATTCCGTAAGCTCAGAGGCTGTCGTTATGAGACAATTGAGGAGATGAAAGAGGCTGTGACGAAGGTCATTGACACGCTCACACAAAAGGACTTCCATGGAGCCTTCCAGAAGTTGTTGTAACGGAACTAGATTATTGTCAGCGAAAAACTCCGCTCTGACCGAAAAGATACGGATCTGCACTTGTTAAGTTAGTTTTAGTGTTGCTAGGTATTTGTTCGTGTTGGGTTCATAATATGAGTCAATATTCCATTTTTCTGCATTTTGTACTAATTCTATTGATGAGGCCGAAAATATTTTAAAAACATACTTTTTTCATCATCGCATCCAGTGAGATTAAGTTATGGTGTTGGAATTTAATCTATATTGTAATTCTTTTTGTGTATCGTCAGTTCGTTAAGCTTACACACACACACCCTCCCGGCAATCAAGTGGGATATCCTTCCACCCACCTCAGTATATTGAAGTATTTTTGTACATAGACGTCGCTTCTTCCGATCAAACAGAGTGATGTATGCGCAATTCTTTTTTTATTTCATCATTCAAGCAAAAAAGGTAACTACGCAGTGCTTTTTTCGAAATTTTTGGCCTAGCCCAGGGCTTCACTAGAATTAGAGTCAGCTATCTTACACATATAGAAGAATGTGATTTAAATAATTAAATTAAAAATAAAAAAGATTAATGAAGGTCTCTCCCTTCTTCCCTCATACATACAGGAGTATGGGGGTGTTTTGGGAATATATGTGTATAAAAATGAATGGACTTATATTGATGGGGCTAGACTATATACATACAATGTGTACACATATACATTGGCACTGATAAGAGCCAGATAATGAGGAAGTTTTTTTTGTTTTTTGTTTTTTGTGAGAGGACAAATTTCTTGGTTTGGTTTGGTTTGGTTTGGTTTGGTTTTATGGCACATCAACGATTTTAGGTTATTAAAGCCGAATCCATTTTTATACATATAAACTATACTATTTCGAACAATTCGGTTTAGTGTAAGTATAGTTTTTTTTTTTACTCACAGTTAAATGTCAAAAACAGTTCTATTTCGAACAATTCAGTTTAGCATAAGTACAGTTTAGTCCTATTTGACCCATTGATAGGACCCTATCAAGTGCTACCACTCCTGGCAAGAGTGGAACTGGGAGCGATGGCAATAAAGAAGTACTTCGCATTCCCAAAAGCTCCGGCATTACTGGAACCTCACCATCAGATTGTTTAGTGTCATATCCAGGAAACTCGTTGAGGGAGATTTTTACCCCTCCGCAGAGAAGCAGTCGGTGTATTCTACAGCCTAAGTCGACAGGGCAAACTAATTTCTTGTTAAATGGACTCACAACTCTTGAGCAGAAATTAATTTTTTTCTGCGATTGGCAAAAAAAAAAATGATTTTGATATTTTTTTCCTTCAAGTGGAATTTCCACGCGTTCTGCTTGTATTCAATAAATCTATAAGGATACGAATGGGAATTAAATTTACTTTCAAGAAAAAAGCGTATGAAGTAAAATATGGCATGAAGTAAAACATTTGATTTATTGATTAATTTATTCAACATGTCAACTCATATCGGGTCATTTCGTGCTTATAGGTTATAAAATCAAATTCATTTATATTTAAACATTTATATTTACAATTATGTGTTTCCGAAGATTTATTTTTATTGAAACCAATATCAAGTATTCCAATTTAATACAAATAATTTTCTCACAGTTTTACGGGTTTCAGTTTTCCAATCTAATTTATGAATAATTATATCGCTTCAAATAATTCTTTTTATTTAATATGCAAAATAAGCATTTATTTGCACACAGCTTCAAGAGAATAATAATAATAATAATAATAATAATAATAATAATAATAATAATAATAATAATAATAATAATAATAATAATAATAATAATTTTTAGTAAACAATGATGGCTTCAAGGTAACGAATTATAGTATTAATACAAATAATCTATAGTTATTGGTATTGATTGTCTCTATCTAACACTACTAATTTTCAAACAATTTTTTTTAACCCCCAGTTGGGACTCAAACAGGTTCTACCACTCTGGTTAAAAAATGGACCCGGGATTAATGGCAATGAAAGAGTACTCAACTCACCCCAAAACTCCATAACTTGAGCCTCACAACAAAATGCAATTTTAGGTCAAACCTTTTTTTAGGGATGAGGGTTTTTACTCTTCCGCAATAGATTCGATCTTTATATCTTATACAGATGATGTCCCGAATTTATAAAGAGAAAATTTGATCTAAATTTCCATTATATGTGGGAAGAGTTTTCACCAATGGAACGGGACACCGAGTTTCAATCCCAAGTCGAGTTACACCAAAGACTAAAAAAGAATTGAACTTGATACCGCCTTGCTAAACACTCTGCATTATAAGGTACGGATCAAGGGTTATATGGAAAGGAGTAGCGCCCTTCCCAACACCTCGATGTAGTAGCTATTGAAAAGGGAGCCTTTGAGTCGCTCTCAAGTACGGTCGTCAATTTTATTTATATATATATATATATATATATATATATGTGTGTGTGTGTGTGTGTGTGTGTGTGTGTGTGTGTGTGTGTGTGTGTGTATATCTGCATTGATGAGTTATAATACAATGAAACAGTGTGGATGATGATGATGATATATATATATATATATATATATATATATATATATATATATATATGTATGTATGTATGTATTCTTGGTCCAGTTAAACCGGAGTTGGGAGTAATTCCATCAGGACAAGAAGTTATTCATGAATGAATATTTAAAATTTTCCTGGTAAAGAGCTCTATGTACCAATAATACAGAGCAATAAATTCTTTAAGAAAAACAACGAAACCGGTCACATAGGATTATAAATTTATTTCAATCTTGTTACGCATTTTTGAAATTTCCAAAAACACGAAAAAAGTAACAGGACTTCTTCAGATCTTTTTGATAAAATAAAAACCTAGAATAGACACATGGTAGTGAAAGGGGATACTGGGAGGGGATAGAAGAGGGGTGAAGAGTTACCTCTTCATTAAACCCACTTCCGTTTTAAATTTAAATTTCGGTTAGCAATGTAGTAAAAATTGTTTTTTTTTTAAACTTTTCTTTAATTAATAATTTTTTAATTATATTTAGACCTAAATTACAGATTTTTTTATTGAATTAGATTTAAACTTTAAATAATAACTTCACGTAAAGATACAGTCATAGATATATTAAAACTAAAAACAAAAACAAAAACAAATATCTAATTTATTTACTATATTTTAACATTTCAAAAATATTTAGAAAGCATTAATCAGTTACACTTTTTATGCGTAGTACGTATGTATTATGTGCTTTTTCACAATTTTCTATCTAACAATTTATTTTATTTATTCTTAAATTTAACTCTAATTCTCAAAATTAACTCTATGTTTTTATAGAAAAATTTGGTTAAATATTCATAGTTTAAATTTGGCCCTATGTCTACACCTAGCTATTAGTTCATTTCTCTTATTTAATAATTTTTTTGGCTCAGAAAAAAGCAAAATGTGGATTTTTTCTTCAAGACACAGGTTGCACCTACTATCGAAAGATTTTGGGGTACTAGATCTTTTCAATATGGACCATTGTATGTCAGGGGTTAACCCTTTATCTTTTAATCCCCAATAATGTTTTGATAGAGCAGTTTGATTTTTTTATGCTCATGGGAGAACGAAAATTTATGATTTCCATATCTAATTTTCCAACTAGTAGACGAAACTCCGATATAAAATTTCTTATGTCCTCTTTTGGATTAATAATAGCTTGATATACTACATTACCTAAATTACACAACCCATTCATTGGACAATCAGTTCGAGATTTACAATTACATTCTATTTTTTTACTATTAGTATTATTATTATTTACCCGGTTATGAAATTTATTAATTCATTATTATGACTATTCATTATTTGAGACATATTTTTGTGCAAGAATAACTTATTTTCAAGGTTTTCCTATTAAATATTTTATGTAATATATTATCTTGTTAAAAATGTTTATCTATTAGTCTCAAAAAATATTTACCTACATCTATATTTTATGTAGCTCGCGTCTAGTCTCCCGTTGATAAAAGCATAATTGTTCAGTGCTAACTTCATTCCCAAGAAGGCATAGTCCGATCAGAGAAGAGTTTTTCACTCATGACTGCACACATCCGCATAGCATTCAGCCTAATTAAATTCTAGTAAAGTGTTCGATTGTCGAATCCGTAAGTATCTTCATAAGTTACCTGGCTCAAAGGATCTATTTCTTTGAGTCGTCAATAGATACATGACCTAAATCATTTGGTAACAGGCCTCCTTATTGGGATGATTTATTTAAATATCTTCATCCTATCTCCCTACAAGACGCCATTTTATTGTTTTATGAGTATATATACGTGTGTGTGTGTGTGTGTGTGTGTGTGTGTGTGTGTGTGTATGTGTGTTTACGCTGGTATGGTTTTTTTCTGTTTCTTTTTTCGGGCTTTGTATTTTATTAATAAATGCATTGCTCCAACCCACTACATATTCCCTCTCAAGAAACACATTTTCCCACTCAGATGTTTCTTACTTTCCGTTTTCTAATTTAAAGACGGTTTAAAGTATTTTGATTTTGCATTTTGTAGTCAATCTTTTAGATCGAATAAAACTATCTCTCTCTCTCTCTCTCTCTCTCTCTCTCTCTCTCTCTCTCTCTCTCTCTCTCTCTCTCTCTCTCTTTGCTGCTGTTAAGATGTATAATTAATGTACCTAACAACCAATTACAAATTATGGTAATAAATTTCTATAAATTGCATTCTCTCATCGATAAAGCAATTTATTGTCTCGAATATTAAACAAATTTTTAGATTTCGAAATACAAGATTTCTGTCTTTTTAACTTATTCAAACTTAGTATACTATTTCTCATCTGAAAAGGCAGTAAAGATAAGAAAAAGCTGATATCTATTGAAGAAACGTCACGGATTTTTAAGAAATGAGATAAAACTTCTATATTTGGAAGAAAAGTTTGTTTTTTTTTAATTGAAGAGTGTGACTTTACCGCTGACTTATAATTTGTGCATGGTTTGTATTGAATTATTGTGCAATTTACTTCAATTACGGTCATGAGAAATTGATTGTGAGATCGAAGTCAAAAGGGAGAGAATTCTTTCAGGGTAAGATTCCTCGTCTGGCATTCAGAGCTTTTGTTGTACTGACACTGCAACTATTCATTGCCTTTTTTAAGCCGATGGATCTTTTTTGAAACCGTAAAGCTGTAGGTAAATTTGGCCTGAACGTTCATTATTCAACAGCAAGACGGTGACTGACATATCATAGTCGCTGCTGCTCAAAAATATATTCTCATCCCTCTTCCTGCTAAAATATATATATATATATATATATATATCATCATCATCATCATCATGTCGTGCCGCTAGCACGGATATCCCTGACCCTCTCTCGCAACTTCTCACTATCATTCATGGCCTCTGGCAGGTATTCAGGGCTACATCCCGTATCCTCACATAGCTGCTGTATGAATGTTCGAACTGGTCGACCTGCTTTTGCTTGGCCATATGCGGGGGTCCATAGGAGTACATCAATTATGAGCTCGTCCTTGCTTCTCCTGCTGTGTCCTGCATGTCTGGTTCGTCTAGCTTGGATAGTTTTCGTGATGGGGGGCAGGTGGCCGTATAGTTGGTGCCTTGTAGGGTGTTGCTGCCAGGACTTGTTCAGTATTGCTCGCAACATTCTTGTGTAATTGCCGTCCAGCTTCTTCTCCAGCCGTTTTGTTAGCGTCCAAATAGTGCATCCATATAGCAGTATCGACACGACCGCTGCCTGGAAGAACAGCTAATGCATAAAACCTAAGAAAACGCCAAAAGAAGAAGCATTGTGCTTTTTAGATTAAATATTTTTCCAGTAATTCTGTCATGAGCTGGTTTCTCCCAGTCATTCAATGATATATGTGTTTCCATAGGAATCTTTAAACAATCATTGTTACAGATGTTTGGCTTACATGACAGCTTATTCTCAGCAGAAATTTAAACGAAAAATAGTTGTTTGCCGATACAAGGATCTCCCATTATAACAAGGCACCCACTCCATTGGGGGGTGTCCTCGTGGTGTAATGGTTAAAGCGATGGACCGCGGAATCGTAGTACGCGAGTTCGTACTCCAGTCGCGCTATTATGTTCACTTTCTGGAAAATACCCTTGGGAAAGGTATGAACCCCCCTTATCCTCCCAGCTATGGGTTAAATAGTACCACTACTGTTCTTCTAGGAGAATGGCTCTGGCATTAAATAACCTACAAAGGTTGATATGCCATTAAACGAAGAAACCAAACCAAACCAAACCACTCCATTGGGGACGATTCTAAAAAAGAAAAAGTTCTGTGCCTGTTATACGACACTTCTATGGAACCTTATGTAAAGGATGTTAATTTTACGTTCATAATTTTACATGAGTGTTATTAATGGCATATATCAGATATGGTTAGGTGAGGTTTCTACACCGCTTACGTTTCACGGACGTACAATACATTTGAAAGAACACAATCTTTGTATACTCCTTTGTTCTAGAATTGCTCAATGAAACCTGTACTTTTTTTTCCAAAGGAGAAAACGTTGTGCTTCTTTACGATAACGGACGGTCAGATTCCGCAATAATCAAGTAAGACTAATATTGATTTTTGGCTGTTCTGTTTTTACCCCCATCCACCATATTTTACAAGACCTTGCACCAAATGATTTTCATCTTTTTCGTTGTCTACAAAAGGCATTGGATAACAATAGAAGATCAAGTGAAAAACATTTGTGGAAAAGTTGCGGGGGCTTGATCCAGCTGAATTTCACTAGAGAGGAATCAACAAACAACCAGAAAAATGGAAGAGGTAATTCACAATAATAACAAATTATACTATTGATTAAAAATCAATTAATTGTTAAATTATTCATGTATAAATTATCCTTTAATAAAGAGAAAATTATTAATGAGTTAACCCAATTATATATATATATATATATATATATATATATATACGGAGATCATTAAATAAATTTCCAGACTGTTTTTCGTATGGCACTTTTATTGATAGTACAAACATAAAACTCTAGTCCCCCTTCGAAGTAATCTCCTCCGGCTGCAATGCACTTATTGTACCGTTCCAACAACATCTGGAAGGCCCCATGGAAGTCCTTTTGTGTGAGCGTGTCAATGACCTTCGTCACAGCCTCTTTCATCTCCTCAATTGTCTCATAACGACAGCCTCTGACCTTAGTGAATATCCAAAAGTCACAGGGACCAAGGTCTGGACTATAGGGAGGCTAAGGAACTGTCTTGATGCCCAGCTTAGTCAAATAGTCTGTGACAAGAATGCAGTTGTGGACTGGTACATTGTCCTCGTGGAAATGCCACTGACCCGACTTGAACAGTGCTGGCCTCTTCCCAAGGAATCTCTTCCTGAACTCCCATAAAACCTCAACCCTAACCCTCTGGCCAATCAACTCTGGTGTATTGACTTCCTTACTCCTCCCACACCTCTCATCATCCCTCAAAGACTCTCTGCCTTCCTTTAATCTCTTATGCCACTCAAAAAACTGATGCTATATTTCATGCAAGATACTCCAAAAGCAGTCTGAAGCATTCCATACGTTTCTGTGGCATTTATTCCAAGTTTAAAGCACAATTTTATTGCATATCGTTCTTTTAAAGTGTCCTCAAGTCCTGATTACATTTTTGAAATTCACCAGCTGTGACAATCAGGGCTTTAGTAGGGTGTATTCCAATTCCTACTGTAGCTGTTCATTTATACCTGAAATCATAAAAATTGGTCAGTCCATCTCATAAGATGTATAGCAATGGCATAGTGAATTTTCAAGAGTCTACGGACAATATCAAATGCTTCTAAAAAAAAGTCTGGAAACTTATTGAATACACCTCGTGTGTGTGTGTGTGTGTGTGTGTGTGTGTGGTGTGTGTGTGAATCTAGGTCATTGATGTAGTGGGTAGAGTGTTCGCGAATAGTCCCCGGAGACCCGGAGTTCAATTGTTATATACCCATAACCATGTCAATAACAACTGTACAGATACATATGCAAAAAACACAGGCGGACTCAAATACACAAGTGACTCCGTTGTTCAGGTACGAACGTTTATTAACTTCTTGACTTCTGAGTTCGGTTCTTCGACACGAGGAGAGAGAAACACAATTCTTAAAAGTCTTTCGTTTCATACTAGGCTAACAAAACTCAAATGCTCGGCACATCTCGTGGAGTTTTAGTTCTCCTTTCATCTTCGCTGGTCGGGACCCGAAATATTTAACCGTATGCCTCAACGGTCGAAACCACAACTTCTCAACACCATGGTTGGAACTCAACTTCTACAGTCTGTCTACATGGCCCAAGTCAACTTTCCAATTCTCGACTCCATGGCAGAGAACTCCATTCTCTATGCCCAAAGGCAGAGACAAAAATCGTCTGTCTTATAAGGCCCGAAGTCCAACTCCCAAACTGACATCTTTTTTAAAATCCCCAAAATTCTCAGCCCATCGCTTCCGGGCATGACGTCATTCACACTCCAGCCTCATTTTCCTATCTGGGGTTTATTATGACAATTATGATTGTCATATCCTCTGCGCATGAGCGTAAACTGTACCAAATCTGTGCACCTGAACTAAGAGCCGAATAATTCAAAGCCCAACCAAAACTGAATGATAAAATATAATTAATGAAAATTGATTAATATAAAAAAATAATTCCGTAATTATATAACACAATCCTTGGTTGGGTCATACCAAAGACTTTGAAAATGGTACTTGATACCTCTTTGCTTAACACTCAGCATTATAAAGTACGTATCAAGGTAAAGTGGAGCAACCCAGGGAAAGGAGTAGTGCCCTTCCCTACACCTCAGTGTAGTAGCTATTGAAAAGGGAGCTTTCGGGTTACCCTCGATGAAGGTCACCAACTTTACTTTTACATATGTTGGTAATTGACGCCGCCTTGGTTAACACACAGTAATTTATAAAGAACGTATCAAGAGTAAAGTGGAGCAATCCATGGAAAGGAGTAGCACCCTCTTTTTACACCTCGGTGTAGTAGCTAATAAAATGGGAACCTTCGGATCACCCTCGACTGCGGTCGCAAACAGTGTTCTTCAATGGTCCGGAAGACCGGGGTTCAATCCCAGGTCGAGTCATACCAAAGACTAAAAAATTGGTGCTTTACACCTCCTTGCATTATTATAAGGTATGGATCATATTATATGTGGAGCAAAGCAGGAAAAGAAGTAGTATCCTCCCCTACACTTCTGTGTAGTAGCTATTAAAATGAGAGCCTTCGGGTCATCCTCGATTACGTTCGGCTAACTTACTTAAATATATACGAGGGTCACTTAAGAAATAAGGGGAAATTTTTTGAAAAATCAAAATAGATTCTTTTTTTTCCTATTTTTTCTATTAACGTAAATTCTTTATAATCAGGAATTGGCTCATAATCTCCCTCAGATGTTTGCTTTGAGGCGATTCAAAATGGCAGGAAATCAAAACGAAGTGATCCAGACTTAAACAGATCAAATTTTTGGTGTCTGAGAAGTGCAAACCATGTGAAATTTACTGAAGAATTTGAGATTTTTCGCGGAGAAGCATGTTTTAGTTAAAAAACTATTTACAAATGAGCTAAACATTGATTTGCCACTTCTGAGTCTGAATGGGCACCTCGGGTGGTGTAATGGTTAGCAAGGTAGAATAGCAAAACCTACACGAGTGAGTTCGATTCTCATTGGGTGTCCAATTCATGCACGCTTGTGCTACATCTAAGCAAAAAAGCTTAGTAAATTACCACTTCTGAGTCTGAATCGAAAAAAACAGTCCATGGGGCGGAAACACAACGACCCTTCGATAAAGAAGTTCAGGGTGCAGCAGACAAATATTAGGGTCATGCTGAGTCTTCTGAGATATGAAAGGATCCGTCACTATTGATTTCCTTGAAAAAATGTACGACTGTAGACAGTGCTTCCGATTGCCAACTCCATAGGCAATATTCACCTTAATTATTGAATCACTGTCTTCTATATATACTCACGCACACATATATAGATATATACTTGATAGTTATAATATGCATATGTATAATCATTATTGATAATATAGTTCGCTTTATTTTTAGATAAAGAGTAGTTATTGTTCCTAATAGAGCATACAGCATTTGGTAACAGTCAGTTATATGCAATCATCTATATATTATATATATATATATATATATATATATATATATATATATATATATATTGATGATTGCATAGGTGATAAACTGACTGTTACCAAGTCCCGTAGCAATGGTCATTTCCATACTGCTGTATGGATGCACTACTTGTTCGCTAAGTGCAAAAAAAAAGCTTAACGGCAAATTGCACAAGGATGCTACGAGCTATATCAAACAAACCCTGGAAGCAACATCTCACAAAACAGCATCTGTACGCCACCTACGACCTATCTCGAAGAACATCCAAATTAGACGAACAAGACATGCGAGGACACTGCTGAAGGGGCAAGAACAAAGTCATAAGCGATGGACCCCTTCAAACGGACGCGCAATTATAGAAAGACCACCTAGAACTTATCTACAACAGCTCGGTACTGATGCAAGATGTACCTTGGAGGGACCCTGCCGGAAGCGACGGATAATAGAGGACGGATGTTGAGAGAGGGTTAGAGAAATCCGTGCAAGCAAACACGAGATGATGATGATGATATATATGCATATTTGACTATCAATTGTGTGTGCGGGTGGATGCGCGCGCAGTGTGTGTGTGTTTTATCTTGCATCGAGCACTTAATTGTTTAAAATTTTTTAAACGTTTCTTAATCCGTTTCTCTCTCCTCTCTCTCTCTCTCTCTCTCTCTCTCTCTCTCTTATATATATATATATATATATATTAGAGGGGGTGGGTGGAACGTTCATAGGCAGACTGAGATAATCGGATAGAATGTAAGTAGATGAGGTTTATTTTTCAATATAGTTTTCCTCTTGTGGCCCACAGAACTCTTCCATCGCTTTTGCAGTGCTGTGATCCATTGGCCAAAAGAATAATCAACAGTAGATATGACGTCCATCCTATGAAATTTTCAGACGATCAACTTTGCAAAACCATCCACGCGTATACACACACACATAAAATATATATATATAAAGTTATCACAAATCGTTTAAAAAAATTTTAGATTAAGAAAGTTTTCATATGCTGACCAGAAGAGCTGGATAAAACTTGAAAAGAATTAATATCTCTCAAAAACATAATCAACTTCTTAAAAACAATTGGCCTCCTATTAAAGATATAGGACTATGGTTACCAACACCTTCGACCATCAAGTTTATACAAACAAAAAAGCTTTGACCTATTTCAAAACACTAATTCCGGACTATTTATTTACAATTAATATTCATTTATATATATATATATATATATATATATATATATATATATATATAATCAGAATTTGACACTCAATGGACCCTTAGGTTAATTTGCCATAAAACCCAACCATCACTAACCTAAAAATATGCGTTTGCAAATCATATATATAATATATGTGTAAAAAGGCTCTGGCATTAAATAACCTATAGAGGTTGATATTCCATTAAATCCAACCAACCAACCAAATCTTTATGCTGATTTCAAAACTCAAGATTCATGTTATAGTTTAATAGAGGAAATCTTTAATTATGAAATCTTCATACAAAACGTGATATCTTAATTTCTTTCAGTCATATATATATATATATATATATATATATATTGTCAATATTATTGGCACCTATGGAATTTGCCTACGTCATGGAAAACATCTGAAAAAATTCTATTGCTCCATATACCTAAGCAAGCCTAGTCAATTCGAAGAGTGACGCCTCTTCAACAATTTATTTTAGCTCCTTAATTAACTTGTACCATAAAACTCAATCCTCATTAGATTTTATTGCTTCTTTTTAGCTTTCTATTCACACTACATTCTTAGTCTTCTGTGTTTTCTTGCAAGTAACTGGTTTTTATCTATCTATCTATCTATCTATCTATCTATCCTGGTTTCCTCATATCTATCTATCAGTATACATAAACATATATATGGATATAGGGGGTGTCCTCGTTGTGTAATGGTTAAAGCACTGGTGTGGGGAATCGTAATAAGCGTGATCGAACTCCAGTTGCACTCTTACGTTCACCTTCGGACAAATTCCCTTGGTAAAAGTATGAACCCACTTATCCTCCCAGCTATGGGTTAAATTGTACCACTACCTTCTAGAAGGATAGATTTGGCATTAAATAACCCAATATGGTTGATATGCAAATGAACAACGACCAAACCAACACACACACACACACACACACATATATATATATATACATATATATATATCCTGGTTTCTTCAAAATTTATCTATATGTCTTCATATCTCTCAGTCTATCAATCTATCTAAAATATCTTCATAGCTATCCATCAGTCTATTAGGATTGGCAGACCAAAATACACTCATGGAATATGACTATAAGAGTTTTTCAACATTGCTCTCCTTTTAGTCCACACACTTCTTCCATCTGTGAGCTTGGATTCAATCGGTAAAAAAGTTATCTAAAGCAATCATCATATAAACTTTTCAGCCAATGAACTCTTCAATCAATAAACTTTTCAGCCAATGAATTTTCAACTTTCTCTTGCATCTCTCCCAGTCTCTTCATATCTATCTATCTATCTATCTGATTGTCTATTTGTCGGGTTATCTTATGAACAATGTTTATTTTTTGTTTCTGTTTTTGTCTCTGATCGAACAGATCTCAAACCGAGATTCTATAACCATTTCATTAAAACTGAACGAGTTAAATTCCACATCTGCTTTAGTTTTGCACATAATCACCCTGAAACGAAAAATTTTGACAAAGCCTTATAATTCGATAAAGTTCCCACACTTCTTATGTGTTAATTTTATCTCAACATCTATGTATTTCCTCGTGTTTCGATTTTAACTACAAAATGACAATCCTTAACTAGGAATGTGTATACGCGTGAATGGTTTGCAAAGTTGATACTCTGAAAAGTTCATAGGATGATGTCATATCTAAGTTTGGTTTGGTTTGGCTTCTTTTTTTGATAACATGTCAATCTTCTTGGGTTATTTAATGCCGAATCTATCCTTGTATAAGAAGAGCGGTGATACTATTTAACCCTTAGCTAGGTGGAGAAGGGGTTTTATATCCTTCCCAAGTGTTAACGTAATAGCGTTACTCGAGTTTGAACTCTCTTACTAGAGGCCGCAGTCCTGCTCATTAGCCATTGCACAACGTGAACCCTCCCAACATATTTATTATATAGATATAATACGGTACACATATCATCGGCTCTACTATATAAGTGTTCTATGTAGTCATCATCGAGATCGATGCACTTATCCTATTGTTCAACAGGCAATAAATAACCTCCTCGCATAGAACTTTCTATGTCAAATTTCAAGACAATATGACAAAAACATTTAGCAAGTTAACAC
Organism: Sepioteuthis lessoniana; assembly: GCA_963585895.1. Lineage (NCBI taxonomy): Eukaryota > Metazoa > Mollusca > Cephalopoda > Myopsida > Loliginidae > Sepioteuthis > Sepioteuthis lessoniana. The sequence goes on from OY757919.1 coordinate 66,621,269, forward strand.
AGGCTTACAGCGATCAAGTTCAATTTCAAACACATGACTTAAGAGACAGAGACTATGAAAATATATAATCAAGAATAAGTTGGAAACTTATAGGTCTGTTTCTCGGAATAGGAACAACGTTTTCGTGGGTTTGTGGCTCCCTAAGGGAAACATTCTAAAGGAGATAAAATTGATTTGAAATTAATTTGATCATAAAAGCTTTAACACAATTACTATCATTAATTCATCAACCGATCTTTTATCGATTTGTGGTTTAATCTTTTTTTTTTTTTAGTTTTGAATGCATAAGATAAACGTAGAATCAATTTAAATTTATTATCATCTACAATACATGTTTAAAAAGTCAATTAAAAACTTTTACTAATCCAACTGGCAAGCTTCTAAAATTTGTACACCAGTTCATATACCTCGATATTGATGCACTTATATCATTGTTCAGCAGACTATAAATAACCCCTTCGAAGAACGTGTCATCAAGTCAGTTGTTCTTCAGTCATTTGTTCTGGGTGTTGTCGACATGACCCTTACCGATTTACCAACTTATCGTGGACGATTTCATGGGCCACCAACTTCGAAAGATCTTGTTCCAAAGCCATATAGCAATGTTTGTGATGCTTATCATCTTAAAGTTTCGACGTGTCCAATGCAGCCTTCTGTTGTTGACTGAGACTGTGACAAACTTTTTTTTAGAAATTAGCCTCTAAGATTGTAAATCGGCTGATCCGTCTTGACGTTAAAAACATTTTAGATATTCGGTTTATGTTTGCCTCTTAAACTCCACGTTCACCTGACAAATCCTGGTGAAATTTAGTTGTGTAACGAAAATGGAACACAAGATCAAGTTTCGAACTGTCAGCGGTGCTTGGAATACGCCGACTGTATTCTCTCCTGAAGGGCAAGACCTCCCACACACAAAAAGAGATTTCTTGGCTTTGACTCTAAATTGCATCTGGTGATGATTCTCCTGTTCTTGGGCTTTGGAGAGTGTAAAGAAAAGTAAACTTGGCGACCTTAGTCGAGGGCGACCCGAAGGCTCCTTTTCGATAGCTATAGGGGAGGGCGCTACTCTTTTCCCTGGATTGCTCCACTTTACACTTGATTCTTACCTTATAGTGTTAAGCAAGGTAGCATCAAGTACCATTTTTTTTGGTATGATCGACCTGGGGATTGAACCCAGGTCTCCCGAGCCATTGGCGAACACTCTAACCATTGGAGTGAAAAGAATCCCTTAATTTCCATTATTCCAGGTCCGCTCTGACCAAAGTACTAGTACCTCTTAGTGTCCAAATTATGGGTCAAATACATCTTTCGAAAATTATGTGTAATATTCGAATATTTCAAAACATATAACTATAATTTTTTGTATTAAGAATTGTTACTTTGTGCTCTAATGGTTTAGTACGGATCATTATTATTAGTTACCATATTTGACGTCATATAACACGCAAATCCTTTTACTAAAAATATCTTTTAAAATTCCCTTTCGTCTTATATGCCAAATGTAGGTTTAAAATTCATGAGAGTCAGCCGAAATTAGCCACCAGGTACCTCCTATTAGCTTACACTTTCGAGTAACTTTCATATACTTATTGTCATTAATTAAAAGGCTATTATGCAGATTAAAAGTGTTATCATTGATAATATTCACTACATTAATTTCATAACGTTTAATATTACTACTTTGTTTTTTTTTCATGATTTGCCCGGTTGAGATTGGGGTGCGTCTTATATGTCGTCAAATACGGTACTTAAAACAGTTTAAATATTTACAAACAAATCATTACCATTAAATATATAGGTGCCCGTGGTGTAATGGTTATCGTTCAATTCCTGGACAAGACTGATTGCATTTCACATAGCACTAATACCCTTGGGAAAGGTATGAATCCAAATATTCTCCCTCCAGCTATGGGTAAATAGTAGAACAGACTAGGTTCTTCTGCCTTGGTGAGGCAACTAGTCTAGGAGAAGGAAAACTCTGAATTCAAACCTGTTAAACTCAGCTTAAAAATTGACCTTGTGTCATATCCTGCCCGAGCGGAGGGGTTGGGTAAATATGATCATTAAATATATATAGTTTTTTGAAAACATGTAATTATGTATAAAATATTTGGATTAAATAGGAATGATTGATATTATTTCTCTGTGCAAAAAGCATTTGCGAAAAAAACTACGCAAATGTAAATATAAACGTTTAATGCACCCAGAAAGGTTGATGTACCTTTAAAGTCAATCAATCAATCTAGAAGATTAAAATCCTTATGAAATTACTAAATAATGCAATAGAAATATTTGACAAGTTAACCTATACGTAGCGAGATCAAGTTTTATCTGAAGCTCAGGTATTTAGGTGATACACGGTATTTTGGATAGTTGAGAGTCAGTTGAAGATTAACTTCATTTTGTTTGGCCGGGAATTTTCCAAACTAAGCAAAAAACGACAAAAGTGAGGATTCTCATCTGATCTAAGTGACATCTTACTTTAAAAACTAATATTGATTAACGGGTTTTTTTATCTGGTTTTCCAGGTTGAAAAAAGACAGAAAAATAAGTTGTATTCCATTAGCACTCTGCTCTGAACCTTTGTGATTATTTCCTACCCCGGTGGGAGTTCATTGGACGTAATGGTTAACGTACTGTACTGTGACATCGTACTTACCAAGTTCGAACTCGGGTCGTGCTATTACGTTCACTTTTGAACAGATACCCTCTGGAGAAGTATCTTCCTCGTTGCTCCACCCCAGCTATGGGTTAAATAGTATCACTGCTTTTAATCTACAAGGATTACTTTGGCATTAAATAACCTACAAAGGTTTATATACATTTAAACAAAAAAAACAAATCAAACCAAACCTATTTTCATGCTCCAAAAACTACTGAGTTTATGTAACCGGTCATGATGGGTTAACAGATATTTTGATAAATATGATTAAAAAACAGTAATAGAACAAATGATCAACATCGTTGATGTAATCAAAAACATTTGTTGTGAAAAAGGTAAAGTTGTAGTTGATTACAGTGCAATAACCTGATGGTTCAAGCAATTTTGATCGGTTTCCAGGATACCTGGGTTCAATCCCCGGTCGCGTCATACCAAAGACTTTAAAATAGTAATTGATGCCTCATTGCTTAGCACTCAGCAATATAAGGTACTTATCGAGGGTAAAGTGGAACAATCCAGGGAAAGGAGTTGCACCCTTCCCTACTCCTTGGTGTAGTAGCTATTGAAAAGGGAACCTACTGGTCGCCCTCGACAACGGTCGCCGACAACAACTTTAAGAGAGACGACGATGAGGCAAGGTCAAGTAAGCCTAAAACCATGAATTTTGAGAGCGCGTTATAAGCCCTTAAGGTAAATACGGCGAGTAGCACTGGGAGGGTATCAGGTGAGCTCGATATCTCACTATCCAACATAGTTAGTCACCCTCATGACACCAGCAAAAGTATCCGGAAGTACCGAACTGTGCCTCGCGTTACCAAAATATCTTTAAACTTTTCTCTCACCCTTGTAGATGCAAAACGTCACTAATCATTTGCTGCTCAAATAAAACGGATTAAATTGAAGCCCAGCTGATTAGACCAATGGACATTAGATTGGAAAACTAAATTAACCGTAGGATGTTTACATTTGGCAAAGAGGATTTTTTTCTTTGTTTTTACATTTAGTATTAAACTGGAAACGAACTTTCTATTACTACAACTGATGGATAGCACAATGAAGTTTAAGTGAGTGTGACAGGTTTTGAAGAACAGAAGAAAGAAAAATGAAACAATACGTAAATATATAATAGAAAAAATAGTGAACGAGAAAAAAAAGAAAAATGGGATATTTTTAATAAAAGGAATGATGTAAGAAAATAGAAAAAGACAAGTGAAAAAGCAATGGGACAAACAAAGAAAGAAAGAAATGGTTTGGTTTGGTTTCTTTGTTTTATGGTATATCAACTTTAGAAAGAAATGAACTGAAAGAAAGTAAAGGGAAGAAAATGAAAGAAGGTTAAGCAAAAGAGACAGAGGAAAAAAGAAGGGAACAGAAAGAAAGAAAGAAAGAAAGAAAGAAAGAAAGAAAGAAAGAAAGAAAGAAAGAAAGAAATGGGGAAAAGAAAGACGGAGCAGGTGGCAAGTATAAAAATATGAAGAAAGAGAAAAAAAAAAAAGAATAGAAAAAAATCATAAAATCTGTTCAATGAAAGGAATTTCGGAGAGAATATAAGAAAAATGTCAACAAAACACAAATAAATGAACAAATAAAATAAAATAGAAGCAAAAAGGCTGATAAAAAGATATTTAACCCTTTAAACTCTGAGACTAAATTTACCCTCTGCAGTTTTAGCATGATCTACGCACCGGTACACCAGTGCAACGGTATTTATGGAATATAAAAGTATCGCCGGTATACCGGGCTCAAAGGGTTTGCTTTGGTTTGTTTTCTTTGTTTAATAGCATATCAACCTTCGTGGGTTATCTAATGTCAAAGACATCCTTATATAAGAGTTGTGGTACTATTTAATCCATAGCTGGAGGAATAAGGATGTTCTTACTTTTCCCACGGGTATAAGTCCAAGAGTTAACCTAACAGCGCGACTGAAGAGGGTGGTGTAGAAACCTCACTTAAAGATATCTGATATATCCCATTAATAGCATTTATGTAAAATTATGAACATAAAATGGACATCCTTTACATCGGACACAGAGATTCTAGAACTGTGTCGTATAACAGGCACAGGATTTTTTCTTTTTAAGAATTGTCCCTGTTGATGTGTACATCTTATTAGAGTGGGTGATCATTGTATCAGTAAATGACTATTTTTCTATGAAATTTCTGTTGGAAATAACTTCTCATGTAAACCAAACATCTGTTACAATGATTGTTTAGAGAGAGAGAGAGAGAGAGAGAGAGAGGGAGAGAGATGTCATATAGACATATAGACACATGTTTCATATGTAGAAATGTTTCACATTTATATTTGTCTCACAAATAGAGATGTCTCTTAGAGACATATAGACATGTTTTATATAGAGACATGTTTCATATATTCATATGTCTCATATGTAGACATGACACATATAAACATAGATATAAAATAATTAGGGACGCCGAGGTTAAAAATAGAAACGAATCAGCAGCGAATCAACAACGAGTTCTGATTAGCTGAAGAGGACTCAAACTGTTGTATTCTCATATACATGTTCATGCAGGATACATATATATGCTGGATGCATACCAACGCAATGAACAACAGACGCACGCAGGAAGACTTCTTTATAAAAATATTTACCTCTCACTCTATTGTAAGGGTTCGAAAGGGGTTACTCAAAGTTTGCATGTGAGAGGGAGCTAGAGAACGAACAGAAACTGCAATAGTTTGACCCTTACTCTTATGGCCGTCACGTTGTGTCTTTCTTGTTCTCTTGATGCTCAACTGCAGGTCCAGAGGCCACTCTGCTGGGTGATGACTTTCTTTACAGTATCTTATCAGCATCTTCTCCGGACCTCAACTCATCTGGGCCCAAAGGCCCCTTCGGCCTGATGTGGCTTTCCCTACCACATTTCACTCCAACTGTCTGGAACTCAACTGGCTCGTCGAACTCAACTGAGTTATATAATCGTTCGACGCCCACTCGATCTTTGAAATCGAATGTTTAATCGTCATCAAGCGGAAATAACTCTCATGCAGTTCAGAGGTCACTCTCTTTCGGTGCATTACTCTGTAGTGGCACAGTGGGACCTTCACCTTGTCCCATATTATCAGCCTTAATCCGCCCACGCGATCTCTTTCGATTACTTGCCATTGGAATGTGTCACTTCCTTCCGGTTTGGTTTGGTTTGTTGGGTTTTATGGCATATCAACATTTGTAGGTTATTTAACGCCAAATCCATTTTTATGTAAATAATCTGTTCTATTTAAAACAATTCTGTTTAGCATAAGTACACAGTTTAATTGTCAAAAACATTTCCTTTTCAAACTATTCAAGCAGTTATATGTAACAATTCAGTTAAGTGTAAATACAGTTTTAATGTCGAAAAACAGTTCTATTTCAAATAATTCAGTTAAGCATAAGCACGCAGTTTAAATGTAAGTACGGTTTAATTGTCAAAAACATTTCTATTTCAAGCTATTCAGTTTACTCAAACAGTTCATTTTAGCATAAGTATGCTGTTAGTTCTATTTAACCCATAGATAGGGCCCTATCAGGTGCTACCACTCTGGGCCAGAGTGGACCTGGGAGCAATGGCAATGAAGGGGTACTCCGTATTCCCCCAAACTCCAGCACTGCTGGAACCTCACCATCAGATTGTTTAGTGTCATATCTTGGACACTCGTTGGTGGGGGTCTTACCCCTCTTCAGAGAAGCAGTCGGTGTATTCTATAGCCCCAGCCGACTGGGCAAACTTCCTTCCGGTGCATCACCTTGGAATATGCTATTTTTGGGCCGGGTCGAAGGTCAAAACATTACAAAACGAGAAAGTCGTCAAGAATGGATGCGGGATAGAAAACAGAAAAAAATTTAGTTGACTGATAGATGCGACGAGGTAAATACGAGACATTGAACACCCGCCAGAGACGATATTAAGAGATGAAGAAAATTACAAAGCCTCATTTTGGGGTCAGCTCCAAAAAGGGGTCTCACACCAGACGCGCTGCTGTGACAATGAAACCAGCGAACGAATACGTTGGAGCTGCAACACGAAGCCAGAAAGATAGTTCAACGTCTGTCTGACCTCTCTTTCTCTCTTCATCACATGTTTTTCTTTGACCGGCAGATGCAGTCGATTCAGTTTTCATATTCTGTTCCGCTCTCCCCGACGACTACCTTAAGATATGTTAGCGAAAAATAAACGAAGACATGTTTTTTGTGTGTTCATCACTTTTTTCTCACGGTAACGTTACAACTGTACATTTTGTGTGTAACGGTAAAACATCCTATTCGGTGCAGAAACATTTCAACATTTTATTTAAGATTCGAAGTGGTACATAGAGAGGTTATGTAGCCATGTCTCATATATACCTATGGGCCATGTATAATCGTGCCTCACATAGACATGTCTATATGAGACATATCTTATTCAGACATGCATCATATATGACACATATTTCAGGTGCGTGTGTATGTGTGTGATACATATTTAGATGGGATATACTCATATGAGACATTGCTTTATATATATATATATATGTATGAAGTTTAACGCTGAAATGAAAACCATGTATTGCTTTTAATTATATCGCATTTTCAGAATTATCTCGCAATACTATTATTCTGAAAAACGTCTTTCAAAATGTAGTTGCAGTATGTGGTTTTAATTTTTCAGTTATACTATGTGTTTGTTTTTTCGTGATATCCATCAACTTTAAATAGTAATCATATATATATGAGTGAGAGTGCTTGTGTACATATCTCTCAGTGTTTTAAGCGGCCTTCTTGCGTGTAACAGAACTAAATAAATATTAATATATGAATATAAAATTTACATGTGGATAAATATTTCAAATTAAGTTCAGGAATCCACTTTCAAGTAATAAATATTTGAGCATATATATGAATTGTGTATCAATTTTTAGCGCTGTCTTTTTGAAAACTGGAGATTGAATACTCAGGAGACCCGTTGTGTATAATTTATGCTTGTTTCTAAAAAGAAAGCGCTGAAAATTTTTCCATATAATTAATATGTATATTTAGAATTTAAAAGATTTCTTTTTCAAAATATCAAAATAAATACTTAAAAACAGGTCAGTAGAGCAGGATTAATTCTAAAATAAATGGCTATTCACTCGCACCTCTGTGGCTGCTCCACAACTGTCAGTTTCTCGTATTTCTTGGGTGAGAAAAAAGAAATAATTGTCACATGAGAGCAGTCTTGGCAGATTTCATCAGATGAATGTATTTACTTTAGGTTATATATATATATATATATATATATATATATATATATATATATACACACATACACACATATATATATATATATATATATATATATATATATGGTTGAATGGATAAATCGGTGCCATTTTCAATTATTCATTTCGTGAGTGCGCTTTGTTTGTTTCAAGTTTTATCTACTGTGCAGCAAGCTAGAGTCAATCGGGCACGGTCTGTGAGGAAAGCAACACCATGGCACAATTCACTTCAACAGAAACGGCATGCTGTATAGTTTAGCATTCACCTCGGAATCACAAATACGAAGATTTCAAAGAGTCTGGGTGTTATCTTAGGACAAATTCATATTCATAGTGATGATGAAAACCAAACACCCAGTCTTCATCATGCTGTTGGGGTAATCTCTGGTAATGATAACGTTATGCCTCCACTAATCTTCTCATATTGGTACATATTTTACACAGAGGCCTACATGAAGTGCCTGGAGGAGGTAAAGCTGGCCTGAATTGAGTGAGTAGCTGGTAAATGACCCTGTGTCTGGTAACATGCCACACAAACAGGTGAGCCCAGCATTGGCTGCGAGAAAATTTCTATGACCCCATCACCCCTAACATCAGGCTACCTGACTCCTCAGATTGCGATTCGCTTGATTATCATATGTGGGACCCGGTTGAACGAAATACCCACAAAACTCCGTAAAACACCAAAGATGAACTGAAGGCAAAGATAACGGCAGTATTTTCCAATTTATGCAAGGAGATAGTCGGAAAAGCGTGTGAGAGATTCTGAAGCTATCTGGAAGCCGAGGTAGAATTCACTGGGAATTTCTTCGAATAAATTTAATTAATAGTATTTCAAGATATTTTCATGTAATTTTTGTAAATATATAAAGTAAAATACCAGTGTTATTTTCATTTTTGTGTCGTTTAGATGCCAATTTTTCCATTGCCCACCACTCTCCCTCTCTCTCTCTCTCTCTCTCACACACACACACACACACACACACACACATATATATATATATGTGTGTGTGTGTGTGTGTGTGTGTGTGTGTGTGTGTGTGTGAGTGTGTGTGTGTGTGTGTGTTATGTGCTGTCATTTTTTTTCGAATTGCTAATCTCTATGTAACAGAAATAGAAATTTATGCTCTGTTAAACTTGATAAATAAAATTCCATCATAATTTATTAGTGAACGCAGCATGTTTCGGTGACATATAAGAAACTTGAAACGTAAAACCTAATAATTTCCTAACATCTCAAGTTATTACATATAAATTATTGAAATTTGAAATTAAGACGTTTGAATATATATGTATTAAAAATGTGTATCTTTTAGAAGAGTTGTCTTTGTTAATTTTTAGGTGACAATGCAAAGGATTAACTGATATTCTAATTAAATCTTATCAATATTTTAGTTTAATAATCAAAACATTTTCATGGGGAGGAGTCCCTGTAGCGCAACGGCATGAATAATCTAAGAAAAATGATTCATCTTGCTTAAAAATAAAACTGTTTCATTTTATTTTCTTTCAGCTGACCTAAAAATTCTCATTCTTTTTGTAGGAAGATAATTTCAAAAATGATTGATTAAATTTAATGTCAGGTCAACCTGTCCTGAATTATTTTATGCCTAGAGGTTAAGGTATTGCATTAACCGTTTATATATATATTTTTTTTGTATAGTTGTTTCTTAAGAGCTTTTTTGCTCACAGATGTTTGATATCAAGTATTCCAATCTGATACAAATAATTTGCTCACAATTTTACGGTTTCATGTATTCCTATCTAACACTAATAATTATATGGTTTCATCTAATTATTCATATTCAATAGTTATCATTTGCTTGCACACTGTTATATGACCTCAGTAACTAATAATAATCCTTTGTAAACAATTATATGTCCGAGTAATTATTCTTAATACAAATGATTTAAAGTTATATGGTAACTAATATTCCCATTAAATACGAATCATTTTTAAAAAGATCTATTTGACTCAAGTTTCATACTAGGACGCCCCTTGGAGGGTCTTACAGTCAACATATGAGCCCCAACGACGGGAAGATAATTTCAAGCACTATCCGCTTTTTTATATCTATATAAAGTTGCTATATGTATCTTCACTATGTGCAAGATGCGACACAAGGTCAGTTTTTAAGTGGTGTAAAGCTGGTTCAAATCAAGATTTTTTCCTTCTCCTAGAGTGGTCGCCTAAAAAGGGCTAAACAACCCAGTCTATTTTACTGTTTACTCATATATGGGAAGAAAAGAGATGGTCTCCTGTCTTTCTCAAACGCATAAGTACGTAGTGAAAATCAAACAGCCTCATCCAAGGATTAAACTCAGGTCACTGATTCTATTTCGTAAGACGATAACCGTTACACTAAGTGCGCCTAAGAAAAGTTGCTGTATCTCTTCGTTTGCCTGAGTGGTAATTTGTCATGAAATCGTGTTGCCAAAAAGACTGTTTATTTCTCGCTGGATTTACCTTGTCACTTCTTGATTAGGATACGACACAAGGTCAGATTTTTAGGTGGAGGTCCACCCGCTCACAATCGAGGGCAGTGCTAAAATTGTTTGTTCTCCATGGGCATTTTCCCTTCAGAGATACTTCAGGCATCAACTAATGAAATTGAGCCATACCTTTTTTGACATGTCACGTGCTGCCAATGTATTACACCTCCCTGATGCCTAATCTTCAATTTATCGGCATTTTCCCACTTCATACAGGTGTAGCCTACAATATAACTTGTGTGAGGTAGCGATTTTTTCCTTAAGTGGTTAACTAATTTGCATATATTGGTTTGAATTATTGCGAAAGAAAGTCGACGCTATTTTAATAAATCATCATCTGAACTTTAGAAAAGATGACACCATGTGTTGTAAGATCAACGTCCTGATGATTTTTTTTTATTAAAACCGAAACATTGTAGCGTCGACTTTCTTTCCCAATAATTTAATACTTTCGATTAGTTTGTTTTTTCAATTTTTCACCATACGGGCAGATTTTTTTTCCATTATTTACTTCCATATATTGGTCTACAAAATCACTGAAAAGCAAACTGTTCATTAAAAAAACGAAATTGAAACTGCAAAACTATCTTATTCATTTTAGACTTTACTTTGAGGAACATGCTTGACTTCTTATTGAGCAATTGCTCTGTTTTTTTTAACAGTTTCCAGGCTACAATAACCGTTTACTTTTTCAAACCGGCAACATTAGACGAACGACCCACCTAAAAAGTAAAATCGCCCTGTCAGTGGGGTTTATAAGATACAGACTGTCCCTTGCAAAAAAGTGTTTTCTATGTAGGACATTAAACTGCATCTGATGGTAAGGTTCCAGTTCTAAAGTTCTGGGGAATGTGGAGTACTCATTCATAACCATTATTTGCAGATCTACTCTGACCCAGAGTAACACTCGTTAGAGTCTTATAGTTGAGTCAAATAGAACTGTTCAATCATTTACTAAGGATTATTACTATTAGTTACTTGGAACCATACAACAACGGGTAAATTATTTGTGTTATGTAGGAATGCTTGAGATCGCATAACCGTGTGCAAAAATAAATAAATAAATAAATACATAAATTAGATAAAATAAAATAACTCTAAAGAAATAAACAAAAAGTGTAAATATGATCAGTCAATAAACACGATTTCGTAACCTCTAGGCATAAAATAACCCTAGAAGTGTTCATATGCCGTTAAAATTAATCAGTCAGCAAATAAAAAGTTAACTTTTTCTAAAAGATATGATAAATATACTTATCTACAAAAGTGAGTTTCTTATTTCATAAAACGACCTTGGGTCTCATTTTGGGGTTAAATAACAACTTTCTTACTTTTTTACTTCATAATATAAAAGCGCTTACAGTGTAACGGTTATCATGTAAAGAAATTGATGCTACGAGTCGAGTTAAATTCTTGCGTTTCACTCAGCACCATCAATCTTGGGAAAGGAATGAATCCATCTCTTCTCGCCGCAGCTGTGGGTAAATTCTAGGGCATACTGGACTCTTTAGCCTTGATACAGCAACCGGTTTAAAAGAAGGAAACTTGTGAATTTAAATAGACTTTACTACTCTTAACAAATCTATCATTGTATCGCATCCTGTCCTATCATGAAAGTTAATCTTCAACTTTTTAATTCAATTTCGTTTACTTTTTGTTTATTTGTTTTTGCTTTTTTGTTTGTTTGATGTTTTGGGGGGGTGTTTTTGCTTGATTGTTTTTTTTTTTTTGTCTTTTATTTTTGTTTCTTTTTTTTGGGGGGGTGCTTGTTTTTTTGTTTTTTTACTGTCAGGTTATATTTTATTTATTTTTTATTAGGTAGACATTTCAAAAGAAAATTGACACCACGACTTTTCATAAAATATTATTAATTTTACTTTATTAATTTTACACGTTCTGCTTTATATTTGCGGTGTATGTTCATTGATTCTTGTTTAAAGGGATATCTCACTCGATCATGAATGACTTGCTGCTACTGAAGTAAAAAAAAATGTCCGCGGTTCAGATTTGATTGGCATGAGCAGGATACGACCGAAGGTCAATTTTTTACAGCGGAGTACTGCCAGTTTGAATTCAGGATTTCCTTCGCCAAGACTCATCGCCATACCAAGGTTGCCCTACTATTTACCCATAACCGGCGGTAGAACATATGGATGCAGAGTTTTCAAAAGCATAAACGTAAACAATCTCGTCCAGGTTTTAAACCCGGGTCACCGATTCCATTTCCTATAACGATAACCGTTTTGCCACGGGCACTTCATCAACATGGCGCCATTTAACATCGTTTGGCTAATCCTCTCGTTCAATACAGAAGACAGAGCTAAGTAGCATCTCGTTTAAATCGGCCTGGTCCAACTGCCCGATGTCTGCGTGCGGCAAATCTGCAGGTAAAAATAAAATAAAATAAAAACGATGCATCTGTAAGTTACAACACAGGGGTCCAATATATCCCAATTCAGCATATCAAGGAGAGGAAACTAGATACAAGTCACTCCTTAAAACAGATACAAGAGGGGCAACAGACATTAGGGAACGATCCCCAAAGACTTCTCTGATGGAACGGCTCTTACTTTGTCAGTTGCAAATGAGTTTGAAGATTTCAAGTATGGAAAGCCCCTCATGTGGCGTATGTGTTTACCCAACCTCCCCGCGGCGGGCAAGATGTGAAACAAGGTCCTCTTTAAACTGAGCAAAGCTGATATGAATTCAAAGTTTACCTTCTCCTGGACTGGTTGTCTAAACAAAGCTAAAGAACCCAGTCTGTTTTATTATGACCAATAACAAGAGGCAGAAGAGATGAATTCATACCTTTCTCAAGAGTGAAATAAAACGCAAACAATCTTCACCAAGATCCGAACTGGGGTCGCCTATTTTATTTTCTTCGATGTTAGCTGTTCCTCTAAGTATTCCTAATTCCTTAATGCTAATAATTTTCAAACAAATCTATTTGGCCTATATATGGGATTTTAACAGATAATACCATTCTGGGTTAAATATTTCCAGGGAGTTTTCCTTCTCCTTGACCAGAGGTATAAAACATACGGCCCAGGGGACGAAACCAGCCTTATATAAGGTTCATCCACGAAATGACTTTGAAAACTGTAAAAATTATATAAGTAAGAAAAGTAAAGTTGGCGACCGTAGTCGAGGGTGACCCGAAGGCTCCCTTTTCGATACCTACAACACCAACGTGTAGAGGAGGGCGCTACTTCTTTCCTTAGATTGCTCCACTTTACCCTTGATTCGTACCTTATAAAGCTGAATGTTAATAAGCAAGGAGGCATCAAGTACCATTTTTTGAATATTTGGTATGACTCAACTTGGGATTGAATCCTGGTCTCCCGGGCCATTGGCGAACATTCTAACCATCATGCCAATATAAGGTGAGTAAAAAACAAAAAACCTAAACAAAAAAAAACTTCGTTTGAATTTTTATAATAGATACAGTGCGTATCAAATAGATAAATAAAATAGGAACTCCAAAATTCTCGGAAAAGTCTATCATTTGGTTTCAAATTAAGGCGCACTCAATAGAATTCGATTATTTAAGTTTTTTTCAAAGTTTGTTCATAAATACTCTTGAAAATACATATTTTCATTTTTGCCGATATCCAATCAAAGTTGAATCATCGCCTAAGTCTGGTAGAGGGCGCACACAACAGTTCTGTTGTGTGCGTCCTCTACTCCTTCAGACATTTACGCTTAAAATAGAACTGTCGTTGACTGCCTACTGATCGCAAAGTGGCATCGCTATTGACTAGTATACCAATATTTCATCTTCACGCGTGAACTCCCGAAATATCCTTTGAATTCCAAACGAACCAGCTCTCCGCAGTTGTGTGCACTTATGTTTTAATTTCGAATACAGCTAGTTAGCCTCACGAATAGGTTCGTCTAACTGACTCCCAAGTCTCCACCAGGGATATACAACAAACTGGCGTCGCGTGCATCGAATCATGGCTATGAACTCTGCGATACCTAAATTTCATTGCACCTCAACCTCAGAGACAAATTGATTCTGTGCTTAATTGACAAGATGGATCCCCTCCCTACTATACCACTGCTGCTGGTACCCTCTTCGATGAGCATCAAGTCAATCGATGGATTGACCGACGAAGACTAGTCGAATGATCACCACGATTCTCAGACATGAGTGTTTGTGTCTTCTTTCTGAGGGGTGCTATAAGAAACTCAGTGTATGTGAAACCCTCAAAGAACACGAGCAAGTTGACGGCCTTCGTTTATAAGGAGATTGAACTCTTGTCGGAGAGCTTACAATTCCTCTTTCTTTGTATTAAACAAGAAGGTGCGCAGTTCGAGTCTGCTTGTTTTGTTTATCATTTCAACCTTCTCGGGTTATGTAATGTCAAATCCATCCATTTAGAAGGATAGCAGTGGTATTATTTAACCCAGAGATCGGAGAATAAGGGGGTTCATACCTTTCCCAATGTAATTGTGAGCGTAATAGCGCGACTGCAGTTCGAACTTGCGTACTACGATTCAGTAGTCCAGCGCTTTAACCATTACACCAAGAGGACACCCCGGCTTTATAGACTGAGTTTATTCGGCTGTCTTTCGTTATATATTTTTCCTAAAAATCAAATAACTTTTTTTCACTCACCACTTGTATCTACATATCATTTTGAATGTTAATTGTTTAAGTATAACTGAAGATAATGTCAATGATTCAATTCCTAATAGAAATATTCTTCTAGATCATTTAAATATTTGTTTAAAAATTGTATCAGAAAATATACATATATATTTTTAAATCAATTCAAAGTCTATAACATATTTTCTTTTTCTTTTCTTTTTTTGTAGGAGGGTTTGTTTTACCTGATCCAAAATGTCAAAGAATAGAGAAGTGGATAAAGATTATAGATTATTTCAACAAAAGTTTCTATTTATTCGCGGAGGAGAATGGGAAACCTGTGTGCTTGGTGTTTTCGCAACAAGTTTCCGTGCTAAAAGAATATGATATTTGGTGTCACTATGAAACTTATCATACCGATAAATACAATAACTTGCTTAGGCAAATACGAAGAGAGAAGTTAAGTGTATTGTCAGTGGTTCATGAGAAACAACAGCCTGCTTCAATGGCATATCAACCTGCTTGAGTTATTTAATACCAAATCCAACCTTCTAGGAGAGGATAAGGGGGTTCATACCTTTCCCAATAGTATTTGTGTGAAAGTGAACAAAATAGCGGAACTGGAGTTCGAACTCGCTTACTACGATTCGGTAGTGCAGCGCTTTAACCATTATACTACAAATATACCCCCCCAAAGACAGCTTTAACTTACACAAAATAATACCGGCAATAAAATTGAGTCACCTTGTTGCTAAAGAAATTCATTAGATTTAACATTTATGGTGGAATTTAAAGAGTACTTGAATAATCAGAACAAAATTATGAAAAAATATAAAAAGTTGTCATTTAATATTTTGAAAGCATACTAACGTTCAAGTTGAAATTGATTGGGAGACACAACTGTCAGGTGAGGACTCAAGGCATTTTCCTTGTCAAGAAAATGTGACTGTGACCACAGATAATATTGATATGATTCGGTATACAAGATCATGGGATAACGACGAAAGTTTGAGCAATTGTTTAAGTTTTTCATGAACTTGAGAGATTTCTCAGTTTTTCATCCCGCCATTTGCAGTCAACGTCTCTGATCTGCCCATTAACATCCAACTTGAAATCATTTAAATGCAGTATGATTTAGATTCGAAGAATAAATTTACCTTGGTGGGGTTGAACATATTTTATCAGTGTCATTTGCCAGGGTACCCCAACCTGACAGCCCCTGCTGCGAAAGTCTGGAGCATGTTCAGGACTACCTAAATCTGTGAACAAGTTTTCTTTTTCTCTGTAATAATTTATTTATTACAGAGAAAAAGAAAACTTGTTCACAAATTTATGTAGCCCTGAATATGCCCTAGACTTTCGCAGCAGGGGCTGAGAAGTTGAGGTACCCGGGCAAATGACACTGATAAAAACATACTCAAAACATACTCACAAAAACCAAAATAACATCATGAAATTGACAGCAACTCACGATTTGACGCCTCATATCAATGCATTCGTGAAGGAGAAAAGGTGCCTAGTTTCAGGAACCCATTAAAAATAAATAATGAAAAGTAATAAAATCATTTTAATGGTTTTCAAAGCGTTTTTTTTTCTAATTATGAATTGTATACATTTACAAGGAAGTGTTATAATTTAGTCTTATTTACAGTTCCCACTTTGACTTATTCAATGTTTTGCAAAAATAATTGTTTTTCAAAGGTGTACATTTTCAGAAAGTACTTTTTTACACTAAAACAATAGGAAAACTTTGAAATTGTTATTATTTTACCGGTCAATCCCGCTTGAAATCAAATTGGGTTGTATGTTGCCCGTGAACTAAAATGAGTGTGATACTCCTGAACTAGACTACTTGCCAACCAAAGGCTAAAGAACCTAGTCTGCCCTACTATTTACCCAAAGCTGGTGTGAGAATTGATGGCTTCATCCCTTTTCTAAGAGCATTACCACGAAGTAAAATGTCAGTAGTCTCTTCCAAGATTTTAACTGATCACCGCTATTTCTTACGACAATAACCATCATGCGAAACGCGCCTGGTGTAATAATTAGCGAGCTAGGTTAGCTGACAATTTTTAATGAGTTCGATTCTAACTGGATGACACATGCACCTGTTTTCTTTTTTTCTTTTTTTTCCAAATAAGCTAAGTTTAACTGTCAAACATTTATGATATTCCGTAATGGTGGTAATTTACTAAGCTTTTTGCTTAGATGTGGCACAAGGCCATATGAAAGGGGCACCCATTGAGACTCGAACTCACTCGTGTAGGTTTGCTAGTCCAGTTTGCCAACTATTACACCACCAGAGGCGCCTTTTACCAACCCCTCCGCTCAGGATATGGCACAAGGTCAATTTTTTAAGCGAAGTTTAACAGGTTTGAATTCAGAGTGTTCCTTCTCCTAGACTAGTTGCCTCACCATGGCTGAAGAACCTAATCTGCCTTACTATTTACCCATAGCTGGAGGGAGAATAATTGGAATAATAATACCTTTCCCAAGGGTTTTAGTGCTATGTGCAATGCAATCAGTCTCAGCCAGGATTTGAACTCGTGTCGCCGTGTCCATTTCCTACGACAATAACCATTACACCACGGGCCTGATATTCCGTAATGGTGCTTAGACATTTCTATTTCACTGGTCGTTTCAAGGACATGAAATTTGCTGGTAATATTGACTCAATGAAATACACTTGGCGTATTAGATGAAGGCCTACCAATCTGCACAACAGCTCACATAATGAGATACGATGCATAATCAATAGCTATCTAGACCAGTGGTTCTCAACCGGGGTCCATAATGTCTCTGCGAATCCATAAAATATTTGAGGGGAAGCGATTTTACGAAAGCGAAAAAATGTAAATTAGGAGTCCATGATATGGGTCATTCAAAAATGTTTGCTTTAGACATATTTATTGGAAGAAATAATTCAAAATATCCTGATCTGGGATCGAATAAAAGTGATCCGCAAGATTATGATCTTGCATTGTATACTGAAACTTCGAAAATCTTGCGCGATCAAATACAAGCTCGATTTAGCAACCTACTCAAACTAAATATACCACAATGAGTGACACTTTTGAAGCTGATGTGGCTGAAGCAAATATTTGTTTGCAGGATAATCTCATATTTGGAAAAACAAAGACACTACTAAAAAATATCCACTGTTCTGCGAAAAAGCCGAGTTGTATGTTTTTACTTTTTCTTCGTCTTACATTGTTAAATCTGGTTTCGACCAAGTTTTTAACTTCCTATCGAAAGCTCGTAATCAACTTGACATTGACAACGTTTCACCCGAATGTTGCAAAACTAGCAGAGTAGAATCAACCACAAGACTCTCATTAAATTAAAGAAGCGATACATTTTTATTTCGTTTCAATGAATATGTCCTTGTATATTTATGGCTTATTTTACTAGTGAAGATACATTTTCAATAGAATTTAGTAAGTCATTAAAATCTATGCGCAATGAGTGAGTTATCGCAACAATTACCCAAAGAGCATAAAATTGCCCGAAGAAATCTACATCGAATAACAGAGAAAGATACCAATAATAACAGAGAACGACACTCTAAAACTTTCCGTATTTGCCTTAAAGACCAAGTCGAAAAAGAATTGAAATATATGCTCTCCATATGACAGCAGGACAACATTTACGAGCAGCATGACTCTTCGAAGGTATCTGTTCCGAGTCAAGCCCCCAACAGAATACAACATGACCAAGAATTGTGTGTATTCCTTCCCATGCAACTGCGGTAGAATATACAAAGGTAAGACATACCGCCCACTAAAAGTAAAGCTGGAGGAACACCGAAAAGCAGTATGTCGAAAAGTTGAAAAATCGGGGATGGCTGACCATATATGGAAAGAAAAGGGAAACCATTTGCCCTTATGGGATGATCAAATTAAAATAATTGGCAGAGAACACTGGAAGATAAGACGTCTCAAAGAAGCGGCGCATATGTTGGGCAACAGGACCTGTTGAGTAAACCAAATATAGAGGTGAATATGATTTATAGTTACTAATTAAAAAGGCTTGATAAAAAAATTGCGATATGAGCCAGGGTAAAAAAAAAGTTTGGAGTGCTAGCAGAGAGGAGTATCTCAAGAGTTGATGAAGACATTAGATTTATAAGTGCCCAAAATTTTCTCTTATTTGCTCGGCAAGGACACGCAGTTGGTAAGGTTTTTGGTTAGACTGAGTGGGATCATGTGGAAGCTGTAGGTTCAATCCCAGTATCAGATAAGAATAACAAAGAATACTATGATTTAACGTTTGTACCTGGTCATAGTTACTTGAACAATCTACCCCTGTGTGTTAAATAATAAAGATTCTGTGTGGTCACCCAAGTTCAGTATGAACACCCGAAGAAGGCCGAAGGACTTCTCAGCCGAAACGTTGTGAGTATAATAATAAAGATGAGGTCAATAGTCAGAATATTCAAATTAGTTATACTTTTCCAGTACAGAATATATTCTAACAATTTCTATCCAATTCTCAATAATATTTCATTATAAAAATATAATAGGATCTTTTTAACATCGAATTGTTATTGGGGTCTACAAGATTAAATAAGAACCAAACGGAGCCATAGACTTAAAAGGTTAAGAACCACTGATCTAGACTAAAGCCTTAATCTTTTTTGATTAAAAATATTAAATTTAAATGAAGACGTATGTTCCACTGAGTAATGAATAAAATAAAGGAACTATGCTCACTGTTTTAGACTGCTATATAGAGGTCTTGACTGTTGTCTAGATCCATTTTTATCAGCAGTTTTCGGCGAAACACAGAAAAGTGCAAGTCCCTGTGGTGAACGTATAACAAAAGTAAACATTGAAATACTGGCTTGCTTGAGCATACTTAGCCGTCGACGAACTGTTGTGAAAAAAGGAAATTAATTTGTCCACCAACCATTTATATAATAGTGAAGTCTCGTGTTTTCTCGGGAGGGGGTGAGTTGGGAAAGATAAAAGAGTAAAAGACAAGCTACCAAGTGAGACATAGTGTACTGTTGACAGCAAGTGTTACGAGAGTATTGGGGAATTACTGCAGTGGCGGTCTTTTGGAGGCAAACGTTCTCTACAAAATTTAGGACCCGTCTTTGAATTCTTCAACAGTCCTGTACCCTCCATCATCATCATGTCGTGCTAGTAGCACGGATATCCCTGGCCCTCTCTCGTCACTTTTCCCTATCGTTCATCGCCTCTGGCAGGTCTTCTGGACAACATCCCGTATCTTCACATAGTTGCTGGATGTATGTTCGTGCTGGTCGTCCTGCTTTTGCGCGGCCATGTGTGGGGGTCCACAAGAGTACATCACTTATGAGTTCGTTCCTGCTTCTCCAGCAGTGTCCTGGATGTCTGGTTCGTCTAACTTGAATAGTTTTCGTGATAGGAGGCAGGTGGCCGTACAGTTGGTATCTTGTGGGGTGTTGCCGCCAGGACTTGTTCAAGATTGCTCGCAGCATTCTTGTGTAATTGTCGTCTAGCTTCTTCTCCAGCCGTTTTGTTAGAGTCCATGTAGTGCATCCATATAGCAGTATCGATGCGACCGCTGCCTGGAAGAAACTGCGTTTCATTTTATCGGTTAGGTCTGATTTCCATATAATCGATAGCCTATTGATAGCTGTCCATGCTTTCGTTAACCTCGTGTCGATGTCCTTTTCGGTTGATGCGACGCTGCTTCCTAGGTAAGTGAATTTGTCTACTAGTTTAAGAGAGGTTCCGTCTAGAGTGGAGATGTTACCCGTTTGATTATAGCACATATATTCCGTTTTGTGTGCATTGACATAGAGGCCTATGCTTGCGGCTGCTCGTTCCAAACTATGCAATAGTGTTTCGGCTTGGTTGGGTGTAAGTACCCTCCATACATGCCAAAAACCTAGCCCTGAGTAACTTTTCTTTGATTCTCTGAAAATTTACGTCAATGGCAAGATGTGTAGATGGGAGTAGCATTAAAATAAGTATGACGGCGTTTTACATCATATAAAAAAGGACTCTCATAGGTCCTGCCTCGAATGGTGTGTTGTAAGTCAATGAGAGTATTTTTATTTAACGGCATATCAACCCCTCATAATAATTTGCATACAGTTATATGGTTTCAAGTATTTCATTCCCATACTAATAATTTTGGAACTGGCCCATTGAGTGGACCTAAGATTTTTGCTGATGAATAAGGACTTCACACGCCTTAAATCTTCAGATCGGTAGTCCCACTGTTTAGAGTCACCTCTGAACACAGGACTACTTTAAAGAATAGTAACGTTTCATTTATTTTTCATTTGTCTTGGTAAACACAGATTCAACCTTGATATGTTTTAACGTACTTTGTATTCAAGCTGAACTTGTGATCATCTATTGTTTAAAATTATCTTATAAAGTGTGTATTCAAAAGAAATAGCTTCATTAAAAAGTTCTTTCTAAGGTAATTACACTCATTATACACATATTGTTAAAGAAATACTTGAACCTTATTACAGCAACTTACAGTCGACTAACTGCTGAAAATCAGATGTTTTATGAGCTCATCTTTATCTTCACATCTTCATATCTTTCTAATGTGCAGATTTGTCCTTGTCAGTTACAGTCTCAAATAACGGCAGTCTGTCATGAATAATTGTTACATATTGACCTTAACCAGGCCAGGTAGCGTGGATTAAAAAAAAAACAGGACGTGCAGCTGTGTTTTACGGTAAGTAAGAGACAGCGGAAATACCACATGAATAAACAACATATTTTTCAAAAGTTTCCGAAAAATATTGAAAATATTCTGGTATGAAACTTGTATTTCTTAAACTGCCCTCTTTGTGCATTTCTATGGGTTGCTTAGGTTACTAGCACGAACATATTCCATTTTGACAGCTGGTCTAATAAGATTTTAACTTTGCACAAAAATTATCACGTTTAAAATTTCTTTTGAAATTATTTCAGTTTCGGTTACTTTATTTATTAGTACATCAACCTTCGGGGGTTATTTATGGCCAAGGCTACCCTTTTAAAAGGACAGTATTGATACTATTTAACCTCAAGCTCGAAGGATAAGGATGTTCATACTTTTAAAAAGTATATTAGTCAGAAAGCTAACAGCACAACAAAAGTTTGAACTCACAACTATATACATATACCTATGTGTGTGTATATTTATATATTAAAAAGAAGTAAAGTTGGTGACCGTAGTCGAGAGTGACCAGAAGGCTCCCTTTTCAATAGCTACTACACCGAGGTGTAGGAGAAGGCGCAACTCCTTTCCCTGAATTGCTCTTGATAGTACCTTATAATGCTGAGTGTTAAGCAAGGTGGTATCAAGTACCATTTTCAAAGTCTTTGGTATGACGCGACCTGGGGTTGAACCCACGTCTCCCGGACCATTGGCGAATTCTCTAACCACTAGGCCAATGAGAAAAACGTTAACAAACCATCAAAAGTTCTCGAATCCTGGCAAGCACAGGAGTAGGAAAACTCATATATTTTTTCTTATATATATATATATATATATATATAAATGGAAGTAAATAATGGATTCTAATCCGACAATATATAAAGAAAAGTTGATAACAAGTTAATTCAATTTTTCTTTATATATATATATATATATATATATATATAAAATATGTATGTACAAATTTTTTTTGTTGTAGGTCCAAAGAGAGAAAAATATTTTAAAATGAATAGTTTCACGAAGAGATTTGTATTTTTTAAGAATGACTTATTTATTTCGTTCTTACATACGTGTATGTTTTCAGCTTATTCCTTTCATCAGAGAACATACGTGGCACTAGGCCAGGTGAATGAGGTACGAAATAAGATTCAAACTCACTCGTACACGTTAGTAGAATGCTTTTCAGGTTTAGTATGGCTTTGTATAGAGGTCATTCCTCCTTTTCCTTTCTTAGAATGTGTCTATTTTGTCTGTTTTGGTTATTGGTATTTGATTTTTATAAAGTTTTGGTTGTTTTATTCTGGGTTGTTGTTTTTGTGTTTTGCATGTGCTTGTTAAGATGGTTTCGAATTTGACTAACAGTTACTTTTTCTTCTTTCTGTGTGTGTGCGTGTGTTTTGATTGTTTCCCTGTGTGGGGGTATAGTTTTGGTCTTCAGCTTTTTTCAGATATATATATATATATATATATATAGTATCAACCATGAATAACTACACTACAACTATTTCTTTTAAGAAAATGTTAATTTTATTCAAAACCAAATATACCAGGATATTTCATAGCGTAATGTTATACTATAAGATCGGATATTGTTAAGTATTATCTATTGCTAGAATATGTACCTTTGAATCTCTGTTCGCATAAATAATTGCATTAATATATATATATATATATATATATATATATAAGTTTTACTCGGTTTCATATTTTTGGTTACAGATTTTAAATTTGATATTAATAGATGAAGCGATGTACTCCTGTGGACCCCCACACATGGATGTGCAAGAGTGGGACGACCAGCACGAACCTACATACAGCAGCTGTGTGAGGACACGGGATGTAACCCAGAAGACCTGCCGGAGGCGATGAATGATAGGGAGAAATGGCGAGAGACGGTCAGGGATATCCGCGCCGGCGGCGCGACATGATGATGATGATGATATGCATTTTCAAAATATATCTTTCATGTTTGTTCCTGGTATACAAGATATATATATAGATATACATATATATATATATATATATATATATATATATATATATATATATATAATGTAGTAAGTTGGCTGCCGGTAATCTTGGGCGACCCGAAGGCTTCCTTTTCAATAGCTACTACACTAAAGTTTAGGGGAGGGCGCTACTCGTTTAACTAGATTGCTCTACATTATAATGCTGTTTGTTAAGCAAGGAGGCTTCAAGTACCATTTTTTGAGTCTTTCGTATAACTCGACTTGGGATTGAACCCTTAGTCTCCTGGACCATTAACAAACACTCTCATCATTATAGTATTATCCCAGAATAACTACACTTTTCAGCCAATCAACTTCTCAGCCCACCATCGTATCTATATGCATATATAGTATTACCCATAAATATTCACACACATTATATGTATATATCTATATAATGTATTCGCTATAAATATTTACACTTTACTGATAAATATGTACACTTTACACATATACATTCATTCACACACACGCACACACACACACACACACACACACACACACATATATATATATATATATATATATATATATATATATATATAAAATCGAACTCTGTATACTCGCGTGTTAACCGTTGTTTCGGGCATCCGTTTAAGTATAGACTCGTGTACTGAAATTATAAAATATATGCAAATATCGGTAAAGAAAAAGAGGAAAAAAGGTGCGTAAATAAAAGACTGGCTTTGCCCTAAACAAACGCATTACGAGATCCAAATGATAAATGCTTTCCGCGTATAAACATAAACACAGGGCACCGTATGTTCAGATCAAGGATGCACAGAAAACGTGTCGCATCCTGGCGTACACCTACACACCGTTTATCATCCGTCGTTGGCACAACGCAGGCGAAATCAAACACGCACGCATACACACACACATACACATATACACGAGGGTCGGGTGAAAAGTTCATCGACTGACCAAGATACGTTTATGGAATGTGACGAAATGGAGTTTATTTTTCGATATAGTTCACACACCCCTTACATCGGTATCGCTTTACTTGGATCCCATTAGTAAAAAAAATAAAGTTATCAGCTGTAGATATGACGTCATCAAATGAACTTTTCAGCACATGGATTTTCAGCCCTCTTTCATATATACCCACTAGCTCACTCGCACGTACGCCCTTGCAATGAGGCAAGAATTCCCCTCAAAACAGGGATATTGAGTAAGACACTAAATTACATTGCCCAATCGGCTGGGAATATAGAATACACCAACTGCACCTCTGCAGAGGGGTAAGACCCCCTACACACACACACACAACGAGTGCCCTGCATATGACACTAAACAATCTAATGGTGAGGTTTCTGAGATGCTGGAACTTTGGGGAATGTGGAGTACCTCTTCATTGCTATTTGAAATCCTTATCTCCGCTGTAATACGTTAAGTAGTATCACTATTCTTCTACTACGAGCAGGGATTTGGCATTAAATAACCCATGAAGGTAGATATGCCATTAAAAGTAGAAAAGAACCAAATGAAATAAATGGCCCTATCGGGTGGGGCTGCAGAATACACCAACTGCATCTCTGCAAGGGGCAAGATTCCCATGACGAGTGTCCTGTATATGACACTAAACAATCGGATAGTAAGGTTACAGTAATGCTGGAGCTTTGGGAAATGTGAGGTACCCCTTCATTACCATTGCTCCCAGGTGCACTTTGGCCAGGAGTGGTAGCACCTGATAAGGACCTATCAATGGGTTTAATAGAACTAAATTGCGTACTTATGCTAAACTGAATTGTTTGAATTAGAACTGTTTGACTAAACTGAATAACTTAAAATAGAAATATTTTTGACAATTATACTGTATAAAAACTGTATAGTTTAAAGTAGAACTATTTTGACATTTAAACTGCGTACCAATGCCAAACTGAATTGTTTGAAATGTATACTAAACTGAATTGTTTGAATTAGTTGTATAAAATGGATTTGGCATTAAATACCCGACAAAGGTTAATATACCATAAACCCAAACAACCAAGCAGCCAACTAAATTACATCTGATGGTGAGACTCCGTTTTTACCGTTCTGTGGTGTGTGAAGAACCCTTTAAATGATATTACTCCCAGGTTCATTTTGACCCGAAGTGGTAGTACCAGTTAGAGTATAATTGATTTTCACTTTGGTTTAAAAACCACTCATATGTTAAAATAAATAATGGACCTGATATCTAATATAAACCATAATAATTGTCTATGCTATTTATCGACCTAAATTATCAAATGATATCAAGAAGTTATCAGAAGTTTTTTGTCGATCAGCTATGAGGTCCTTTTTAGTGGTCACATATTGGAGTGAGACCAAATACATTGAACGAAGAAATTTATTTTAAAAGTAGAAAAAAGATAATCACATCTTGATATTACTTGCTCTTGATTTGAAATATGTAAAACTGTTCTATCATACAGGGTGTCTCAAAATAGACGCAACCCATTAATATGATAATGATTTATTTCTGAGACAAGCGCAATAGTGGTCATTTGGAACATGTCTAGTAAAAAAATGAATCCTTTGAGTTAGAGACATCGAATTAGTGTTTTCTTTAGTTGTTATTATATCAGCTTCCAGGACATGCAATTTTTTTTTTTAGTTTCCTGTCTCAGTATTAAATCATTATCCTATCAATGGGTTGCATCTATTTTGAGACAGATTTAAATGATTTTTGTCTCCAAATAAGTAGTGACGCAAAATATTTTCATCTCTTGCCCACATAGCGTAATCAAGGAGGCTAAGGTCTGGGCTTGATGGTGGGGGGGGGGCATTAAGAAACTCTAGTTATTTCAGAATTTTTTTCGTCTGGTTTCGGCGTTAAGCAAATCATGTGATCGAGGATTAATACATGTTCTTGTGTACTATTTTCAAATCTGAAATAAAAAGAATACAACATTATTAGTAGTAGAGTTATTATCAGTCACATGGGTCGCATGTATATTGAGACAACCTGTACATAGCAAAATCGGATGAGCTCATTAGTTTTTGCTGATCCTTGACAGCCGTAATTGGTCTCTCGTCTTCGTCTGTCGTCTAGAAAGACTTCGCCCGTCGCTACTACGAAGAATCAACAAACCTAAAAAATTATAGAATCTGCGTATCACTCCCTCAGTCTCTAAGAGTAGAATGATGCGTAAATTGTGCACTCTGGACTTCAACTGAAGAAACTGCTGTCGAATTTTAACACACTTCATCATTCAATTTCATGCCCAGTATTTTTGATCTATCACCCTTAAAACAGATCAGTGCCGCATGGTCGAAATATTAAAGAAAAACCGACGATACATCTGTTGGATGACAAATGGTTGTCTTCCTGTGGAATAATATCGTGAATAAATTTCTCTCTCTCTCTCTCTCTCTCTCTCTCTCTCTCTCTCTCTCTCTCTCTTGCATCACCTTAACTTTTGGTGTAAGTTTGGTCCTCACTGAGTGCTCAGCTAAATAACTTTCAGGAATAATGATTTGGAGGGCTTGCTTGCCAACCTTGCTCTCCAGTCTGACGCTAAGCGTTTGTCTGACATAAGACCAATGAGAATAAGAGAGATACGCCAATCTTCTTAGGTTAAATGAAGCGTATTTGTTCGTCTGCTTGAAAATCAGCGTCCGAATTATTTCTTTAAAAAAGAAGGTTGTTGCAGTGCTCTTTTCACTTTGTACCAGTGTCTGACTTGGGTAAAATGAATAAATATTTGTCTAAACCAGTTGTAGGTAAACCTGTGTAGAAAGTGTATAAACACGCGTTTGAAAAATAGACAATTATTCTTAAAGCTGAATGAATACAGACACTCATTTACATCCAAATCAAATTTGTATCAGAATGAGAGAGAGAGAGAGAGAGAGAGAGAGAGAGAGAAAGAGTGAAAGTGAGGTAGAAAATACAATGAATGCACGTGGAAGACGTAACAAGTTCTCCAAATTTCAGCCTGAATCTTACTCGTGTTGTTTGGATGTCGTCCAGGAAAACAAGGTTCCTGAAGTATTGTCAAAAATAGAAACATCCTTTATGGCTACCCACATACCGCTTTTTCACCTCTCTCTCTCTCTCACTCTCTCTCTCTCTCACACACACACACACACACACATGCACACACAGAATTCGGTCCCTCTCGTCCCTATCGCTCATATATGTGCCAACGTGAAATAAGCTCTATCGGTTACATCTGTACTTTTCGGCAGATTCAAGTACGTGTAGGGTCGTACCCTTGAACTACAAAAACGAACAAAAAACAAAATAAATGGAAGTAAAAATGGTGAGCTTGAATGACTAGAAAATAAAATGCTCATCTGGCTAAGGAAATGTAGAAGCACGCAAGAAAGCAAAAGTCTTCGCGCAGATTCCAACATACATGATCCTTGAAAAATTAAAGATGGGCGAGCATCCGGTCGAGTGTAGGCGTGTGCACCAAAACAAAGAAGTCAGAATGATGTGAAAACTGATACAACAACAGCAACAACTGTAAAGAGAAGTTGAAGACATTGCTTTTAAACGATAACAATACATGAGACTTGATCAATAAGTATCGAGACTGGAGCTATTTTTAAAAAATTGTAATCTATTTTAACGAAGACATGAGCAACTTAGCAAATTAAATACCAAGATAATGATGTTTAGATATCTCCTTTACTGTGTAAGCTTTACCAATATGCGTCTGTACAAATTCTATCTCGGTACATTTTAATCATCAGTTTTTGGGGAAACACAATCAAAAAATTAAAAGAAATAAAATACCGCAATTTTAGAGGAAGTACCCGAGATGAAATGCTTTGACATAGTAGTATACAAGTTCGAATTTCAGTCGCGTTATTACATGATAATTGGCTTCTGAAGTAAGGAATTATGATTATTATGATTAATGTTAAATGATCAAACTGATTTTTGTATGGGTTTCTTGGAAACAGATAATTGATATTATCATTAATTAATGACCCGAATTAACTCTTAGAAATTATGATCTGATTTTGTTGGAATAAGTAAAGTCGGAGACTGTAGTCAAGGGCAACCCGAAGACTCCCTTTTCAATAGTTACTACACCAAGGTGTAGGAGAGGGCGCTACTCCTTTCCCTAGATTGCTCCACTTTATCCTTGATACGTACCTTATAAGCTTGAGTGTTAAGGAAGGATGTATCTAGTACCATTTTTTTTAAGTCTTGGGATTGAACCCCGGTCTCCCGGACCTATTGGCGAACATACTACCCTCTGGGCCAATGAGCCGGTGTTTTTGTTGGAATAAAAAATATTTAAAATTAAGAAAAAGAGCAATAATAAGAGATTAAGATATGCAAGAGATTAAAATTCAACGGTACTGATAAATGACGAATGGACAAACCAGAATACGTCCAACAAAGCGAGGCGCATAATTTTCTTTCGTATTTTAAGATACAAATATGTCACTCAATTCCAACCAGAACAGATATTGTGTCAGTTGAATGACCGACGCACAAACCAGAATATGTCCAACAAAGCGAGGCACATAATTTTCTTTGGTATTTTAAGATACAAATATATCACCCAATTCCAACCAGAACAGATATTGTGTCAGTTAAATGACCAATGCACAAACCAGAATATGTCCAACAAAGCGAGGCACATAATTTTCTTTGGTATTTTAAGATACAAATATGTCACCCAATTCCAACCTGAACAGAACAGTTAACATCTGGCTGTTCAAGCGTATCTCAGAAGGAAAATAAAAGAACTCGAAAAGACAAATACTTGGACCTTGCCAGTGGGGTCCCCGAGACGTACTGACCTCTGCATCATGAATTTTTTGGTTTTAGATGTAATTAATATCTACAGATTTAAAAGATCTAAAAAATATCTTAATTCTTTTAGTACTAGAACCACAATTGACATGAAAATATAATTAAGAATTTTATGCAGATTCTTATCAGTTGGGAGGAATTCTTTATTGTTAAATAAGTTTTTCATAGAAACAAATAAATACGTAAATACTACGTTTCCAACTCCTTTAAACGAAACGAATTAAAATTGAATACCAAAAAAAAGACCTTTATTTAAAAAAGCTGATTAAAGTCTAACGTGAACTCGTCCTACTATTTCGTTTATTTTCGGATTAATACCTTTGACAAATGTTTAAATCCCTTATACACCTAGCTATGGGTTGAGGAGCCTCACTAGTTATTCAACAAGGATGGCTTTGGCATTGGATAACACTTGAAGGCTGATATGCCATTAAACAAAGAAACCGAAATCAAACAGCAGTTTTGATCATATCAAAAGACGAGTTTAAATGATGCTTCAATAAATGAAGAACTTGCTGGAATAAGTTTGTTGAATTTCAGCGGGTCTGTTTACGGGAAAATCAACGTTTCATTCATCTGTTGACAGACGGTTCGCTTCAGTTTCAACAAAGAAGAAAATTCGACGCCGTATTAAAAAAAAAAATTATTTTCTATTTTATTTTACGTAGATTATCTTCCGACGTAGATCTTTGTGTGAAGGACACCAGGAGAACAATCGATGTACATTTTACTTCAACGGGTAGTAAGAGAGAATCTTCTTATTTACGCTCTTATGTCATCTCGAGGTTACTCAGGGTGTAATGTGTGTATGTCCCCGTGTACAATCATATCTGATCGCGTGCTTCGAGTTTGGACGCCAGTGACCTCGCTTCGCTTGTGCTCATGGTCAGCCAGCTCTCAGGTACTGTATTGCAGACACTTTTCGTCAAAGTTTAGCACAAAGCCCTTTGCTCCGAGCGCCACTCTCAACGCTATGTAGCACATTGTTCATAGAAGGCGTTCGTGGTGAAATGGTTACCGTCGTAGGAAATGGACCCGGCGACACAAGTTCAAATCCTCACCGAGACTGTTTGCATTCCACATAGCGTTAATACTCTTGGAAAAGGTACGAATCCAGTTGTTACCCCTCCAGTTAAGGGTAAATAATTGGGTAAACTTGGCTTTTTAAAACTGCTTTGGCAACCGGTCTAGGAGAAGGAAAAGTCTGATTTAAAACCTTGTTAAACTCTGCTTAAAAGGTGACCTTGTGTCGCATCCTGATCGAGCGAAGGGATTTGGTAGATATATATAACACAGTGTTCATACATATTCAGTTTCAATAATTACAGAACATAACTTGTAGACTGCTTATTTTCCTTATGTTGAACGCCTTGCTGTGTATAATGGCCAAATTTGTCATCTCCAACGAAGAGAAGAAAGAAAACAAAGATAAGAAAAACGTAACAAAACGTAATCAGATATAATTAGGTAACACACCGTACACAGATACAATTAAAAGTTGTTAACCTACGAGACCCAAATACGAATAGATGTTACACTTCGTAAGTACAAAGCGACTCCGTTGTTTCTCTAGAGATGAAAGTTTGCTTTGGTCAGCAAAATTTCACACAGTCGTCAGCAAACGAGAGAAAGGATTAAATCATGTATCTAGAAACGCATGAGTTTCCATTTATTTTCTACTTCATTACTTCAACCCGTCAACCCAACAGGGCTGCCTTGTTCCTTGGACCCGAATCTGTCCGACCAACAAAATTATCCCATCAACTAATGATGATAAGAACACGTGTCATTAAAAACTTTCTATAAACTTGTCAGTTAAATCCGATGGCATCGCATTCAAAACAATTATTGTAAACATCCTGTTTGCCGCAGATTTCAAAACATCCTGTCAATTTTATATCCTACTACAAGCGCACCATTTGACTTTCGCATGCGACCTACACTTCAATTCAAAGTTTTTACTAACTGACAATTTATTACTGCAAATTAATAATTAACTAATATAATTAATTTCCACCTTTGGTTATATTACAAAAAACGTTGAACTGAAATTGGCACTGGTAAAACTGAGATATATTGATATTATTTCGAGAAACATTTACCTTTTATTTAAAAAGGCGTGGTTACCACTGCTATATATATTTATTTATTAATCTATTTATTCCTTTTTATCGATTTATTAGAGGAAGTATTTATAATAACTATAATTATTTCTCACTAATATTTTCTTTTATTTTTTAATATTCGTTGATTTTCTTATCACAAGGCTCACTTGATTCGTCATTCAGTGGGGTTTAGCATACGCCAGCTGCACCCCCTGGAGAGGAACAAAGCTATCCCTCAAAAGAGATATGCCCTGGGTATGACACTAAACTGTACTCAGAGGTGAGGTTTCTGGTTTGGAGCATAGAGAAATATGGAGTCACCCCTTCATTGCCATTACTCCCATGAGTGAGCAAGATAAGGAACGTCAATGAATCTATGATTTGCTTAACACCGAAACCAAGACAAAAATTTCTGAAGAGTTTCTTTATGGCCTCCATCAAGAGTTTCTTTATGGCCTCCATCAAGACCAGACCTTAGCCCCCTTGATTACGCTATATGGGCCTTTTTAGAAAACAAAACAAATGCCACTTTCCGTCCAAATATTGGTTCGCTTAAATCTACTGTTGAGGAGGAATGGAATGAAATCTCTGAAAAATTTATTTTGAAGACATGCAAATTGTTTCGAAGTGCGTTGATACAATAATTGAAAAAAAAATGACGGCCATATTGAGTAAATTTACTCATTTGTGTTTATTTTCTTATTTTGTTGCTTGTTTGTTTTTGGTTTTTATTTTGATTAATCTTTTTTTATAACAGAGTCATTTATTATTATACAAGAATATTCCTAATTTTGCTTCCACAGTATGTAAGGTGAATTTTTCCTTGATCGTTGACAACAGGAAGCCCTTTTACCTTTGTACTATTTTAAAAAGTAAATCAATAGTGAGGAATCCTTTCATGTCCTAGAACACTGTCAGCATGACCTTTATCTATCGATGCACCAGGAAACTTTTCTTTAACGAAGAGTCAGTATGTTCCTATTTTTTCTCTAAGACTCATGAGGGCAAACGCATGCTTTGCTAATCTATAAACATCTTTTTAATTAAAACATGCTACTCTGTCCATATAACACATTCTGTAACATGGTTTGCACTTCTTAGCCAACAAAAATAATAGACCTCTGTTCGAAAACAAATATTTTACGAGTTTAAAATAATTCTTGCAATAAATTAATCTCAAACAATACAGAGTTTACAATCATGGAAAAAATCGATACTGCTGTATGAATGCACTACTTAGACGCTAACTAAATGGCTGGAGTAGAAGCTAGACGGCAATTACACAAGAATGCTGCGACCAATATTGAACAAGTCCAGGCGGCAACACCCCACAAGGCACCAACTATACGGCCACCTGCCTCCAACTATCCAAGCTAGACGAACCAGATGTGCAGGACACTGCTGGAGAAGCAGGGACGATCTCATAAGAGATGTACTCCTATGGACCCCCACTTATGGTCGGTAAAAGCAAGATGACCAGCTCGAACATACATTCAGCAGCTATGTGAGGATACGGGATGTGGCCAGAGGCGATGAACGATAGGGAGAAGTGGCGAGAGAGGGTTAGGGATATCCGTGCTAGCGGCACATGATGATGATGATGATGATGATGAAACCTTCCTTTATTCATTGAATGACACAATGAAAGGCAACGGAATAGCAAGTAAAGACTATGTAGGGATATATTCACATTTTTATCGTTTATTGAGTTTAGTTTGGTTGTTTTTTTTGTTTGTTTTTTTTTGCATATCAACCATTGTAGGCAATTTAATGCTAAATCAAGTTTATACATATATATTTTATATATATGTATGCGGTTTGAGTGTGGGTCATGGTTATCTTTCGATGGCTGTTTTTATTCTCATCTGTAGAAGCCACTCTTATAGATGATCAGCAGTAGTTCAGTGATGAAACTGACGATGCTGATAGTTAAGTCGCAAAACTCACGTCCAGGTCCAGTTTAGGTATTAAGTTTGGCCGTCAATGGATTTATTCAAATACCTTTACGTCCATCATGCTGCTTTCCATGTGTACGTAAAAAAATGCACTATTTGGACGCTAACTAAACGGCTGGAGAAGAAGCTAGACGGCAATTACACAAGAATGCTGTGACCAATATTGAACAAGTCCTGGCGGCAACACCCCATAAGGTACCAACTATACGGCCAACTGCCTCCCATCACGAAAACTATCCAAGTTAGACGAACCAGACATGCAGGACACTGCTGGAGAAGCAGGGACGAGCTCATAAATGATGTACTCCTATGGACCTCCACATATGACCGGGCAAAAGCAGGACGACCAGCACGAACATACATTCAGCAGCTATGTGAGGATACGGGATGTAGCCCTGAAGACCTGTCAGAGGCAATGAACGATAGGGAGAAGTGGTGAGAGAGGGTCAGGGATATCTGTGCATGCGGCACGACATGATGATGATGATGATGATGATGATGAAATTTCCCTTATTTATTGAATGACTCAATGAAAGGCAAGTAAAGACTATGAAGGGATATATTCACATTTTTA
This sequence comes from Sepioteuthis lessoniana, assembly GCA_963585895.1. Taxonomy (NCBI): domain Eukaryota; kingdom Metazoa; phylum Mollusca; class Cephalopoda; order Myopsida; family Loliginidae; genus Sepioteuthis; species Sepioteuthis lessoniana. The sequence goes on from OY757919.1 coordinate 66,655,321, forward strand.
TCGTTTATTGGGTTTAGTTTGGTTGGGGATTTATTGCATATCAACCATTGTAGGCTATTTAATGCTAAATCCGGTTTATACATATGTATTTGATATATATCATCTGTACACATAAGTCAACAAATTTAAACGGTTCCATGTATTGCCATGTATCACTAACAATTCAATTAAACGTCAATGATTTGTTTACACACAGTTAAATGATCACAGAATTCTATATCCAAAAATTTAATTTCGCCTAAGTCATTTGTTTGCACTCAGATTAAATGTCAAACAGTTCTATTTGACCCACAGATAAGACCAAAGATATAAGTCTTACCAATATGAGTCAGAATGGACCTGGGACCATTGGCAATGAAGGGGTACTCCGCATTCCCCAAAGCTCCAGCATTACAGGAGCCTTACAATCAGATTGTTTATTGTCATATCCTGGACACTCATTGAGGGGGTCTTACCCCTCTGCAGATATGCAGTCAGTGTATTCTACAGCGTAAGCTGACTGGGTAACGTTTATAAAGTATTTTTAAACGTGGCTATATGGTATCACTTATTCCTATTTAATATGAATCATTCTAACTGATCTATTGTACGTATTTGATGGGAACCTAACAGGTTGAGGTTTGAATGAACCTGTAACGAATAACAATGAAATGGTTCGCCAAATTTCCCCAAAGCTACAAAGTCCGAGCCTTACCAGCAGATTCAGTTCAGTGTCAAACCCGGGACACATGCAACTGATCGCATACATCCTTAATGGTAGATATACAATTCTCTTATATTTTAATTTAACGAGTCAAAAGTTTTGCAATATTTGAGTACGTACTAATTTTTTAAATAATCTCAAAGAATTTGAGAGAAACGAACTGATGTCACAGTCAGCATATCATAAGGACCTTGCTTCTTTTTATAAGTACTTGTTCAGATTCGTTTTTTGCTTCCTGTGCTTCAACACTCAAACCGAGGTTGAAACTTCCATGAATGAGTTATTTTCCTCTGTATTTATCGTTGCGTCCCACCAACGCACGAATATGGCACAAGGCCGTTTTTAAGGTGGGCCCGGTCGCAGGGCCGAAGCCCACACGCGTCCGGCAAGGCCAAAAATACCTTCGGCCCCGTCGGCATTCCCCTTTTTGGGGCGCCTCAGGCGCCAGGCAATAAACCCAACCCCCCCGAAGGGGGTATAAGCCTGGGGGGATGGCTCCCTGAGGCCGGAGGAACTCTCCAGTGCCGAGGCACATCCGGCAGAACCGTCCAGAGATAAAACGGCCTACCGAATGCTACCCAACAACTGGAGAGGAAAAAAAAGTCCGCGGGGACCTCTTGAGTTATTTTCCTCAAAGGACAAGAACTGGCGTCAGCACGGGATCAAAGTGGCTTCAGTCGGTGAAACTCAATGGCCTCTAATTTGAATGCTCGGCTGCTTTTTTTGTAACTTGAAGAATAAAGGAATTAAATGAACAAAATATTGCAAAAAAATTTGATACATATTACTTATCAATTTTTTTCTTGCATTTCTAATTTGACGCTATGCAAATTTTTTATTTTCATTCAATGCGAATTTTTCCCACCAATTTTAACATGTGGTTTTTCACTGAAGTCTTTGTGACAACATGTGTCTTCAAGTCTTTCACGGAGTGAATGAAGGTATTTTGGTGATTGAAGCGTGGTTGGTGGACGAATGAATTTATTGTACAGAATGAGAGGAAAAACAAAAACAAAAAACTGATTTAATGATGATTGTTGGCGATAAGTGCGACTAGCTAGGGCTTCATAGGAAAATACAGTTTTCGTCCCTTTCCCTTTCCCCCTTATTTGGGCCTTGTGCTCACTGAGAGTTGTATCTCTTCGGAAATAAAAACAAGTGTCTTCAAGTCTCCAGTATTCTTCTTAATATTCTAGCTGATTTAATCACTGTTTTGGTCAGAGTACTCTTCATTCCTACACTTATCTCCAGTTTCCCTAGACTCCATTACAGGTTTTAAGAATTGGGTACCAACTATAATTAGTATTACCATCACTTTTATTTCACAATTTTTTTTAGCTCCCTGACAAGATCTAACATTTGTTTTGTTTTTGTTTTTTTGTTTAATAGTATATCAACCTTCCTGCGTTATTAAATGCCAAATCCATCCTTATAAAAGAGCTGTAGTGTTAATTTTTAAATCATAGAGGGGGAGATAAAGGAGTTCATACCTTTCCCAAGAATATTCACCCGAAAGTGTACGAAAAAGCGCAACTGGGATTCGAACTCGCATACTACGATGTCGCAATCCAGCACCGTAGCCACTACGCAACAGAGGAAGATCCAATTATTTGTCTCTCTTATTGCTTTCTTTTATTTTCACTCTATATTCCGCTGGAACGATAAAATCCGCAAAATGCAAAGGTTTTTTTGAGATTGTGGGCATCTTGTTAATTGACACTTGGTCTGTCCTTCTGGTCTGACTTGAATAACATGTGTGTCCCTCAAAATCCCAGAGAAACTTATACGTCTCATATTCTGGTTTGTGCATAGATCATTTATCAGTATGGCTACATTTTAATCTCTAGGACATCTCTTACTGTTTCTTTTCTTAATTTTACCTGAGTTTTGTTTAGTTTTGTTCTGTTTTATTTGTTTTGTTTTTTATTGCAACAAAATCTGGTTGTTATTTTTACGAGTCTACTCGGATCATTAATTAATAATAATATCAATTATCTGTTTCCCAGAAACCCAAACAAAAACCCCTTTAATCAAAATATAACAATCATAATTCCTCACATCAGAAATCTATTATTATGTAAATTATCAGTCACCCTGTCAGCGGGGCTTAAAATACGTTGACTCTATGATATTAATTATTCTATCAGTGTCGGAATAAATAATAAAGTGTAACCTCCCGGTGAAGGTGAAGTCCATGTGACAGAGTAGCTAACAAGCTAGACTACCTCATCGTAGTAAACAAGTTCGATGTCGAGTCGCGCTATTAAGTTCACTTTCGGACTAAATCCCTTGGGAAAGGCATGAACACCCTTAACCCTCACCTATGATTAGAATAGTACCACAACTGTTATTCTACATTATATCAAACGAGATCAAACTCCATTACGTTCACTTTCTGACAAATGCCCTTGGGAAAGGTATGAATTCCTTTAATCCCCAGCTATGGGTTAAAAAGTACTAATACTGTTTATAACCGGTCATTGGCCTAATGAGTAGAGTGTTCGCTAATGGTCCGGGAGACCAGGTTTCAATCCAAGGTCGAGTCATACCAAAGACTCAAAAAATGGTACTTGATATCGCCTTGCTTAGCACTCAGCACTATTAAGTAAGAATCAAGGGTAAAGTGGAGCAATCCAGGGAATGCAGTAGCGCCCTATCCTACAACTTGGTGTAGTAGCTATTGAAAAGGGAACCTTCGGGTCACCCTCGACTAAGGTCACCGACTTTTACTTACTTACTGTACTTCTACATCATATTAAACGAGATCGAACTCCATTATGTTCACTTTCGAACTAATACTCTTGGGAAAGGTATGAACCCCCTTAACCTCACCAATAGGTTAAATAGTACCACTACTTATTTTCAACAGGATGGCTTTGGAATTAAATAACTCACGAAGTTTGATTCACCATTAAACCAAGAAACCTAAACCAAACCAAACCTGCCGGTGAAACTCAAATAAATTATCATTAAGAAGAAGAGAACTGTCCACACTAATCATTGAGGTTTGGTATCTTATGATTTTGTTAGGATCCTATCCATGGGTCGAATAAATCTGATTGAAAATTATTCATGAAAATATCTAACTGTATGCAAACAATTCGTTATAATTAGATAGAATTCTTAATGTGTGGAATGCTTGAAGCTAATAAACTTTACAGCCCTGTTGCTAGAACTTTTGAATACGCCGATTGCCACTCTGCAGAGGGTTAAGACACGCCCACCACGCGTGTCCTGGAGGTGCCCGTGGTGTAGTCGTTATCGTCGTAGGAAATGGACACGGCGACACGAGTTCAAATCCTGGACGAGACTGATTGCATTTCACATAGCACTAATACCCTTGGAAAAGGTATGGATCCAATTATTCTCCCTCCAGCTATGGGTAAGTAGTAGGACAGACTAGGTTCTTCAGTCTTGGTTAGGCAACTTGTCTAGGAGAAGGAAAACTCTGAATTTAAACCTGTTAAACTCCGCTTAAAAATTGACCTTGTGTCATATCCTGCCCGAGCGGAGGGGTTGGGTAAATAGTACCACGCGTGTCCTGTATATGACACTAAACTGCATCTACTGGTGATGCTCCAGTACATGAGCCTTGTGGGATGCGGAGTACTGCTTCATTGCCATTATTCCGAGGTCTTCTCGGACCTAGAGTGGGAGTACCAATTAGGGTCCTATCCTTGGCTCGAATAAAACTATTTAATCATTAACTATATTTGGGAGCATTTAACTGGGTGTAAACGACTGGATAATGTTGAATAGAATTATTAGTATTGGATAGCAGCATTTTAAACCATTTAACTGTGCGCAAAGAAATGAGCTCTGATTCATTAAAAATAATGTTACCAACAAACTATCCTTTTACAAATAATATATCTAATACATATATATATATATATAGGATCTGGCTTTAAATAACCTACAAGGTTTGATATGCCATAAAACACAACCAAACAAGCAACCAATCATTTAACTGCAGGTAAATTACTTGTGTTAAGAATAGTTACATGACTACACAATTCTTTACAAAAGATTATCATTAGTTGCGTAAAAGCATACAGTGCAAATGATCGGTGAGGCTTAGATTAGAGCGATTCTGTCCTCTACAGAGGAGAAAAAACACGGAAACTGGTGTCTAAACGGCTTCTGGTGGCGAGGCTTCAGTTCTGGAGCTCTGGGGAGTAAGGATCCCTTACTTCATAGCAATTACTCCTAGGTCCACCCTGACCCGGATTGGTTGTACATGTTAGGGTTACAGTCATACATCAAATGGATCCGTTCAAAAATATTCATTTTAGATGGTTATATGGTTATATGACTTAGTGAAAATTATTTCTAGAAAAAATGTTACTTTAAATTATAATCGCTTACTCAAGATATCGCTTCTCGGCCTTTCGAGAGGCGGCGTTGTATCCAGTTGATGAGACACATTCGGCCGGCCGTAATGCGATGGGCGGTTCAGGTCGGATGTGTCTTGTCACTGGATGTACCTCTGGCCTCAGGGGGCCGTCCCCCCAGGCTTTAGTTCTCTTCGGAGGGATTGGGTTTATCGCCCAGTGCCTGAGGCGCCCCTTTTAAGGGGAATGCCGACGGGGTCCGAGGAATTTTTGGAAATGCCGGGCGCGTGTGGGCTACGGCCCTGAACCTGGTCCCACCCTAAAAAAGGCCTTGTGCCATACTCGTCCGGTTGGTGGGACGGAGGACAAATACCATCGCTTACTCAAGATTATTATTATTATTATTATTCCTTTAAAATTTTTTTTTTTTTATACCAGCGTTAGCTGATGGTTTTCCACAGATTGAGTGACAGCAAATCTCCTCAAATACTCTTCTCAATATTCTGGCTCATCTTAGTAGTGCTGTAGTCTGGATGATTTCCACTTGTCCTCTTATTTACAAGTCATCCAGTTCCTTTACTAATCCTTTGAGGATTGATCCAAGTATACCCATTACAATTGGTATCACCGTCACCTTCATTTTCCATAGCATTTTTTTAGTTTTCTCGAGAGGTATTGGTTCTTATCTCTCTTTTCGCTTTCTTTAAATTTTATTGTATGGCCTGTCGGGACGGCAAAGTTCACAATTTGGCAGATTCTCTTTTTTTGTTGTTGTTGACTATCTTGCGAGTTTTTCACACCAGGATTAGCTGATGATTTTACACTGGAGTCTGAGTGACAGGAAGTCTCCTCGAATCTTCAGGACTCTTCTCCGTATTCTGGCTGATCTTTGCAATGCTGTAGTTTGGATGGTTTCGGCTCGTCCTCCAGTTTCCAACTCTTCCATGCCACTTAACAAGCCAATATGGACTGTTCAATTATGATTGGTATCATCGTCACTTTCATGTTCCATAACATTTTTAGTTCTCTGGCAAGGTCTAGGTAATTGTTACTCTTTTCATTTTCAGGCTGTTGAAACCATGTAATCGCATGCAGATTATTGCTGTTAGATTAGAATACTTGGAACCATATAACTGCGTTCAAATATATGGTCATTGTTATGGCCCTGGAAGGGATCACAAAGAGAACAGAACACCACGGTTATAGTATAGGTATATATTTACAAGAACAAAGGATGGTTACAAGAACATAGGACGGTAAGCTAGTTCGCATAACTGCGCTGGGGCAAGGTTAGATTCCAGATCTAGACTGACCACGTATTGCTGCGTCTTCCGGTATTATGGAGAGTGGTTGGGTCTATTAGTCGGTGATTCCGCCACAACAGTTATTATTAAAAAGAAATAGTTATTTTAACCACATTGTTGTGTCTGAATTATAAGTATTAAATATGAATACTTGATACAATTTAGATTATGATGAGGAAATATGATACCCTAATACTTTTGCCAAGTTGTGGGGGAAGCAAGAATCAGCGGACGATAGTAGCAACCAAGAATTACAGAATAGTGGAAGTGGGAGATACCATCTCTGCTCCACCCTTCTCTATCATTACAAGCTGAGAGAGGCATGGGAAGACCTCACTCTCTATTAACCATGTGTGCGTCAGCGGAGAAGCAAACCTTCGACCATGATTGGTACCGAAGAAGTGCCCGCCAAAAAATCAACACGTGGTGAATTTTCAAACTACGGAAAATAAGTTCGTTGCCATTCATACATCACAGGGTGAAGACACATGATGAGTGGCCATTTATTGCTCAAAGAATGAGGACGCATAAGGAGTTGCTTTTGTTCGTTGAAAAACCAAAAACATAATTTGGGGTATGAAAGAAACCCAAATTCCAAAATAATGCCGAACAGAGAATCCGCACGGGAGTTGGTGATATCTGTAACATTAAATAGCGTTCGGCAGACCACAGCCAACGTCTGTGCCCTGCTTTAACTGGTGGACTTGGCACCCTGAAAGCCCGCTGGGCACATGGCGGTGTAACAATATCTGTAAGCGAATTATTAGTATTAGGTTGCCCAGTTGGTTGGGGCTGTAGAATACATCGACTGCTTCCCTGCAGAGAGGTAAGACCCCCCACAACGAGTGTCCTGGATATGACACTAAACAATCCGATGGTGAGGTTTCAGTAATGCTGGAGCTTTGAGGAACACAGAGTACCCCTTCATTGCTATCACTACCAGGTCCACTCTGGCCTGGAGTGGTAGCACCTGATAGGGTCCTATGAATGGGTCAAATAGAACTAAACCATGTACTTATGATAAACTGAATTGTTTCAAATAAACTCTTTTGACTTTTAAACTGCTTACTTCATTTAAACTGCGTACTTATACTAAACTGAATTGTTTAAAATAGACTGCTTTGACATTTAAACTGCGTACTTATAAACTGAATTGCTCGAAATAGAACTGTTTTGACACTTAAATTGCGTACTTATACTAAACTGAATAGTTTAAATCGGAACTGTTTTTGTATGCTAAGCTGAATTGTTTGAAATAGAACTGTTTTGACATCTAACTGTGTATAAACAAAATCTATATTCATACTAAACTGAATTGTTTGAAATAAATAAAATTGTTTGACTAAACTGAATAGCTTGAAATAGAAATGTTTTTACATTTAAACTGTGCACTTATGCTAAAATGAATTGTTTGAAATAGAACTGTTTATTTGAATTAAAAGGGATTTGGCATTGAATAACCAAAACTTGTTGATATGCCATAAAACCCAAACAATCCCAGGTCGAGTCATACCAAAGACTTTAAAAATGGAACTTGATACCACCTTGCTTAACACTCAGCATTATAAGGTACGGTTCAAGGGTAAAGTGGAGCAATCCAGGGAATGGAGTAGCGCCCTCCCCTACACCTTGGTGTAGTAGCTATCGAAAAGGGAGCCTTCGGGTCACCCTCGACTATGGTCGCTAACTTTACTTATATATGATTGAATGCAAATGATGGTTTGGTTTGGTTTATTGGGTTTTATGGCATATCAACCTTTGTAGGTTATTTAACGCCAAATCCATATTTATGTAAATAATCTGTTCTATTTAAAATAATTCAGTTTATCAAAAGTACAGTTTAATTGTCAAAACATTTCTATTTCAAACTATTCAAGCAATTATATGTAACAATTCAGTTTAGTGCAAATACAGTTTTAATGTCGAAAAACAGTTCCATTTCAAATAATTCAGTTAAGCATAAGCACGCAGTTTAAATGTAAGTACGGTTTAATTGTCAAAAACATTTCTATTTCAAGCTATTCAGTTTACTCAAACAATTCAGTTTAGCGTAAGTATGCTGTTAGTTCTATCTAACCCATAGATAGGACTCTTATCAGGTGCTACCACTCTGGGCCAGAGTGGACCTGGGAGCAATGCCAATGAAGGGGTACTCCACATTCCCCAAAGCTCCAGCATTGCTGGAACCTCACCATCAGATTGTTTAGTGTCATATCCAGGACACTAGTTTGGGGGGGGGGTCTTACCCCTATGCAGAGGTGCAGTCGGTGTATTCTACAGCCCCAGCTGACTGGGCAATATAATAACCAAAAGGTTTGCTGTAAAACAATTAATTCCAAGTAACAGTTGAACCTGGTCAAGAGAAGCTGATACTATTGGACTTTATAAGAAATTGAAAACCAAAGTTAGAGTAAGGTTAGAATAATTGTGGGAATTTCGTGTTAATGATGAAATATTTTTTAAAAAAGAGAAAAAAAGGGAAACGGAATAGTAATACTGGAACTTCACCATCAGATTGTTTAGTGTCATATCCAGAACACTCGTTGGGGGGGGGGGTCTTACCCCTCTGCAGAGGTGCAGTCAGTGTATTCTACAGCCCCAGCCGACAGGGCAAAATATGCAAATGATTAGCATTAGGTTGGAATACTTGATGTCATACAAAAATGTGTAAAAATGATAATAGACAAATAATGAGCATTTTTAACACAACAAAATATTGAAAATATCGGTATGTATAGAATCAAGCATTTACAAATTGATCAAATTTTAGTATTAAATAGATAACACCAAAGAAGCTGATATGCTTTTAAACAAATAAGGAAATCAAGCGAAACCAAATGAATCTAACCTTGTCAGCCGGGTTTAGAATATGCAAGACACCTCCCGCTCAAGGGCACGTCCAATGCGTAGGACACCCCGGAGCCTGTTCTGGACTTCGGTCCGGAGCGTGGCTCTGCAAAAGGAACAATGGCAGACTTGGGGCCTTTTAGGCACCTAGTTTCGACTTGGCAACCCTCGGGTGGGCGAGCTGCACTTTTGTCTCCTTTGTAACCCACGTATGGCACTAGACATCACGTCTAGTTTAAGCCGTAAACTGGCATACGTGCCCGGTCCCACATTTGTGTTCGTGAAACTGCTTGCCTCATCAGGCTTACATTGCACTAAGTGAGCCGATCAGCGGCATAGATCAGCAGGGTTCGAGTCTCGGCTCGTTCCCGACCTCCCCTTCCTTTATCCCCACTTTAATTGACCTTGTGGGAGGCAGCGACAAATATCGACACCTCCCGCTCAAAAAAGAAAAAAAAGAGTGTCCTGGGTCTGACACTAAACTGAATCTGATTAATCGGATCAGGGGAGAGTAGATTATCATTGCCATTAACCCCAGGTCTACTCCAGGGCATGGAGTGATAGTGCCTATTAGCGCCCCATCTATGAATTAAACTAATCTGTCTTAAAATTATTCGTATCTGATAGAACCGTGTGCGAAAAACTTCTTAAGAAACAACTACACACAAAAAAAAAATGAACATAGCAGAAACGCGATTCCCTAACTTCTTGGCATAAAATAACTTTATACCTATTGTCGTGTTAAAATCAATCAATTAATCAACCAAATCATTCAATGTCATCATTGAATTACTCATAAGGGGTTGATATGCCGTTAAATAAAGTAAACCAAAACAAAACAAATGAATAAAATGTTGGCATTAAGTGACCCGCAAGGAGTTTATATGCCGTTAAGCAAATTAATCAAAACCAAAACGACTTGGGTTTGTACGAACATTTAAGTTCACACAAATCCAAGTCGGTTTGGTTTGGTTTCTTTGTTTAATGGCATATCAACCTCAGTAGGTCATTTAATGCCAAAGCCATTCTCCTAGAAGAACAAAAGTGGTATTATTTAACCCATAACTGGGAGATCCAAGTCGAGAAAAAAATCTTTAGCATCTCTAAATAAATAGATAAATAATAATTCTGGAAGAGTTTTTTTCCCCTAAAATTGATAGAGAAGTTTGATCGAAGTTTTAATTAAATAAAATAGTTGTGTGTGTGTGTGTGTGTGTGTGTGTGTGTGTGTGTGTGTGTGTGTGTGACTAGTGTCAAACCATTTCTACTCTTACGACCATTAAAGAATTTAATGAAACAAATGCACAACATAATTTTTTCATTGGTTTCATATAACAGATTCTACAAGTGTTTCGAAAAGATTCTACTTTAATCTGTAATCCCTTTAAGAAATGGTATTTATTTTTGAATAAAAGAAAATAATAATAAAAATAAAAAGATATGTACGTCTATATTCTTTCCATAGCCAAGTTTAAGTGTTCTTTCGAAGTGTCTCAGTAATTTTTTGATGGGGGTGGTATCATGAAAAAAGATTTTTGGGACCACCGGGTTTGACTGGAGAAAGATGCTATTGCTCAGTTTTACCGTTACTCTATTTTTCTGCGTCTAGATTGTCGCATTCCGGTTTCAAGAGATGTTGTCGAGATGACTGATGGTGAGACAGTAAAAAAGATGTGAACGTCAGAGCTGTACATGAGAAAAAAAAATTGCGCACGAGTATTGAAATCATTGTCGGTTGTATTATTATTATTATTATTATTATTATCAGTATTATTATTTGCTAGATAGAGTCGTGCGGGTATTGGCCTTTCTTCAAAGAAAGGAATCTTTATCGGTTAGGACATGTGCACTGGCTGTTGCGTACTAGGACTTGTTTCTCAACACATAAGCAGACGCTAATTTTTCACTATCACGTGAGCGCCGCTACGATTGGCCTGTCGACGCACGCCCCCATAAGACGCTCGCCTTCACGCGAGCACGGACACACACACACATACATATACACAGCGGAAGATAGTCACCCGCAATGATGATACTGAAAGAATTACACAAACAGAGACTCACACAAAAGATACCTGTGGTAACGCACCGGCTGGTTTGTATCAGCAAAAAAAAAAAAAAAAAAAAGAAAAAAGCAAAAACCAGCTCAAATGTCCATAAATAGTAAAACACACACACACCTATGCTATTTACATATACCTAAATATATGCAAACTGGTGTACAGATACATTTAGTGGGTTTGTTTGTTTGTTTTTTTTTTTGTTTTTTTTTCAAACGTAATCAAATTCGACCGTTCGAATAAAGGGATGTTTTGATGGGCGCATTAAGCGATAAAACCTTCACGAGTGAGTTCGAGTCTCTCTGGGTGCCCCATTCATACAGCCTTTTGCCACATCTAAGTAAAAATCTTTGTAAATTGCTAAAAGGATATTTAGATCACTCAACATTTGCAGACATTTCTGGAACGGGATATTAAAATCTAATCTATGAAATGCACCCCACTGACTTTATGAAGATGGGGTTTGGATTTCGATCACTCAGTAATTTAAATTATCTTATCTAATTTATTTGTGGAATATTTTATGAAACGAGAATATTCAGCTATTAAAGAAAAAAACTGTTTTGCATCGTATCTGTTATTATTTTATTTACAGCTAAATCAGTTCCCGCCCCCACAAGGTGAACGTCCGCTAAGTGTACCATTTGCAAGATTTTTGGAGGTATATATAGCATAACATGATCTGGGAAGTAATTTTAGAACAGTTTCGAATCGATATTGTTAACATTTGTTTCAGGATTCCCCACTCTTATTTTGAAATCCAAGGATGCGTTTAGCTTTTAAATTAACTGAATAGTATTTTTAAATGCTTGAGTTATAGAGTATCCGCAAAATAATGTTTACTTTAACTTTATATCTATCAATCTATCTGTGTGTGTGTATGTGTGTATGTGTGGAAAAATTTATATATTAAAAAGTTATATTTAATTTCTTTTTTATTCCATTTGAAACTACATTCATAGACGTTATTTTTGGAAAATCCTTTTTAAAAAAATTTCGAACACGAATGACGTGTTTTAAAATGTATGTATGTATGTATGTATGTATGTATGTGTATGTGTTTGTGTGTCTTGAAAAATTATATATTAAAAAAGTTATACTTAATTTTTTTTTCATTCCATTTTAAATATTAATCTTTATATCATTATTTTAGAAAAATTTATATTAAATTTATATCATTATTTTAGAAAAAATTATATTAAATTTATATCATTATTTTAGAAAAATTTTCGAACACGAGTGATCTTACTCTATTTTAATATATATATATATATATACATATATATATATATATATATATATATATGTGTGTGTGTGTGTGTGTGTGTGTGTGTGTGTGTGTGTGTGTGTGTGTGTGTGTGTAAAATATCATCTATCAAAAAAGTTATATTTGATTTCTTTTTTATTCCATCTTATAGATGGTCCATTTTATTCCATTTGAAATTACATACGTAGACGTTATTTTCGGAAAATCCTTTTAACGTCACTCGTGTTCGAAAAATTTTCGAACACGAGTGACATTACTCATGATTAACGAAAGTAGAACGCAAAAAATACTTTTATTTTGTTGTTTAATTTTTCATTTGAAATTACTTTTTTGAAAGACACGGTAAAAAGCGACGAAAAATTAGCTAGGAACGTAACATATCCTTTTGTAAAAGAAAAATTACTTTTTGCACTCCAAGTATCATCGAACAAAAAAGTGTTCGCTTAAACTTTTAATCTATCTATCTATATATATATATATATATATATATATATATATATATATATATATATATATATCGTGATAGAAAAACTAAAAATTAAAAAAGAATGCTCAAAGCATGTATAAAACCTATTAATAATAGAATTATGAATATTTACACAATTTTCAAAAGGAAACGTGAAAAAGAAAAATGGCTAATCAAACTTCTATATATCGTGTATTATAGTCACGTGATAAGAAAGACATATCTGGTGTGATAGGGTTTTCTTCTTCCAGTTTAGTCGTGTTTTGGACAATAATGACCTTTCGGAGCCTATCCCTTTCCAGATCTGGTTTGAATTCAGTTTTCCTTTTCCTAGACAAGTTGTAATTCCTAGGTTAAAGAACTCAGTCTGCCAAATAGCTGGAGGAAGAATAGATTTATATCCTTCCCAAGGGTTTTAGCAATATGTACAATGCAAACAGCCTCATTCAGGCTTTAAACTCAAGTAACCGAGTCCTCTTCCAACAAAGATAACTGTGACGCCATGAGCGCTTCTATTTGACTTACAATTTTCCAGGAATCAAAAGTATCCAAAAGTGTAACACGTTTTTTAGGAAAAAATCCTATTCATCTTGAAGTACTGAGCTAAGTAAAGTTGGCGACCGTAGTCGAGGGCGACCCGAAGGCTCCCTTTTCAATAGCTACTACACCGAGATGTAGGGGAGGTCGCTACTCTTTTCCCTGGATTGATCCACTTTACCCTTGATCCGTACCTTATAATGCCGAGTGTTAGGCAAGGAGGCGTCAAGTACCATTTTTTGAGTCTTTGGTATGACTCGACTTGGGATTGAACCCTGGTCTCCCGGGCAATTGGCGAACATTCTAACCATTGGAGTGTAAAGCATCCCTTAATTTCCATTATTCCAGATCCAATTAGGCCAATGACCAGTAACTGAGATAGTGTATACTTATATATTTGCTTATTTTTCAAACTGCATTCCTTATGGTTTGTTTTGTTGTTTAATAGCATATCAACCTTCTTGGGTTATTTATTGCCAAATCTATTCTACTAGAAGAACAGTAGTGATACTATTTAACCCATAGCTGGAAAGATAAGAGGATTCATGCCTTTCTCAAGGGTATTAAGTAAACGTAACAGCACGACCGTAGTTCGAACTTGCTTACTAGGATTCTACAGTCTACTGCTTTAACCATTATACAACGAGGACACCCCCCCACAAACATTGCATTCTTTATTGCTTTAGTACCACAAGATCTTTAGAGGATAGAGCTAATTAATGGATGCCACCAAGGTGCCTTTAGGAAAATGGGAGTTTCAGTTTAGAACGCTCAGATCAAACTGAAAAATTGACACATTCAAGATATTTATTCATAAAGATATATGTCTTGATTAATTGCCAGGACGTGCTCGTCTTGAAAATTAAAATTCGAATTTTTACCTCGGCATGAACATTCTCCACTTTATGTATTTTCCACCACCACCCCTGCCACGACCAAGAGGGGACACAAGGTCAATTTTTTAGAGAATTTATGCCCCTCTGAATTCTTAAATAACAATTTGCTTACGATGATTACATTTACTTTCAGCGCACCTTCACTAACATGGTCTTCTGTAAACAGTTGAAAACTCGGTAGTTACTGTATCCAAAAAACATACTCTCTCTCTTTCTCTCTTTCTCTCTCTCTCTCTCTCTCTCTGCCTTTCTCTCGTTCTCTCTCTCTCTCTATATATATATATATATATATTCAATTCAAATTAAGATATTCACTGTTAGATAAAATCTAAAACGGCAGTAAAACTATGATAGTGAGAATGTCGTACCAATGTGACGAAAGTGTTGAGCAAATATCCCAATATTAAGATATAATAGCTATGTCTAATTTATGGTTTTAAGTTTCTCGCTCTCGATCATCTGTTGAATTTTCTTTTGCACACATACACACACAGAGACACACACAGAGGCACACACATAGACACACACACATACATACATATATATATATATATATATATATATATATATATATATATATCATCATCATCATCATGTCGTGCCGCCAGCACGGATATCCTTGACCCTCTCTTACCACTTCTCCCCATCATTCATCGCCTCCGGCAGGTCTTCAGGGTTTCATCCTGTGTCCTCACATAGTTGCTGTATGTAAGTTCGAGATGGTCGTCCTGCTTTTGCACGGCCATATGTGGGGGTCCATAGGTGTACATCATATATACATATATATATATATATATATATATATATTGTGAATGAAGAACTGGGTTGAAAATAAGATCTCTTTATATCACACTTGTTAAAGTTTCAGTTTTTATGAATAGAACAAAGACCATACCATTATAGAAACACCACGCAACTTGCTTGCACATTATGCAGTTGAAATGCTGGTTTTTTGCGGTATCCTCTACACACGACCTTGGCCGTCTCCTGTAAAGATCTGGGAACAGGACTTGTTAGACTCTGGCCAATCTCATACACGGTAAAATAGCGATGTTATCTTGCTTTGGTGAAGCATAGTAACTGATGCTATCATTTCAATAATGGTATCTTTGTTGGGCAACGATTATGAAACCCAACGGAGAGCAATGTATATATTCACCCAAACTCGTCCTCCACAAGCTGGATGCCACAAAAGGTTACTTTTGAGAGTACAACTGGTTTGAATTCTGTTATACGTCTCCTATACCACTTGCCGTTGCGAGATTAAAGAGCTCAATCTTTCCTTCAACTACAATGCAGGTTGTAAAGTGCATTGACGAATAGATTGATCGGCTCCAACGTTGCATTTGTATGTGATTTAATACAATATTATCTTTTGCCGAATGGTTACCATCCCTGTCAATTCCTGATAGATCATCGCTAGAGTTACTTAAGAGCTGTTACCACCCCGGATATCGAGTGGCCCACCTTTCCGGTAGGGTTAGTGTTAGTAACCATTACGTGATCAAACGGTGTTAAATCTGATCCATATGCCATGTTTCCACTGCTATATTACCCGAGCTACGTTATCACTTTATCTATTACGCCAGTTATGGAGGTGCCCGTGGTGTAATTGTTATCGCCGTAGGAAATGAACACGGCGACACGAGTTCAAATCCTGGACGAGACTGATTGCATTTCACATAGCACTAATACCCTTGGGAAAGGTATGAATCCAATTATTCTCCCTCCAGCTATGGGTAAATAGTAGGACAGACTCAGTTCTTCAGCCTTGGTGAGGCAACTAGTCTAGGAGAAGGAAAACTCTGAATTCAAACCTGTTAAACTCCGCTTAAAAATTGACCTTGTGTCATATCCTGCCCGAGCGGAGGGGTTGGTAAATAGGATCTATTACGCCATTTATAAGTCACCCTGCTTAGGCTTTATCTGCAAGTAGGGGTTGGTTAGTTGGTTGGTTGATGTTATGGTATGCTAACCCTTGTTGGATTGTTTAATAACGACGCCAAAATTACCTTTTTTTTTTTTTTGGTAGTGGTGAGGGTGAAAAAAGCAATTACATGGTTTCAAGTATCTTATGATAAAGACCATTTCGAAACAATAATTTCTATTAAGTAACTAATCTTAATACCAATAATTTGCATAGAGTTCTGTACCTTCAAGCACACTACTAGTTTTCACACTGTTCTGTAGTTTCAAACATATTTATGATTTAAATATACTTCTGTGGTTTTAAGCATACGACTAACATTCTCACAGTGGAGGTGCCCGTGGTGTAATGGTTATCGTCGTGGGAAATGGACACGGCGAAACGAGTTCAAATCCCGGACAAGACTGATAGCATTTCACATAGCACTAATACCCTTGGGAATCCAAGGGTATTATGAATCCAATTATTCTCCCTCCAGCTATGGGTAAATAGTAGGGCAAACTATGTTCTTCAGCCTTGGTGAGGCAACTAGTCTAGGAGAAGGAAAACTCTGAATTCAAACCTGTTAAACTTCGCTTAAAATAATTGACCTTGTGTCATATCCTGCCCGAGCGGAGGGGTTGGTAAATATGACTAACATTCTCACAGTTCTGCAATTTTAAGCACCCTATCAATTTACATAGTTATATGGGTTCAAGAATTCCTATCTAATACTAATAATTTTTAATCGTATCTATTTAACCCATAGATGGGACCCTAACAGGCACTATCACTTCAGTTCAATGGATAATTGCAATGAAGGAGTTCTTTGTATTCCTTAGAGCGTGAGAAATGGGGAGACAGCTTCAGATGCTGTTTAATTTCCTGCCCAAGACATCCCCATTTTTGGTGGGAGGTATCTTTTCTTTTCTGCAGGGGTTACAGTCGGCGTATTCTAGGCTCTGGTGACAGGGAGTAAGAATTAAACGATTAAATCTTATTGTTTTTACAAATTAATTTATCTGATATAACTACAAGACTATAATAAGGGTACATTTTACTATTTTAATTAGGTATTCGTGTAATTATGCATATATACTGAGGAATTTCCGCAAAGTAAGCAAGGAATAATTTATCATAAAATACATAATGAAAAAGTATAGATCTAGTTGAGCAACGAAGCTTTGAGAAAACATTTGTGTGCTTTTCAGTCATTTATGAAAATTAGTTTTCTTGGTTTAATTTTTCAATAGAGAGGCACCCAGTTTTGATGTAACTCACTGTACACTGGTTTGTGAGAATAACTGGTTAAATATTGATTCGTGGTTAAATTCTTCAAATAATTCCGTTAGAATTTAGATATCAACGGAACTTGTAAAAATTCCAAAGTTACAGCTTAATGAATTAGAACATTTGCATATTAGAACAATCTACTGAACTGTTTCGTCACTTTTTATGTGCTGGTTTGCGACGCGTATATTACGTAATCGAAGTATTGGGAGACGGAGTGATCTCCCTTGTCACAGTGTTTGAGGAATTCTCCCACACTGCGAGTCCTTTTTGTTCACGTGACAAGGTGAACCGGGAAATTCCTCTCTTTCACGAAAAAGGACTTGAGTTGACAAGACGTTGTGGTTCGTTCCTCCTGGCGAGCACATAGGGCTCTCATCTTTTATATTCCTAACCTGAGAAGACGTTAAATGGTTTCTATTTTATTGCCGTAGGGACTTTTCTGGGTTTTTTTTAACGATGTGATTCTTGTATAGCCAAGAGTAGGAACTCAGTTCCTACTCGTATTGTGTACAATTAAATGTCTTATTATATTAATTGACTTGTTCTGCTTCCTACCGAATATTCTGCGTTAGGTTAGTCTCTTTGGGATAACCTAATGCGTTATAAGAAACGGGGTATTATCCACAAATTAACACCTCATTAAATCTTATAGAAGCAATAGTATCGTGCTAGTTAGTGCTCGAACACGTTGTGCATTGCCTTAGTGTTTGTGGCTTGAAAGCCGTGTAGATGAACGTTCAATGTAGACTAATTTAGGAACTTAAGCTTTTCAAGTTTTTACTGGGCCAGAAGACCACGTGAACAACCAAAGCCATTTGTTATATGAACGATGAAGGCACAATTAATCATAGTACAATAACCGGATGATTAAAAAAAATTCACTCGGGTTGCAAGAACTTCCACGATCAGGCAAGGTTAGCAAGGCATAAAACTGTGGATTCCGAGGCCGTAATCTAAGTTATACAGGCAAATCCGGTGTGTAGCACTGGAAGAATATCAAGTGAGGTCAACATCTCAATGTTCAGTGTGGTTCATCACTCTCATGAACTTTTAAAAAAATCTCCAGGGGCCGCTGAATTGAGCCTCAGTTTAATAAAATATTGCAAAATGCTTAATTCACCCTAGTATATAAATGACAACTAGAGACTAGTCTATATTTAGAATTTAATAGTTAGATCTGCTAAGTGTTACAGACAAAAATACATATGCCAAGACGCGAATCCTTTTATTGCAGTATAACTGCATGATTATTTCAAACATTTTCTCATAGTAATTAATTGTCTTCATAAACTATATAACGACGAAGGATAATTAAAACCTTTTGAGTACGTGAGCTAAGACAAGCTATTGACGCTAGAGTTGATTCTTATTTAGTGTCCTATAATTCTGGCCTTCTTCGATAATGAATTCAACTTAGTAACTAACGGGAATAAAACATTTTTGGTTCAACAATATCAAAAAGATGACTTAATGTTATTTAAAAAAGTAAGAAATAGAATTTTTTTTCATATCAAGGTAGCTAGTGATATATATCTACATTTCTCGCCAACGGTTGTAGCATATACCGACTGCACCTCTGTAGAATGGTAAAACTTCCCCAACGAGTGTACTAGATATGATACTAAACGATCAAATGGTGAGGCTCTTGTAATGCTGGAGCTTTGGGGAATACGGAGTACCCCATCACTGCCATCACTACTAGGTCCACTCTGGCCCGGAGTGGTAGCACTTGATAGAGTCCAGTCCATGGGTTAAATAGAACTAAACCATGTACTTATACTAAACTGAATTGCCTGAAATAGGACTGTTTTGACATTTAAACTGTTTATGTATGCAAAACTGAATTGTTTGAAATAGAACTGTTAATATGTATAAAATCTAGTTGACATTAAATAACATGCAATGGTTGATATGTCATAAAACAAGACAAAGCAAAACAAAACAATTTCCAAGTAAAGTGAATAGAAATCTCCTGCTTTGAAAATCAGTATTCGAAATATTAGTTCTTACTTCAGCTTGAACACCTACACCAAAAATCATCCTTCAGTCATGCTAGTCTTAATATATATATATATATATATATATATAGTATTCATTGGTCCAGTTAAACCGGAGTTGAGAGTAATTCTATCAGGACAAGAAATTATTCATGAGTGAATATTTAAAATTTCCTGGTAAAGGGCTCAATGTAACAATAATATAGAGCAATAATTTTTTTAAGAAAAACAACAAAAACGATCACATAGGATTATAAATTTATTTCCATCCTGTTTCGCATTTTTGAAATTTCCAAAAACACGAAAAAAAATTAACAGGACTTCTTCAGATCTTTTAGATAAAAAAACTAGAATAGACACAGAAAAGTGGGAGGGGATAGAAGAAGGGTGAAGAGTTATCTCCTCATTAAGCCCACTTCCGTTTTAAGTTTTAATTTCGGTTAGAAATGTAGTAAATTTATTTAAAAAAATTTTTTTAATTTTTTAATTACATTTTGACCTAAATTACAGATTTTATATTGAATTAGATTTAATTTGTAATTAATAAATATATATATATATATATATATATAAAGAGAGAGAAAGAAACAGACAGACAGCTCTTACTATGAATATAGATAAAGAGTGCTCAATATTGATAATAGAGCATGTATATTTAAATTAGGGTAGCACTGACACAAAGTCATTGATTACGGAGCTGGTGGTCTTTCACGAGAGTTGTAGTGAAAACAAGTCACTTCAGGTCTACAGAAGTAGTAGTAGCAGTTAGTTGAAGTAGTTGTAAAATTATTACGTTTATGATTCATCTTGACAGTTTTCAACTCCTCTCTCTCTCTCTCTCTCTCTCTAACCCTTTTGCACAAACGCAAGATCAATTTTTTAAGCGGAGTTTAACAGGTTTAAATTCAGAATTTTTCTTCTCCTTGACCGGTTGCCATATCAAGGTTAAGAGTACCGTCTGCCCTACCATTTACCCATAGCTGGGGAGAAGATTAGTGAGATGTATACCTTTCCCAAGGGTATTAGTGATATGTGAAATGCAATTAGCTTCGTCCAGGATTTGAACTCGAGTCACCGATTCCATTTCCTTCAATGATAACCATTACACTACAAACGCCTGCTAATATATATATATATATATATATATATATATATATATATAATCACAAACTAGAAAAGATTGGAAAAAGTCTGTAAACATCACGATGATACTAGAACCACAGGAAGATAAATGGATACGGCTTTTTCCAACCCTTTCCGTAAATGGCTTTAACATCAAACTTCTAAAAAAAACGCCTTGTAATAGGATGGACAGCTGAGGTTTTACATAAACATCTAAACAAACAAATGCCTATGTTAGATGTTTACTTAAAACAGTTACCGCTGGACTGAAATAATCCTCTTACCTTGGAGAATGCCTCCCACATCTGGCCCACAGCCTCACGTGATCATTGTATGCAGAGGTTATGGGACGGAGAAAAAAGCAAAAAAAAAAAAAAAAACGCTTAAAGATTAAAAACACTTCTCAGTGGTTAATTTTTTTTTTCTTCTTCTTTTGTGGTATACCAAATATTTAAAAAAAATTTAGAAACTCCTAAGAAAACTAAGGTCGAAATCGGTTAAGAATAATCAAATATTAAAAAGTAATTACAAAAAGTATTATTAGTGCTTGTCTTATCACCGTTCATCGGAGGAGTCCTCATGCCGTAGTGGCTAACGTGCTGAACAGTGATATTATTGTAAGTGAGTTCGAACTCCAGTTGTGCTATTAAGTTCACTTTCGGATTAATAACCATAGGAAAGATATGAACTCCCGTATTACTTCCAACTTATGGTTCAAATAATAACACTTCTTTTTCAAGAATGAGTTTCGCAATAAATAACCGACGAAGGTTGATATGCCATCAAATATACAAACAAAACTAAACTTTGTTCATCTTCATTTTATTTTCCGTCGCTTCTCTTGTAGCATATCAACTCTTTTACTATAATGGTGTAATGGTTATCGTCGTAGGAAATGGACACGGCGACACGAGTTCAAATCCTCGACGCGACTGATTGCATTTCACATAGCACTAATACCCTTGGGAAAGGTATGAATCCAATTATTCTCCCTCCAGCTATGGGTAAATAGTAGGGCAGACTAGGTTCTTCAGCCTTGGTTAGGCAACTAGTCTAGGAGAAGGAAAACTCTGAATTCAAACCTGTCAAACTCCGCTTAAAAATTGACCTTGTGTCATATCCTGCCCGAGCGGAGGGGTTGGGTAAATAGGATCAACTCTTTTACTAACTATTTCTAAAACTTTCTAATATTGTTTTTTTCTTCACATAACCTTTTCTCCTGGCGATGATCCAAGGTGAAAAGTATTTGAGAACAATCAAACAATAATCAACAACAAAATAAATTTGCCTTATCATATTGCTCACCATCACACACACACACATATATAAATATATATATATAATACTCTATTGGAAAAAACAAAGAGAGAGAGAGAGAGAGAGAGAGAAAGAATATCTGCTTTGAGGAAAGTTTGTCACGAACAGCTAACTCGAACTAGACATTCACAGACATAAATCCTTGAATTAAAAAGAATCTTTGTTGGTGGTTACATAGCTTGGCACCAGGTTTACTGGTGATGGGAACCGCCCACTTTATTGCACAACCAATAAAGATGCAAATTCAACATACATATTATTACAATCTATATACATTATAAGTTATTAAGAAGATGTGAAAATTTCCATGTGACAAAAATTTACAATATAGTTAGATAAAAAGGCATCAAAATAACTTTAAACTCAAATGCAATCACATTCAATAACAAACTTGAAAATGACCTGTAATCCTTGAAAGTTCCCAAAAAGTTAGAACAATTTCTCCACAGGATTGATCCATTCGTGGCCATGGGCATATATGAAAGAAAATCAATTAAAAATCGATCCTAGAATAGGCTAACTGTATCCCTTGCAGAGGGGTAAGCTTTATTAAATGAACAAGGGGTGTCCTGGCATGACACAAAAACGGCATCTGATAATTAAGCTCCGGTTCTGGAACTCTAAGAAGAGTGGAATGCTGTTTCATTGCTATCACTGCTATATTCACTCTGACCCGGAGTGATTGTATCGGTAAGATTCCCATTAAGGGGTCCAATAGATTTATTGAAAAATTATTTGTATTTGATAAGAATGCTAGATACCATATAACTGTGTGTAAATTTTTTGTCTTAATAATTGTTTGGTTGTTTGGTTGCTTGGTTAGTTTTTTTAGTTTTTATGGCATATCAACCTTTGTAGGTTTTCAAATGCCAAATTCATTTTTATTCAAATACACAGTTCTATTTCAAACAATTCGGTTCAGAATAAGTACACTGTTTGAATATAAAAACAGTTCTATTTCAAGCAATTCAGTTTAGCATTGCAGTTTAGTTCTGTTTGACTCATACATAGGACCCTATCAGGTGTTACCACTCCGGACCTTAGTGGACCGGGGAGTGATGGCAATGAAGGGGTACTCTGCATTCCCCAAAGCTCCAGCATTACTGTAACCTCAGCATCAGATTATTTAGTGTCATATCGAGGACACTCGTTGGGCGGGGTCTTACCCCACTTCAGAGGTGCTGTCAGTGTATTCTACAGTCCCAGCCGACTGGGCAATGCCTTAATAGTATTTACTTGAAACAATCATTGTTTTCAAAGGTTTATTATCATCAGTTACTTAAAACCATATAACTGTTTGCAAACAAATGATTGTTAGTAATGTTAGATAAGAATACTTGCAATCATAGGAGAGTAGTAAACTACGAAAGCTGAAAAGCATTTGAAGCACTTTAAAAGCAGAACATGATCTCAGTCCCTGACACTTGACAGCCTGAACATATTTTTAGCAATTGTAGCAGGGTCCATTTCTCGAAAGCCGGACTTACAAGTCATATGAGGTTCAATGACAACAAACTTTCGAAGACTCTCTTTAAAAAGTCTTTCAGAAGCAATCTACAGTGAACTCGCGTTAATTCAGTGACAAAATCTATGGGTCAGAAGCAGGTTTGAGAAGTTATATGAGAATCCATAGAGTAATGTCAATGGAAAAAACAGCTAATTCATTTGTCACATATGAAATACTTAGTCTGAGAAGTCTAATACACTCCCAAGGGTATTCATAGTGAATCAAGAAGAGAGCTTTCTTCTGCAAAGAAGTTGATGTTGCTAAATATATTAATGATATTGCCCGACGGGAGCCATATATATATTGTTACGGACAAAGAAAGAGAGATGGAGAGAAAGATAGAGGCAAGATGATAAATGTTATAGAGACAGAGGCAGAGAGAAAGGTTATCAGAACAATGAGGGGAAAAACGAATAAGATGAACGAAAGGTAATCCCGAAATCCAAGTCTTTGTAGCAGCTGGTTTTCACCAAAGTTAAAGCTGCAGCAGTCAACTTGACGGGCAGTGATGGACTGAAACAAACCCACGCAGGAAGTCGTTAAAGTTAGGCTGGAATAGAAAACAGGAGAAGAAAGTCACTGGCCTATCCCGATGACATGAAGACGTGTCAAAAAGTCGGCACCCCTTTTATAGTGAGCTCTGTGAAGGAGCCAGCCTAAACCAGCGCGCACTAAACTAAGATGTCATGAAGAAGCGTTAATGCAGAAGAATGAATGAACCTCGGGCGTTCCCTCTGAATGCGAGGAAGGAAAAACAACCAATATAAGCACCCAGGAGAATACCTCAAGCAAAACCAGCCAAACTGTTCAGATAAGTTCCACGTGTTAAATATCACTCACATGAACTTTCCTGTTCACACTTATGGTTTACACAAACCATTCCATTGTTTGATACACTTGTCAATAAGTCATTGCATTTAACATTCCCTACATGTTGTTATTTGTGTTTGTTTTCTTTTTGCAATAAATATTCTGGTTCCTATTATAAACTTGGGTCATGTTCAGCTTCTTCATTTTTCGAAAACTGGAGCTTAACCAAATAGATATATACCTTCTTAATTTTCTTTCTTTTTTTTCCTTAGGTATGTGCCGCTGAACCTCTGGGTAATATATTAGACGTTTTAGGGGCTCGCATGTGGGAGTCCTGAAAGGGTGTTTGTTTTCCCAACGCCAACAGAATTCTCTGACCTGGTAACTATATGTATATACATATGTGTGTGTGTGTGTGTGTGTGTGTGTGTGTGAGGCGCCTGTAGACTAGCTGTTATTTTTATTGGAAATGGATACGTCGACGCGAGTTCAAATCTTGGACGATGCTGTTTGCATTTCACAATGCGCTATTACCCTTTAGAAAAGTAAGAATCCAGGTATCCTCCTACCCACTATAGGTAAATAGTAGGGCAGACAGGACTGTTTAAATTTGATATGAGAACCGGTTTAGAAGAAAAACTCTGATTTCAATCTTATTAAACTCCGCTTAAAAAGGTTACCTAATGTTACATCCAGATCATGTGGAAGGGTTGGTATATATACATGTATATATATATATATATATATATATATATATGTGTGTGTGTGTGTGTGTGTGTAGATATTAGTATTTAAATTTCTTATTTTAAACTAATATATATATATATATACATTTCTTATTTTAAACTAATATATATATATATATATATATATATATATATATATATATATATATATATATATATATATATATATATTAGTTTAAAATAAGAAATTTAGTTACTAAAATCTACGGCATAAGTTTCATAACTAAAACGTCAGTGCTAACTTTAGAAAGGAAATAGTGCTCAATAAAAAAATAATGTTCCTTTATTTATATATATATATATATATATATATATATATATATATATATATATATATATATATATATAATTCTTCGTACAGTAAAATTTTATGATAATTGTAAAAAAGGGTATCATGTTTAATAATAAAAAATAAAAACAAAACCAAAAACTAAAGGAACCCTTTCATCAGTCACATTATCAATAGTTTCGCCGGTTGCTCAAAACAGCAATTAATGAGGGGGGATACATAATATTCTATGATTGGATTTTTAAATTTTTTAATCTTTTAGTTTTAATATTTTTTAAAATCTCTTACCCCCTCTTCCTCTCCAGTCATTGAAGATTATGTACCCACCTCATTAATTGCTGTTCTGAGGTTTTAAACGATCCTACAAAACTATTGATAATGTACCGGACGAAAGGGTCCTAAAGTTTTTGTTTTTGTTTTCAGTCTTTACTAATAATCATAATCCCCCCATTTTACCATATATACATATACATATATATATACATATTCACCAACCCCTCCGCTCGGGCAGGATAGGTCACAAGGTCAATTTTTAAGCGGAGTTTAACAGGTTTGAATTCAGAGTTTTCCTTCTCATATATATATATATATATATATATATATATATATATATAGTACAATTTCAAATCCTGGACTAGACTAATTGCATTTCACATAGCACTAATATCCTTGGGAAAGGTATGAATCCAATTATTCTCCCTCCAGCTATGGGTAACTAGTAGGGCAGACTGGTTTCTTCAGCCTTGGTGAGGCAACTAGTCTAGGAGAAGGAAAACTCTGAATCAAAACCTGTTAAACTCCGCTTAAAAATTGACATTGTGTCATATCCTGTCCGAGAGGAGGGGTTGGGTAAATATGTATATAGTACAATTTGATGGAAACTCAAACTCGGTTAAGTCGTCATAATAGATTTATTTCGAAATATGTGTGTGTGTGTGTGTGTGTGTGTGTGTGTGTGTGTGTGTGTGTGTGTGTGTGTGTGTGTGTGTGTGTGTGTGTGTGTGTGTGTGTGTGTAAAAAGGAAACAAACAAAAATATATATTGATGTAGTTTTGATTATTTGTTTCTGGCTTGTTTGGGTTTTTTTTTTTATTTCCATTCGACTTCGAAATTTTGAATAAAAAAAATATTCTATTAATATTATTTTAAGTGAGAGAAATAAAATAATCGGAACAGATAAATTTTTATATCAGTTTGGAAGTCTTCATCAGGGCAAAAGAATGTTTCTTGTGAAAATACGAAATAATACAGAGTAATAAGTTCGGAAATTGATTACATCATGTGGGGGAACTTTTTGAAAAAGGGCTGACAGCATTTTAAGAATTCCAAATCATGACGCAATCAATTTAATCAGAACAAAAACTACACCCATATATATTTTTGTCCGTTTCCATTTTCTAGATATATTCTATCTGATTCATTTCATTCATTCTCGCATATATATATATATATATATATATATATATATATATATATATATATACATTGTCATCCACAGACAGATCTGTTTCGTTCTATCAGAACTCATCAGTGTGGGTAGACAGGCTAGATTCCCGAATCTGGGATCGAAACCCGGTTGACTTAAACCACTCAGCCACGAGGAAACCAGCGCAAGCGAAGGAAATTTAAACGGTTATGTATCAAAATTGTTATTGTTTATATATATTCGCTTAACGGCTACCGAGAGCTCGATTCATATGAAGAGCCTTGAATATAGGCTAATGACACCACAATTACCCCATTCGCTAGAGAGCTCAACCCTAAGGTTCGTGATATATATATATATATATATATATATATATATATATATATATATATCATAAACCTTCCAAGGAAGACGAGCAAGACATACGAAGTACTGCAGGAGAAGTAAAGAAGTTCTCTAGTGCGCTACCACGCATAGACACCCCAGTGTTTGGACAATCAGCAAAGATTTATATCCATCAGCTCTGTGCGAACACTAGATGCCACTTAGGGGACATGCTGAAAGTGATAAACGATAGGAATGGATGACAAGAGAGGGTCTAGAAAATTCCTGCAATCAGCACGACTTGATACTGACATATATATATACGATCATCATCATCATGTCGTGCCGCCAGCG
>OY757919.1:66683025-66700525 GCA_963585895.1 Sepioteuthis lessoniana
CGGATATCCCTGACCCTCTCTCGCCACTTCTCCCAATCGTTCATTGCCTCTGGCAGGTCTTCAGGGCTATATCCCGTATCCTCACATAGCTATTGTATGTATGTTTGAGCTGGACGTCCTGCTTTTGCCCGGACATATGTGGGGTCCATAGTAGTACATCACTTATGAGCTCGTCCCTGCTTCTCCAACAGTGTCCTGCATGTCTGCTTCGTCTAACTTGAATAGTTTTCGTGAAGCGGGGTAGGTGGCCGTATAGTTGGTGTTTTGTGGGGTGTTGCCTCCAGGACTTGTTCAACATTTCTCGCAGCATTCTTGTGTAATTGCCGTCTAGTTTTTTCTCCAGCCGTTTTGTTAGCGTCCAAGTAGTGCATCCATATAGCAGTATCGAGACCACCGCTGCCTGGAAGAAACTGCGTTTCATATTATTGGTCAGGTCTGATTTCCATATGATCGATAGCCAATCGATAGCTGTCCATATCTTCGTTAGCCGCGTGTCGATTTCTTTTTTGGTTGATGAGACACTGCTTCCGAGGTAGGTGAACTTGTCAACCAGTTTCAGAGAGGTTCCGTCAAGTGTGGAAATGTCGCCTGTTTGATTAAAGCACATGTATTCAGTTTTGAGTGCATTGACATGGAAGCCGATGCCTGCGGTGGATTGTTCCAGACTATGCAGTAGTGTTTCGGCTTGGTTGGGTGTATTTGCCAGAATCGCTATATCATCGGCGTAGTCGGCGTCGGTAATTGTTTTTTCGGGGTATCTTCTGCTTCTTTTCTTTGTCAGTTCAAAGCCGTTTTCTTTGATTTTATCAATCGATGTTCTAAGCACGTAGTCTATACAGATGATAAAGAAGTATGGGACTAGCGTGTCCCCTTGTATTACTCCCGCTACAATGTCGAAGTATTCCGTGTCTCCATCCGGTGAACGTATTTTCACTTTGGTGTTTCTATAGAGAATCGTTATTGCTGCGACGATCTCTCTTGGTAGGCCGTATGCTAGCAGGATTTGTTCCCTCTTCCCTCTGTGAATGGAATCAAAAGCCTTGGTAAAATCGACAAATAGTAATGTCGCCTGTAGGTTTTTTTTCCCCGTACGCCTTCAATGATTCTACGGATGGTCAATATTTGTGAGGTCGTGGATCTATTTCTTCGGACGCCATTTTGGTTTTTCCTAAGAATATTGTAAATTTTGGGTTCGATGCGGTTTCGTAGGGCATTGTAAATTTTGGCTGCTATGGATGTAAGTGTTATACCACGGTAGTTCTTGGCTAATCCGGGTTCACCCTTTTTAATGAAGGGGAGGATGCATCCCTTCATCCATCTGTCTATCGGATTTTGATTAAAGACTGCGTTGCATTGTCGGAGAAGTATGTCGTCGAATGGTCTGGTCTTCCATACTTCTGGGGGAATCTCGTCAAGCCTTGCTGCTTTCCTATCTTTAATTTTCTAAGAACCGAGTCGAGTTCTTCTTGAGTGAATGGTCCTAGTTTTATGTCCAAGCTTACTAATAATTCTGCAATCACCAGAAATATATATATATATATATATATAATGTACTTTGCTACATGTATAAAACAGACAATTCAATATCGGAATAGAGCATGTATATCTCTAAGTTAGAATTGTGTAGACATAGAGTTATCTGCAGTTGTTGACGGCCAGTTTTTCACCTGTATGATCAAATGTCTTAATAGTAGTTACTTGAAGCAATTATTGTTTTCAAAGGTTTATGATCGTCTGTTACTTAGTCTGCTGATTACAGAGGCAAGATGCTGATAGATACCAAGCACCGTTTATTATTGTCTATGCTATCCTAAATGATAGATAGATAGATAGATAGATAATATCCGATATGTCAAACGAATATGCTTATCTATTGATAATATTTAAAGATATCGATCCATAATCATGAAATTGCCATTAATGCCGTAAGTTTGTGCCGAGCGACTGGTTTTAGACTTTTTTAAGACTTCAGTATTGATACGACTCTCTCTCTCCCTCTATTTCTCTCTATCTCTCTCTTCACACATACACAACGCATACACATACACACGCTAATAAATATATATATATGTATATATATATATATGAAATTTATGGTACCTACTAGCTCATTTGGTGAGTTAATGTAGGACCAAATGTTGCAGTATAGTTAAATAGTGCTCAATATCAATGATGGAGCTTATATATATATATATATATATATATATATATTATACGGTAGTGTACGTGACCCTGAAATCCAGGGTCACAGACACTACCATGTGATATAATATATATATATATATATATATAGTGCGCCGAAATTCACATGAATTTTAAATGAACTACATTTTAAGATAATGCAATAATGAAATAGTTTATATACGAGGTCGATTAAAATTACATCAATAGATCCAATATTTTACTTTGCATCAGCTTGGGACCGAACAACAAAATTCTGAACTACTCGTTGTAGTTCATTTGCACCAATGACCTCAATTCCTCCTGACATCTTTTGTTTTAGATCGTCCATGTTGTTAATCCTGTATGCATGAAAAACCCTTTCCTTTAATGTTCTCGAAAGTGTTTTTTCCTTAAATCTAAAAGAAAAAAAACAGATGACCAAGGTACCCGAGCAATAAAGTAAGTTTTACCAATAATATGATTTCCTGGAATTCATATCAAAGGAAGATGGAGCTGAAAAATGTGGACAGGATAGAAAGAATCAGTAGAAAATTTACTGATCTCATTTATTTTTCTTCGCTCAGAAAACAAATTCTTGTTGTAACGCAATATACGAGCGTCGACTGAAAAGTTCATAGGCTGACCAAGATACTCACATAAAAAGTGACCAAATTAGGTTTATTTTCAATATAGTCCCTCTCGCGGTCCACTCACTTCTTCCATCGGTGTTGCAGTGCTTAGAGCCAATTGGTAAAAAAAAGTCATCAACGACAGATATGACGTCATATTATTAACTTTTCAGCCTAACCTCGTAGTCATTCTGATTATATACAATCCCTACGCCACGACTAGGGTGTGACACAATTCAATTTTTAAGCGAACTACAACTGCTTTGAATTTAGAGTGTTCTTATCTCTTATACTGATCTCCATCGCAAAGTTAAAGAACCCAGCCTGCCATGATATAGTACCCATAAATGAGAAGGATTGTTGAATTCATACATTTAATACTACATGGTAGCTTTGTTCAGGGTTTGAACTCGGAATACTGAGTCTATATTCAGTGTTGATAATCATTACGCGGTGAGTGACTCTTGATTATATGTAGTGTTCAAAAAAGAATGTTTTTAGCTTGTAGGCAGAACTGAATGCTGTCTATAATACATTTCAGTCGACCTTCGTATATGACTCATCTGACCAAACAATGCCATTCAGTAAATCCAGATCGTTTAACACCCAATCGTTAAATGCCATAAAGCTAATTTTTGAAACAAAAAAAATGTTTATGTGGTTGCAAAACTACATGCATTGAGAATTCAACATACACAACGGTACAATGTACAATGGTAAAACATCCACAAACAAAATAGAATCTCCCATGGCACAAAAAGCAGGGTTCGAGTCTCGATTCGTTCCCGGCCTCCCCTCCCCTTTATCCCCACTTTAATCGGCCTTCAGGCTTTTGACCTTGTGTCAAGTCGTGTCTGGTGGGAGGCAGCGACAAATACTTGACACTTGCAATTATAGCATCGTCGTCATTTCCGCCCCTTTTTACTTTCAGCGAAGGTCAACATTGTGGGATATAATGAATGTATTTATCCAATTCCTCCTCCAAGAGTAGGGTGTAACCAGGTCAATTTTTAAGTAAAAAACAGGTGGCTTGAAATCAGGTTTTTCTTCTTCTTTGACCAGTTGCTTTACCAAGGCTAAAGAACCTAGTCTGCCCTACTGTTCAACCGTAGCTAAAAGGAGAATAAATGGATTCATACCTTTCCCAAGGGTATTAGTGAACCACAAACAACTTCATCCGGGATTTGAACCCGGGTCGTCGATTCCATTTCCAACGCCGATTCCATTTCCAACACTGCCACCCATTACATTAAACATGCTCTTAACTCAACGATTCAGCTATTAGTGTTATATTGTCATGTGCCGTATCATAACGACACAATAATAAAGACGCACGCAGGATAAAGACGCAGGAGGACTTCTTTAGAAAAATATTTACCTCTCACTTTATTGCAAGGGTTCGAAAAGGGTTACTCAAGGTTTGCGTGTGACAGGGAGCTGGAGACCGAACATAACTGAAATATTTTGACCCCAAACTTATGGCCGTCAACGTTGTGTCTTTCTCATTCTCCTGATGCTGGGGTCCACTCTGCTGGGTGATGGCTTCCTTTACTGCATCTTGTCAGCATCTTCTCTGGACCCCAACTCATCAGGGCCCCAAGCCACTTCGGCTTGGTGTGGCTTTCCCTACCACACTCGTCTATCTCCCCCTCCAACTGTCTGCAACTCAACTGGCCCTTGACTTCCGTCTTGACTGCGTTATATAATTCAACGCCCACACGATCGCCCACTCGATCTTTGAAATCGAATGTTTAATCGTCATCAAGCGGAAATAACTGTCATGCAGTTCAGAGGTCACTCTTTTCCGGTGCATCAGTCTATGAGTGTACCATGGGAATTTTTTAGCTCGTCCCATTTCATCTGCCAATTTCCGCCCACGCGATTTCCTCTCATAACTGCCATTAGAATGTGTCACCTCCTTCCGGTGCATCACCTTGGAATGGCATTTTTGGCCGGGTCAAAAGGTCAAAATATAACATTAGAATGATGCGACTCAATATCAATTTCTTAAGCCGAAATACAGCTGATTAGAATTCAAAATTTACCCTTTGGAACAGTTTCCTTACTAAGGCTAAAGAACACAGTATGCCTTACTATTTATACATAGCGGAATGTGAGTTAGAACATGGATCTATGCTTTTCTCAAGGGCATTAGTGCAAAAGGAAACACAAAAAGCTCCATGAAGTATTTGAACTCAGCTCATCGTGTAAATTTTCTTTGACGACAATCGATACTCTAAGAGCGCCTCCCTATTGGAACAAAATTTAGGGATTTTGTTTAACCAGCCATTTTTATCAAATTCATAATTACGGGCGTTAAAATAATCGATCTTTATTTAAATTATGAGCTTGAAGGGCTACTGTTGCATTTTTTTTTTTTTTCATTTTTATGGAATAATCTTATTTGATCTAGCTTAGTGTTAAATCCGAACATAAATTTAAAAGTATAAAAATTGTAAAGCTTTTCTCTGAGATTAGGCTGAAAAGTTAAAAGGCTGACCAAAATACTCCCAGGGTTTAGTTTGGTTTCTTTATTTAATGGTTTATCAACCTTCTCGGGTTATTTAATGCCAAAGCAATCCTTGTAGACGAAAAGTAGTGGTACTATTTAACACGTTGCTGGGGAATAAAGATGTTCATATATTTCCCTCGGATATTTGTTCGAAAGTGAACTTTTTAGCCTACCATCGTGTATATATATATATATAATTTTAAAACGATCAAAAACTTCCTATTTATTTGCGATGTTAAAGTTAGAAGAGCCACTGTTTTAGTAAAGTTTGATAAGTTTTAACAGGTACAAACTATGTTTTCAGTGTCGATGCTCAGAATTATTTTAAACATTATATACAGGTACAATGTATTTAATTGTACCTGGAAATAAAGACGACAAAGCGATGACTCCACACTACCCAGTGCTCCAAAACTGAATCCCCATTACCCATCGCTCTGGAATAAGGGGGAGGGAAAAAGAAGAGAGGATTCTTGTACTCCTGTATGGGTCGAATTTTGAGAATTTTCAGGAAAAAATTACTGTCCACCTAAATATGAATAATTCTTTTGTAAATTTAAAATTCATGTATACAAGGGAGTGCTGATGGTTGGTTGGTTGGTTTCGTCAAACTTTGTTGGGTTATTTCCTGCCAAAGTCAGGTGAACAATTATGATCTCCAGTTATATACATTACAAAGTGTATCTTCACAATCATTTGAAACGAGTAAACACTTTCTACTCTTTGGCAAATGCTAATTGGATATTTTTGTCTTCTCAGACGAACATTGTAAAGTAGAGGCTGCTGTTTACTAAGAATTACTTAGTTTGACTCAAGAACGCAAAAACTGGTGTGTTCATTGATAAATGAAATCACTAACAAAAATCCAGTAGCCGAGAATTGCGTCGCCTCGCAATTCGTATCCTGCTACTGAAAGTAAGTGTCAGTCTGTCCGATTTTCCGTTTGCATAGGATCCGTCGCGGAAATAGAATGGCTACAGCAATAAAAGCAGTCTGAGAACCGTCGTAAACTCTTTTTAAGCAACATTGTTAATCGCTGCGCGACATACTGCTGATAACAAAAAAATCTTCGTAGCGTAACGAAGAGTGTTGCGTGCTGACTTGTTGACAGAAAAAGAGGCGCCATGTTGTATTATGAATAAATAGCCAAAAAGACCCCTGAGGTTCCGTTTATTTGAGTTGTGCAAAAATGCTATAATATATTCGTTTTTTGTCAATCTTTTTGTCATCTAATTTACCGTTTCCTAGCAACAAGAAGAGGTACTCGTCTTGCTCACTCAGAAAATGAGGTCATTACACATAACGTGACACAACAAATTCTGGCTTGAATTTTCAGTTAATAAGCTTTAATAAATATGATACAAGGATACACCTGGAGTTTTTAAGCGGTCACCTAGCTAAATATGGCAATGGATTGAATCTACTTAACTTTAGTGATTAAGCAAGAGTCAGTTCTTACAGTGTAATATGTTTTCAGTGATATCTTTTTAATGAATTAATAAAATACAGTTGAATTTTAGAGCCGATTTTATTTTAACATACCTAGGAAAATATTTGATTTTTAGCACTACCCACCGACGAAACTACTTCTTATTTTCTATTAAAACACAACTTTTAGAACAAAAAATGAATTGAAGATTAAACTACAAGTTTAACATTTTATCAAATGTTTCTAGTAATTCTTAGCCCTCAGATTGATTTATTGATTCCTTTTAACGTTATTTCAACCAATTTAGGGGTATAGAGTGTTCGCCAATCGCCCGGGAGACCTGGGTTCAATCCCAGGTTGCGACATACCAAATACTTTAAAAATGGTACTTGATACCTCCTTGCTTAACACTCAGCAATATAAGGTACGTATTAAGGGTAAAGTGGAGCAATCCAGGGAAAGGACTAGCGCCCTTCCCTATACCTCGTTGTAGTAGCTATTGAAAAGGAGCCTTCTGGTCGCCCTCGACTATGATCGCCAACTTTATTTACTTTACTTTTATGCCTCGAGGTTAGGGAATTGCGTTTAGTGTATGTTGGTATTTACATTTTTTGTGTAGTTGTTTCTTCAGATTTTTAAAAATCTTATTGTATTCTTTTTTTTTTTTTGCACACTGTCCTATCGAATACGAATAATTTTTCAACAGTTCTATTTTTACAGATAGTCCCATCGAATACGAATAAATCTTTTGCACACGGTCCTATTCAGTACGAATAAGTTTGTTTTTTTTTTTTGGCACACGATCCTATCAAATACGGATAATTTTTCAACAGTTCTATTTTTGCACATGGTCCCATCGAATTTTTAGCACACGGTCCTATACAGTACGAATAATTTTTTTTGCACACGATCCTATCAAATACGAATAATTTTTAAACAGTTCTATTTGACCCATCCATGGGACCCGAACAGGTACTACAACTCCAGATCCGAGTGGACCGAGAAATAAAGGCAACAAAGCAGTACTCTAAACTCACAAGAATTTCAGAACTTGGGAATCCCCATCAGATTAAGTTTAGTGTCATACCCAACACATCCATTTTTAGGGGTCGGTTTTACTCCGCCACTAGTGATCGAGCAGAATATCATAAACCCCACTGACAGAGCTTCACTCAGAGTGTTGTGCATCAAAAAATAAGATAATAAGCTGAGATCGTATTTACCAACCCCTCCGCTCGGGCAGGATATGACACAAGGTCAATTTTTAAGCGGAGTTTAACAGGTTTGAATTCAGAGTTTTCCTTCTCCTAGACTAGTTGCCTCACCAAGGCTGAAGAACCTAGTCTGGCCTACTATTTACCCATAGCTGGAGGGAGAATAATTGGATTCATACCTTTCCAAAGGGTATTAGTGCTATGTGAAATGCAATCAATCTCGTCCAGGATTTGAACTCGTGTCGCCGTGTCCATTTCTTACAACGATAACCATTACACCACAGCATAACTGACAAAATGGGACTGTCATGAGTATAATCTGAATACATTACTAAGTATTTTTCAGTTATAATGAACTATTGATAATTTTCCTATGGAAATGAATTTGTTTATTTGTTTCATTGTTTTGTTTTACGGCACATCAATCCTTTGCGGGTCATTTACCGCCGAATTAAATTTCAAACAATTTAGTTTAGTATAAATATAGTTTTTATTTACAAACAGTTAAATGTCAAAACAGTTCACTTAGATGCTAAAATACTTCTATTTCTAAGAGTTGAGTTTAACATAGGCACGCAGTCTGAATATCAAAAACAGTTATATTTCAAACAATTCATTTTAGCATAAGTACACAGTTGAAATGCAAGGGGTGTCCTCGTGGTGTAATGGTTTGAGCGATGGACTGCGGAATCGTAGTGAGTGAGTTCGTACTCCAGTCACGCTATTACGTTCACTTTCGGGCAAATGCTCTTGGAAAAGGTACGAACCCGCTTATCCTCCCAGCTATCGGGTTAAATAGTACCACTACTGTTCTTCTAGAATAATTTTTGGCTTTTAATAACCTATAAAGGTTAATTAAACAAAGAAATCAAACCAAACAGTTCAATTTCAAGCAATTTAGTTTTGCATAAGTACAGAGTTTAGTTCTATTTGACCCTAGATAAGACCCTATCAGGTGCTACCATTCCGGGCCAGAGTGAACCTGGGGGCGATGGCAATGAAGGGTACTCTTCTTTTCCCCAAAGCTCCTGCATTACTGGAAGCTCACCGTCAGATTGGCCCGAGGATTAAATTCACGAGTTTTTGGAAACGAGACTAAAGATTTAATCCAAAGGGTGTTCAAGTTGTGGGATTTAAGACTCCAAAAATCAAGTGGGAATACGCAATAGGATATCTGAAATCATTTTTAAAGCAAAACTTTAATATATATATATATATATATATATATATATATATATAAGTTGGTGACCTTAGTCGAGGGTGACCCGAAGGCTCTCTTTTCAATAGCTACTTCACCGAGTTGTAGGGGAGGGTTCTATGCCATTCTCTGGATTGCTCCACTTTACCCTTGATATTTACCTCATAATGCTAAATGTTAAGCAAGGCAGCATCAAGTACCATTTTTGAGTCTTTCGTATGACTCGACCTGGGATTGAACACTGGTCACCCGGACCATTGGCGAACACTCTACTCATTTGACCAATGGCCCGGCAATTAAGCCAATTGTCCAGCAATACTATAGAAATGTATTATAAATACGGGCAAAATCAGACAAAAGCATTTTTACTATCAATGTCATTAATTAATAAAAATGTTACTAACTGTATAAATCAAACACGCAGTGAAGAATATTTATACCGATCCCCCGACTACGAAAAGGTTGGATAACTACACCCTATTTAATAACACAAAGATGAGTCGAAAGTTTTGTAATATTTTCGTAACATAAGACACAATTCACCAGCTCCGGATACTTTTTGCCTAAATCGTGACCACAGTTGACTGCAAGATACCAAGCTCGCCTGATAATCTCCAACTGCTACGTACCGGCTCTGCTTCTATGACTTGAAGTACGACCACGGAATTCCCAGTTTTATACCTTTCAAACCTTGCCTGATCGTCAAGGATCTTTGCAACCAAACCGAATTTCTTGAAACGTCTTGTTATTGAACTGTGGTCAACGGAGCCTTCATCTTTCGGATAACAAATGTTTTTGGTTTCTTCTACGACGTTATACCCCAGTTCGAACTCATTAAGTATAAGTTACAGAATTAGACACCGCTGCAAGCTCGGAGATAAGCAGTGCACAACAAGTTAGGGCACCAACTACCACGATACTATTAATCAAAGCGGGTTCTTAACACGGCTACTGCTGCTTCTGCCACTTGATATACGAACCGCAAATTTTGAACACATCATGGTACTATTTACCAACCCCTCCGCTCGGGCAGGATATGACACAAGGTCAATTTTTAAGCGGAGTTTAACAGGTTTGAATTCAGAGTTTTCCTTCACCTAGACTAGTTGCCTAACCAAGGCTGAAGAACCTAGTCTGGCCTACTATTTACCCATAGCTGGAGGGAGAATAATTGGATTCATACCTTTCCCAAGGATATTAGTGCTATGTGAACACATCATGCTGATAATCATTTGTTTGCAGGCTGTTATATGGTTTCAAACATTCTTATCCAATCTTAGTAATTTTCATGGTCAGTTTTTAAGTAAAACTGGTTTAAATTCAGAGTTTTTCTGCTCCTAGACTGGTTGCCTAGTCAAGGCTAAAAAAATATCCTACTATTCATGCCTTTAAGAGCATTAACATCATCCAGTATTGGAACTCAGGTCACCGATTCCATTTCCTAAGACGATAACCGTTTCGCCCAGTCTGACTAAGTACCTCTATTACTGTTAACGAGTACTATCACAATGACAGCTCCAAAAAGGCAATTTAACAATAACCTGAACCCTTGTGTGTGTGTATGTGTGTGTGTGTGAATGTATATATCGGGTGGCATAAAGGTTAGTGGAAAACAGAGAACAATAGAATCAATAAGCAAGTTCAACTACCGGTCAAGGTTATTTGAGGTTTAATTTGCACTAATGTCTCTCAGGAAAAGTATAAATAGACGTCTTAGCGAAACGTTTTAACGTGGACTTTCCATTATTATAAATTCATTACTTTTGGATTACTATGTTTTTCTATTTTCTTCAGACAGTCGGATCTATTTCCCATATATATGTAATTAAAATATACTGCGGAAAGCGTTTTAAATCGGGAAAATACAGTGCCCTATGCTCAAAAACGCAGAAGAGTATCACAATATTTTAATTATAAGATAGAATAAAACAAGATGAAATTCGCGATCCTTAGATGGGACTCATCAATACGATCTTCCTACCCCCTGTTTATATATATATATATATATATATATATATATATATATATATATATATATGGAGTAGGGAATTCAGATATATTGCAGCCGATTAAAATTTTATGACTCATGATATACAAATTTTAGAATATTTAGAGAATAAGATGAAAATAACTCTGAAAGTATATTCCAAAATAACTTTTTAAAAAAAACCATACAAAAACACTTTTTAAGGAATTTTAGCAACCTTGTAAAAGAGCAGCAGTGATAATATTTAATTTATAGCTGGGGGGGAGGTTCATCCTATTCCCTAGGGTATGAGTTTGAAAGTTAACATAACAGCGCGACTGAAGTTCGAACTCGCATACTACGAGTTTGTAGTACAGCATATAAACCATTGCACCAACCCTACATAAAATGGACAGCATAAGTTATTAAACTTTAAAATGGTTTTAATAAATACCTGTGAAATGTTTATTAATACCATTTCTACACAGAACTGAACCATTTTATTTTATCAATGTTAATTCCGTTAACCATAACTGGGTACTAGTGTTAACCTATAAAAAGTATCCTTTGTTAATTGCCAGTGGTTGATCATGCTACCTCCTAACGATTTTACCCAGAAGTATTTTTCAGCCTTTTATCCACTGTACCATATGTCCTCCTGGACGATTCAGAGCGAATTTATGGGACTTATAAACCTGTTCGGGGTTCTGTGTTAACTTTCGAGTTTTAAAAAAAATTTAAAGAATAAAATTTGTAGGGATGTGATTGACACTAAAGCCAAATTTAGTATTTAACTGGCTAATGTTTTTAGGGGACTTTAGTTTGTAGTTTCAAATGGTAAGTTTAAACTGTAAGTTCCGCAGCTTTCTGGTTCCGATACTGATTCGAAAAAATAACGCAGACAATAAAGTTTTTAAAAACGAATTTTATACAAAAGAAACAAGAAAGAAAGGGATAGAAAAGATAAAATGTTGCAAATCTTAATGCAATTTGCTGGAACTTATCTGAGAGAGTGTCCGGGAAACAAAGTTCTTTGAATTTGAGTATTTTTCTTTTATCTTTTTTTTGTTTTGTTTTGTTTTGTTTTGTTTTGTTGAAATGTTGCGAGTCTTCTTTAAAGTCCATCTCAGTAGAATTCTCGGTTGAATTTTATTTCAGTTGTTTAACTTGGTAGAATTTCAATAGTCAACTTTCGTTTAATTTTACTTTTATTTCTAGGGAAGCTCCATTCAAGAAGTGAGTGACGAAACCCATCTACTAGCTTAAGTTTTTCGTGCCATCAGTTTGGTCCCCAGATTCGTACTGAGCGTCTGAATAGTAGTTTTCGAAAAAAAGACGGCGGTAGCTTTTTGGTGCCGTATTGTCTGGGATTACTTCTCCTTTTTCCACTCAGGCCAAATCAAGTGCCGCACGTGGTCAGCTTGATTTTTTTCTTAGAAATAATTTTTTATAAGTTCGACATGAAATACCTGAAGAAGGCTGAAGGACATACTGGCCGAAACTTTGTGAGCTTAACAATGAAGATGAACACAATAGTCCAAATATTCAAAGTGATAATAATAATAATAATAATGAGTGATACCAATTGTAATTGATGCTCTCGATACAGTCACCAAAGGATGAGTACAGGGACTGGAGGACTTGGAAATAAGAAGACGAGTGGAGATCATCCAAACAACTGCATTGTTAAGATCGACCAGAATACTGAGGTGAGTCAAGGACACTTGATGGGACTTGCTGTCGCTCATGCTCCAACGAAAAAACCATCAGCAAACGCTGGTGTGAAAAACTCCCAAGAGAGTAAAATAATAATAAATATTTATACACAAGGCTTTACACCCGAGTGATGACGTAGACAGCTCGATGTGTCAAGAAAGAAGGCGAAAGAGGACTCGCCAGTGGGGATGATTGCGTTGGTGTATGAACACCAGGTATTGAGGAGTACATTAAAAAGAACAAAAAAAAAAGACCAATTAAAGCAATCGGTAACAGCAATAATACCATAAAAAGAAAAAAAAACATCAAAAAATAGAAAACAGAAATGGGAAGAAAAACAACTATACGGACACATTAAGCAATAAACTGACGAGATGGCGCTTGAGGGAAATCTCAAGAGAGAAACTAAATCTCTTCTAATAGTAGCGCAAAACCATGCCATAATGACCAATTATATTAAAACAAAAACTGATTATACGCAAAAGAATAGATTGCCCAGTCGGCTGGGGCTGTAGAATACACTGGCTGCTTCTCTGCAGAGGGGTAAGACCCCCACTTAATGAGTGTCCGGATTATGACAATAAAAAATCTGATGGTGAGATTCCAGTGATGCTGGAGCTTTGGGGAATGCGGAGTGCCCCTTTATTGCCATTGCTCCCAGGTCCACTCTGGCCCGGAGTGGTAGGACCTGATAGGGCCCTATCTATAGGTTAAATAGAACTAACAGCATACTAATGCTAAACTAAATTGTTTGAATAAACTGAATAGCATGGAATAGAAATGTTTTTGACTATTAAACCGTACTTATATTTAAACTGCATGCTTATGCTAAACTGAATTATTTGAAATAGAACTGTTTTTCGACATTAAAACTGTATTTACACTTAACTGAATTGTTACATATAACTGCTTGAATATTTTGAAATAGAAATGTTTTTGACCATTAAACTGTGTACTTATGCTATACTGAATTGTTTTAAAAAGAACAGATAATTTACATAAAAATGGATTTGACGTTAAATAACCTACAAAGGTTGATATGCCATAAAACCCAAGAAACCAACCAACCAGCAAAAGAATAGCGAGTGTTGATAATGTGGAGACAGAAATGAAACGGTTATAAGACTAGTCATGACTGGACTGGAAATATTACCCTAGAGGATGAGACGCATAAAATTCTCTGAAATTTCGTGATATAAATGGATCACTTAATCCCGTCCGGAGAACCAGATCAAGTAATTACTAATTCGAAAAAAAAAAAACTTGCTATCAAGTGGATTTTGCCGTTTCGGCGTACCAACTGCAGAAATAAAACAAAGCGAAAAGATAAACAAATACTTTGACATTAACAGAGAACTATAAAAAAAAACGAGGAACATGAAGATGACAGTGATGCCAATTATAGTAGTGAACTAAGAACAGTCCCCAAAGGACTGGAAAAAGATTGAATGAATCATT
This sequence comes from Sepioteuthis lessoniana, assembly GCA_963585895.1. Taxonomy (NCBI): domain Eukaryota; kingdom Metazoa; phylum Mollusca; class Cephalopoda; order Myopsida; family Loliginidae; genus Sepioteuthis; species Sepioteuthis lessoniana. The sequence continues at coordinate 66,697,311 of OY757919.1, forward strand.
GAAAGAATCGAAACCGTACAAACCTCAGTATTGTTAAGATCGCCGAGAATACTCAAAAGAGTTCTGGTGATTTAAGGAGATGTGCAGTCCATCAGACAACGATGAAAGACCGCCAACTGATGTTTGCAAAATTGTGGACTTTGCCGTCCCGGCTGACCACTAAGTAAAATTAAAAGAAAGTGAAACGAAGGATAAATACCTCGACCTTGCTAGGGAATTTTTAAAAATGTGGAACATGAAAGTGACGTTTATACCAATTATTATTGGTGCTCTTGGTACAGTCACCGAAGGATTAATAAAGGGACCGGAGGACTAACAAATAAGAGGATGAGTGGAGACCATCCAAACTACAGTATTATTGAAATCGTCTAGAATACTGAGAAGAGTCCTGGAGGTTTTAAAAGACTTGTCACTCAAACTCCAAGGAAAAACCATCACCTAACGCCGATGTGAAAAACTCTCAAGGAGTAAAATAATAATGATGATAATAATAATAATAATACCAGATCTAGTGCTTATTTAAAAAAAAAGAGAACTTTTCGTATCGTGGATTTTTTCGTTCCAGCCGACCACAGAATGAAAATAGAAGGTGAAAAGATATACAAATACTTGGACCTTGCTAGGAAACTTAACAAACAATGCAACATGCTTGAGACAATTAAATCAATTGCAGTTGGCGTGTTTGGAACGATCACCAAAGGCTACGAAAGGGACTGGAAGAGTTGGAAATCGGAGGAAGAATCGAGGCCATTCAGACTACAATGTTGATGATATCAGCAAGAATACTTAGAATACTGGCAGATGATATATGCCCAAACCAGGATCCGTCCAGGAGAATGAGATGCACCAAATTCTCAGGGATTTTAATCCCGGCCAGAAGATTAAACCTCGTGATCGTTAACAAAAAAAAAAAAAAAAAAAAAAAAACTGTCGAATAGTAAACTTTGCCGTTCCGGTGGACTACAGAGTTAAAATTAAAGAAAATGAAAAGAGAAATAAGTACTTAAACCTTGCCAGAGAACAAAAAAAAGACATGGAACATGAAGGTGACGCTGGTACCAGTTGTTATCGGAGGGCTTAGCACGATCCCCAAAGGCTTTGTGGAGAGGCTGGAACTACACTATAGTATTGTTGATATCGGACAGAATACTAAGGAGAGTCCTAGAAACTTAAGGAAACTTGCTGTCACCCAGACTCTAGTAAAAGGCCATCAGCTAAAGCTGGTGTGAAAAGCTCGCAAGTAATAATATAATAATAATTACACATGTGGACACAAGGAGGTAGTGAAGTAAGAGAAATCTCAAGTGAGAAACTGAATGTCTTCTAATAGCAGCACAAAACAACGCCTGAAGAAACAATTATATTTTTAATTATATTCAATTGTTTTAAAACAATTATTATATTCTATTTATATCTATATTTAAGTGAAAATCGATGATCCACCACAGAATTGCAATAGTAGGTTATGTGGAGAAAATGATGAAGCTGCTTGTATTGAGCGCCCAATGAGACACGAACTTAGACGTGAATGTTTTCTAGTCTAACCTGCAAACCATTACACTACCCGAGGCGCCCTGGATGAGAAAGAGAATCCAAACAGAATTAAAATTTTACCAAACTACCAAATCGTTTATGCACAAAATAACATTAGTATCAGATAATGAGATGCATTAAATTATCTGGGATTTCATGATTAAAATGGTTAACATAATTTCGTCCAGAAGACCAGATCTAGTGTTATTCCACAAGAGAAAAAAAAAACTTGTAAGCTAACGGATTTGGCCCTTCAGTTAAATAAAAGACAACAAAGAGAGACAAATAATGGGATCTTACCAGAGAATTAAAAAAAAACGTTATAAAATGAGTGGTACCAATTGTATTTGTTGCACATGGAACAGTCCCGAGAGCCTTGGAAAAAAAACTAAGGGAATAGGAAATCAGAGGAGGAGTCAGGACGATCTAGACCACAGCAGTGTTAAGATCAACTAGAATACTGAGAAGAGACCGGGAGAACTGCTGTCACTCAGATTCCAATAAAGAACGATCAGCTAACATTTGTTCAAAAAAACTCAGAAGGAGTATAAATAATCTAATGTTACTAATTATAATGATAATAATAATGAGGGTGTTGATGATACCATTTAAAGTTGATGCGCTCGGAATGGTCCCCAAAGGCAGAAAAAAAAGACTACTGGAATTAGAAAACAGAGGAAGAATTGAGACCATCCAAACCACAACATTGTTAAAGATTGGTTTTAAGATTTACAGATGTCCTTGAGATCTAAGAAGACTTTCTGTCACTGACTCCAGTGAAAGAGCTTCAATTAAATTTGGTGTGAAACACTTGCAAAGAAAGAATGAATAAAAAGACACCAGTTGGTATCTATCTATCTATCTATCTATCTATCTCTTTCAGTCTGAAACCTATCTATATGTCTTGTGAGCTATTTATCCATCTCATTCTCTTCCCTATGTATCTATCACGTTGGTAGCTATGAGAATTCGGTTGATGAGTCCTCATTTCATATCAAGTTTGTCAAAGAGAAATTCCACTGAAGGTTCTCGAGCTTACCAACGAAACGTGTGGCATAACATAGGGATTGGCACATTAAGGGGGTTTGGTTGGACGATAATTGTTAGAAACGTGAGCCGTAGACTTATTTGCTTTGGTTTGGTTTGCTTTCGTTGATTTAACGACATATGAACCACAGATGGTTTATTTAATGCCAAAATCTGATTGATTTTAAGTGTTTGATTATAAGCATGACTATATTTTCAACGTTCCATTCCAGTCTTTTTTTTTTAATCACACTTCTTAAAAAATTTGCTCACACTTATAGGGTTTCAAGTGTTTCGATAAAATACTAATAATTTATTTATGATTGGTCTAATGATTTGGGTGTTCGCTAATGGTCCGGGAGACCAGGGTTCAATCTCAGGTCGAATCATACCAAAGACTCAAAAAATGGTACTTGATGCCAACTTTCTTAACTCTCAGCATTATAAAGTAAAGGATCAAGGGTAAAGTGAAGCAATCAAGGGAAAGGAGTAGCGCCCTCGCCTACACCTCGGTGTTGTAGCTATTGAAAAGGGAGCCTTCAGGTCACTATCGACTTGGGTCGCCTAATTTACTTACTTATATGGTTTCTTGTCACTATCCCTATTAAATAACAATGATAATAATAACAATGTCACCAAAAGATTAATACAGAGAG
>OY757919.1:66705525-66758025 GCA_963585895.1 Sepioteuthis lessoniana
ACGGATCGGATCATTACATAAATTTTACAACTGAAATAAAAAAAAAAATTCATTTCTATATCCTAGTAAACTTAGAGTTGGACTTTAACAAATATCTGATAAAAGTCACGGGAGGAGTTGAATATTTTTGTTTGTTGCCCCAAAACAATTTTCTAGCTTCATTTTCTTAATTTAATTCACTTTATTCGATTTGTTTGTTTGTTGATTTGTTTGGGTTGTATGGCATATCAACCTTTGTAGGTTATTTAATGCCCTATACAAATGACCAATTCTATTTCAATCAATTCAGTTTAGCTTAAGCACACAGTTTAATTATCAAAAGCATTTCTATTTCAAGCTATTCAGATTAGTCAAACAGTTCTGATTCAACCAGTTTAGCATAAGTATAACTTTTGTTTACACACAGTTAAATGTTAGAACAGTTCTATTTCAAACAATTCAGATTAGCGTAAGTACAGTTTAAATGTTAAAAACCGTTCTATTTTAAGCAATTCAGTTTAGAATAAATGCGCAGTTTAAATGTCAAACAGTTCTATTTTAAACGACTCAGTTTAGCATAAGTACGCATTTTAGTTCTATTTGATCCATAGATAGGGCCCTATCCAGTGCTACCACTCCGGGCCTGAGTAGACCTGAGAGCTATGGCATTGAAGAGATACTTCACATTACCCAAAGCTCCAGCATCCCTGGAACCTCACTATCAGATTGTTTATTGTTATATCCAGGACACACATTAGGCGGGAGTCTTACCCTTCTGCAGAGGTACAGTCGGTGTATTCTATAACCTCAGCCGACTGGGCAAGCTCTATTCGATTGAGAATTGCATACATGTACCTATAAGTCAGTACTCATATTTACTCAGTATTTACTCAGTGTTGTTTACTCAACCGCATGAGCACAGTTGTGAGGTAACTGTAAATACTGTTCTCCCAAGACTAAGCTAATTGAACTTGCTAACATTTTCCTACTCCTTGTCTTCATTTATTTTGCTCAGTTCAGTTGAGAAGTGTGCGCATGCGTACACTGCAGAATAATATGCTGATATACGTAGTGAAGTTTAGCTAGTACCAAAGAAGTAAAACACACATGAAGATCGAATCCTAGACCAAACATGGGCAACTTCTTTTTTTTCTCGAAAAACGGGCTGCGCAACTAAAAAAAAAAATTCAAAGTAGACAGTACCTCAACCGTTTTCACTTCAGAAGATACACGTATTAGCATCTATCATAGAAATAGGGAAATGTTTTTTTTTCTTTTCACTAAAAAACCTCTTTCCTATTAAAAAAATCATAGTCTTAGGCAAACCATTCAGAAAGCACCGTGGGCCGTAGTTTGACCATAGCTGTTCAAGACTAACGAATTTGTCTGCAAGATGAACTTGCTACAATTATCCAATTGCTGTTTTTAATGAATATTATCGTAGTCATTGAAAGATGATATCAACAAAAATATTTTGATAAAGCAAGCAGAAATTATTATAATTCGATGGTATAAGATTTTTCGAATCTATAAAATTCTGTTTTGAAAGAGGGTGGGACTAATAATTGTAAGTACAAACATTTCTTTTTCATATGAGAAATTATTAATACAAGTTTTTTTTTATTAAATCACAAGTGCTTTTTGCTTATGCCAGCATATTTTTCAGGACAAGCTAATGATTGACAGATTTCTCCGCACAAATAGATTCAAATAAATATCCGATGAAAATTTCATGAAAGTTTTCCAACATTTAATGATGGGAAATAAAAAATTAATTTCTGTTCAAAACTTTCAGTTAAATGCATACTTAAAACAAAATTCCTTTATTTCAGTCTAGTTTTGTTATTTTTTCCAGTCGCGCACAGGAACATCTCGTAGCACACTCGTGTGCCACGGGACATAGTTTGAAAGCATTTGTAAAGAACGTGGAACAATAGAAGATTAGTATTGAATCAATGCTTAAAGTAAAGAATGGAATTTTCTTTTAAGGAATAGGATTTGAAATTCTGTTTTTATTTTGATTTGAAAATACCACAAAAATCCCATACATTTAACATTTCTTCAACCTTCAAGTTTTTGTGAGTTTCGTCCACGAAAGTGATTCTTTTTTCTTTCCTCTTCTCATTCATTTTAAATTTGCTTACGGTTGTCGTTGAAAGCCACACAGTCTTGAAATCTGCTATTTAATATAACTCCTCTTCAACAGCATTCAACCCAGTTACAGGTAAAAAATACGCCCATCCTCTGCCAGTATGAAAATGTCTTTTTCCTATCACTGAATTTTGGAGTGGCGTTTACTCTAATATTTGCTATCTAGAAAAAAATGAGTCCAGGTCATCAGTATATGCGAACTATTTTACCATATATTTAACCTGAGATATAATTTATTATAATAGATAAGAGTTCCCATCACACGAACACCCATCCTTCCACCCCCATATATATATATATATATATACGAGGGTTGATAGAAAAGTTCATAGGCTGATCAAGATACTCTCACGGAAAATAATCAAATGAGGTTATTTTTTCAACATAGTCCCCATCGTGGTTCACATACTTTTTCTATCGGTGTTACAGAGCTTTAATCCAATCCGTCATAAAAATTCAGCCGCAGATGTAACATCTTCATACAAACTTTACAGCCAATGAACTTTTCAACCCTCAGTGGGTAGAGTGTTCACCAATCCCAGGTTGAGTCATACCAAAGACTCAAAAAATGGTACTTGCGGCCGCCTTGCTTAACACTCAGCATAAGGTACGAATCAAAGGTAACGTAGAGCAATCCAGGGAATAGAGTAGCGCCCTCCCCTACACTACGGTATAGTAGCTATTGAAAAGGAGCCTTCGGGTCGCCCTCGACAACAGTCACCAACTTTACTTACTTTATATATATATATATATTAACGTACAATTAAAAAAAAAACAGCACTTTATCCCTTACTATAAAATGATTATTTTTATTGATCTGATTTTCTCTGTGTGTGTGTGTGTGTGTGTCCTACACAGGCTACTGGAATGCTATGGGATGAACTTGCTGTGTATTACCCCACTGTATTCATCCAAACATACTAACTTTAGCTTAGTCTGGTAGACGATCCCCATGAGGATCGTAATCCCAGATAAGCCCAATGTTCTAACGATTCTCTTTTGCTAACCAATTACATAATTGAAGAAAAAAAAAGTTTATATATGTCGTCATAAATCATAAAAACAATATTCGAAAAATATATGCAAAATAAACTTTACAATCAGATTTACCATCGAATCTATGGGTATAGTCTTCTATATTTTGTATTTTGTATTTAGTATATGTTATTCGGAGATGTGTGCGACTTTATCATTAACAGAACGTAAATACGGAGGACATTACGAAAATAATGCTTTTTTATTTCCATAGAAAATACAATAGAGACAAAGAGCCCAATAACACTGTTACATTAAGTGGGAATGTTGAAATTGTATTAGTTACATAACTTTAGTCCACCTTCCTGGATAGATAGATATAGAGAGAGAGATATAAGAACTGCAAATAATAAAAAATTTTGCATAAAAAGTGTCGAGCAAATACAAGACCTATAAGTAGTAAAATTGGTTGGTTTGGTTTCTTTGTTTAATAGCATATCAACCTTTGTAGGTTATTTAATGCCAAAGGTATTCTCCTAGAAGAACAATAGTGGTACTATTTAACCCATAGTTGGGGGGAAAAGGGGGTTCATACCTTTCCCAAGGGTACTTGTCAGAAAGTGAACGAAATAGCGCGACTGGAGTACGAACTCGCTATCTACGATTCCGCAGCTTATCGCGTTAACCATTACACCACTAGGACACCCCTAGTAAAATTGGTTGGTTGTGTTTTATACCAATACCATTGTAGAGTAGAATAATGAACACTTTCGACCCCAGCTTCGGGAATTTAGCGTGTCTAGCCACACTAAAGTGTTGTGATACAACGAAACATTCTGTCTGTAGATGACAATATATATGCTCCCCTACCCCGGTAGGGTTGAGCTCTCTCGCGAGGGCAGTAATGGTTGCCTCTAGCGTAAAGTAAGGCTCTTCAAATGAACTGAGCTCTCGGTAGCCGTTAAGCGAATATATGTAAACAAAACAAACGTGATACATAAGCGTTTAAATTTCCTTCGCTTGTGCTGGTTTCCTCATGGCTGAGTGGTAGAATCGTGGATTGGTGTGTGAGTCAGCCGGGTTTCGATTCCAGCTTCGGGAATCTAGCGTATCTAGCCTCTCTGAAGAATTATGATACAACGAATCAGTGTATCTGTGGAGGACTATATATATATAGAATTAATCTAAATCGCGAGTCGAAAATCTTCTACTAAAGTTTCACCTTAACGGATCATCAGGAAGCCTAAACTCGACTCTTTTTTTTTTCATAGTAACAAGAGCAAAGAAAGTGCTCAATGGAAAAACACCAGAGCTTAAATATTTACTAATCTAATATCTACCAGTATTCACGGTACCAGAAAAAAACAAAAAAAAAACCCTGGCCAGGAACAAGAGAAGAAAGTATCTCGAATCACCGCCCAGGGGAAAAAGAAAAAAAATTTGGGTCAAAAAGAAAGAAAAGGCCAACCTCGTCCGACCCCTTGAAAAAAATCAAGGGACACGCAGTCAGTGGTCAAAAGAAAACCAAAAAACCCTCCGCGAATCCTGCAATACTACAATTACTAAAGTGCTCAACACAAGACAATGGAGCCAATTATAAAATTACCCTAAATCGCGAGTCGAAAATCTTCTACTAAAGTTTCACCTTAACGGATCATCAGGAAGCCTAAACTCGATAAAAATGTTTTTCTTTTTCCCCTGGGCGGTTGATATACTATTGGTTGATATACTATTAAACAAAACAATAAACCAACCAGCACGCATGCGCACTTATTCTTTCGAGTATACGTGTGCATTATTTTGTTCAAGAACAATTCCTCTTTCAATCAAATCGTCAAAAATAAATCAAAGAAAAAAAAAAGAGGAAGAAAAAATTTTAAAAATCTATATTACTTAACTTACTGTAACGTTCTGACACACAAACTATACTTCACTTAAAAAAAGGAGACTCTTTCGACCAAAAACATAATTTGCCCATCATTTCAACAATTCACATTTATAATCATAATGCAGTTTTTGTTTCTTTGCCCATTCTGTTGAACTTTCTCTCAAGAGCTATTTACTTTTGAAGTCTCATCGTGAAGCAACTTTACTTGGTTGAACAAAAAGGTGAAGAAATGGTTTAGCAAACCTGATGGACACAAATAAGAATAGTTACTTGTCACAAATTCTCTTCTTTTTTTAATGTGGGGGACCAAATACGAATCGTGATTAATGCGTGGCCGTAAAAAGAATGCTTGATTCACTCAGCATTTTCTATTTTAGGGTACCTCGGGTGCCGAGATATAAAGTTAACGCTGCCAAGCAGGTATTGCCTGAGATATATGCACTCTGGGACCAGGCGATAAGCATAATAACGCGAACGCCAGGTGGCCGCCAGAGAACCAGGAAGGCCAAGCTCATGTGTTCAATGGGTTTAATGTTGTATCAGTAAGAAATGAAAGTTCACATTAGTATATGGCGGGGAAAATTTGCATACTAATTTTAACAAGATCGGGTTTAATGAATAATTCTTTGGGTTTATTGATTTCTAATACTGTTTTATTCTCAAACGTATAAAAAGCAATTCTGTGTACAATTTCATGTAGAAATCAATCTTCAGAGGGGTAAGACTCCTCCAATGAGCATCCTGTGGCCCAGTCAGTCGGCTGGGGCTGTAGAATATACCGACTGCATCTCTGAAAAGGAGTAAGATTCTCTCAGTGAGTGTCCTGCATGTGACACTAAACAATCTGATGGTGAGGTTTTAGTCCTGGAAATGTAGGGTATGTGGAGTACTTATTCACTGCCATTGCTCCCAGGTCCTCTCTGACTCAGAGTAGTAGCACCTTACAGGGTCCAATCTATGGGTCAAACTGAATTGTTAGGAATAGAACTGCCTGAACATTTAACTGTGTCCTAACAAATGACGGTTTAATTTAATGATAAGAGATACATCGCAATACTTGGAACCATTTAACTTTATGTCAACAAATAATTGATAATAGATAAAATTATTTGTATTAGATAGAAATACTTAAACCATTTAACTGTGTGCAAAAAATGAGTTCACGCTTATTTAAAAATAATACCAACAAAATTTGTTTGTAAATCATGTATATTTAATATATAAGTATAAGAGGATTTGGTATTAAACAACCTTCAATAGTTGATAGACCATGAAACCCAATCAAACCAAATTTTATATATTTGATATATATGTATAAAGATGACTTAGCATTTAATAACCTACAATGGTTGATATGCCATAAAATCTAACCAAACCAAACCTATATATCTAATATATATGTATGAAGAGTATTTGGCATTCAATAACCTACAATGGTTGATATGCCATAAAAACTAACCAAACCAAATCCTATATATTTAATATATATGTATAAAGAGGAGTTGGCATTAAATAACCTACAATGGCTGATATACCATAAAATCCAACCAAAGCAACTCCTATATATCTAATATATTTGTATAAAGAGGAGTTGGCATTAAATAACCTACAATGGTTGATATACCATAAAATCCAACCAAAGCAAATCCTATATATTTGATATAAGTGTATAAAGCGGATTTAGCATTAAATAACCTAAGATGGTTGATATACCATAAAATTCAACCTGACTAAACCTAACAAAACTTTCTAATTTAATATAATATTTTATTATATTGAAACTCAAATACTTGTTCCTGGAGGCTGCATATTTTTACTAGCTTTGATAAATTTTACCCATGATATTACTGGTGACACTAACAGTTTATTAATCAATCCTGAATATTTATTTCTTTCTCTTATTGAGTGTTATAAAGTTGTTTAGTTTTATAACATCACTGCCATACGAATGATATTCCTCAGATGATATTTAATTCGTTTCATTGTACGTAAAATTCTTAAAGATAGTACGTAGGCTTCTTTAAAGCGACCACAGCGGTTTATTTGATAGATATTGATCTTTTAAAAGCAGTAGGCGGATATAAATTTAGAAACAAGCATTTTACGTTTCAGACCGGCGAAAAAGGATGAGTGTTGTATAATTAAACCCTTTGATGTCTTCACTGCATAGATATTGACAATTTCTTTCCTTGTTTAATATAAGTCATATTTTCAGGTTTGTTTCTTCATCTTTTTTCTTTCTTTCTTTTTTCTTTTTCTTTCTAGACACATTTTTCATTTAACTTTTATAGTCTTTCTCTCTTTCTCAGTCCATTTTACTGCATTTTGATCACCTTCTTTCTTTCTTCCTTCCTTTCTTTCTTTCTTTCTTTCTTTCTTTCTTTCTTTCTTTCTAGACTCATTTTTCATTTAACTTCTATATTCTTTCTCTCTTTCTGGGTCCATTTTATTATATTTTGATCACCTTCTTTCTTTCTGTCTTTCTTTCTTTCTTTCTTTCTACGTTTTTAATCAACTTTTTATATCCTATTTTTCTTTATATATCATTAAAGGTCATTTACCCCCCTCCACCCTTTATTGTTTTTACTTTCTTTAACTAATTTGTTTTATTTCTGTCTCTTTCTCGATATGCCATTAACTTTTAATACATTTTCTTTCTCTTTTTCTTCGTTTCTTTATTTTTTTCTTTTTCGATATGTTTTAAATCAACTTTTATATTATTTCTTTTTTTTCTTTCTTTATCCGTTTTATTCCCATTAATTCACCTTTTTTTTCTGTGTTTATTGTATTCTTTTCTTTTTACTTTCTTTCTCGATATGTTTTTAACGTTTATCTTTATCTCTTTCTTTCTTTATCTTTTTTATTTCATTCCAGTCCTCTTTTCATTCTTTCTTTCTTTCTTTCTTTCTTTCTCTATTTATTTATTTATTTTTCGATAAGTTCATTTTTATTCTCTATTCTTTCTATCTTTCTCTTTCATTATATCTCTTTGTTCCTTTCTTTCTTTTCTTTACTTTTTCTTTTCTTACTCTCTTTTCTTTTCTTTTCTTTCTTTTCTTCTCTGTTATTTCATCCTCTCTGTCTGTCTGTCTGTCTGTCTGTCTGTCTCTCTCTCTCTCTCTGTCTCTCACTGTCTCTCGTCTCTCTGTCTCTCTATCTTTCATTCGTTCTTTTTTTTTCTTTTCCTCTTCCTATCTCGATACGTTTTGATTTAACATTTTCCCACTACTCTTCCAATTTTTCTTTCTCTTTCCATTGCTTTTATTTTTTTATTCATTTTTGTTTGTTTGTTTTCTTATTTACTCTTTCTTTGTTCTGTCATCCTCTTACTTTCATTTTTTTCTTTTTACCTCACTTATTTTTACTTTTCTATCTCAACTCCTTTCTTTCTTTCTTTCTTTCTTTCTTTTCCCTCCACGAACTCACTCGAGTTGCCATGTTCCTCGAGTCCTGTTCACTTCAAAGGAAAACAACTCATTACCCTATTAAATACGTCTTCTTAGCGATTACATTACAGTAAAAAATAATTAATACTTACTGGCAAAAATATGTACCCTCAGGGAGCAAAATTTAAGTTTCAATGTAATAAAATATTACATTAAATTCAATAACAAAACTAAATAAGAACGTATATAAAAGATTACATTACATTTTTATTTTAATAGATTTCTATATGAATACACATAGGATTGCCTTTAATACGTTTGAGAATAAAACAATATAAGAAATCAATAAACCTAAGGAGGTACCCGTGGTGTAATTGTTATTTGTTATCGTCGTGTAATTGTTAATTGTTATCGTCGTAGGAAATGGACACGGCGACACGAGTTCAAATCCTGGACGAGACTGACTGCATTTCACATAGCACTAATACCCTTGGGAAAGATTTGAATCCAGCTATGGGTAAATAGTAGGGCAAACTATGTTCTTCAGCCTTGGTGAGGCAGCTAGTCTAGGAGATGGAAAACCCTGAATTCAAACCTGTTAAACTCCGCTTAAAAAAATTCTCCTTGTGTCATATCCTGCCCAAGCGGAGGGGTTAGTAAATATGAATAAACCCAAGGAATTATTTATTAGACCCAATTTTATGAAAACCAGTATTACCCATATTATATACTATGCAAACTTTTATTTCTAAGTGATGCAGGAATTTAAATGTATTAATCGCACGGCCCAATTCGGTTTTCAGGGGACAATCGGGCGTTCGCGAGATGTGTTTGTTATAATGTAACATAGCCATCGCACCTTAGCCAAACATGGGGGAAAACTCTTCCTTCGATCGGCTGAATGTCCCTTATCTTGGGTTAACACATAATGAACCGTTATCGTCCCTTGTTGTGTCTTTCAGAACCGGACAACGAATCAAACACTAATCGGAGTAGGCGATTAGCAAACTGACAAATGTCACTGCACAATTAAGGAAGAAAAAAATTGCGCCCCCAAAACAAAGAACAGACACAGCTTTGCAACTATAACAATATTTAGAATATATAAAAAAATATCATTCAACAGGTTGTTTTTTTTACATTCGAAGGTCTTACATAAACAAATTCTGTCAGGGACTCTCAGGTATTCGTCAAACTTAGCTTATCTTTTATCTTCACTACTCAGACAGATTGGTACAAGGCAAATTTTACTTCAGTTATGTCTGTTTTTCTTCCCAGCATGTATCTGGACGACTTTCTCATTTTCTCTACACAGTTTGGTACACGGCGGTTATGTTTGTCTTTCTTCATAGCGTGTATATGGACGGCTTTCTCACTTTCTCTACTCAGGGTAATTTGGTACAAAGTCAATAAAGCTCCGCCTACCTTTCCGACCTCGGTTCTCGTCTAACTCTATTTCTCTTTCGTAATATTTATGTATATTCGTAACCCGGTTAGGGCCGGTATGTTGATGTACTTCAAAGGAATATCGACCTTCAGCTAAATTCCACATCGAATTCCACAGCTAAATTTAGCTAGAAAAGATCGCTTTGATCATAACGAATAACCTTGTGATGTGAATGCTCTGTTTTCATTATTCCTTTTTGTCATCAAAATAATTCAGCCATTACAACAATCGGTATTTTGACCAAACGAATCTTAAATACTTTTTTATAACAATGAACTTGAAGTGTCACCCCTTTTTTTTCACAATTCTCTCTGTTATCGCTATAATTCCACGCTTGCCTTTGATGAAAACACATCCTACATTTTTTTTCATAACAAAATTTTTTCGATAGGGTAAACAAACTACAATGTTTTCCTACACTAACCGTCAAAAATCCATTACGCTATTACATATTCGTATTGTATTTCTCTGTGCTTCGAAAATCCACAACCATTTCTTTTCCCTCTGGATAATAAGCTTCTTCTGAACGGTCTCTGCCCTCCTACTGAGTTACATTACTCCCTTTTTTTTTCTTGTCATTTAGCAATAAATGACACGCTAAAACCTACTTTTTAAAAAGAAAGTGTGTCAAAGAAAAAAATTACGCTTTCATTAAGCATGCAATGGAATCAACAGTTCTTGTAGAACAAAGAAAAGACTTTTTCTTCTTCTGTAACTGGATATAATAGGTTTGATTACCTGAGGCTCGTAATACCCTTTACTAATTACTGTTATAACTTATCGTGCAAAAAAAAAAGAAACAATAAAAAATTATACTTGTAGGTGGATATTTTTTCACACATTTGGGGTTCGCAACACCCCTTACAAATTACTTATACGTGATATTCAGATCAAAGTGTATCTGTTCTTCTTTCTTTTCCTTTTTTACCTTGGAAAATTGCTTGGGGAAGAAGCTTCTTCCACTGCGCCCAACTTAGTCTCATTCAACAGGTTCTGATGAGGCCCACTTAATGATTTCTCTCTTATCTTTTCACTTCCAACATAGAAACTTAATTTTTAATTTCTTTCAAAGTATATAATTTTTTTTTATATTGTTATAAAAGGAAAATGACATTTTCCTAAAAAAAAATGTATCTTACTCTCCATAAGTTTTTGGCACCAATGAATACCTTATATTGTCATCCTAGCATAGCGAACTAACACTATGGTTTCTAGCTTATTTTTCCACGGCGTGTTCGGTTCTTTTATGGCACTTAACTTTTCTTTCAACTGATCAAGATTCAACTTCGTGCTCTCCTTCTTTCCCATTTTTCTGCCACCTTTGCCATTGGAGCCAATGACAACGCGAACATTTTTGCAATGCACAACCAGTAGATAAATGTCCAGACCTGCTGCAGGTCCAACAGGTGTTACTCATGGTTTCGATTGGAAAGGTATTCGGATTTCCCTTTTCTTGCCGGGACAACGCTTCTTATCGTGACCCGGCTTCCCACACCACCAAAACCTTCTCAAGGTGCGGTCAATGGAAAAATGACCACCTCGCCTATACGTCTCACAGACTTTATTTGCCTGTCTTACCGGAACCACCGTGCTTTTTATTCCTTGCTGGGTGGACCTCGGATATTTCCTATCCCATAATCTAGCCACTGGGGCCTCTTTCGATCCCCTGGCTCTCCTCATGAATACCCAAACTGCTCGGTTTATTGCCAAGTACCCGAGGTGACACTGGAGAAAGTCGATGGAACACAAGCAATTTTTCCAGGAGCGGGAAAAAATTGCTTGTGTTCCATCGACTTTCCTGGGTCACATTTTGACTTTGTGGTGAGTCAGATAATTGATGACAAAATCAACTCAAGCGCAAACGCCTTCGTTTCCTGTCTGAAGTGTCCATACCATCTTTTTTGTTTTGTTCTTGTCTTGTTTTGTTTTGTTTGCTTTTTGTTTTAATTTTGTTGTTTTTTTACTCTTCATTTTTGTTTTCTTGATTCTAAAATTCTTGTTGTTTTTTTGCTTTGTTTTCTTTTTCTCTCCGAACTTGTGTTATTTTTGTTGTTGATGTCAATAGTTGCAGTAATTTACAAGCTTTATTTGTTTTTTTAATATATTTTTGAGCCTCTGAAGAGTCGCGTTAACACAATCATCAAGGATGGCGAGACTTCCTCTTTCCATTCTTGTAAGATATTGACTCTTCAGATTATCTATCAAGTGTAAGGCCTTAAGCATCATCATCACTTTCCTTGTTCTATAGTCAAGGTTTTTGACCTCATTCCTTGTCAACTTTAAGAACAATCCGAAATACCTTACCAGTGACACTGCTCATGTATTTTTTTTTTATTTAGTCCCTGGAGCAGAGTTTTGTTTCCAATAGTTTCCTAGTTCTTTTAAGACATCTCTTTCTGAATTTTTCCTTCATTTCCACTTGTTTTTCTTTTTCTGTATTCATTACAAGAAACATGCATTTCACAATTCTAAATTTCGTGCCTATAATCTGGCTGAAGATTCTAACTGCTTTTATTACGGTTTCCAGTTCTTTTCATTTCTTTTTTTCTTTTGTATTTTCTTTGAATATGATTTAGCAGTATCAACACCATGACAAATACTAGCGGAGACAATGAAATTCCTGGAAGATACCTCTTTGAATTTTAATTTCTGCAAGGCGTTCTTTCTCTCTCTCGAAAGTTTGGCTTTCAAGTTTTTCTTAACATTAGTGATGCAGTTGATTACTTGCTTGAAGGCTTTAAATATCCTTACGCATTAGAATATCCATCGTTGCGGGACCATATTGTAGACTTTTTTCTAATCTATCCGTGCCATGTTTAGATTTTTTTGTTCTTGGTTTTACATATTTTAGTATGAGTTGATCGATGTACAATAGGTCATGCAAGCCTCTTGGCAGTATTTTTTCATGCTATTTGAGAAGCCAAAAGCTTCTCTTACTTGTTATAATACTACACATAATTGGCAGACATGTTATCGGTCTGTAGTTGCTAGCGGTGAATACTTTCATAGGGCTTTTTTAAAAATCTTTTGTTATCTATTAACGACTTTTTGCCTCTGGTACGCATTTGCGCAGTTTTTGAGCTAATATGTCAGGAATCTAAGTGAATCATTAAACACGAAGCCATAGATCCCCTCGTAGCTTAGTAGTGCTTTCCTGTTTGCAATTTTCTTGGAGGTTCGTCGTAAGATGAATTTCAGCTCCGATTCTTCTCTGATTCTTTGTAATTCGTTCTTCATGTTGATTTAGCCTTTTTGTTGTGATCTTATCTGTGTTAATGCAGTTTAATGCCATAGTATTTCGTTTCGATTGCATCCAGTTGAAACATTTTGTTTATGCTTGTTCTCCGTTTACTTCTTGGTAGAATGTATTTTTATTGTTTTATAATGTCCTATTTTGCTGATTATAACGGAGTGTGTCTTGCCTACTTCATGGTAGAGTCTATTTTCATTGGTTTATCATGTCCTATTTTGCTTATTATAGCTGATCCTCTCTGACTTCCTTCTTGCTAGAATACACTTTCATTGTTTTATGATGTCCTATAGTGTTCTTTATTGCGAACCCTGTCTCTCTTTCTCTTTTCTTTTTTTTTTTTATCTACTTTCGTTCACCAATATGTCTTAGATGGTTTTTTTTCCTTCTGCATGGATTGTCTCTCTTTGTAGTTTTTGTCTCTCAGTTGCTTCATTCTCTTTTTATTTATTTTTTGCTTTCCTTTATATTTTTGCATATCTTCGTCGTTTATTTTTTTTATTTGTTTGTCCAGTCTCATTTCCTGTCTAGTATTCGTTTCTTTGTTTGTTGTTGAATTTCTCATCGAAATACCTTTTATGTCACCTACTACTATGACAGCAGTATAAATTACGAAGATAGGCTGGAAAGTTCATAGGCTGACCAAGATACTCTTAGGGTTTAATTTTCAACATAGTCCCCCTTTGCGGTCAACCCACTTCTTCCATCTATGTTGCAGTGCTTGGATCTCATTGTTAAAAAAAGTCATGAACAGCAGACATAACGTCATCATATGAACTTTTCAGCCTATGAACATTACAGTCTATAAATTTTTCAGCCTATGAACTTTTCAGCCTATAAACTTTTCAGCTTACCCTCGTTGGATTGTTTAACTTGGTGATTTTGCCAGTTGGAATTTGTTAAACATGTTTACCTTTTTTTAAAGACCTTTTTAATTTAACTTTTTGCCGTCTTGATTCTTTAGTGTCAGTAATACATTCATTTTTTTTAGTCATAAGTTATTGTTCACCCTTTCCTGTCGGACAGATTCCGGTCTGTGAATTCTAACTTTTCTGTATGCTCAGATTTCTGTCGTTTGCATAGTTATAATATCAAGAGCAATTCTGTTCCTCAGTTTAGAAGGCCTCTCATGCTATCAGGCTATCTCATGCTCAATTACAATAGTCAGTCTTTTGAAATATCTATGTTGCTTTTATTGTTGTGATTAATCTCCGTTTACTCTGTTTTGTGTATTCTTCAACTCCTTCCATTTCCGTATCAACTTAACCCTTAATGATTTTGAAACTTTTTCCTCATTTTTTTAGCATATAATTTGTCGATATCATAATTCAGGGGAAATAACTTCTGTATAGTCATCAGTTTTCTTGTTCGCTGGTTTAGTTTACATAGTTTCTCTCGTGTTCACTTTGGGAACGGCCCGGAATACCTTAAAAGAGAAACTGTCCAGATATTTATTTTTCCAATAGAGTTTTTACTGCCATACTCTTATAAGCATTTAAAAGTACTTTTGTATTTGGTTTGGGGTATCCAACGTTTCAAAGTTTCTTTACAACACAAGTTCACAGTTATTATCATTGTATGTAAAAAAAAAAAAGAAGAGAAATATATTAATCAAAAACAAGTGGAAACTTTTCTTTCTTTCCTAGCTCAATGGCACATCAACCGCCGAAGGTTATTTGATGCCTTAGTTATCCTTGTTGATTGATAACAGTAATACTATTTAACTCATAGCTGGGGGAATAAGGGAGTTCATATCTCCCCTACTCAACTAAGAGTATTTGTTCAAAACTGAACGTAACAGTACGATTCGAATTCGAACGCGCCTAGTTGGAGACTGCATTCCACCTTTTTATCCACGACGCCACGACGATTCCTCTCTCAAGTGGTACCTAACAGATTTTTGGCGCTAATTCTTCAGAATAGAAGAGTGGATATCATTTGGACAATGTGAGAAATTAGATTTGATGAATGATACATTTCAGAGCGGTGTGGTAGGGGCTAGTCAGAAGTTAGAAAGAGGCATGCAAAGAATGTTTGTGGTTGTGTGCTGGAGGCCTCAAAGTGGAAACAATAGAATGTAATTTGAGTTATAGTTGTTTTCTTTTCATCCTAAGTATTTCTATCGTTAACCTAGTCCGGCACAAGGCTACAAATTTTGAGCATCCTATCACTATAGTTATATTGATGTTCGAGATGAGCTTTTTAACCATATTTTCTTCACGACGAGGAGAGCACGTTATGTTTACCGAATCCGAGTCTGACACGACGCATCCAGTCATCATAGTTAAAGTCGTGTGCGAGATGAGCTTTCGAACAATATTTGCTCCACGACGAGGAGTGCACTATACTCTAACGTTAGCCTAGTCTGGCATAAGGCTACAAATGTAGAGCATCCTGTCTCTAGAGTTATGTTCATGTTCGAGATAAGGTTTTTAACTATTTTTGTCACTCGAGATAGGATTTGCTAATATTGGCTTAGTCGGGAACTTAGTGCGGAATATACTATCATTAGTTTTATGGTAATGTTCGTGATGTGCTTACTAACTATATTAGCTCCATGACAAAGAGAGCACTATATTCTAACCTAAGCCTAGTGTGACACAAGGCCAAAAATTAGTTGTCTGAATTTCTGAGACAAAGCTTGATGTTTATTATTTAGGGTTTTCGGACTATTGTCTTCATCTTTATTATTATACTCACGCCGTTTCGGTCGATATGTTCTCTGGCCTTCTTCAGGTGTTTCTTGTCAAATTCGGCAGCCCAGGCGACAACACCCCACAAGACACCAACTGTACGGCCACCTGGCCCTTATCACGAAAACTATTCAAGTTAGACGAACCAGACATGCAGGACACTGCTGGAGAAGCAGGGACGAACTCATAAGAGATGTATTCTTATGGACCCCCACACATGGCCGTGCAAAAGCAGGACGACCAGCACGAACATACATTCAGCAGCTATGTGAGGATACGGGATGTTGTCCTGAAGACCTACCTAGGGCGATGAACGATAGGGAGGAGTGGCATGAGAGGGTCAGGGATATCCGTGCTACCAGCGCGAGTTCCCGAGGCTTTTTCCTCTTCTTTCTGTTTTTATTTGCAGAACTTTTTTCCGCTCTCTTCTTTTATTCACTAACGTCTTCGCAGTGTTATATGATAGCCGAGGGATTTCGGTTCATGCCTTTGAGTTTAGTTAGGCTGAGAACCTTTCGGCTCAGTACATGGGTTAGTTGGGTGCAACATTGAGGCAGGTGTTAATGCGGGCGCGCACGGGCGGATGGAGGTGTCACTCAGATGTCACAATACTCTGAGACAAAACGGGTGACGGAGTGCGAGTGACGTCACGCACCGGAAGCGCGCGGAGGTTTGTGTGAGAATCTGAAGAAAGTTAGAGTTGAGAATTAGACGCCAAACGAGAAGGATCGACTTTTGGAGCTCGCAGACGCAAGGCGAACTTGCGCCCTATGGGGGCCGCTCGAGATGGGGGCGAAATGAATAAGACAGCATAGAAGATTGTGTCTCTCCTCCTTATGTCGAAACCTTTAACTCAAAGTTAATAAAAAAGGTTTTGTACCTGAACAAGAAGTCATTACGTGTTTTCAAATTTCGAGATTCCTATGTTCTTTATATGTTCTATCGTTATGTACATTATATGTCCATTTCGCACATGGTCATAATCGTGTATCTGACTACGCAACCGTAGTCTCTTTGCTTCCATTCACTTATCTCCTTCACTTCTATCTGATTTCATTCGCTTCTCTGTTTCCCTTCTTCTTGCATTCATCATTCGATCACCTTTTTCACTTCGCTCTGCTTTCTCTCGCTCAATATCTGTGTGTGTACGTGAGTGTGTGTGTGTGTGTGTGTGTGAGAGAGAGAGAGAGAGAGAGAGAGAGAGAGAGCAATACAGAGTGAGCTTTGGGTTATAACGTATGTGTGCAAGTAGGCATGATACTATTTACCAACCCCTCCGCTCGGGTAGGATATGACACAAGCGGAGTTTAACAGGTTTCAATTCAGAGTTTTCCTTCTCCTAGACTAGTTGCCTAAACAAGGCTGAAGAACCTAGTCTGTCCTACTATTTACCCATAGCTGGAGGGAGAATAATTGGATTCATACCTTTCCCAAGGGTATTAGTGCTATGTGAAATGTAATCAGTCTCGTCCGGGATTTGAACTCGTGTCGCCATGTTCATTTCCTACGACGATAACGACTACACCACGGGCACGTCCATGCAAGTAGGCATGATAGATATCAACCGATGAAGGCAGAATGAGAGAGAGAGAGAGAGAGAGAGAGAGAGAAACACGTGCAAAAACAGTCAATTTATGTTTGTCTCGCACAGTTCACGTTCAGTTGATTAATATTTGTCGCCCTACTGGTAGGTTTTAGAATAAGCTGATTGCCTCTCTTCCAAAGAGGTCAAACTTTCTCCAAAAGGGGGTGAATCATAGCAAATTGGCGAGGCTTCACTGTGAAGTACCTCTTTATTGTCATTACTCTCAGTTCCACTCTGGCCTGGAGTGGTAGTCCGTATTTGAGTTCCACCTATATATGTCAAATAGATTTTTTAAAAGTTATTCGTCTTCGATAAGACCGTGGAAAAAAATAGAAACGACACAAAAATGTAAATATGAACGTACAATAAACGCAATTCCAAAACCGCTTGACATAAGATAACGCTAGACGGGTTGACATGCTGTTAAAATCAATCTGTCAATTAATCAATCAATCAATTAATAATCTTCGATTCCAAAATGGAACACAGGATCATATTTTGTGCCAAAATTTGGGACACTGTTGCAAACACATTTAACAAGTTAATGCAGGTTTACAGAGATGAAGTTCAGCACATGTCTTTCGGTATCACAATGCATTTTTGTTTCGGTGAATGGCAATTGCAAGTAACCCCCTTTTTCTAGAAGACAGATCATTTCGCTAACTTAGAAAAAATACACTAAGACGAGGATCTACTTAAGACCTATTGGCGTTCGTTTGGCTTCTCGGTAAGGAATTAATATTGATCATCAGATTAGAATCGCCAACCTGTAAAAGTCTCAAGACTTTCAATTAAAATTACAACAGGGGTTAACGGATCAACTAAAAATACTAACAGTTAAAGACATCTAAATTTTTTTGCTGACATGAAAACAAACGTTTTCGTCAGTGAGTGACATCCCAAGAGTGAGAGTTGGGTAAGTTTTTGAAGGTAATTTGATTAATAATCAAGCTTATAAGATTATTGCATGGTAATTTTCATTATTTAACAGACTGACCACATACGGCGGTCGTTCACTATAGAATGGGAAAATCTGCCTCAAGTCTACAAGTGCAGAGCATCGAGTTACCATATTTACCAACCCCTCCGCTCGGGCAGGATATGACACAAGGTCAATTTTTTAAGTGGAGTTTAACAGGTTTGAATTCAGAGTTTTTCCTTCTCCTAGACTTGTTGCCTCACCAAGCATGAAGAACCCAATCTGCCCTACTATTTACCCATAGCTGGAGGGAGAATAATTGAATTCATACCTTTCCCAAGGGTATTAATACTATGTGGAATGCAATCAACCTCGTCCAGGAATTGAACTCGTGTCGCCGTGTCCAATTCCTACGGTATCGAGTTAAAACAGTTAATGCTTTATTGAAGAAGAGCTTTTTAATTATATTAGCTCTATGAGGAGGACCACCCAATTTTCTAATGTTTGGCAAGTATGACACAACGTCACAATTGTGGAGCTTACAATCAGTGCAGTTATATTTCTAACAATGGCTGTTTCACAACACATTAAGGTCACATCATCCTATTTTATCATCGACTCATACGTCTATAACATGACTTATATGTGTAAGGTGTTTATTTATCGGTCACGCAATTCGCACTTCCTCCAAAGTAATGAAAAGCATTATTGCAATGGTAACATCAGGGAGGAACTTTAAAGGAATAGAATTTATTATACAATATCAAAATAATTTTTGCTATAAACTAATTCCAAAGCATTTAGAATTTACATACATGAAAAAATTCTGAAAAAAAATTGATTTTGGCATTTTTAGAAAAATTGCTATTTCTTCTTGAATTATCACTGGCTCATTTGCCTAGTGTGTAGAGTGTTCGCCAATGACCCGGGAGACCGGGGTTTAATCCCAGCTTGAGTTATCCGAAAGACTTAGAAAATGGCATTTGATATCTCCTTGCTTAACACTCAGCATTATAAGGTATGTATCAAGGGTAAAGTGGAGCTATCCAGGGGAAGGAGTAGCGCTCTCTCCTACACTTCAGTGTAGTAGCTATTGAAGAGGGAGCCTTGGGGTCACCCTCGACTACAGTCGCCAATTTTATTGAATAATCCATTCAATAAGAAATAGGATTTTTTCTAAAAAAAAGACAAAATCAATTTTTTTCCATGAATGTAATTATAGAAATTATGGTTTGGAATTAGTCTATAGTAAAAATTATTTTTATATTGAAAAAATATTTTTGAGGCTATTCAAAATGGCAACAAATCAAATAGAATGCAAAAGGCTTCAGCAGAGGTCAGTCATGAATTTTTTTCTGATTGAGAATTACAAATCATATTAAATTCACAGAAGAATGTGTGATGTGTACTAAGAGGCGTATTTTAATCAAAGAAATTTCATAAGTAGGCTAGAATTTTTTTTCCACCACAAGCCTGAGCGGAAAAGACAGTCGGCAGAATGGAAACACAATGACTTTCCGGTAAAGAAAAGTTTCTAGTCACTGTGGTCAGTAAAGAAGGTCATGTTAGCAGTCTTCAGGGACACGAAAGGAACTCTGGCAAATGATTTCCTTGAAAAAGATGCAACTGTAAACAATTCTTCCTCTTGTCAATTCTTTAATATTCACTTTAGTTATTGAATGATTATTGTAAATTTTAAACGTTAGTCGTAATACTGCTTATCATTTCACGTGTCGACATTTTTTTTAATGTACATAGTTTTTTTTATTACGTCGTGCATATGCTATTTTAAATTTCCTTTTTTTTTTTTTCTTTTTTTTTTACACAACATAACCATGTAGATATGTACGGAAAAAAGGAAGAGGGGGAAAAGGAGAAATATATGGAAAATAAAAAGGAGGGGGGAATATGGATGCGAGAGATAAATGGCAATTAAAACAATGCTAAATGGAAAAAAAAAATTAACGTACCTTCCACGCCAAACATCATAATCCTCAAAATTTTTTTGTTAAAAAAGTGAAAAGTCGCAAACTCACCTTTAAATAAAATAGGCCAAGCGTACGATTGGCTGGTTCCAACAGCCAATCAAATTCTCGGCCTGGTCTGAGGGATTATTTATTTCGAGCCGTCCAAGCCATAATTTTGTCTAGCGTTGTATACGGTAGGTGACTCAGAAATTGATCATCTCTGAGGGGGTCGTTCTGGTGAGGGGAGTATGATGTTGAAAGACCCGAAACTCCCCAATGACCCAGAAGATTAAAACATCACGGACGACACCTAATGGCACTGGTTTAAGCCCGTGTATTCAAGGTATATATTAAATTTTTTAAAATCAAATTTCATTATGATTCAGAAGTGAATATTTGTCAATTTTGAAAAGGCTATAGAACAGCTGACACATGCATACACAAGAAATAATAAGAAAGGACTCTTAAATGATTTTTTTTTGTTTCTTTGTTTAATGGCATATCAACTTTTGCAGGTTATTTAATGCCAAAGCCATTCTCCTAGAAGAACAGTGGTGGTACTATTTAACCCATTGCTGGGAGGACAAGTGGGTACATAGCTTTCCCAAGGGCATTTGCCCGAAAGTGAACGTTTGACTAAACTAAATAGCTTGAAATAGAAAGGTTTTTCGCAATAAAACTGTACTTAAATTTAAACTCCGTATTCATCCTAAACTGAATTGTTTGGAATAGAACTATTTTCATAAAAATGGATTTGGCGTTAAATAACCTACAAAGGTTAGTATGCCATAAAACCCAACCAACCAACCAACCAACTAAAATGCCAGAGCGTACTCTACACGAAATTTTTTTTCCAGAATTTCGTTATCCAACGTTTTGGATGCGTGTTATTATTATCATTATGACTCTTTGAGTTTTTCACATCAGTGTTAGCTGACGGTTCTTCCACGAAGTTTGAGTGACGGCAAGTCTCCTCAAGTCTCCAGGACTCTTCTCAGTATTCTGGTTGATCTCAATGTTGCAATAGTTTTGATGGTCTCCACTCGCCCCGTTATTTCTAAGTCCTCCAGTCTTTGTACCAATACTTTGATGACTGTACTAAGAGCACCAAATACGATTGTTATAATCATCACTTTCGTGTTCCACAGTTTCTTCAATTCCCTAGCAAGGTCGAGGTATTTAGCCTTCTTTTCATTTTCTTTCAATTTTACTTGGTGGTCAGCCGGGACAGCAAAGTTCTTTCTTTTTTGTGAATTATTATAAGGTCCAGTCGTCTGGCCGAGATTAGGTGATTTGTTTGTATGTCAAAATCCCATAGGAGTTTGTGCGTCTCATTCTCCAGGACGGATTCTGGGTTGTGTATATAACATTTGTTCGTATGGTCAAACTTCAATTTCTTGCACAATTCCCAGTGAATCACCGTACCCACCGAGCCGTGCCTTGTCTTATATTCTTTCTGTGCTAATTTTCTGCATTCGCTTATTATGTGATTGATCGTTTCATCTCTATCATCACATAATCTACATCTGCTGTTTTGTAGCGTCTTATCTATTCTCGCTTTGATACAGTTGGTCTTTAAGGCGTTGTTTGGTATTGCTATTAGAAGGGATTCAGTTTCTCTTTTAAAGTTTCCCATTCTTAACCACATCAACGTTTTCCCGTGTGAAATGTCGCTTGTTAGTCAATAAAAACGCCCATAGAATTGTTTTTCTTCTCATTTTTGTTTTCTGGTTATTTTCGTTCTGCTGATCTTCGTGTCGTTGGTATTGTTTCTGGTGGCTGTAATCAGTCTTCCTCAGCAGTTTTCCATGTAGTCTTCCCGTTGTTGTATCGATGTGACAACGCTGTCTTCAATGCCGGATAGTCCTCTTCCTCTCTCTTTCCTTAGTCAACATCATCTCTGGGATGCAAGGCTTTATGCATGGTCATTAGTTTTTGTTCTCTATTCTATTTGTTTTAGATCTTCTCTAACACACTTCAAGAATGGTCTCGAGTATCTTACGCGAGAGACAGCCCAGGTATTTATCCCTTGACAAGGTTCCTTTTCTAGAGTTTTGTCTCGTGTAGTTTTCTGGTTCTTCTGAGATACTCTTTTTAATTTTTCTTTCATCTCCACTTGTTTGATAGTGTCAGCTTCCGATATTTCCCAAGTATTTGTAGGCTTCCTTTTCTTCGAGCTTTCTGATTATTACTTGATTTGGTAGTTCGACTCCTTCCATTATACGTTGTTTGCTGCTTTGTATTACTAACACGGCGCATTTTTTCTATGCCAAATTTCATTCCAATATCTTGACTGTATATTCTCACAGTTTCTATTAGGGTTTCCAATTTTTGTTCACTTTTGAACAAACAGTTTGATGCCGTCCACGTACATCAAGTAGTCGATTTTTTTTTCTTGCAATTTATTGATTTTGTATCCGGCTGAGCATTTTCTGATAATGTGATGGAGTGCTATCATCGCTATTACAAATAGTAATGTGATAGTGCATGGGAATATGCCTCTTTGGATCAGCTGTAAATTCCCTTCTCCAGGTTTCCATGGACTTCTCGATAAACTGCACGACTTGGTCGGGTATTTTGTACATTTTGAGACTGTGTTTTAGGGGACCATATCGTAAGCCTTTTTGTTGTCAAACTAGGTTTTAGGTAAATTTTTCCGTCTCGTTTTACCCTCGTTGAGAATATGTTGATCTATTTTTTTTTCATCATACAACGTGTGAAAGCACGTGCGATACCCTAGCCTCATCAGCCGCTAACCAGGGTGATAACACAGTTTCGGTAGCTCAATACGGTACTGCCACTCCTGGCGCTACCGAGTAGCTTTTGCCACCGGATAGGGTATTTAAAAGAAATATATATCTATGTATACACAAGATCAAATAAAAGCGGACATTACATTAGATGTTCGTTCATCTTCATTTTGGTGCAGTTTGTGATTTCAAAAAGTGTTTACTTATGGCCGTTAGATGTCATAGCAACCGTTTCTTGATTTTGCGTAATTACACGAGAAAGGTGGCTCCGCGTGTATAACATTCGTGTTGAAATCCTTTCTATAACCGTTATCTATTCGGTTCGTTTTCTTTCATTTATGAGTTACTGCCCAAAAGCACTCGAGACAAACGTCATATATAATTCCGCTAAAAGATTTTATTTGTTGATCAATGGGCCCTCAAGATGGGTGGTGAGTAAAAAGAAAGCTCCTGGTATAAGTTTGTCCAGGTAGCAATCTGATTACCCTTGGGCCAATAAATTCTTGGTTTGCAAAAAAATGTCTCCAGGACGCTGATGGTCAGCAATGGGTTCGTGAATACTGTGGGGGTAAACCTGATTCATAGGCCCATCAATCGATTTACATTCTCCGGCAGGGGAATTACGTTCTTCGCACCAGCGCGCCTTGTGGATTCGTAATCCTCGCAAGCTGTCGAATTTTCTGCCGCAATCACACGTTGTAGCCGGGTACATATCCAGATCGTTACCGTATGAGCAAGTAAGATGGGTGATATATTCTCCCTCCCCGCTACAGACACCCTGAGGGAATTTTTCTTTCATTGTATTATCCATATTTGTTAAAATTCCTGTCTTTCCACTCCTGGTGCTAGCGAGCAGTTTTTGCTTATGTTGATCTATATATGGTAGTTCTCTTATGCCTCTGGTATCCTTTCTATTCATCGGGAAAGATTCTGCGGCTTATCAATGAGTAGTAGATTTCATCCCTAATTTGTGCCGTTAGTATTTTCCACATCATCGGTAGGCACGTTATGGGTCTATAGCTGTTTGGATCAATTCCTTTGCGGGAATGTTTTTGAATCAGAGTGGTCTTCCCTTTGGTCATCCATTCAGGTATCCCTGTTTTCTGTATGTATTTATTTATTTATTTCGGTGACAAATCTGTCATCGATGGAGATGAATTTTTAAAACCAAAATCAATGTATGCCATCTACTCCGGGGGGTTTTCCAGTTAGAAGTTTTTTAAGTTTTGCTTTGAGTACGTCGGGGAGTATGCTCACCTGAGGGCCTTCGAGCGTTCGCAACTCTGTTTCCATGTCGTTTATCCATTCGGCTTTTTTATATGATCTTTCCGTTCCTATATTTTGCTTCAAAATCTTTTTACCTCTCTTGCATCCGGTTGTTGGTACGGCTTTGCCCATTCTCCCCGTAATTATTGGTAGAAAATCATTTCGTTGTTTTGAAACGTCCTTTTTTGTTTATATTGTTTGATCCCGTCTCAGTATCTTTTTAGCCTTCCTTCTTTCGCCAATATTTTTTGATTACTCTCCTCAAGTTTTATTTTTCGTTCTAGTTGCCGTACTTTTTCAATTTCGTCCGAAAATATTTTAATGTTCCGTTTTAGCATTTTTGCTTGTTGTCGTAGTCCTTTTATCTGTGATTCTAGTCTGAGTTCCCACCCGGGTTTTGACTTTCTGTTGTCTCCGATTTTTTCACAGACTAATTTTGCTCCTGCATATATTAAATCGTTTAACTTCGTAATGTCGTTTATCATGATATTTGTCAATAAGTCTTTCACTTTCTCGGTTTCGTACTTGACTGTCCTTCAGTCTTGGTTCCTGAGAGAAGTCAATGTGGTTTTCTTTTCAGATATAATTCTTTTAAGGATATCTACATTCATTTTTCCCTCTTGGGTCAATGTTTGCGTCGGTGTGTTTGCGGTGTATGGGTCATTGTCATGAAGTGTTTGGTAAAGAGTTTCTGGCTTTCCTGTATTTAGTGTCTCAGTTACTGTATTAAGGGTCTGTTGATGTGTTTGCCTATATATTTGTTGGGGTATTTCCCATATTTCAAGGTCAGAAAACCAACAATTCTTGGTTATTGTCCTGACCTGGTCAGTGAGCCTTTGATTTGTTGTCTTAAATCTAGCGAAATCTGTCCAGATTTCTATCATTCTTTTTCTATACTCTCTTTTTGCAGGATTGCTCCTAAAATAACAGTATAATGCTAGTTTGTTATCTTCTCTAGTACATTTTCTACGCCGTGGTCTCTGGTCTGAGTGGTCGATTTGTTCATCGTTTGCGTACTTTAAAGAAAAACCATTTGTGTACCTGAAAGAAGAACAGTCAACAATCGCAGGATACCCATTAGTTCCCCTATGTTGGCAACCAAGGATCACCTGCCAATCATGACACTCAAACCTATTGTCTGGGCCCTATGTTGAATTATGTTTCCATTTGTCATTTTTCATGGGTTGTATATTGTGCCTTTACCAGATCCAGGGGTTGTTCATTATCTGCGCGCCTGACACAGATGTGACCGAGAACAGTTATGGTTGATGTTCATGTACAGTGGGTCACTTTTTTTTTAATTAGAATAAAAGGGAAAAATTTATAAGTTTTAACTTAGTTTAAGTCTTCATATAGGCTATTCTATACTTTAATTCTCACAATAAGTGCCTGAGCCAACTTCAGATATTCCTGTACCACCTTTTTTTTATATTTACTGCCGTAATTTGAGATTTCGTTTTTCACTGAGTCTGGTCTTTTCAGAGTAAACACTAGGCTTCTTACATATCTTTCCGGTTTCATTGAGGACGGTAATTGTTCTGAATTTGCGCCGCCAGACAATCAAAGATATATTACTTTTTCATCTATCGCGAAAAGTTACTGGTAAACGATATAGAATTTATCATAGAAAATTTAAACGTTCAAATCTAATTCGTGCTTTCGAAATAGTTTAGCTGAAAAAAATCTGGAAAAAATGTCCTTATTTAAATCATAAACATTAACCAAACGTTTTCACGAGTAACAAAATCTATTATGCATTTTAAGTTAAAGACAATTTTCACTAAGCGGATCTTTTACCTTTCGCATAGCAGATAGTACACAGCAAAGATTTGTTCCTTATATCTACTCGCCAGGTGCTATTATTATTATTATTATTATTATTATTATTTACCCAACCCTTCCACACTTGCAGGATGCGACAAAAGGTTAGTTTTTATGCGGAGTTTTACAAAATGTTTCTTCTTCTAGACTGGTTGCCATACAAGGTTTAAGAGCTTTAAGAGGGTCTACTTTTACATTTTAATTCCGGAATAGTTAGCGTTGAAAAAGATAAATAACCGGACTGTTCGAATTAATGGGATTTCTTTTTTCTTTTTTTTTTTTCTTTTTTGCATGGATGAGGGTTAAATACTTGTTCCGGGAACAGGTGATCATTTTACGTTGAATTAGAATGTGAAAGTAAACCCCCACTATAAAATGAGAAATAATTTTCTTGTTTTTTTTTTCTTTCAAAAAATTGCAGAGTCATAAAGTCTCATCATCGTCATTATCACGTCCCACCATCAGCACGGATATCTCTGACTCTCTCTCTCGCCACCCCTTCCTATCGTCCATTGCTTCTGGTAGGTCTTCAGGGCTACATCCCGTATCAGCACAAAGCTGCTGTATGTAGGTTCGAGCTGGTCGTCCTGCCTTTGCTCGTCCATGTGAAGGGGCCCACAAGAGTAGATCCCTTATGAGCTCGCCCTACTTCTCCAGCAGTGTACTGCATGTCTGGTTCGTCTAACTTTGAGAGTTTTCGTGATGGGTGGTCGGTGGCCGTATCGCTGCTGCTTTGTAGGGTGCTGCCTCCATGACTTGTTCAATATTGCTTGCATCATTCTCCATACGTTTAGTTAGCATCCATGTAGTGCGTCCATATAGCAGTATCGACACGACCGCAGCTTGGAAGAAACTGCGTTTTGTTTCAGAGGGTCTAATTAGCTTAAATCACAAAAGAAAGATTACAAGAAAAAATGTTTTACAGTGAAATTGAATGGGTTTGCATGTTGAATAATATCCCCAAAATTGATTTCAAGTTATTCTAAGATGATTTAGGTATATGGATATTTTACAGATTTAACCCATAGAAGATGACCAAGAATTGCGTGTACACCATGCGATGCTGTTGTATATAAAGGCGAGACATGCCACCCACTAAAGTAAAGCACGAGGAATACCGAAAAGCAGTATATCAAGGAGAAGGTGAATAGCTGACCATATATGGAAGGAAAAGGGTGCTACCACGCCGAGCCAGAGTGGACCTGGGAGCAATGGCAATGAAGGGATGCTCCGCATTCCCCAAAGTTCTAGCATCACTGGAACCTCACCATCAGACTGTTTAGTGTCATATCAAGGACACTCATTGGAGGGGAGTTACCCCTCTGCTGTCAGTGTATTCTACAGCCCCAGCCGACCGGGTAAAGAAAATTGTTGATGTTATGTAAGTACAATGTAATTTCGAAGTTATATCCATCATTGCGTTTTTCTTTACAGCAAGAGCGAAAATAGTCTATATGTAAAAGTCGTCTTTATTAAATTTGTAAACTTATTTACCAAATATGTCACGGTGAAATGAAAAGAATTATCTCAAATTTACGACTTGAGGGGATGAGATTCTAGCAGCCTAACTACACAACTTTGCAACCACGTACCAATATGCGTGATAAAGTAAATCCTAATTTCCACGCATTGCTTTTAAAACGCTCGTATGTAATTATTTAAAAAAGTTGCATTAATTCTTTTCTTCCGGTTAAATTCATTTCTAATCTGAAGATTTATCAAAGAAAAAAAGTATTATAATAATCAGACATTTTCAATATACAGAAATAAAAAAAACAATATAAGAATGTTATTAGTCTAAATTTCTGAGATGAAGCTTGATAAATATTATTACTTAGAATATTCGGACTATTGACCTCATCTTTATTGATATAATCATAGCATTTCATCCGATATCTCCTTCGGCCTTCTTCAGGTGTTTCATGTCGAAATCGGGAGTCAACACAGAATCTCGAACAGAACCCTTTTTTTTTTTAACCACGGGGGTTAGACTGTCCCAATTCACTTAACCATGAGCAGGTACAAGTGTTAAGTTATAGTAAGTATTCCGTGTTAATTTTAGCAGTTGTCAGGATTGAACCTGTAGCCTCCAGATTATTTCACTCAGAAGAACTTTCAACCAAACGCCTTATCCTTGCATCTGTCTATAACAATTAAGAGTGAATTTTGGGACTTATAAACTTAATGTCTCCATCCTTTTTGATTAATGGTTCCCAAATTGTATTCATCTCAAAACTTGGTCTGCCCAACCGTTCACTGTAGTCTAACATGTGCGCCGCTTCTTTGGGACGTCTTATCTACCAGTGTTCTTGCTTGTCTATTATTTTAGCTCTACTCCACAAGGGCTGGTGTTTTCCCTTTTCCTTCCATATATGGTCAGCTATTTACCTTCTCCTTGACTTACTGCTTTTCGGTGTTCCTCATGCTTTACTTTAGTGGGTGGCATATCTCGCCTTTATATACAACAGCATGGCATGGAGTAGACGCAATTCTTGGTCATCTTCTGTATAATGTTCAGTCTGTTTAATTTTTTTCTCAAATAATTTCTTTAAGTTTAATAAGTTTTATGTTTTTTGAAGGAAACCTAAGGTTATTGGCTGTCCGTTATTGTTAATTTTATTTCATTTTGTTTAATTTACTTGATTGAGTCAATGGTTTTGCAATATTTTGATAACGTGAGGCACAATTCGGAAATCTTTGACAAGGTCGTGAAGGTGACTGTCCACACTAGACTGAGATGCCGAGATCGCCTGATACTCTCTCTGGGCTACTTACTTGATTTGCTTCTATGGTTTGGAGCATAATATCGGAACCTATGGTTTTAGAATTACCTGATCTTACAACCCGAGCGAAATTTCTTTAACCATCTGGTGACTGTACTGAGAATAACTGCGCCTCCTCTTTTCACACAGCAAATGTTTTTTTCGAATTTGTAAAGAATAAGTTTGCGATTTATACAACGTTGTAGATTCATTTGTGTGTCTTTCAAATCACATTTGGATAAAAACAATGCACAATGTGTCAACTTACCAAATACCACGATACTATCAACCACAGTGGGTTCTTTTCACGTTTTGATCTACTTCAGTTATGTGATGTATATATATATATATATATAGAGAGAGAGAGATTTTGCGTGGTTTTCAACATTTCAGTGAGTAGAATTTGCATTGGTATTATTTTTTCAGATTATTTTTTAAACTAAGTTTCTGGAAAAGACTTTTAAAAAAAAAGTTTCTAAGTTACAATTTTGCAGAACTTGGCTTTTCAAAAAAAAAAAAAATCTCTGCCGATATAAGTCGTTTGTGCGTTCTAAATAATTTTATGCAACAAAGTTTCTTGAATATCATACAAGGTGGGCCGACAGAATGGATTCCTTTGGCTCTCTCTCTCTATCTCTCTCTCTCTCTCTCTTGCCATCCATTGGCCTTTATACTTCATATGTCATCTCGGCACCAACAAGTGTCCGCTCAAACCAGATGAATGTAAGTTTTATCAGTTAATTAACATTGGTATGTTAATGTGAAGGAGCTCATTGGAGAACGTTGTTTAAGAGTTTGCCCTTACTTCATCAACAGTGTCCAGCATGTCTTGTCCGCCTTTCTTGGATAATTTGCTAGATAGGACTTAAACAGTCGTTCAACTGATTGTAAGATTTTTTGTTCGTAAGATTTGTTCAAAATAGCAAGCAGCATCCTTGTATAGTTCTCATCTAACATTTCCTCCAAGCGTTTCGTTAAGGTCCAAGTAGTCGTACTGACACAGTTACAGATTGGAAGAGTTCTAGTTTAATTTTATCGGAGACATCAGATTTCTATGTTCTCGGTTCTTCACAAATGTGTATTTGAACATTCTTTTTTATTCCCCGCACAAAATGTGACATTATTTTCCAAATAGAATATATATATATATATATATATATATATATATATATATATATATATATATATATATATAAAATGAAGAAAAATGATAAAACAAATTGGAGTATTTCTTTTGTGCTAGTTGTCTAAATTTCTGAGACGACGCTTGCTGACTTTTATGATTAAGGGTTTTCGAACTATTGTCTTGATCTTTATTGTTATTTCCACAACGTTTCGGCCGATATGTCTTCCGGCCTTCTTCAGGTGTTTGTTGAATTCGGGAACCTTCACGGAACTTCCTTTATTGAATCCAGGAGTGTCGCCTATTCTGATTCCGTTGGCCATAACCGGGTACAAGTGTTAAGTATTGTTACTCGTCTGCAGTCAGGATTGAACCTACTACCTCCAGATGATTGTCTCCTTAGAAGCTTAGGGAACCAACGCCTGTAACCGTCAGAGTGAATTTTGGGGACTAATAAACTTAATGTTCTTACTTGACTAGGATTACTACTATTATGTATGATTTTTTACCTGTGCTCATATTCAGATTTTTTTCTTTTGTGCCATCTATTTTTTTATTGTTCTTAACCAGTTTCGACCTTAAGTCAACGTCAGGAGAAACGTTTTTGCGTGAAAAAAGGTTTTGGGCAAGTTTTTAAAAATGAGAAGTTAAGAGAAGCAACAAAAATGCACCGGTGACGTATTTTATCCATTTGATTAAGGAAAGTTATTTTCTGGCAGTAAGTGCCTTTAACTAATGTTTATATTTTAAATTGAATTACCATATCCACAAAATCCGGCAAACACTTGCACGAGATATACAGAACCACTGGACAGCTGTTTCGAGCTTATTAGGTCTAATCAGCGGTGTATACCGTGATCTCCCCTACTGGAGATAGACCCAACGACCACAGAATCCAGAGCCGAAACTCTGCCACTGAGCTACTGGTCCACACCACACACAAGTCATCATAAATTAACTAGTCATGGCAATTGGGCAGCCAAATAACCTGATGTGTCTTCTAAGTTACATCCTTACTCTTACAAAGGACACGGTCACCTCCAGGGCCACGTCTTCTCATGAGGATTGGACCGTAGCTCTTGATAGGGTCCTATCAATGGGTCAAATAGAACTGTTTAAATTGAGTAAAAACGAATGACTTATGCTAAATTGAATTGTTAGAAATAGAACTGTTTGATCATTTAACAAATAACTGTCTAATTGAATTATTGACGATAGATAGTAATACTTTGAATGATTTAATTTTGTTGACTTATGCTAAATTGAATTGTTAGAAATAGAACTGTTTACTCGTTTAAGTGTGTGTATCTACAAAATGTGTTTACAAATCATGTATTTGGTATATAAGTAAAAACAGGATTTGGCATAAAATGACCAACAATGGTTAATATACCATAAAACCAAAAGAAACTAATGAAAGAGAATGTTAGGAAGCAATGACATACTAAATCATAAAGTAATTCATAAAACTTAATAATCTTTTTTCGCATATGCTCAAATTTAGGTCCGTTTGACAGCCAATTACTAAAGTTTTGCAATATTTTGTTCTGTGCGAGATTGCTATGCGTATATCACGTGACGGAAGCAGTTCAAGCTATGGTCAGATACTGCTACGGTTGGTTGTATCGTGGTTGTTGGTGCGCTGACACATTGGGCATTGATTCGTTCCGTTATTCACGAGGAATTTTTTTAAACACTCTAAGAGAATAAAGCAATTCACAGATCTATTTATAACAGAATGATAATATTTGCGTTTGTACTGAAGATGTTTGGATTTTATGTCAAAATTTCCACAGCTGAGCCACTTATATTTTTGAGTGATGACAGCTTGATCACTGTGCCATTTTGAAAAATAATCATGGAGCCAGTCCCGATACATTGTGAACAGATTTGGGGAAACACACAATTGTGCAGGTGCATCCATATAAACCAGACCTAGTTCTGTGCGTCTTCTTTTATTCTAAACTGAAAATTCTCCCTGATGGGTAAACCATTGAGGACGTGGAGGGTATTAGAAATATATCATATACGAGGTGCCTTCAATAAGTTTCCAGACTTTTTTCGTATGGGCACTTTTATTGATAGTACACACATGAAACTCTAGTTCCCTTCGAAGTAATCTCTTCCGGCTGCAATGCACTTATTGTACCGTTCCAACAACATCTGGAAGGCTCCATGGAAGTCCTCTTGTGTGAGCGTGTCAATGATCTTCGTCACAGCCTCTTTCATCTCCTCAATTGTCTCATAACGACAGCCTCTAAGGTTTTCCTTGAGCTTAGGGAATAACCAAAAGTCACAGGGAGCAAGGTCTGGACTATAGGGAGGCTGAGGAACTGTCTTGATGCCCATCTTGGTCAAATAGTCTGTGACAAGGATGGAGTTGTGGACTGGTACATTGTCCTCGTGGAAATGCCACAGAACAGATTTGAAGAGTGCTGGCCTCTTCCGACCGAATCTCTGCCTGAATTCCCTTAAAACCTCAACATAGTATTCCTTATTGACTGTCTGTCCAGTGGGAACCCAGTTCATGTAGATCATGCCAGTACTGTCAAAAAAGGGATCATCAAAAGTTTGTGGGTGCATTTGCTCTGTCTAGGCTTCTTGGGTCTGGGAGAGCCAGCATGCTTCCACTGGGAACTCTGTCCCTTAGTCTCTGGGTCATAGCAGTAAATACAGCTTTCATCGCAGGTCACCAGAGCATCAAGAACTGCGGGATCTGAATTGATCAGCCCGACCATCTCCCTGCTGTCATGACAACGTCTTTCTTTCTGATCTTCTGTGAGCACCCTTGGGAAAACTTCACGCAAATCTTCCGCATCTTTAGTTACTCGCGAATAATTGTGTGTACAGTTCCCACACTGACATCAAACTGTGCACTTATTGTCTGTATAGACGCATGACGGTCCTTATCCATGAAATTCTTTATTTGGCCAATCAACTCTGGCGTTCTGACTTCCTTACTCCTCCCACACCTCTCATCATCTCCCTGCCTGCCTTGAATCTCTTATGCGACTCAAAAACTAATGCTCGATTCATGCAAAATGGTCCAAAAGCAGTGTAAAGCATTCTATACGTTTCTGTGGCATTTTTTCCAAGTTTAAAACAATTTCACTGCATATCGTTCTTCTAAAGGGTCCAGATTGCATTTTTGAAATCCACCAGCTGTGACAATCAGGCTTTAGTAGTGTGTATTCCAATTCCTTCTGTAGCTGTTTAATTGAACCTGAAATCATAAAAATTGGTCAGTCATCTCATAAGATGTATAGCAATAACATAGTGAATTTTCAAGAGTATACGACAATTTTAAATGCCAGTACAAAAAAGTCTGGAAACTTATTGAAGGCACCTCGTACTAACTAAAGGCAAGATAATAGAATTGTCTGTTTCCTATGAATAGTTTATCCCTCGGAAGCGAGAGAAAGAGAGAGAGAGAGAGAGAGGATCGGGACCTGTGAATGCCATCTGTCAAGTACTGATTGTTTGTTCACTGTATCTTGAGTTGTAAATTCTATTTTCTCATCAAACGTTTTTCTCCTTTCTCTGTTAACTCGAACATACGAGTTATGACAAAACACCATAGCGCAGCCTCATACCATTTCAAAAGAGAAGTTTAAGAGATGTTTGACCAAATGAAAATGTGTGTGTGGGGGGGATCGTGCGCGCGCAAGCCTGTATGTCTAAAACGCCAATCGTATTCGAGACAATGAACAAGAAGTTTTTTTTCTTCTTTAAATTTTCGATTTAATTTTTCTTGTTCCGTGACAAATGGATTCGTGCTTGAACTCCATGAATAACGAATATCATCCAATGTTTCCTCGATCTTGATAATGGCCAGTGCTAGATTACAAATGTTAAGTCAATAAAGGAACTAGTGGGTTCTCTTGTACCTAAACAGGAAAAATTAAATTATATTTCAACCTTATTGGTGGTCTTTAGTGATAACCTTTGTGAATGAAGGAATGCGGCCTAAAACAAACACGCACGCGCACACACATATGCACGTATATATGCATGTGTGCATATGTATGTGCTGAAACTAATATAGGTATATGAACACAAACACATATACACATAGTGAGCATATAAATATACATAGTCCATTAGTATAGAAAGATAGACACTCACACAGACATACACATACATGCATATATATATATATATATATATATATATATATATTTATATATAAACTGGCATACACGAACATGTATGTACATATATAGATATATATTAGGTATGTAAACAAACGAACACACACACAAATATATGTGTGTGTGTCCGTGTATGTCCGTGTGTGTTTGGTTATAATAATATTGGTATGTGAACATTGATAAACACATGGACAAATAGTGGGTATATAACTATACATGGTACACACACACACACACACACACACACACACACACACACACATATATATATATATATATATATATATATATATAAATTAAATGAATACGCACACACGTACATAAATATATTATTGTTACAAATTCGCGCGCACACACACACACAAACACACACACACACACACACACATATATATATATATATATATATATATATATATATAATTGTATGTGCATGTGCGTAGGAGTCAGGAGAACACTTATTGCATATACGTGCTTTTCGTACAGGATGTTTACTTTAATTGTTTATGTCCTCAGAGGGCGGGATTTAATTGAAGACAAAAAGAAGGCAGAATCAAGAAATAAATATCATAATGAAGAAAAACAAAACAGTTTTTATTCACATGCGCACAGATAAAGAAGAAAAAGAAGAAAAAGAACAACAACAGGGTAAATTAAGCTGAAGAAGATAAAGAAAAAAAAAACAAGTGCAAAAAGAACAAGAAGAATGGAATGACAAATTAAATCAAAAACATTGAAATTGTCTGATAATGTAAAAAGAAAAAAAAATTTAAATAAGATAAATAAAAATACAAAAGTTGTATAATATCTACAAACAGGATTGCCTTCCACGAAGAAATGATGTTAAAGGAAAAAAATGTAAAACTTTCTGAAAAAAAAACCCAAAAATCCCATAGAAGTAGAAATTGATAAAATAAAAAAAAGATTTAAAAAAAGATTTGAATAGGCGAAAGAGTTTTGAGATTAGCAGAAAGAAAGATAGCAGATACAGAAAGGATAAAGTATTCAAAAATGTTGTTTAAGAAGTAAGCAACTAAAATTTAGCTAAGGTCTTGAGCAGATTAACTCGATCTTCCTTTATCTTATGAGGTGATACATTTGGTTGACGCCAGTAAACTTCTCATCGCAACATGGAGAGATTTATCTGATATAGTGCAACCGTTTTCATTGTAATCAACAAACAATTTTGAGCGTTATCATTGATGAGTTTACCCTATTTTTGCTCTGCCGTCAACTGTTTATGATATTTTCCAAGTGGTCTGCTACGTTTACTTATACAACTCATTTCTTTTAATTAGTTACCCTTACATAATACGAGGGACATTCAATAAGTTTAGTTGGCAATATGGTTGGTTGGTTGAGTTTTATAGAATATCAACCCTTGTAGGGTGTTTAATTCCAACTCCTGTTTATACAGATATGTTATGCATGATTTGTCAGTGAATAGTTTGTTTGTAACATTTTTGAACGAGTCAGAGCTCATCTATTTACGCGCAGTTAAATATTTTCATGTATTGTTATTTATTGATTGCACACAGTTAAATGGTTTCAATTATGGTTATTTACCACTAATAATTCTCTTGAATATTGATAATAATCCCAAGTAAAAAAGATTGAACTTCTAATAATATATGAGGCTTTAACTTCAAATCAGAGTGATCCTGGGAGCAATGGCAAGGACAAAGTGCTCTACATTACCCCCAAGATATAGGACTGGAGTCTCACCATCCGATGGTTTAGTGTCATATCTAAGAGACTCTTAGTAGGGTCCTAACCATTATGCAGAGATGCAGTTGGTAGATTCTACAGCCCCAAACGACTGGGCTAGGAGTTGACAACAGGATGCATTGTTTACAATTGCACATTTTTCATGGAAATCAATAGTTATAGGGCATTTGAATTTATTCAACCTGTCCGCAGAAGCTAAATGCGACATAGCGACAATTTATAAGCGAAGTTTAATAGGTTTTAATGACCGATTACCATTGCCATGTTAAAAAGGCTAGTCTGCCCTACTATTCACCCATAGTCGGAAGGAAAATAATTGGATTCATACATTTCCCAATAGATTAGTGATGAGTCCTTTTAAGTCCCAGAAGACAGTCAGCATGACTTTCTTTACTAAACAGTGCCCCCGGAACATTTTCTTTACCGGAGAGTTAAAGTGTTTCCACTCCATAGAATCTAACGTTTCGACTCATGTACGTCGTAAGAAACATGTTTAGCCCATGCTTCCCCGTACTCACTACAAATTCTTGTGTAAATTTCAAATGATTTGCATTCTGTTTTGATTTGCTGCTATTTTGAATAGTCTCAAAATAGCCTCGATATATGGTAGGTCTCACCCCCTCCTTGAGTACAAGTATATGATTCTTATTTTATCAGTATATCAAAAACACAAACAAAAACAAAATCATGTCTAAGATTAAGATTAAAAAATATCACAGAATTTTAATAATTCTAAATTAGTTTTGAAAAACAAACTTCTATTTGAATTAAAATTTACTTGCTTATGATAATAGATTTATTGTTTGAGTGCATGAGTGCATCTCTGTAGAGCAGTGGTTAGCACACTAGATTTATTGATCACTGAAAAGAATTCAATCCTAGTTCTGTACTAAGTAAAACTTGATAAATGTAACCATATTTTCTTGAAATAATAATTTTTGAAATAGTTTCCAGCTGATTCTTGCTATGAGCCAATTGCAAAAAATGTAGAATTTGAATTTACGGAAAAATTCTGAAAAAAAATCAGTTTTGCTTTTTTTTAGAAAAAATCCTTTTTCTTATTGAATGATCCTTGTATGATAAATTCTGAAAAAATCAATTTTGCATTTTTTAGAAAAAATCCTTTTTCTTATTGAATGGCCCTTGTATGATAAATTCTGAAAAAATCAATTTTGTTTTTTTTTAGATAAAATCCTTTTTCTTATTGAATGATCCTTGTATGATAAATTCTGAAAAAATCAATTTTGCTTTTTTTTAGATAAAATCCTTTTTCTTATTGAATGATCCTTGTATGATAAATTCTCAAAAAAAAAAATCAATTTTGCTTTTTTTAGAAAAAAACCTATATCTTTTTAAATGACCATTGTATAATAAATTCTGAAAAAATCAATTTTGCTTTTTTTTAGAAAATATCCTATTTCTTATTGAATGATCCTTGTATGATAAATTGTATTCCTGCTCGATGTTACCATAGCAATGGTGTGTTTTTCATTATTTTGGTGGAAGAGCGAATTGCATGACTGATAGATAAATACCTTTCACATATAAGTCATGTTATAGACGTATAAGTCGATGAAAAAAGCTTCTGTGAAAGTTATAATAGGATAACGTGACCTTACTTTGTTGTGAAACAGCCATTGTTAAAAAAGATTATCTCGAAGACCGTTATAACTGCACTGATTGTAAGCCCCACAATTGTGACGTTGTGTCATACTTGCCTATTGTTTGAAAATAGAACTCTCCTCCTGATAGAGCTATGATTAAAAAGCTCGTCTCGAACAAAACTCTAATAGTAGTAATTCAATGCTCTGTATTTGCAGCCTTAAGGTAGACTTTCCTCTTCTATATTAAATGACCACCGTACATAGTCGGTGTGTTGAGTAATTAGACTTATTATGCAGTATTTTTATCAACTTAATTAAGAATAAAATTACCTTCGAAATCACACTCAACTCTCTCTAGGAAATTTACTCACTGACGATAACGTTTGTTTTGTAGACAATGGAAGAAGTTCAACAAATGGACCCGAGAAAAAGAAAACACATGATGACACATAAGACCTTACATTCCAGAGATAACATAGACAGATTATATGTGTCAACAAAAGAAGGAAGAAGTCTGCTCGCCAGCACTGAAGATGGCGTTGCTACACCAATAAGACAACTCGAAGACAACAAAAGAAAGAACAAGGAAAGACTAGTTACAGCGACCAGAAACAACCCGAACACAAGGATCAACAAAATAACAATAACTGATAAACAAATATAGGAAGAAAAGCAATAGTGTGGATATTTCAAGCGAAAATCTCACACAAGAAAATTTGGACACGGCTAAGAAAGGGAAACTTTTACAGAGAAACTGAATCTCTTCAAATAGCAGTACAAAACAGCAGCGTAAGGACAAACTATGTTAACGCAAAAATGAAAAGACGCAATAAAATAGGAAATGTAGGTTATGAGATGATAGAGACGAAACGACCAATTATATAATTAGAGATTGCAACAAATGAGAGCCAAAATATATAAGACGAGACACGACTAGGTGGGAAAGGTGATCTACTGGGAATTTTGCAAGAAATATAAAATTTGACCATACGAACTTGTGGTATATGCACAACCGTTCTGGAGAATAATAAACACGGAGTTCTCAGGGATTTGGAGATACAAACAGATGACCAGACCTAGTGATAGTCGACAAAAAGATTGGTTGGTTGGTGGGTTGGTTGATTGGTTTTTATGGCATATCAACCTTTGTAGGTTATTTAACGCCAAATCCATTTTATGTAAATAATCTGTTTTTTTTTAAACAGTTCAGTTTAGCATAAGTACACAGTTTAATTGTCAAAAACATTTATTTCAAACTATTCAAAAAGTTATATGTAACAATTCAGTTAAGTGTAAATAGAATTTTAATGTCGAAAAACAGTTCTATTTCAAATAATTCAGTTAAGCATAAGCACGCAGTTTAAATGTAAGTACGGTTTAATTGTCAAAACATTTCTATTTCAAGCTATTCAGTTTACTCAAACAATTCAGTTTAGCATAAGAATGCTGTTAGTTCTATTTAACCCATAGATAGAGCCTTATCAGGTGCTACCACTCCGGGCCAGAGTGGACCTGGGAGCGATGGTAATGAAAGGGTACTCCGCATTCCCCCAAAGCTCCAGCATTGCTGGAACCTCACCATCAGATTGTTTAGTGTCATATCCAGGACACTCGTTAGGGGGGTCTTACTCCTCTGCAGAGAAGCAGTCGGTGTATTCTACAGCCCCAGCCGACTGGGGAATCGACAAAAAGAGGACCTGCCGAATCGTGGACTCTGCCGTCTCGTTAGGCCACTGATTAGAATTAAAAGAAAGTGAAAAATCTGATTAATATATGGATATTCCTACAGAGCTGAAGAAGCAATGGAACATGAGGTGACGGTGATACCAATGGTAGTTTGCGTACCAGCTAACGTTTGTCTGAAAAGCTCGCAATGGGTATATTGACAATAACGCTAATAATGTACAATCAATGTGATTGGAAAAATAGTACCCAATAAAGCAAAAGTTGGCGGCCTCAATCGTGGGTGACTCAAAGGCTCCCTTTTCAATAGCTACTACACCGAGATGTAGATGAGGGGGCTACTCCATTCCCTGGATTTTTCTACTTTACCCTTGCAAGGCGGCATCAAGTACCATTTTTGGAGTCTTCGGTATGACTGGACCTGGGATTGGGCGAACACTCTACTCATTAGGCCAATGGCCTGGTCAGTACCCAATAGGAGCAGCAAAACTATAAATACATTGAATGAATATAATCACTACCTTCCTTCAGCTTCAGTATTTGGTAAAGATCCAATGAAGGGTTGTAAAAAACTGAAAAGTAAAGACGAAAATTAAATAATAATGATAATAATGATTTTAGATACTAAAATCAAAATCGCAAATGTGGGTTACATGCTGATAGAGACGAAACTATCAATCAGATAATAAGCAGTTACGGCAAATTAGCATAAAAAGTGTCTAAGAACTAGACACGACTGGATAGAGAAGGTGATCCCCTGGGAAATGTGCAAGAAATTCAAATTTGACCATACGAACAAGTGGTTATATGCACAATCCGTCCTAGAGAATGAGACGCAAAAACTTCTCTGGGACTTTGAGAGACAAACGGATCACCTAATCTTAGCCAGACGAACAGACCTAGTGACAGTCAACAACAAAAAAGAGAACCTGCCGAATAGTGGACGTTTCCGTCCGGAAAAAAAATTTCCACGGAGAAAAACTGAAAGAAAACGAAAAAAAAAAGAGATGAGTACCTAGACCTCTCTAGAAAGCTAATGATGCTGTGGAACCTGAAGGTGATGGTGCTACCATTTGTAATTGGTGCGATCGGTACAGTCCCCAGATGATTGGTAAAGAGATTGGAAGACTAGTTGAGACCATCCAAACTACGGTATTTTTAAGATCGGCCAGAATTTTAAGAAGAATCCTGGAGACTTGAGGAGATTTGCTGTCACTCAAATTCTAGCGGAAAACCATCAGCTAACGCTGGTATGAAAAACTCTCAAAGAAGTAACAATAATAATAATAATAATAATAATGTACTTATGGAACTTAACTGCAGACGTTTTTCTTAATTACATCGAAAACACTGCACATGTACTGTAAGAGCTGGATGCATGTCTTTGGGTGATGATAGCAGAACAATTTAATTGTCACGAGTGTTTCTTAACAGGCATCAGCAAGACCTGATTGTATCTCTCAAGAAATGACACTATCTATAGGGCGACAGATGTTCCGTTTTCAAAGAGAAGACAAGAACCAGAATTTAGCCCTAGTGCACAGGGTACGAAGTACTGAAAGTTAATTATATAAATAGATGCACACACACACACACACACATACGCGCGTGCGCAGATATATATATATATATATATATATATATGCGTGAGTGTTTGCATACGACGTGAAGTGAAACAGATAAAAACCGTGTGAGCTTGTGGAGTGACAATGCTGATAG
Organism: Sepioteuthis lessoniana; assembly: GCA_963585895.1. Lineage (NCBI taxonomy): Eukaryota > Metazoa > Mollusca > Cephalopoda > Myopsida > Loliginidae > Sepioteuthis > Sepioteuthis lessoniana. The sequence goes on from OY757919.1 coordinate 66,746,373, forward strand.
CACTATTAGCAACTTGTGGGAACGACGCAACAGTAAAGATAAGGGTTAGCGGACAGCAAAGGAAGTAGATGAATTGGTGTCACTCTACCTACTCTATGAAGAATACTTAACCGAAAATTGGCTCGTTTAAAACTGTGAGATTTTTTTTTATTTTTTAAATTTTCAGGGCATTTAATATGTAGCTGCGTAGATTTACTTGAATTTCAATGTAAGGGAATTCAAAACACTTTAAGACTATTAATAATATTAGGTTGAGTCAAAAGTTTTAACATATTTTCAAAACGGAAGGCAAAAATTCCGCAGCGCCGGATGCTTTTACTAAGATTGTGAGAATGACTAACTATCCTGGACTGTAAGATGTTGAACTCATCTGGTAATCTCCTAGTGCTATTTGCCAGATTTGCCTTTATGACTTGGAGCACGTCCTCGGAATCCACTTTTAGACCTATCTGACTTTGCTTGATTGTATAGATTCTTGCAAACTGATGAAAATTTCTTCAACCTTCTAGTTACGGTAATGTTATAAACTGCACGTTCGAAGGACCACCAATAATTACTAGTATGAAAAACTGGCAAAGAGTATAATAATAATAATAATAATAACAATCCACAAGAAGAGCAAAAAGAAGAGGAAAGATGTAATTATGACATAGATTAATACATGATATGATCCCGATATGGTACCGCAAAGCTGTTTCAAAATGTACAAGACAAAGTAATAAAGTTTATCGAGAAACCATGAAAAACTAGAGATTGGATTTGACAGCAGGAGGAACAACTTTAATTGAGATGAAAACACAAAGAGGTATATTCAAGAGAGGTGCACTTTCACCATTACAATTTGTAAGGATGATGCCACTGAATCACATACTTAGGAAATTCATCGGCAGCTAAAAACTCACTAAATCATAAGAAAAAATTAACCACCTAATGTACATGGACGACACCAAACTGTTTGCTAAAAACGAAAAAGAATCGGAAACCCTGATACAGGCAGAGAGAATATACAGTCAGGTATAGGGATGGAATTTGGCATAGACAAATGTGCCATGCTAAGAATGAGAAGCGGAAAAAAGGGTAAATGACGGAAGAAATAGAACTACCGAATCAAGAAAAAATCAGTACCCTCAGAAAAAAGGAAACTTACAAGGACGTGGAAAAATAGGAAGGGACACCATCAAACAAAAGGAGTATCTCAGGGGAACGAGAAAACTACTCGAAACCAAACTAGATAGCACAAACCGCTTCAAAGGTATAAACTACTGAGCAGTGTCCCTTGCAAGAGACTCAATACTATTCTCGAAGTGGATGTTGAAAGAAGTTCGATAAACAAGAAAACTCATGACAATGCATAAGGCCTTACATCCCAGAGACGACATAGACAGACTATATGTGTCTAGAAAAAAAGGAAGAAGACTACTCGCCAGCATTGAAGATAGTGTTGCTATATCAATAAGACAACTCGAAGCTACAAAAAAAAGTGCAAGGAAAGACTAAGTACAGCGACCAGAAACAGTACGAACAACACAAGGTAGCAAAAATAGCTAATTAACAAAAATAGAAAGAAAGGCAACAGTATAAGGACAAATTATGTTAAAGCAAAAATAAATAAGACGCAACAAAATAGGTTATGAGGTGATAGAGACAAAACGACAAATCACATAATAAGCGAAAGATGATCCACGGGGAATTGTGCAAGAAATATAGAATTTGACAATACGAACAGGTGATATATGCACAACCCTGAATCTGTTCTGGGTGATGAGACACACAGATTTCTCTGGGATTTGGAGATACAAACAGATCACCTAATCTCAGCTAGACGACCAGGCCTATTGATAGTCGACAAAAAAGAACCTGTCGAATAGTGAACTTTGCCGTCCCGGCAGACTTCTGGGTAAAACTTTGAAAAATCGAAAAGAAAAATAAGTACTTCAACCTTTTCCAGTGAATTCAAAAAAATAATGAACATAAAAGTCTCGGTAATACCAATTGTAATCGATGCACTCACAACAATCCCCACAGGATTGATAAAAGGACTGGAAGACTTGGAAATAAGACTGCTGCATTAGTATGATCGGCCAGAATACTGAGAAGAGTCCCGGAGGCTTGGAGATACTTACCGTCACTCAAACTCCAGAAAAAGACAATCAGCAAACGTGGGCGCGAAAAATCATCTAGGAGTAATATAATAACTTAGTGCTAAAGGAGTAACATAATAAATTAGTACTAACAAAAAGCTATAAAAGAGTAACATAATAACCTAGTGCTAACAAAAAACTAACGAGGAGTAACATAATAACCTAGTGCCAACAAAAAAGAATATCTCGATGGTTTTGCTGTTTCGGCAGTCCACAGAGTGAAAATGAAAGAAAGCGAAAAGATAGACAAATACTTGAATCTAATCAGTTCAGAACTGAGCTTGGGCAGATCATAACACTGCTGACTTTAGCAAGATGAGTCCCAAAGATCCGTCATTCGACAAAGGTCACCTATGACTACTAGTATGAAAAACTCGAAAGCGAAAATATAGATAGCTGCGAAACATGAAGATGGCAGTGGTACCAATTGTAGTTGTATGCTTGGAACGCTTCTCAAGGGCTTAGATAGGAGACTAGAGGAATTGGAAATCAGAGGAAGAGTTGAGATCGTTAACTGCGCCTTCAGATTTTGCCTGCCAAACGTTTTTGGTTATTTGAGCGGTGTTATGTTGTAGTTCGAACTTGTAAAGCACATGTTTCCGAATTAGAAAACACTGCACGTTCATCTGGGCAGCTTTCAAACAACACACCGAATGAAGCGATGCATAATGTGTCAGTGCATCAACTGTCATGATACTATTAACCACAGCGAGTACCTTCTACGATTTGAAGTACTTTAGTCACATAATGTTCCGGCCGCAAACTAGCACGTACCAAAGTACTGCAAAGCTTTTGACTAACTCAAGTGGTAACAATCCGAGTAAGAATTGAGACCGTCCAGACCATAGCGCTACTAACCATTGCTAGATGAGTCCTGGTGAGTGTCAATCGGCAAGGGCAACCACTTACTACTGGTATAAAAACTCCCAAATGAAATAATAATAATAATAATAATAACAACAACAATAATAATAATACTCGGAGACTACATAGAAAAACACGAACAAGGACTGATTACAGCTATCAGAAACAATACTGACAACACAATAGATAACAGAATGACATTAACCAGGAAACAAAAATGGGAAGAAAAACAACTCTATGGGCGTTTTAAACGGCTAATAAACAACAACTCACACGACAAAACCTGGACCTGGCTAAGAAAAGGAAACTTTAAGAGAGAAACATAATCTCTCCTAATGGCAGCGCAAAACAACGCCATAAGAACCAATCATATCAAGGCGAGAATAGATAAGACGCAACAAAATAGCAAATATAAGCTATACGGTGACAAAGATGAAACCATCAATTACATAATAAGCGAATGCAACAAATTAGCACAGAAAGAGTACAAGACTAGACATGACTGGGTGGGCAAGGTGATCCCCTGGGAAACGTGCAAGAAATTTAAATCTGACCATACCAACAAATGGTATATGCACAACCCAACACCTATCCTAGAAAATGACACGCATAAACTCCTATGGGACTTTGACATACACACGATCTCCTAATCTCGGCCAGAAGACTAGACCTTATAATAATCAACAAAAAAAAGAGAATTAGCAAAATTGTCCATTTTGCTGTCCCGGCTGACCACAGAATAAAACTGAAAGAATGTGAAAAGAAGGATAAGTACCTCGACCTTCCTAGGGAAATGAAAAAACTATGGAACATGAAGGTGACAATAAAACCAATTGTGATTGGTGCTTTTGGTACAGTAACTAAAGGATTACTAAAGGGACTGGAGGATTTGGAAGTTGGCGGCTGAGTGGAGACCATCCAAACAACAGCATTATTGAAAACGGCTAGAATACTGAGAAGAGTCCTGGAGACTTGAGGAGACTTGCTGTCACTCAATCTCCAGTGAAAGACCATCAGTTTACGCTGGTGTGAAAAACTCTAATGAGTAAATAATAATAATAATAATAGAAGAAAACAAAAAAGAGATTAGTACTTAAACGTTGCCAGAGAACTAAAAAAATTTATGGAACATGAAAGTGACGATGATACCAATTGTAATTGGTGAGCTCAGAACGATCTCTAAAGGCTTTGTGAAGGGGCTGAAAGAGTTAGAAATCGGAGAATGAACAGAGACCGCCCAAACTACGGCATGGTTAAGATCGGCCAGAATATTGAGAAGAGTCCGGGAGACTTAAGGAGACTTGCTGTCACTCAGACTGAAGTGAAAGACCATTAGCCAAAGCTGGTGGAAAAAACTCGCAAGGAATAATATGAAGTTTGAGCATACGAACAAATCTGTCAGAATCTGTCCTAGAGATTAAGACGCACTAACTCCTCTTGGATTTTGACATACAAACGTATCACCAAATCTCGACCAAACGTCCGGATCTTATAATAATCAACAACAAAAAAAGAAGAGAATTTGCAGAATTGTTGACTTTGTTGTCCCGGCGGCCTACAGAGTGAAATTGAAAGAATGTGAAAAGAGGGATAAGTACTTCGTCCTTGCTAGGGAATAAAAAAAGCTGTGGAACATGAAAATGACGATAATACCAATTGTAATTGGTGCTCTTAGTACAGTCACCAAAGGATTAGTACAAGGACTGGAGGACTGGTAATAACAAGATGAGTGGAGACCATCCAAACAACAGCATTATTGAGATCGGACATAATACTGTGAAGAATCCTGGAGACTTGAAAAGACTTGTTGTCACTCAAACTCCAGGGAGAAACCATCAGCTGGTGTGAAAAACTCGCAAAAGAGAAAAAATAACAATTTAAAAATAACATTTAATAAATTTTTGCATTTTCGGTGGACCACCGAATTAAAATGAAAGAAAGTGAAAAGATATTCAAATACTTGGATCTTGTCTTAGACCTGTAAAAGCTGTGGAAAATAAAGCTGACGATGATACTAATTGTACTTGCGCTTAGAAAGGTGAGGGGGTGTCCTCGTGGTGTAATGGTTAAAGCGATGGACAGCGGAATTGTAGAACGCGAGTTCGTACTCCAGTCGCGCTATTACGTTCACTTTCGGGCAAATACCCTTGGGAAAGGTATGAACCCCCTTATCCTCCCAGCTATGGATTAAATAGTACAACTACTGTTCTTCTAGGAGAATACCTTTGGCATTAAATAACCTACAAAGGTTGATATGCCATTAAACAAAGAAACCAATTAGAAAGGTGACTAGAGGAACTGGAAATCAGAGGAAGAGTTAAGATCTTACTGACTACTGCATTGATCGGGTAGAATACTAGGGAAAGTTCTGGAGAACTGAAGAGACTTGCTGTCACTCGGACTCTTGTAATATACCAACTTGCATGGAGTGAAATAATGATTATAACGATTTCACCTTACAAACAAATGGTATGTGTTCAAATCAGATTCCGTCCAAGAAAATGAAACGCATAAAATTCTTTGTGATTTTAAAAATTAAACAGATCACCCAATCCCGACCGGAAAATTAACTAGCAAAAAAAGAAAAGTAGAATTTGACGTTCCTGCGTATTATAGAGTGAAAAGAAATGAAAAGAAAAAATAGACAACTAATTGGATCTTGCCTAAGAGCTGGAAAAAAACTGTGGAATATAAAGGCGACGATTATACCAATTGCAGTTAGTGCACTTTGGAATAGTCCCAAAAGGTCTGGTAAAGACAATTGGGTAAAGTGAAGATCAGAGGAAGAATCAAAGCCATCTAGACAACAGCACAATCAAAATCAGTTTGAATGCAAGAAAGAATCCTGAAGACCAGAGGAAACATGCTATAACGTGCCCGTGGTGTAATTGTTATCGTCGTAGGAAATGGACACGGCGACACGAGTTCAAATCCTGGACGAGACTGATTGCATTTCACATAGCACTAATACCCTTGGGAAAGGTATGAATCCAATTATTCTCCCTCCAGCTATGGGTAAATAGTAGGACAGACAAGGTTCTTCAGCCTTGGTCAGGCAACTAGTCTAGGAGAAGGAAAACTCTGAATTAAAACCTGTTAAACTCCACTTAAAAATTGACGTTGTGTCATATCCTGCCTGAGCGGAGGGGTTGGTAAATAGGATAGGATAACTCATGCTTCAGTGAAAAATAATCCGTTAAACTTGGTGTGCGAAATTCTCATAGAATGAGAATAATAATAATTCAAACTTACATCAATCATTCTAATTAACTAAAAGAGGCGACTATAAAATTCATCTTTTTATTCATATCGTACTTCTCTTTATTCATTCGTCTATATATTTGCAATTTTATTTTAATGGAGAATATGCGTGTCTCTTTAACCGAAACTACGTCACTACCGGTGTCATAATTCCCTTAGTGAATTACATTATATTGATACACAAATGATTATCAAATAATTATTATTAAATTTCAATTAGAATCTAATTTTTAATGATATCTCTATAAAAGTGTTGCTGAGTTAGATTCGCCTATAAACAGGCTGTTATTAACGCGTTGAAAATCCTATAATATGTATCATATATCACAAGAAAATAAAGGTTTTTATCGTATATGATGTGGATAATTTGCATACTGGTTTTAAAAAATTGATTTATTAAATAATTACTTGGTGTTATTGATTTCTAATATTATTGTTTTATTCACGAACGAATTAACCGACTACATCTCTGCAGAAGGGTAAGATTCTGCCAACGAGTGTCTTGGATATAGCATTAAAGTATCTGATGGCGAGGCTCCAGCCTTATATATTTGGGAAAAGTGGAGTACACCGTCAGTTTCATTACTCCCATGTCCACTCTAACTCAGAATGCTAGCACCTGATAGGATTCTTTCTATGATCAAATAGAAGTAAACTGTAATTGCACTATACAAAATTGTTTGAAATAGAACAGTTTTTACACTTAAAAATAAATGGTGGCCCAATCAGCTGTGGCTGTAGAATACACTGACCGAATCTCCTCAGAGAGGTAAGACTCCCTCCAACGAGTGTCCTGGATACATCGCTAAACAATCTCATGATGTGGTTTCAGTAATGCTGGAACTTTGGGGAATGCGGAGTACTCCTTCTTTGCCATTGCTCCCAATGGTAGTACCTGATAGGGTCTTATCTATGGGTCGAATAGAACTAAACTGTGTAGTTATGCTAAAATTAATTGTTCTTATATTTAACTATGTGTTTAAATTGCGTACTTATGCTTTGAAATAAAACTGTCTTGACATTTAAACTGCGTACTTATGTTAAACTAAAATTGTTTGAAATGAAATATTTTGATATTCAAACTGCATACTTTTGCTAAGCTGAATTGTTAGAAATAGAACTGTTTTGACATTGAACTGTGCGTAAACAAAACATGTACTTATGCTAAACTGAATTGTTTGAAATAAAACTGTTTATTTGTATAAAAATGGATTTGATATTAAATAACCTACAATGGTTGATATGCCATAAAACCAAACCAAATCAACACATCCATCTTCCTGGGGAACCTTCTGCAGGTTCTCGGGACCAAGAAATGATATCTTAAAAGACATGAGGTACAAAAATATAGGGGTATGGTTTCTGTTGTACAAAATTAAATGATGAGTGAGCAGCTATCAGTTTTCTTCCCAGATGAATACCGTATATAATAGAGTAATAAATGACTTCGTGTAATGAAGATGCCTAATTCTTAGCTCCAAAAGGTGTTCTTATCATTTATTGCCTTAATGTTGGATAAGTTAACCAACAAAAATATTTCTTCTGCATCCAATGACATAAGGAGAAAACACTCAAACACTTTTTTATGGAACTACTCACACAGGGGGTTCGGTTGGCAGTTCGTCTAGTGGTGTTGACCCTGTTATTTCTTCACACTCCTGATCAAGAGGGCATTTCACAAGTTGAACAAAAATTAACAATAACAAACAGAGGATGGAAGGAGAAAAAGACAAAACATGGATTCAGAAAAGCAAAATGTAAGTCGGTGAAGTTTGTGACATTTTTGGCACCCTCTGTGTGTGTACGTGTGGCTATTGCGAGAACTCAGCGAAAATCCTAAACAGCTACCAAAAATGCAGACTCATCTGGTCATCGTCTTCACTGCTTGACGTCCCACTCCTGACTTTCCTGTGTTCTGCGCTTAACTCTATCTGTCGGAGTCTCACTCCAAACTGACCAACGTCCTCCGCTTTCACCTCCGGTCTCGTAGGTTCACGCGGGCATAGCTCTTTGTGTGGTCTTCGTGCCAAAATAGACAAACAAAAGAGACCCTCTAGACTATCTTACGCTGGTCAAAGATGCTGAAGATAAGATCCCTCCTTTAGCCACCCATCCACAAACACACGCAAGCATCCATATATATATGTATTCTCACACATGAATGCCCATTATTTTGCCACACTCTATAATTTCAAATCTACTTTAATACAATCAGAATCAATCCAATATCGTACATAAACAGTGCAGTCTCATCCTTGATCTATTCTATCTTGTCTACAAACAAATCATTATCTTGACTAAAAACCTCTGTTCGTACATAACTGCCCAGTACGGACGTGATACAAGGTCAATTTTTAAGCGGAGTTTAACAGGTTCGAATTCAGAGTTTTCTTTTTTCTTGATTACTTGCAAAGAAATATTTTTTCTTTGATAGAAAGGGTCATAAAATTGTTTAAAATATGGCATCCAGCTACTAGGTTGAGTCAAAGGTTTTTTTCAATATTTTAACACATGCTAGATTGCAACACGTACATCATGTGACCAATGCAGTATAAGCCGAGTAAGGTACCTGCTGCGATTGCAGTATTGTGATAGTCGATGAGCTGACACGCTGCGCATTGCTTCACTTCGTGGGTGATTTGAAAGCCGTACTGATAAATGTGCAAAGTAGTCTAATTCGGTAAATAATTCATTAGCATCTCGAGCTTGGCTAAAAAGCCACGGAAGCAAACAAAAACATTTGCTGCGTGAAAGATGAAGGCGCAGTTGATCACAGCAGAAGGGACACACTACGGCCGGCTGTGGTATCAACGGCACGGATCTGGTTGGGTGTGTCTCGTCACTGGACATACCTCATGCCACAGGGAGCCGTCCTCCAGGCTTTAACCCTCCTTGTAGGGGGGGTAATAGTCTGGCGCCTGAGGCGCCCCTATTTAAGAGAATGACGATGGGGCCGAGCATTTTTCGGAATGCCGGGTGCGTCTGGGATGCGGCCCTGCACCCGGAACCACTTCAAAAAGGCCTTGTGTCACACTTGCCCGTTTGGTGATGGTGATCAACAAATACCGTTGATCACAGTAGTGTGAGCAGATGCTCCAAGAAATTTTGCTTGGATTATAAAAATCTAGACAACTAGACAACGTCAGGTAGGCCTAAAACTGTAGATTCCGATGCTGTAAGCCAAATCCAGGGAGTAGCATTGGGAGAGTATCAGGCGAGCTCGACATCATGATTAGTCAACTTCACAACTCCAGCAAAAGCAACTGAAGCTGACGTTATCTAAATATTGTAAAACTTTTGTCTAAGCCTAGATGAACACAATGGTAACTGTGACTTTCGAAAATAAAAAATGAAAAATTTAAATGAAAAAATTGCCCGATAAACTGAACAAAATTTTCCGATTGTTAGACAAGCTCAAGAACCATCAACTCACCGCAAGTTTCCTTTCTTTTATTCTTCTAACATTCTCCATTTTGTTTCATCCTGCACGTGTAGATCACGCATTCATTGTACTACCGCTGAAGCGTTTTCTATACTGAGTAAGAGGTCAAGGCTTGGATCGAAACTGACTATTATGATAGGAAAAAGAGAGTAAAAACGATTAAAACTTTTTCTTCGGGAAAGGTAAATAAAATCAATGACATAGCCTACCAAGAGACTGGATCTAAATGTAATAGAAAGTTTATGATGGACATTTAAAAAATGGTTTATAAGAAGGGTTCCCCCACCAAAAACGATCTATTAACTGCAATTCCGGAAAATTAAAATCATTTTGATAAAGAAAATTGTTTCGAATCAGTTAAATCCATATTTGAATGAAATAACAGTTTAAAAAGAACTCAAAAGTATTAAGTTTTAGTTTTGGCTATGAATTTCACCATTTTTCCTCGACGTTGTCTAATTATATAATATATTTTTTCTGAATGGATTGGAAAAATGCAACATTAATTTCAATAATTAAATCTAGTTTGTTTGATATATGTTTCATTAAGCCAGAATGTTCTGTTATAAAAGAAAAAAACTTTATGCATCATCAGTTATTTGTTAGTAATTTATTTATCGCTAAAAAAATTTTTTTTATCATATGTTAATTCTACAAAATCTCACTGAGTTAATAGGTGTTGCCTCTATCAGAATTAACTTATGTGAAACAGGTGCGAATCTAGAGTCGAAAAGTACTGAATTTTAGTTTTAAAAAAATATTTTATTTTAGAAACTTTAATGTCATCTCATTTCATTTTATTTCTATTTTATATACTTTGTAGCCAATCAGAAATTTACACGGAACAGTTAAAACTTGGACTGGTTTACACCGTGCGTTTGATGTTTTAAGGGTTTTTTTTAATGACTGGTAAATCTGTAATGGCTAAATAGAGAGCTTTTCGTGCTCATTTCATTTTAAGACAGAATGGTGCTGTTCTGGATACAAAATCGATACTGCTATGGTTTGAAAATTCTATCTGGAACAGCATCATTCCAATTTAACATGAAATGAGCACGTAAAGCTCTCTGTGTAGCAATTACAGATCCATCTGTTTAAAAAAGAACAGGTAAGGTGTTAGCTAGATGGAACTACCATTGCCACTTACCTAAGTTCACTTGCACCACATAGGTGACAATCTTAAAAGTGGGAGGCTTTTTATATACTTTGTAGCCAATCAGAAATTTACACGGAACAGGTAAAACTGATAATTGATGTTCTACAAAATAAATCTACATAAATGCAAAGATGTTTACAAATTATATTTTTATATTATCTTATGAATTCAATATTATTTCTATGAAAAATGTTATACCGAGTTAATACTTTTAACAGTTTTGCTTAAAAGATTCATCGATTTGATTATTTTATTTTTGTCTAGATCGTTATTCCCAACTAAGCCATGAGTTTATACAATTACCTTAAACATACAGCTTTAACAAGAGCATAAAAACCTTATTAATAATGTCAAATTAAATGTGGATAAATATTTTAAGATTATAGAGTTACAACCTTTGCTTTTCAAATTGTACTTCTGATGGGCGCATGATGATTTGGCCAAGGTAGCATATAGAACTGAGCGGCAAAGTCCAACTCTCTCTCTCTCTTTCTCTCTCTCTCTCTCTCTCTCTCTCTTTCTCTCTCTCTGTTCGCGTATCTTCAACTATAAGCACGCACGAGGGTAACCTTGAGTCGATACTATGCTTTGACGTAGGTCTTTATACAACTTCCATTCTATTAAGGACCCTTTTGATATACTAAAAGACTCTTCAACTTCATGATAGGAATTTTCTATATAACGTACTTTACGTATTTTATGTCATTTCTGTATTCATTTCATTAAATTTGCTTAGGCAATAAAGATGTTGTTAATTCGTCTTGAATTGTTTGACATTGTTCAGCTGGG
>OY757919.1:66763025-66909736 GCA_963585895.1 Sepioteuthis lessoniana
CCAATATGGTAAAGAGTTGGACCGGATATTTCATTTGCTGCCATCCCAAAACAGAATTGAACTAAAAAAAAATAAAAATAGAAAAAATAAAAACTATTTCTGTCCCATGCCAAAGGTATGGCGTTGCAGCTTAGACGAGCATCTGGATTGTTTGCAAATGAAATTTCTTTGACGATCGCTTGTGGATGAATGCAGAATAAAATGGAATGGTCGACACCGGCTTGAAAAGGCCCACTTTGCGAAAAAAAACAAAAAAAAACGGACGGCATATAATATGAAATAAATCATACGATGGGTTAGGTTAGGTTTGGTTGGCCATTCGATCGTCCATCTGTCGAGTGAGGACGCAGTTGTTACTTTTTACATCCGGCTGAGTGGGCATTTCACAAGTCGAACAAAAAAAAAAGCAGAAAATAAACGAACAAAAACGCGAATTTGATACAATAACACTGTAAGAAAGCGAGGTCTGTAACATCTTTGCCCCTCAGTGTGTGTGTAAACGTGGCTATCTCGAGAACTTTGCAAAACTCCTAAACAACTACCAAAAATGCTGCCTCATCTCTCTCCTCGGATCTCGGTTTCTGTTTGGCCATCGCCTTCATTGACCCCGTACTGCTTTCTGACTGCTCGAGACTCTTCAATTACCAACTCTTCGACTCTGAATATTAGATTTAACTGACCGACGTCCTTGGTCCTTGCCACTCCTACTTTCGGTCGCAGACCCTCACGCAGGTTCACGTGAGTTCACACGGGCACAGCTCTTACTCCATTTTTGGCGCGAATACCACCCACAAAAAACGCACACAAAGAAACTTCTCCAGACAATCCGACGCCGTCCAAAGATGCTGAAGATAAAATACTTTCTTTAGCCACCCATCCACGAACACACAGAGAAACCCATACATATGCATCCATATATATGTATATATATATATATATATATATATACGCACACATGAATGCACATTATTGCTCCATGGAGTAGTCATTGCTTTATTCGCACTGTTGAAATTGAGACTAGAAGGAGAAGGAGCAGGCAAACACATCTAAGGGAATTACTTCCGAGCTAATGTGTATTGTGGGGCCGTCTGTCTCGTTCTGTCTCTTTGGGTGAAATGACCATGTCTTTTATTTGAGGCTTCGGTTCTTTTCCTTGTCAATATAACCTTAAGAATCATCAATCAAATACCAAAACCAAGTTCACTGAGAGTTCAACGAGTACTCTCTTCTTAAAAACTAACCTGGTCACTTACTTATTATTTTCAGAGTCTCTCTTTAGAATAGAGGCCGCCCGCTTATATCAGTTTTTCGCTGGAATAGACACCCTTTTGCAGTGACAGGGAAAGTAAGGCACTGTAAAAGGGTAAAACGTAGATGAAGCCGAAAAGTGTCTCCAAAAATAACAAAAATAACTTCTAAAAGTTTGGTTGAAATTTTGTCAAAAACGGCAAAGCCTTTGCTGTACGGACGGGCGGATAGGCATTTTGATAATTGATATAAGATTTTCAATCTAAAGTTAATTTGTTTATTACAGATTTTCAATCCTGCAGAATCTAGTAACAAATAATACCTGATAATATCTGTTTTGGTTTCATAATGTTCCACACGAAAGAATGAAATATTAGTGCTTTTGGTTTGGAAGAAACTTAATCTTTTTGTCAAATAAATTATGAAGACTCAAAATAGTTAAAAACTAGTAAACTTCAAATTCATTAAGCTTTAATTATTTGATAGATTGATTTTAATGGCATAGAATTACTCTACACGGGTTGATAACCCATGCAGAGTTAATTTATGTCTAGAGGTTGGGGAATTACGTTCACATTTACTTTTCCATGCGATTGTTTTTTAATAAGTTTTTACACATGGTCCTATTCAATACAAATAATTTTTACACATGGTCATATTGAATACGAATAATTTTTACACATGGTCATATTGAATACTAATAATTTTTACACATGGTCCTATTAAATACGAATAATTTTTACACATGGTCCTATTGAATACGAATATTGAATACATAATTTTTACACATGGTCATATTGAATACGAATAATTTTTACACATGGTCATATTGAATACTAATAATTTTTACACATGGTCATATTGAATACGAATAATTTTTACACATGGTCATATTGAATACTAATAATTTTTACACATGGTCATATTGAATACGAATAATTTTTACACATGGTTATATTGAATACAAATAATTTTTAAGCAAATCTATTTGGCCCATCGGTTGTACCCTAACAGGTACTACAATTCTGGGTCAGACTGGGCCTTGAAATAATGTCATTGAAGGAGAAATTCTCACTCTTCCGACCTCAAGAATATTCATGATGCAGTTGTGTATCATATCCAGAACACTAAGCTTTATTTTCGCTCCAAGGCCTCATTTTGTTTACCGTGACTGTGTAAGTGATAACTCATTTAAGTACTGGGTAAGCTCATTACATTAATTTTTTTTTCAAACATACTATCTGTTTTAAAGGTTCCATGTATTTTCTGTGTAAATGTCATATTTAAAAAGATGAAAATATCACTATATGAGTGGGCAGGTGTAATACTTGATTATAAATACATCTGTGGTCGCGGGTGCGTGATATTTTCAAATTAATGGTCAATACAGGGTACGATTAAAATATTTCACGTATTTTTAACTGTCACTTCTGTGGTTCTGATAAACTTAAGCAAGTGACAGTTGTAGCTCCATCGATTTAATGTCTTCTGTTTTTTTTTATAAGATCAGTTATGATTAAGGCTTGGACTGGTTTACACCGTGCGTTTGATGTTTTAAGATTGTTTTTTTTTAATGACTGGTGAATCTGTAATTGCTAAACAGAGAGCTTTTCGTGCTCATTTCATTTTACGACAGAATGGTGCTGTTCTGGATACAAAATCGATACTGCTATGGTTTGAAAATTCTATCTGGAACAGCATCATTCCAATTTAACATGAAATGAGCACGTAAAACTCTCTGTGTAGCAATTACAGATTCATCTGTTTAAAAATAAAAGCTTCAACAGCAAACGTATGATGTGCACCGGTCCAAGCACTGATTATAATTGGTCGTATTTGAAAAAACAGGTAAGGTGTTAGCTAGATGGAACTACCATTACCACTTACACCACATAGGTGACAATTCTAAAAGTGGGAGAGTTTTCTGTCGTATCCTGTATTATAGATTGCATGACTGTTTATTTAAACAAATGAGATCATTTTTCAAAAAAGAAAGAACGAAAGAGTGCTATGAAAAGAAAGGAAAAATAAAGATGTCAATAAAGAAAGAGAAAATGTAACTGAAAAACAGAAAAAATATATGAAATAAATAAAAAGAAAGCTATGCATGAAAAATTAAAAGCAAAATGAATATTCATATTGAAGAAAGAAAGAAAGAAAGAAAAGGGTGTGAAAAAGAAAGATGTGTAGGAGAAATTTCGATTTAAGAAAGAAAAAGAAAGAATTAAGTGAATGAGACAAAATAATAAAAAAAACAAATGAACAAATAAAACATATAAACAAATAAACATGCCATGAATGAATTACTCTAACCACATTAAACCTGAGCTGACTCAAAGAAAGAAAGAACCAAAAAAAGACAGAAAGAAAGAAAGAAAGATACGCATGAAAGAAAAAGGAAAGAATGATCAACGATGATAGGGAAAGACATAAAATTGAATTAAAGAGGAAGGGTATGAGTGAGAGAAAAAATTCAAAAAGTAAAGTAGATAGATAGATAGATAGGAACAGAATGAGATAGATAGATAGATAGATAGATAGATAGATAGATAGATAGATGTGTGTGAAAGATAGAAGATGCCAGGAAAAAAGCTAAATAACATCGTACATAGGCAAAGAAAGAAAGAAAGAAAGAAAGAAAGAAAGAAAGAATGATTAAGACCTGAGTAAATAATATTAGTTTAGTTGGTTTTTGATACAGTCGTTCTTATACTACAGTTTTACACTCAGTTGAACAAGACAGATGGCGAATAGTTTATTTCAACATGAAATTGCCAACTTTACCGTGACTGATTAGATAAAAGCGGGTTTTAAAAAATCCAACTTTAATTTTGCTCAACATATGTTGGGTACATCAATTTACTGCTGTTTGTTTCAACTTCAAGATGGCGATTATTAAACACGCATGGCGGCCCGTCAACATTTTGTGATCCTTAGATCAAATCAAAAGAGGAGATAGAGCGGACTCAGTAGCCAAATCAAGCGCGGGAATCTTTATTGACCACTAACTCAAAATACCCAACATCGATATAAAAGTTATGGTGAATGAGTACATCAAAAGGAATTGGTAACAATTGTGGAAAAGCAATCCACAAAACAAACTTTTCCAAATAAAGCCCACTCTAGAGGAATGGTCACCAGAACACAAAAAAAAAACGAAAAGAAATCATAGTCTTAATCCGACTTTCACTCGGTCATACATGGCTGACTCATGCCTTTATACTAAAGCAGAAGGAATGGCTGACTCATGCCTTTATACTAAAACAGGAGAAACGGCTGAAATGCACCAGTGGAAAAATAAGTAAGTAAAGTTGATGACCGTAGTCGAGGGCGACTAGAAGGCTCCGTTTTCAATAGATACAACACCGAGGTGTAGGGGAGGGCGCTACTCCTTTCCCGGGATTGCTCCACTTTACCCTTGATACGTACCTTATATTGCTGAGTGTTAAGCAAGGGGATATCAAGTACCATTTTTAAAGTCTTTGTTATGTCTCGACCTAGGATTGAACCCAGGTCTCTCGGATCACTCTACCCATTAGACCAATGAACAAATCTTTTTCGGATGTGAATAGTTAACCTCTTCCAGAAAGAGATACTTTCAGGCAAGTACCTAGAAGAACTCTTTCAATGAAAAAGCAGCAGAATTGTAGACTTTTAAAAGAAGACATGATCATACAACAAATTATGAAAAATATATTCAAAATACAAAAATGAAAATTCTTATTCAGCATAAAATAACCTTAGAAAGGTTGACATGCCGTAAAACCAAACAACATATCAACTAATTTTTACATCGCAGTAAGCTTCAATGCATTACGCATTAAATTCCACAATGAAAAAAGCCTATAAATACTCTAATTTATCTATTTATTTACATTGTTATGCTCTTAAAAATAATGGTTACTCCATCTCCGTTCCAAACCTTTCTTTAAACTAGTTTACTGATTGTATCAGTTTAAAATAATTGCAAACGAAAAAGGTCAGAAATACGAAGACCCGATAATGCCAAGGTGGATGACCCTAAGAACATTTTCACGTGTCAATCACTGTGATTGTTACGTATATATATATATATATATATACACACACAAAGACTTACACACACGTTGATATATATATACACATATATATATATATGCATAGTTATACAAACACACACACACACACACACACACACACACATATATAATAATATATATATATATATATATATACGAGGGTTGGCTGAAAAGTTCATCGGCTGACCAAGATAATCTCATGGCATGTGACCAAATGAGCAATATATCTTAATATTGTCTGCCTTACAATCTACACACTTCTTTCATCGGTGCTGCAGTATTTGTATCTCATTGCTAAAGCATGTCATTAGCAACAGATATGAACCTTTCAGTTAATGAACTTTTCAGTCCATCCTGGTGTATATATATATATATATATATATATATATATATATGTATGTATGTATGTATTTGTGTGTGTGCGTGTGTTTGTGTGTGTGTGTGTATTTAATGCTAACTCACCAGAATGAAGAGGCTAACAAAATAGAACCGACGTTTTCATCATCTAAACTTAACAAAGGGGCAGGAGTATGGGACACACAGTGAAAATCGAATTCATTAACAAAATTAATGCTTGAATATCAAATGCAATCATAAAAACAGATGAAGATTTTAGGGACGTTAAAAAATGCGACTAAAGATTATGAAAATCAAATTAAATCTTTTTTTTAACTTGACTTCGATCTTTTTCTTCTGTATATATATATATATATATATATATATATACAGGACATACCAAGGGCGATGCCCGATAAGAACGGAGGGTATGAGAGAACCAAATGAATCCGTGCTGTTGCCACTCCTTGAAGACGACGATGATGATGATGATAATGGAATTTGAATAAAGATTTATTTTTATTTTTTGAACCTTGGAAATCTAAATTCTGTATATTTAGTCACGTCTTAATTTCAGGATGATTTTCTTTACTGTTAGTCACCATCAAGATGAGAATCACCCTTTCTCCAGGAGGAATTCTAAAAAACGGGTTAGAACCCAAATCTGGGCCCAGTACGTCTACCTAACAAATTTTCTAGGTCTACATCAAACCATTTGGACATCTGTAGAAAACAAGCTGTTCCCAATTTTGTATATCTTTTAACAATCAACACTTTTGGTCAAAAGATTTCGGATAAAATATTTAATCCGCCTTGTCGGGTCGGGTTGTAGAATAAGCCAATTGTACTTCTACAGAGGGGTAAGATCTCTTGTCCCAACAAAGCCACTTGAGGACGGAATCCTGGTGCCTGAGCGGGTCAGTCCTTGACACGACAATGCAAAGACCAAGTGACATGCAATACTTCACTTTGGTCTTTACAGGGCTCGACCGGACGTCAGAATGGAACGATCTGATCAATCGGCTGGTTTTGTTCAGCCTTAGTACCTAATATGATAGTCCCGACCAAATTTTTGAAATTGCACTAGTAGCAAACAAATACCAATCCTGTTTATTCTTTAAAGTGCTAGAAAGTAATGGCTGAAGGTCATTTGCGCGCAGATAGCAATGCCTGGAATCATATAAACAGTTGTTGCATAGTGACCTTTAATAGACCCGTCAGTTAGAGATTTCGTGAGCAGGATGCACCTGTGTAAACAAGGAGACGGCAGAAACGTATCACGTGAATTGGGAGCCGGAGGTTGAATGCGTAGGCGTGGAAAATATTATATAAGACAGAGTTTCAACCCCAATCGGACAAGCAGTTAGTCAGAAGTGGGCAGTCAGATTAATATTTTAGATAGAATTATTGGTGCAAGTTCGTACTACTCGAAACCATTTAACCGTGTGCAAACAAAGGATTAAAACTAAATAGAATTATACGTGTTAAATAGCTTGAAACCATTTAACTGTGTGCAGACAAATGAGCAGTAACTTGTTTAAAAATATAGTTCCATACGGACTATTCGCTAACAAATCACACACAAATATGAGAAAATAAAAAGTTTCCATTCCATAGCATCATACTCTAAGCCCATTGATTTGATCAATCTAGCAATGCTGTTGCAATAAACCAATGACGGCTAATCCTGGAATGTGAAAAGCTGCTAATTCTCTCTCACGGTCTCCATATCAGTAGAACCTTGTTCCTGATGTCAACAGAGCATCCTTTCCAAGGTTCAGGTCTCGTGTCTGGTCGTTAAGTTCTGCTTGTGTCAATAGTACTAGATGGTCGTCCACTTCTGGCTTACATGCATCATCCACAGCTACAAAAGTCATGTCACAATGTTCAGAATCAGAGCTATATTCCATATTACCGTCTGTCTAAGAAATAGAGAGGTCTCGGCCATAAGGGATTGGTCTTATGGCAGAAAGATGATCGGGTATTAGATATGGTGCTTGTTCTTGCGATTTATTCCTTTTAGATTTATCATGCAGAAATATCAATCTGTAATGTGATATTTTCCTTACCTCCCGATTATTGAAATAGCAAATGGCATACTCGCCATTCCTCTAATTCCTGAGTTTCTCCACAGATATTGTACACCAACGTGAGGAGCAAATGGCTTGTCCTGGTTCCCTAGTTTTACTACAAAGTAATCACGAAATGCTTTCTTCACAAAGTCAGTGATTTTTGCTTGATGGTTTGAAAGATCCACATTACCGCATATATAACAGAACCACTCAGGATTGTTCTTACACTTCCAATCCATTTTTACTGGAATATAAATGCCTAACTGAAAAGAGAAAAAATAAATCAGCACTCGGCTGGTCGTTGGCATTTGATAAAGTACATTAGAATCATTTTAAGCTGAGTGATAAGCTCCGCCCCCTCCAGATATGTGGGTGTTAGCGAGGATGGTTATACACTGTAGTTAGTTACACATACATCATTGTACGCTATACTAGACATCAGGCACCCACGATCAACCGTGACAAGTAGAGTCAACAGGCTTTTGAATAAGTGTTATTATTGTATACAATTTGTGAAGTATTCAGGCATATCTTAAATACCAAATCTGGACAAACGTAATGAATGGTATTTATGAAATCAACATTATATAGCGATCATATATCACTTGTTAAATCTTTGACCTGTGTAAAAAAAAACTTAACACAGGCCAGGCCTTAGGTTTCATGTCTTCCTAATATTAATAATTCTGTTTATAACAATGACTAAAATGACTCACTATATTAAAATGACATCCCTCTTTAAAATGACTCCCTCCATTAAGATGACTCCCCTTATTAAAATGACCTTTTCTCAAATCTTGCTTGGTGTAAAATCAGATAAATCCTTTTTGTTTTTAATCATTTATTTTCACACACTTTTATTGTTTCATGTATTCTTATCCCCAATGAATATGACATTAAACTATCTGATGGTGAGGCTCCAGACCTTGAGTTTTGGGAAATAAAGAGTACCCCTTCATTGTCATTGCTCCCATGTCCACTCTGGCCCAGAGTGGTAGCACATGATAGAGTCTTATAAATATATTTAAATAGAACTATTTGACATTTAAACTGTGAAAAAACAAATGACTTACGTTAAATCTAATTGTTAGTAATAGAACTCTTTCATAATTTAACTGGGTGTAAACAAAAGTCTGATGTTTAATTGAATTGTGAGTGATACATGACAATGCTTGGAACATTTTAACTGTGTGCTAATGAATGAGTAATGTTGAATAGAATTATTAGTGTTGATTAGCAATACTTGAAACTCTTTAACTGCGTGATTAAATTGAATTGTTACTGTTACATAACGATGCTTGGAACCATTTGACTGTGTACAAATAAAACTATTTATATTTGAGAGCAACCATTTAGGTGAGTTCAAACTAATCATTAATTCTTAATAACTCTTACGCATTTAAAAATAAGATTACCAACAAACTATCAACTTACAAATCATATATATAACCCTTTAACTGTTTGTAAACAAATGAGCTTTAGCTCATTTAAAAATGTTATCTACAAACTATGCGTTTACAAATCATATATAATATGTATAAAGAGGATTTGGCATTAAATAACCTAGAAGGGTTGATACATCATAACACCCAATCCAACCAAACCAATATTAATAATTTCCAAACCAACCTATTTAACCGATAGATGGGAAGATGACAGGTACTACAATTCTGGATCAGAGTGGACCTGGGAGTACTGGCAATAAAGGAGTACTCCCCAAATCTCCAGAACTGGAGCCTTACAATGAGATGCAGTTTATTGCTGTACGCGAGGCATCTTTTTGTGTGTGTTTTTTTTTATCTCTCTGAAAAGGATAGAGTTAGTGTATTCTAACCACCACCGATTGATTGGTTGAATTTATGATTTGTTTATTATTTTTTATCATGCATCTGATTCAGTCAAAGTCTCTGTATTAAAAATAACGATTTCATGGAATATATAGCGAAGGAATTTTTAACACCGATAAAATTGTAAAACTCTAACAAGAAAACGATTCCTATTATAGCGAGTTCCCAAAATTTAAGAATTTCTTTTTTTTTTAAATTTACTTAGTTCTGTACGTATCATAAATAATGAGATTATTTACGGATGTATTCATACTTCTGTTTGCCTGCAGATTCGAGAAGATGTTGATTTCAGAATGCAAGAGCATAGGTTGATGGAGATCCTTTTAAAACACTCGACTAAACTAGAGAAAGAAAGAAAAATAAATAAAGATGAGTGAGATTAAAAGAAAAAAAAAAAAGAAAAATATGTGAAAGTATGAAAAAGAAAGATGTGCATGAAGAATAAAACTAGAAATTTGCATTTAAGAATTGAAAAGCAATATATTGGAGAAAGAAAGAAAGAAAGAGTTGGAGGAAAGTGTAATTAGAAAGAAAGAAAGAAAGAAAGAAAGAAAGAGTTGGAGGAAAGAGTAATTAGAAAGAAAGAAAGAAAGAAAGAAAGAAAGAAAGAGCTGGAGGAAAGAGTAATTAGAAAGAAAGAAAGAAAGAAAGAAAGAAAGAATAATTTAGAGGAAAGAGTAACTGAAAAAGAGAGAAAGAACATAAAAGAAAGAAAGAACAAATTGGAGGAAAGAGATAATGAAAAAGAGAGAAAGAATATAAAAGAACACGTAGAATGGAGTTGAAGCCTTCCTGCTTCCGGTAACCGACAACAAAAACTCAACCACTGGAACTCTCATGGTAGGGGCGAGAAATGATGACTCGAGAGTTGTTTTTAGTGAGGTGTTTTTAAGATTCAGCCAGTCAGTAATTCATTAAGCAGCATGGAACAAATTAGGAGCTTAAATTTCGGATAAAGCAAACGTACCATTCGACACAAAAATACGACTCCAAGTCTTACTAATTTGAGCCTGATCAAGAGGGAATTTGAAACACGCTAATAAAAAGTAAGTGGCATTTTTCTTGAGCCACGTGCCTGACTCTTTCCTTTTCTTTGAACTCGTTGTAATCTGTACATCTTGTCTGAGTCTTCAATTTTCTTTCAAATGGTGCAATGCAACATGCAGAGAAGAGGAAAGATTGAAAGGATAGAAAGTTATAGTGAGAGGAGAAAGAAGAAAGTGAAAGAAAAAACATATATTCTGTTCTCTCTCTCTCTCTCTCTCTGTTCGAATGATAATGAGTAATACTACGTGTAAGAACAGATTTCACAGTACCCGATAACTGTATAAAAATCACACTGCAATTGTACATAAAAAGATATTTTTTAGTTTAATTTGGTTAACTTTTTTTGGCCCCACCCTAACGACTGAGGTTTGAGAATACACCAATTGCACCTCTGCAGTGGGATAAATCTAAGCCTCTAACAAAGCCACCTGTTGACCGTGGGTGGCGATCCATAATGTTTTAACGGGATCCTTTAAACCATTTGACAGTGTGCAATTATTTCATTAATATTATTAACTGTTAGGAAATAAATGATTAATACAATTAGATAACGCCCTGTCATCTAGGGCTGCAGAATACGCCGACGGCACCTTCGAAGAGAGATAAGACCCCCACCCAACCAGAGTCCTGGGTATGATACAAAATTGCATCTGATGGTGAGGCTCCAATACTGGAGTTTGGGAGAATATGGAGTATCTCTTAATTGTCCTTACTCCCAGGACCACTCTAACCCGGAGTGGTAGTACCTGTTAGGGTCTCATCAATGGATCAAATAGAACTTTCAATTCTTTACAAGCGATTACTATTATTATTTACTCATTTCATACAAATTTTAGCCGATGGACTTTCATTGGAGTTTGAGTGATAGCAAGTCTCCTCAAGTCTCCAGGACTCTTCTCAGTATTCTGGCCGTTCTCAATAATGTCATTTGGATGGTCTCCACTCGTCCGCCAACTTCCAAGTCCTCCAGTCCCTTTCGTAATCCTTTAGTTACTGTACCAAAAGCACCAATCACAATTGGTATAATTGTCACCTTCATGATCCATAGTTTTTTTTTAAATTCTCTAGCAAGGTCGAGGTATAGTTATCCTTCTTTTCACATTCTTTCAGTTTTATTCTGTGGTCAGCCGGAACAGCAAAGTCGACAATTTTGCAAATTCTCTTTTTTTTTTTTTTTTGTTGATTATTATGAGGTCTGGTCTTCTGGCCGAGATTAGGTGATCCGTCTGTACGTCAAAGTTCCACTGGAGTTTACGTGTGGCATTTTCTTGGACAGGTGCTGGGTTGTGCGCATATCATTTTATTTATTTATTGTTATTATTGATATTGATTTGAAACCGTACAGCCGTGTGCAAGTTATTCGTATTTGATAGGAATATTTGATCAATAGAATTACTAAAGGGAAATAAACCTCACTATTTGACTGTGTGCAAACAAATCGTCAATATTAAATAGAATTATAAGTGTTGGAAAACAATTATTAAAACTATCTAACCGTGTACTCTTGCTCGTTTAAAAATAATGTTACCAATAAACAATTCAGTTACAAATTATACATATATCCAATATATATATATATATATATATATATATATATATATATATATATATATGGGAAAATGGTTGATTTTGTAAATCCGACAAGATGTGAAAAAATAAGGGGGAAATGGATAACCGAACCACTGACAACGGATTCAAAAATGACATTCCACCTTTATTTTAATGAAGTCTTTTTGGAATAAATACGAAATATCATTCTTGAATCCGTTGTCAGTGTTTCGGTTTATCCACTTTTCCACTTTTTTTTCATATATATATATATATATATATATATATATATATAAACAGCATTGGCACTAAATAACCAATTTTATTTTGCTTTTGCATGTTACTTTTCTTATTTTGTTCTTGTTTTGATTTTTTGATTTTATTTATTTTTCTTCTTATTTCATTCAATTCATTCATTTCATTTTAGTAAATATTATTGTAAGTAGAATTCTTTTCAATGAAGAGGTGTTATTTTTAACGCGTTCAAAGTTAAATCTTTCCAACGCAATTGAAAAAAAGATAAATGAATTAACTCATATTATTTGGATTATCTTTTCTTTTCTCTTAAGATTATCTTTTTTTTTTCTTTTTTAGGATGAATCAGTTTTTAAGTAGAGTGCACTCGTCCTAATTCTTAAGTGTTGGGAAAAGAAAACTTGTGTGAATGAGTGTGATGAGTATACTGATATAGCAAATTTAGTTACGAATAAATTTTTATAGATTACTTTAAAACTCACATCCCAGTATCTAAGAAAATATTACATCTACAGTATATGACAGGAATACCTCTCACATATTAAACTGTTACCTGGAAAGGGAAAGTCAAATTAGGCAAGTTACAATGGTAGCTCCATTAAAATAATGTCTTATTATTTTTAAAGATACGATCAGAGACGATCACGGCTTCAACCTGTTGCACTATCAATTTTCTAACCGGAACAGCATTATTCCGACATAACATTAAATGGATTCGCTCTATGTAGTAATTACTGATTCACCAGTGTTAAAACACGTTTCAACAACAAACGTACGGTGTGGACCTGTCCAACCAAAGATAGTAACTGATTGTGCAGTGTGTCTCAAAATAGATGCAACCCATTAATATGATAATTATTTTATTACTGAAACAAGCGCAATGGCGGTCATTTTGGAACACGTCCTGTAAAAAATGCATCCTTTAAGCTAGGGACATCAAATCAATATTTTTTTAGTTGATATTATATAAGCTTCCAGGACATGCATTTCTTTTTTTTAGTTTATCTCAGTAACAAATCATTATCGTTATTAATGGGTTGCATATATTCTGAAACGTCTTTTGAATGATTTTGTCTTCAATTGAATAGTGACGCAATTTTCATCCTCTCTTGTCCAAGGCATTGTAATCAAGGATTAATAGTTGTTATAGTATACTATTTTCAAATCTGAAACAAAAAAGAACACAACATAATTATCAATAGAGTTATTGTCAGTCACATGAGTCCCATGTATATTGAGACATTCTGTATATGAAAAAAAAAGACATTAGCTGGAGGGAGCAACCATTACCATTGCTTAAGTTCACGTGCACTACACAGGAGACGGTTTAAAATGTGGAGGGGGATATTTCTGTTACATTTTTAAAAGATTTTTTATATGATGATTCACGTTCTCTTGTGTTTTCCTCTCACAGGGTTTTTTCACCAATGAATGACGATGATACATTTGCTCTACTAGAGAAAGATTAACGAATGAATAATTAAATAATTGGTTTGATACGAGTTTCAGAATACATGAAATTAAATTGATAAGATATAACGAACAGAAAAGGCGATATAAAAAATGGTCTTGTCTCCCAAAGATAAGTTGCTGAACATCTGTAACCGTGTCAGTACTATTGTTAGGCGAAACGCTTAACAGAGAAAATAACTAGATGGGAACTTCACAATATCCACATGTTGTATTGAATAAATCCTGGACGCAGCACCGCATAAACTTGCAACTGTACGGCCACCTTTTCTGCGATTATAATTTATGAGGGGGGTCCCAAATACTATCATCGATTCTTTTTATAAATTGTAAATATATAATTTTTTTTCCTTTCTACATTTTACGTAGGGATCATTTTGTACATATGTGTATTTTAGTAATTCTTAAATTGTCTCCCTCTCCTTCACTCGTGTAAATATGGGATTAGGTTTGAGATACATTGAGAGGTTAACTTTTGGGGGGGGGTAACTGTAGCAGGAAAGACTTTTCAAGTGATTGTGTTGTGGTAAATGTATTATTGAAGAACGTATTGGAGCAGTGAATGGAAGTTGTTAAGTTAAAACTACGGATGGTGATGACCAGCCCTACCCCATTTTTACGGTCTTGTGCTTATTCGTTAATGCTTTAACAATAAATATCAGCAACTGTAGAGCCATTTACCTATCTCACAAACCATCCAAGATGGACCAGACATGCTCGGCACAGCAGCTAAAGTGAGGTTAAACTTATAAGTAACATACTCCACTGAGCTTCTTCACATGAATACTTAAGTGTTGGCCGATCATCAAATATTTACATGCATCAGGGCAGTGTGTATACGAGGTGTCATCTAGAGAACTTACCATCAGCGATGGCTGACAGGTTCTACCACTCCGAGTCACAGTGTACCTGGGAGTAATGGCAATGAAGAGGTTACTTGACACTCTCCAGATCTCCAGAACTACAACCTCACGTTCAGATTCAGTTTAATGTTATACCCAGATCCCTATTTTTAGGGTGGGAGCCTGTCGATGTATTCTAAGCCTCACTGACAGGGCATAAATTAAAATATGATGAATTCTATGCAATTAGAAAACAATCAAAAAAGATTTCAACATCCACAAAAAATGTAGACCTAAAGCATCATCATCAAGTCGTGCTGCTAGCACGGATTTCTCTGATTCTCCCTCGCCATTCGTCCCTATCATCCATCGCTCCGGAAGGTCTTCTAAACTACATCCTGTATCCACACAGAGCTGTGGTATGTAAGAGGTCCCCACGGACTTTCTCGAAACCTATGTATGGCACTAGACCTTGCTGTCTAGTTCAAGCCATAACCTGGCATACGTGCCCGGACCCACATTTGGGTTCGTGAAACTGCTTGCCTCAACAGGCTCACATTGCACCAAGTGAGCCGATGAGCAGCATAGACCAGCTGGTTTCGAGTCTCGGCTCATTCCCAACTTTCCCCTCCCTTTATCCCCACTTTAATCGGCCATCGGGCTTTTGACCTTGTATCAAGTCCTGTCTGGTGAGAGGCAGCGACAAATAAACAGAGCTGTGGTACGTACGTTCTTGCTGGTCGGTCAACACTTGCATGTTTATGTAAAGGGATTCATAAAAGAACTTCACTTTTTCAAGATAAGACTAACCTAAATATGAATGTACAATGGACGTAATTTCATCACCTCTCGGTATAAAATAAACCAGACTGGTTGACATGCTGTTAAAATTATTAAAATTTGCTTTTTTCTTCATTTTAATTTGACAGTCAAACAAGAAATAAAGTACAAATAATTATAAACATGAAAACAAAACGAATAGCATAAATCAAATTGCCCAGTCGGCTGGGGCTGTAGAATACACCGACTGCTTTTCTGCAGTGGGGTAAGACCCCTAGGTATAACATTAAACAATCTGATGGTGAGGCTTCAGTAATGTTGGAGCTTTGGGGAATGCGAAGTACGCCTTCTTGCCATTGCTCCCATGTCTACTCTGACCCGGAGTGATAGCACCTGATAGGGTCTTATCAACGGGTCAAATAGAACTAAACTGTGTATTTATGCAGAACTGAATTGATTGAGATAGAACTGTTTTGTCACTTAAACTGCATACTTATGTTAGACTGAATTGTTTGAAATAGAACTGTTTCGAAATTTAACTTTGACTAAACAAAAACTATACTTATACCGAAACGAATTGTTTGAATGAGAACTGTTTGACTAAATTGAATCGCTTGAAATAGAAATATTTTTGTCAATCAAATTGTGTATTTATGCTAAACTGAGATGTTTGAAATAGAATTGTTTATTTGTATAAAAATGGATTCTGCATTAAATAACCTACAAAGGTTGATATGTCATAACCCCCCCCCCAAAAAAAAACAAATAAACAAACGTAAATCAGAAGAGCAAAAGTTGTGCTTTAAAATGTTATACTGCATGAACATAGATGAATTATTTGTACTAAAATGCACATTAAATTTTAGATTAATTAAAAATACAATTAATTTTGTATAAACCTAACAGTAATGTATAGTATTAACTGGTGCATATTTTTCCTCTGAAAAGCTGTATAGCCAATGTGCAAGGCAAAGCAATTAGGTTTACATGTAGCAAACAACCAAGATGGGTTACTTTTCTTCTCGTATTGCTTCAGAGTGTTCTTATCATTAGTTTCTTCTTTAATCGATAAGAGGATGTTTAAAGACAGTACACAGAGGGAAGAATTCACTTTTGAAAAAAATAAAAATTCAAATGTTCCAATTAGAAAGATCAAAAATACCGCCCAACAGTCAAAAATGGCAATGTTAGATGGAAACGAAATCGATCTAAGAATTGAAAACAAAAACAAAAAACAAAAAGCAAAAAACAAAAACAAAAAAAAAACTTGTAAAAGAAATAAGATGAAATAAAATAAAATGTTCAATGAAAAAAATGAATGCTTAAAGTTTATTTTAGGAAGAAATAGATTTTTCGATTTAGAAAGTGTTAGTTTTTCTTCATATTTGAAATTTTGTGCTTCTTGTCTTAAACAGTATATATATATATATATATATATATATATATATATATATATATATATATATATACATAGCGTTACGAAGAAAGATGCATGAAAAAAGATTACGTGCAATGAATTGTTACATTTGTAAGTTTAATATATTTAGACTACTTACGAAAAGTTAAAAAAAGTTTTGTTTTGTTTTTTTTAACTCGGTAAAGTAAGGCAAATTGAATTTATCTCTTATCATGTATACAACATAAGATCGCTATTTTGTGAAACTTTAAAGTTAGTAATATTATTGACTTATATGTTCTTCAAAATATAAGTTTTAATGTTGGGAACACGAGGGTCGGCTGAAAAGGTCAAGTCTGAGCGAGATACTCTCTTGGAATGCGACCACATGAGGTTTATTTTTCAGTATAGTCTTCCTTGCAGTCTACTCACTTCTTCAAGAGGTATTACAGAGCTTTGATCCCATTGGTAAAAAAGTCAACCGTGGATATAACGTCATCTTTTGAACTTCTCAGCCCCTGAACTTTTCAGCTCGCCCTCGTATACGCCATTATGGGTAATATTCACATGATATTAATAAGCTATCCCAATTATAATTTGCAAATTTGATGGAATCCTTACTGGATATTTCAATAACAATCAAGGTGTCCGACAGCACGGATTCTCTCTCTCTCTCTCTCTCTCTCTCTCTCTCTCTCTCTCTCTCTCTCTCTCTCCATCCCAATTGACGGAACCCAGTGTCCAGAGACGGCTGGTCAGCCAACACTACATAGTATGAGTAGGATTCTATGTTAGTCCTTACTTTCGCCAGCTCTGCCTAGCAAGTCTGGCTCGACTTTCTTGGATTTTTGAGATGGGAGCTAAGTGTCCATTCAACTTCTGTTTTATAGGGTGATGCTTGCGGAATACATGCAGCATTCTTGTACAGTTCCCATCTAATTTTTTCTCTCCAAGCATTTCCTTATAGTCTAAATGGTGCAACCGTAATATAGTACTGACCGGCAACAGCTTTGAAGAATTCCCGTTTTATTTCACCTGGGAAACTATATCATCGTTAATCTGTGCCTTATCCATGCGTATGTTGACATCGCTTTCAGTAGATGAGCGATTGCAACCAAGGTATATGAAGTGGTCTATTAATTTCAGGGGCTTCACATTTAATAAGGAAATGGCACCATCTTGATTAAAACACATGAATCGTATTTTATCAGAGTCCATATGAAAATACTTTCACATTAAAAGTATAGAAAAAAGCGGTTTTCCGCAGAAACTATTACTGATACAGCCTAAGCAGATGATCAAGCGTTTCTTGAGTGATATTTCCTTAATTAAAACAATATAAATCAAAATGAATTTCACATTTTCAATAATTTTTAATAATTTGTAATCAATTACAATATTACTGCTTAAACACGAGTTCCGAAAAAATGGTAAAGTAATAAAGAATGAAAGGATATATGTAATACAAAATCATCGTCACTCCGATTCATAATTCTTCATTATCTTAGACACGTCTATTTTTCGGAATGACGTGGATCTTGTATAACATATATCCTTCTATTTCTAATTCTTTATTGAATTATAATGTTAATATATATATATATATATATATATATATATATATATATATATATATATATATTCTTGGTCCAGTTAAACCGGAGTTGGGAGTAATTCCATCAGGACAAGAACTTATTCATGAATGAATATTTAAAATTCTCCTGGTAAAGAGCCCAATGTACTAATAATACAGAGCAATAAATTCTTTAAGAAAAAACAACGAAACCGGTCACATAGGATTATAAATTTATTTCAATCCTGTTACGCATTTTTGAAATTTCCAAAAACGTGACCGGTTTCGTTGTTTTTTCTTAAAGTATATATATATATATTATCTTTTGATGACCCCAAAACAAGCATGAAGTTAAAACTGCTCGGTGGAAATAAGAATGGCTAAAGGAGCGTTTTCTATCCGCTCACTTTTTGGTGAGTTTCTGTTACTTGGTAAGTCATCATCATCATCATATCGCGCTGGTAGCACAAATATCCCTGACCCTCTCTCGCCACTCCTCCCTATCGTTCATCGCCCTAGGTAGGTCTTCAGGACAACATCCCGTATCCTCACATAGCTGCTGAATGTATGTTCGTGCTGGTCGTCTTGCTTTTGCACGGCCATGTGTGGGGGTCCATAACTTCCTTCTAAATTTATTTATAGTATTATCTTTATCCTATTTCTATCAAAGAAATAATTTTTAATTATCATGATTGTATCAGTATACCTATGTGTTTTACATAAGATTAGTAAATACGGAAAACAAATTACTTTGGTGAATGAAAAGTTCCATGATATTTTGGTAACGTGTGGCACAATTCGGCAGCTTCGGAAGCGTTTGTGAAAGTCAGGAACGTGGTAAACTACACTGCTATGTGAGATTCTGAGCTCACCTGATACTCTCCCAGTATTACTCTCTGAATTTTCCTTTTTGGTATGAAGTACTGCTTCAGAATCAGCGGTTTTGGGCTTACTTGATATCGCTTGATCTTTGACATGCCTACAACCAGAGCGAAATTTCCTTTAACGATCTAGTGGCTGTACTGCGATCAACTTTGAATACTTTCGTAAAATAATTTTTTTGTTCCTTCCGCTGCGTTATGGGCCAGTTCGAGCCCGTAAAGTTCCTAAATTAGACTACGTTGCACGTTCAACTCTGTGCATTTCAAATCACACACAGAGTGAAGCAATGTACTACGTGTCAGCGCACCAACTACCACGATACTACAAACCACACCCAATACATGTCACAGCTTGAACTGCTTCGGCCACATGATATACGCGTCGTAAACTATCGCGTGCCAAGTTATGTCAAAACATTTGACTCATTCAAGAAATATGTTATAACAAAAATAATATTAATGGTTACAATCGTAGATTTTTAAACATTCACAAAAGATTACCTAATCATTGGATTTCTATGAAATTTTCGGAATTTAAGAAAAAAAAATTGAATTTTTTTTTAAATGTAAAGGTAAAATTTTTTTCTTTAGTATTTTTATTGCTTTTTTTACTTTGTTTTTGGTTCCTTTATTGTTTTTTGTTGTTTTGTTTTGTTTTTAATTGTTTTTTTTATGCTTTCTGTTTGATTTTTCCCTACACGTAACTAAAATATTTAATTATATGGAAGAGGATAATTCTAACTCTTTAATTATTTCATTCATTGGATAATTACTTTTTGTGCTCTTAAATAAAATATAATATAGTATTATTTCGTAAACAAAAGCCTAACTTTTTAAAAGCAGGAGAAATAAATATTGCTCTTCTTAAAGCAACGTTTTCTTGTATTCCTGTTTTATTTTGAATGTAGTAAAAAAAAGAACATATTAACGTGAAGTTTTTTTATTTGTTTTGTTTTGTTTTGTTTTTGCTTTTTTGTTTTGTTTTTTTTTATGCTTTAGTTTGGTTTAATTCTATGGCATATCAACCATTATTGGTTATTTTATGCCAGATCTGGTTTATTCGTATATATTAGATATATGTGATTTGTAAACATAAGTTAAAAAACATAAATAATTCCAAGTTCACTAACAATTCAATTAAATACCAGTCATAATGCACAGATAAATGATTAAACGGTTCGACTTCATACAATTCAATTTAGCATAAATCAAAGTTAAATGGTTCCAAGTATTGCAATGTAAGGGAATAGAGTGGCGCCCTCCCCAATACCACGGTGTAGTAACTAATGAAAAGGAAGCCATCGTGTCACCCTCGACTAAGGTCTACTAATTGCTATGTATAACTAACAATTCAATTAAACATCAGTCATTTATTTACTCGCAATTAAATGATCAAACAGTTTTTTTTAAACAATTCAATTTAACATAAGTCATTTGTTTGAACTCAGTTTAAATGCCAAACAGTTCTATTAGAACCATAGATAGGACCCTTTCAGCTGCTACCACTCAGGGTCAGAGTGGGCCTAAGAGCGATGGCAATGAAGGGGTACTCTGCATTCCCCAAAGCATTTTGTAAAACGAACATGGTATACTAGACACTGCAGTGGAAGTATGGACGAAATCATAAACAACGTTCTTTTGTGGACTCCTACGTATGGACACACCAATGTTGGCTAACTGGCAAAAACTTACATCAGGTCTAGGCTGACACTGAGGGCTATGTAGGGAACCTATCAATAGCAATGGATGAGTGGGACGGTTGGCGAGAAAGAGCCAAGCGAACATGTGTTATCAGTATGACTTGACGATAACATTTCTTCTTGATTTTAATTCTTATATATATATATATATATATATATATATATATATATATATATATATATATACCTTTTTCCAGAGATAGAAATACTTGAAACCATTAAACTGTGTGCAGAAAATGAGCTCAGGCTCATTTAAAAATGTTATTAATAAAATGTGTTTACAAAGTATATATATTTAACATACGTATATTTATAAAAAGGATTTGGCATCAAATAACCTCCATTAGGTGGAATACCATAAAACCCTACTCTACCAAATAATTTATACAGTTATATGCTATCACGTATTTCTGTCAAATACAACTTTTTAAACAGTTCTATTTGACTCATATATGAGACTCTAACTGGTACAACTACTTCAAGTAAGAATAGACCTTAGTGTAATGGCAATAATCTACATACCCAAGAACTTCTGAACAAGAAGCTCACTATCAGATTCAGTTTAGTGCCACGCCCAGGACATCCCTGAGAGAGTCAGGCCAAAGAACTCGTTTTAGTTCAGCCAGTCACGGGTAGATGACTGCAGTAATTAAAAATGACAAGAAAAAACCGCGGGGATTCAAAATCGTCTGCGTTGGTGTAAAACCACCGGAAACGGATATGTTCTTCCTCCCAACACCACAGGCGGAAGTAAAGGGGCAACTTGGGTTTAAAAGTCAGTTGGCTGGGAGACACAACGAGGTAAAGACGAGAGTTGAACACCAGCCAACACAGATGAAAATTACGAGCCCCATTTCGAGGTAAGCTCCAAAAAGGGGTCTCACACCGTGACACTAAGACGTGAGGACGGACCCCGCGAGGAAGCACATGTTAGAACTACAATAGAAAACGTGAAAAAAATCCAAGGTCCCTCTCTGCTCTTTTCCTCACGGCATTTTTTTCTCTTTGTCTAGCTTACGCTGTCAACTTAGTTTTCATACATTATTTCTCTCCTCCAGACGACTACTAAAAAGTGTAGTCGCGAATAAACTTTTGTATTTGCGAACCAAACGGGGCTTTTGTATGTTCGCCACTTTTTCTCACGATGAGGTCAACACGAGGTCCGACTGACACTGAGATGCAGCGCTATACACATAAAACTGTTTCGACACGTGGTGGTACAAAAATCTACGGGTAGTAGTGATAGTACAAACTTCTATAGTGAGACCAAATCAACAGAAGCTTCCATTGAAACACGGTAACGTTATAAACTTCTATGCGTGCCGTGTAATGTTACAACCGTCTATTTGGTATGTAACGGTACTATCGCAGCTAATACGATAGGTAATAGAACAGTAGTAATAGTACCAGTTTGGATAAGAGGATTCATTCCTTTCAGAATTATAATAGCCCGTAAGTGAACATAATAGCGCTACTGAAATTCTAACCTGATTACTTGAGGCCGCTATAGCGATTGCTCCACAGGGTTTGGTTTCTTTAGGTTTCTTTTTTTAATGGCATATCATCAACCTTCGTGAGTTATTCAATGCTAAAGCCATCCTTGTAAAAGAAATAAAGTGGTACTATTTAACCCCATAACTAGGCGGAGGGATAAAAGGGTTCATACCTTTCCCACTGTGTATTAATACGAAAGTAAATTTTATGGAACAATTGGAGTTCGAACTTGCTTACCACGATGTCACAGTCCAGCTCGTTATCTACTATGCCTCGGGGGACTCCTTCCATTACACTTTAACTTGTAAGTAACAATCCAAATGCACTGCTAAAAAGGTTTTCCGCCATTCAAAATTGGATTGAAATCTTCTGTAGCGAGTACATTGTAGCTTGCTGATGTTTTTTTTTTTTTTTTTTACGTTAAACGAGTTAACTTCCCCAACATGTTTACCAGCATATTTGGTTGCCATCCAGATGTTTCCAGTTGGGTAAAATGAGACATATGCCATTAAGTGTAAGTTTGGACTAAGTATATTAAAATTATTTCACACAACTATTATCACTACATAGAAACATAAACATGAAAAATCTTTCAAACGGAGTTTCATAATATTCATTCTTAAATTATATCATCTGTCTGAGTTCCTACCTCTCCAAACTAGTCGGGTGAGTCAAAAGTTTTGCAATATTTTGGTACATGCTAATTTGTGATGCGTATATCACGTGACCGAAGCTGTGTTAGGTATCCGCTGTGGTGCGCTGACACAATATGCATTGCTTCACTTGCGTGACTGGAAAGCTGTACAGATGAATATGCAACGGTGTCTAATTCGGAAATTTATGCTTGACAAGTTCGAAGTTGGCCATTACGCTGCAGAAGCAACAGCAACAACAACAACAACAAAACAAACATTTATTGTGTGAAAGATAAAGTCAAACTATGGTAACCAGATGGTTAAAGAAATTTCGCTCAGGTTGCAAGAATCAACAACAACAAAACAAACATTTATTGTGTGAAAGATAAAGTCAAACTATGGTAACCAGATGGTTAAAGAAATTTCGCTCAGGTTGCAAGAATCAACAACAACAAAACAAACATTTATTGTGTGAAAGATAAAGTCAAACTATGGTAACCAAATGGTTAAAGAAATTTCGCTCAGGTTGCAAGAATCTTGTTTAGGTAGGCCTAGAATCCGGGAGAGTATCAGGCGAGATCGGCATCTCACAGTCCCGTGTAGTTTGTTACCTTCACCATCTAGGCAAAAATGTCCTGAGTTGCCGAATTGTGCTACACGTTACCAAAATATTGCAAAACATTTGACTTGCCCTATTATGTTCAACCATTTGTAGGTAACTGTTTTCTATCCATGTTATTTCTTCTAATGTTATTATTTATTTCTGCATCGGGTCATTGGCCTAGTGGGTAGAGTGTTCGCCAATGGTCCGAGAGACCTGGGTTCAATCCCAGGTCGCGTCATACCAAAGACTTTAAAAAATGGCACTTGATATCCCCTTGCTTGACACTCAGCAATATAAGGTACGTATCAAGGGTAAAGTGGACCAATCCAGGGAAAGGAGTAGCGCCTTCCCCTACACCTCGGTGTAGTAGCTATTGAAAAGGGGGCCTTCTGGTCACCCTCGACTACGGTCGCCAACTTTACTTACTTTTATTGTAATGGAGATTTTGTGTTTCTCTGTCTGTAACCAAAACTACATCACTAATGACGTCAAAATTCCCTTAGATATTTAGTTTATATTGTCAGTGACTACTAATGATCATCATTTAATCTTAATTAACGTTTTATTTATGACTGATAACTTTATTAGAATTCAGCCGAATCAGATTTGCCTCGTAACAGCCCATGTTCTTAAAGGTATTTAACTGATTTCAAACCACGTCAGGATGCGACTCAAAGTTATTTTATAGAGGCGGGGTACGCACAAATCGAGACTAATACGTGGCAGACACAAAAAATGCTTGGCCTCATCGGCATTACCCATATTGAGATGCCTAAGCTATGAATTCAGCCCTGCAAAGCAAGTATTGCCAGAGTTTAGGCCTCCTGGGACCAGGCAGTTTGCACAATTACGCCCACTGGGCACGATTGCTTGGTGGATCACGGAAAACCAGCGGATGTAACATCACATGTTATTAATGGGATGGAATTTAATGGGATTCAAAAAACTTCCCACCAAGCCCATATATGACACAAGGTCTTTTTATTGTGCGGAGCCTCGCATAAATCAAGGCTCTTGTGGCAATTTAAAATGTCTGGTTCCTCCGGCAATTTCCATATTAGTGCGTCTCAGACATCAAACTATGAACCCAGCCTTGCAAAGCAGAGATATTGCCTGTGGAAACAGCCGACTCGAACGCCAGGCAAGACCATGTTAATAATGCTTTAAAATCCAATAATCTGTCTTATATATCACTAAGAATTAGATATGGTGTGCATGATTTGCATACTGGTTTTAACAAAACTTGGTGCTATCGATTTCTTATTTTCTTGTTTTATTCTCAAACGTATAAAAAGCAATCCTATCAATAATTCAATATAGGAATCAATTGAAATAAAATAAAAACACGTGTCATCTTTTTATATACATTTTTATTCTATTTTTATTCATCTTTCTAATCTAATACATTTTTATGAACCCATAAGCGATGTACTCCTGTGGTCCCCTTCACAAGGACGAGCAAGGATTGGGTGACCAGCTAGAACCTATCTACAATAGCTCTATACTGATACAGGATGTAGCCTGGAAGACCTGTCGGGGGTGGTAGACGATAGAGACAAGTGGAGAGAAAGGGTCTGGGAAATCCGTGCTAACGGCACGACATGATGATGATAATGAAGATGATTACATTGAAACTTGAAGATTTACGCAAAGAGAAGCATATTTTTGCATAATGGTAGCTTATCAAACGTTCTAAATTTAACATCAGTTCGTTTGCATATCTCTGATTAGATCTATTGCTTATTCGGAGGTTCTTTACTTCGCTTAATTGCACTATCGCTTATCCTCATTGGGCTTAAAGTGACAGTTGGGTATGCAATCAATGCACTTGCAGATTCAGGGGATCGGTGGAGTGTGCTGAATTAGACCAGCTGTTACTGTCCGTAAAGTTTCAAGAGTTCATATGTTCCAGGTTGCTCGATAATTCCCACCAATATTGAGAAAAATTAGCTTGATGCGTTTACAAAACTGCATTGTCTGGAATCCCCATGGAGTACTGGACTGCAGCCTCGAAATAAGTGAGTTCGAACCCCAGTCACAGACTAGTACCCTTGAAAAAGGTATGAACCCTCTTATCCCCCATCTGTGGGTTAAATAGTATCACTGCTTTTCTTCTACAGCTTCGGCATTTGATATTCCATAAATAAAGAAACCCAACTAAAACTGTATGACTAAGTAATCAATGGAGAATGCTTTTCAATTAAAATCCTGTATCCTGGGTATGACACTAAACTGCATCTGATGGTGAGGCTCCATTCCAGGAGCTTCAGGTATTGTAGAGAACCTCTTCATTACCATTCCTCCCACGTTCATTCTGACCCAGAATAATAGTACATGTTAGAGTCTCTTCTAAGGATCAAATAGAACTGTATAATCATTTGTTTCTGCCTTTTTTCTTTTTTTAAAATTGTTTTGTACCCTGCTACTTAAGATGTAACACATTAATCAAGCCATTTTTTCGGATGTATTTTAATATGATCTCTGTAAAGAATATATAAACGAAAAAACGTAATTTAATGTGTGCTGATGTTAATTTGTATTTAACCCATCTAACCCCCACCATCATGGACACGATCTGAAACAAAATCAATTTTACTGCGGAGTAAAGCTGGTTTATATTCAAAGTTTTCCTTCTCCTAGATTGGTTGCCTTCCAAATCATAAAGAATTCTTTCTGCCTTATTGGTTAATGATAAATCCCTGGAAAATGCATATATTTACCAAGCCCTCCGAACAGCCAGGACGTATCACAAGGTCATTTTAAAGCGGAGTTTAACAGGTTTAAATTCAAAGTTTTTATTCTCCTCGAGTGGTTGCCTAACGAATGCTAAATAAACCTGTCTCCACAACTATTTACCCTTAACTAGCGCGTATCAGTGGTATGTGAAATGTAATCAGCACTGTCCAGGTTTTGAACTCGTGTCGCCGTGTCCATTTCCTACGACGATAACCATTATACCACTCACTTATATGTATTCACGCAACCTCACCGTCATAGGCAGGATAAAATAGAAGATCACTTTTAAAGTGTACTAAAGCTGGTTTGAATTCAGATTTCTTTTGTGTTGACTGGTTGCCTAAACAAGGCTAAAGAACCCAGTCTAACCTACTCTTGGCTGAAGGAAAAAACAGATGGATTAATGCCATTTCCAGGAATTTTAGCGGGAAGCTAAATAGTCTCCTCTAAGATTTGAACTCATGTTGCCGATTCCATTTCCTACGTCGATAACCGTTACGCTGACGTTAGTGACAGTTTTGTTTCTTATTTTTTATGTGGCAAATATCAAGTTTATCATTTTAGTTCATCCATACTTCAGATGTCTTGTGAGACACTCATAAATGTTTTTGAACTTTCCTCACATAGAGATAAGGAAAGTAGACTAAATACACATGTTGAACTTTGAACTGAGTTGATAGGTAATAAACACCTGCCGGGAATAAATATTTTCACTATGTAAGTAAATAAAAGTAATATTTTCTAAAATCAAATTAGTCACGACAATCAATAAAGAATATTCAGCTCAACCAGATTTGCAAAAGAAATGAAACCAGCTTTGTTTATTTGGCCAATAGGTACTGCATAATATACCAAAAGTTTACCAAAAATACAATTAATTCATCGAATTTTGGGGGGATGAGTCCGCTTCAATTATGGTACTTTGTTCGCTTTAATAAACCACCTAATGAGGTCCGCGACCCTCCTCTTCTTCAAGTCTCTTGTTTTCCTCACGATATATTTGAAAACCAATTTTTAATTGGTTTGTGTTTTATGGTATATCAACCCTTCTTGGTTATTTAATGCCAAATCATGTATATATATATATATATATATAATTTTTAGACAAAGAGTTTGTTGGTAATTTTATTTTTAAATGAGTTGTTAGCGCTCATTCATTTGCATAAAGATGGTTGCAAGTATTCTTATCTAACACAAATAATATCTTATATAATAATATTCATTTGTTCGCACACAGTTAAATATTTACTGATAGTTCTTTCGTACACTAATGATTCTATTAGATATTAATCGCTTGTTTGCATATTGGAATGGTTTCAAGTACTGTTAATTAACCATAGTAATTCTATTCATCATGAATTCCTATGTAATATAAATAATTTGCATACAGCAATATGGTTTCAAAAATAATAAGGATAATATCAAACTGGAAAAAGCCAGGCCATGATGGCATACATGGTTTCTGGTTCAAGAAATTTACCTCCTTTCATGACAGACTAGCATTAGAAATGAACTTATACCTACGAGGAGCTCACGTACCATATTGGATGACCAAATGAAGGACCACATTGATACAAAAGAACCCAAACAAAGGAACTTCCCCAAACAATCAAAGACCCACAACTTGTCTACCAATGATGTGGAAAATATCAACACCACAAATAAGGGAAGAAATTTACTACTCGCTAACAAGCCGCGGATTGTTCCCTGACGAACAGAAAGGATGCCACAAAAGATCCTGAGGCACAGCAGAGTTACTCTACATAGATCAACATATTCTAAACTAGAGCAAGACCGGACGGAAAAATCTAGCTCTGGCCTGGATTGACTACAAAAAGGCATATGATATGGTTCCGCAAAGCTGGATAATAAGCTGTGTCAAAATGTAAAAAATATCACATGAAGTCAGGAAGGTAAAGCTTTACTGAAGCAAAGATCCAAAGAGGTGTATTATAAGGAGATGCACGGTCACCGTTAATATTTATAATAGTCATGATTCTACTTAACCGCATACTAAAAAAACACAGCCGGATACAAACTTAGTAAATCGCAGGAAAAGATAAATCACCTAATATACATGGACAACATCAAAATTTTTGCAAAAAATTTTTAAAAAATGGAAACTCTAATACACGCAGTTAGAATATACAGTCAGGACATAGGAATGGAATTTGGTATAGAAAAATGTACCATGCTAGTTATGAAAAGCGGTAAACGACACCTGACGGACGGAATGGAACAGCCAAATCACGACAAGATTAGAACACTCAGAGAAAAGGAAACCTACAAATACTTGGGCATCTTAGAAACTGACACCATCAAAGAAATGGAGATAAAAGGCAAAATTCAAAAAGTATATCTCAGGAGAACAATAAAGCTACTCGAGACAAAACTATCTTGCTGAAATCTTATCAAAGGAATAAATACCTGGGCTGTACCCCTCTTTTGATATTCGGGACCCTTTTTGAAGTGGGCAAGAGAAGAACGTAAGCAAATGGACCAAAGAACAAGAAAACTAATGACCATGCATAATGCATTACATCATAGAGATGACGTTGACAGTCTATATGTCTCCAGAAAGGAGGGAAGAAGAGGGCATTGAAGACAGCGTTGATGCATCGATACAACCACGCGAGGACTACATAGAAAAGCACGAAGGAGGACTGACTGCAGCCACAAGAAACGATACTGACAACACGATGGCCAATAGAATGACAATAACTTGGAAACAAAAATGGGAAGAAAAAGGCGTTTTAAACGACTAATAAACAACATCTCACACGAGAAAACCTGGACATGGCTAAGAAAAGGAAACTTTAAGAGAGAAACAGCAGCACAAAACAATGCCATATCATATCTAAGCGAGAATAGATAAGACGCAACAAAATGGCAAATGTAGGTTATGTGGCGATAGAGACGAAACCATCAATCACATAATAAGCGAATGCTGCGAATTAGCACAGGAGTATAAGACTAGACACGACTGGGTGAGCAAGGAGATCCACTGGGAGATGTGAAAGAAATTTAAATTTGACCATATGAACAAATGGTATATGCACAACCCAGCACCTGTTCTAGAGAATGACACATAAACTCCTATGGGGCTTTGACATACACACAGATCACATAATCTCAGCCAGAAGACCAGACTTTATATTAATAAAAAAAACAAAAACAAAAAGAGAAATTGTAAAATTGTAGATTTTACTGTTCCGGCTGACCACAGAATAAAACTGAAGTGAAGTGCAAAGAAGGCTAAGTATCTGGACATTGTTAGGGAATTGAAAAGATTATGGAATATGTGTTGCATTGGCATCTGCTGATTCATGCAGAAATACACATATATATACTGGGTAAATACTGACACAATGATAAACGACGCATCAAGGAAGACGCAAGAAGAAAGGACGCATGAAGGAAAACGCAGGAAGACTTCGTTTCAAATATATTTACCTCTCACTTCATTGCAAGGGTTGAAAAGGGTTACTCAAAGTTTGCATGTGAGAGGGTGCTGGAGACTGAACATAAACTTCACATCTTGACCCCACTGTTATGACCGTCACGTTGTGTCTTTCTTGTTCTGATGTTGGGATCAACTCCATCGGGGGTTTCCGAGGACCCCTCGGTCGGGTGTAGCCTTCCCTACCACATCTCGTCTCTACTGTCTGGAATTCTGCTGGCAACTGCTCTGGGACCCAAACTCAACTGAGTTAAATAATAACTCAACGCCCACACGATCGCCTACTGGATCTTTGAAATCGAATGTTTAATCGTCATCAAGCGGAAATAACTGCCATGCAGTTCAGAGGTTACTCTCTTCCGGTGCATGACTGTAATGGCACAATGGGACCTTCACCTTTTCCCATATCATAAGCCTTAATCCGCCCACGCGATCTCTTTCGATTACTGGCCGTTGGAATGTGTCACTTCCTTCCGGTGTATTACCTTGGAATAGTATTTTTGGGCCGGATCGAAGGTCAAAATATAACACATGAAGGTAACAGTTATGCCAATTGTGATTGATGCTTTCGGTACAGTCACCAAAGGATTACTAAAGGGACTGGAGGACTTGGAAATAGGAGGATGAATGGAGACCATCCAAACTACTACATTATTGAGAACAGCCAGAATAGTGAGAAGAGTGCTGGAAACTTGAAGAAACTTGCTGTCACTCAAACTCCAATGTAAAACCATCTGCTGGCGCTGATGCGAAAAACTCTCAAGGAATAAATAATAGACTGGACAGTTCTATTTGACCCTTAGATGGGACCTAAGTAGGTGCTACGAATCCGAGTCAGAATGGACCTAGGAGTAATGGTAATAAAGGGATTCTTCACATTGCCCAAAGCTCGATGACTGGAACCTCACCACAGAATGCATGTTAATGTCATACCTAGGACACTCAATGGGGTTGGGGGTCTTAAACCTCTCTAGGGGTCCAATAGGCGTATTCTACAGCCCCAGCCGACAGGGTATGGAAAGCAATGTTGAGCTGTACATTCGTTTACCGTCAGTGGAACAATTGTTTCTTTGAGGTTGCAGTTTCAACTGTTTTAGGTTGAATTATTGAACTTATAGAGTAAAATCTGCTTTTGTACCATATTTAATTTGATAGTTTACAATATGCAAGAATGAATACTGAAGGAGACACCATTTGCTTAAATTAGTAGAGGGAAGCATTGCATTAAAATGATGTATTACATAAACAATTAGATAATACTTTGTTTAAAAAATACACCCTCCCTGATGACGGGCCTTAAAAATATACAAACTTTATTTCTTAAAGACGTTAAGAACACCCCATAGAATGTGTCTTGGTCATGAAATTTAACTGCATCAAATAGTAAGATTCTGGGGAGTGTGGTGAACACTTTCATTGCCATTGTTCTCAGAACTTCTCTGTCAGAGATTTTTTTGTACCAGTTAGTG
The DNA here is from genome assembly GCA_963585895.1 of Sepioteuthis lessoniana. Classification (NCBI taxonomy): domain Eukaryota; kingdom Metazoa; phylum Mollusca; class Cephalopoda; order Myopsida; family Loliginidae; genus Sepioteuthis; species Sepioteuthis lessoniana. The sequence continues at coordinate 66,794,477 of OY757919.1, forward strand.
TCCCTTCTGTGGATCAAATAGATCTGTTAAAAAGTATTTATATTCTATAGTGATACTTGAGGCCATATAATTGTAAAATTTTATTAAGAATAGTTACTCAAGGCTCTGATTGTTTACTAAGGATTATCATTACTTACATGAAACCATATATCTGTATGCAATAAAATAAATATTATTAAGTAAAAATGATTTCTTGAAGGCATATAATAATTACTATTAGATCAAACTACATGAACACGTTCAACTATGTATAAATTATTCGTATTAGATAGGAATACTTCATCTTCATCATGTCACGCCATCAGCAAGGATATCCCTGACCCTCTCCCGCAACCCTTCTCTATCGTCCATCGCTTCCGGTTGGTCTTCAAGGCTACATCCTCTATCGGCACAGAACTGTTGTGGGTAGGTTCTAGCTGGTCGTCCTGCCTTAGCTCGTCCATGTGAAGGGGTCCACAAGAGTACGTCACCTATGGGTTTGTCGCTACTTCTCCGACAGTGTTGCGTATGTCTGGTTCGTCTAACTTGGATAGTTTTCGTGATGGATGGTAAGTGGTCGCACAGCTGCTGCTTTGTAAGTGCTGCCTCCAGTTGCGTCAAGCTTTTTTTCCGTACGTTTAGTTAGCTTCCATGTAGTGCATCCATACAGCAGTATCGACACGACCGCTGTTTGGAAAAAACTGCGTTTCATTTTATCGGTCAGGTCTGACTTCCATATGACCGATAGGCTATTGATAAATGTCCATGCCTTTGCTAGTCGCGTGTTGATGTCTGTCTCAGTTGATGAGACACTGCTTCCTCGGTATATGAACTTGTCTACGAGTTTCAGAGAGCTACTGTTTTGTGTGGAAATATCGCCTGTTTGATTAAAGCACATAATGTGTACATTGACATGGAGGCCTATGCCTGCAGCTGCTCTTTCCAGACTATGTAGCTGGGTTTCGGCTTGGATGAGTGTATTTGCCAGAAGCGCGATGTCATCGGCGTAGTCCGCGTCCGTAATTGTTTGTGCCGGGTACCTTCTGCTTCTTTACTTTGTTACGAACACTTGATATAATATAACTACTAATTATTTGTATTAATAGTTACTTGTAACTATAATGGTTTATTAAATATTAACATTAGTTATTTGAAACTTTTAAACTGGGTGTAAAGAAATAACTATAATTCAATGGAAATAATTACATGAAATTATATAATTATTGGATAAGAATACTTGAAATCAAACAACTTTGCGTAATTTATTTGTAATAGACAAGAATACTTGATATAAAACGTTGTACCAAATGCTCTTAAGAAACAACTACGCAAAAAGAAACGTAATTATGAATGTATTATGTTCTCAATTCCCTAACCACTAGGTATAAAATAACCCTTGGCGGTTTAGCATACCGTTAAAAAAAACAATCAATCGAAAATATGCATCAAAGATTGATATAGTAAAATAAGCAATACCTGTGCGCTAATTTGATAATTTCCTCATAGAGGATATTGATGCATGCCTTTCACAAAGATATTTCAGCAAAATACGAGGGTCAGCTGAAAAGTATGAAGGCTGACCTAAATACACTCACATGTTTACAAATACACTCAAAAGTATTCTTCTTGTTTTGGTGTTGTAGTGCTTGAATCTCATTGCTAAAAAAATCACTCACAGTAAATATTAGGTTATTGAACTTTTCAGTCCATCCTTGTAATAGCAAACAGCTTCGGCCGAATATTTTATTCTGTCGGCTGGGGCAGTAAAATACACTGACTGCACGTCCACAACGAGTGTCCCGGGTATGACACTAAAGTGGATCTGGTGGTGAGACTCCAGTCCTGGAGCTTTGGAGAACATTGAGTATCCCTTCATTACCATTACTTTTAGTTTGTTTGTTGATTGGTGGTTGGGTTTTATGGCATATCAACCATTGTAGGGTATTAAATGACAAATACATTTTATGAAAATAAACAGTCCCATTTCAAACAAATAAGTTTAGCATAAGTAGACAGTTTAATTGTTAAAACATTTCTATTTCAAGCTATTCAGTTTAGTCAAGCAGTTCTAATTCAAACAATCCAGTTTATTATAAGCATATTTTTTGTTTACAAACAGTTAAATGTCACAACAGTTCTATTTCAAACAATTCAGTTCAGCATACAAAAACAGCTTCATTTCAAACTATTCAGTTTAGCATAAGTACGCAGTTTAAATGTCACAACAGTCTAATTACAAGCAATTCAGTTTAGCATAAGGACACAGTTTAGTTCTATTTGACACATAGATAGGACCCTATCAAGTGTTACCACTCCGACCCAGAGGGGACCAGGCAAAGAAGGGGCACTCCGTACTCCCCAAAGCTCCAGCATTACTGGAACCTCACTATCAGATCGTTTAGTGTCATATTAGGAAACTCGTAGTAGGGGGTCTTACCCCTCTGCAGTGATTCAGTCAGTTTATTCTACAGCCCCAGCCGACTGGGCAAATTACTTCTAGGTCCACTCTTACGCCGAGTGAGAGTACCAGTTGGAGTCCTATCTATGGGCCAAGTAGAGCTGTCCAATCATTTACTCTACTTGAAACTATTTAACTGTGTGCAAACAAATAAATGAATAAGTATTATAAATGGAAATTCTTGAAACTATTTAATTAGCTCTGGCTCATTTTAAAATGTTTTCAAGGAAATGTTCGCTGACTCTACCTCACAAAAATATTTGGCACCCATAATTTTTTTTTTATTTCTCTTCCTAAAAGTGTTTTTTTAATGAAACAAGTTAAGTCTCACAATGGTTATATTTATTATACTATTACAAGTCTTACAGAGCCACAGAAAGTACAAATTAAACAAAAAAGCACAAAAACTTCTTAAAGTTTTTATTCATCAAAATGACTCCCTTTAGCCGCTATCACTGCTTCACTGATTCTCGGCATTCTTTTCACCAAAGACTGAAGGTAGACTGAAGATAGTTCTGCCCAGAATTTCTGCAATAGTTGCCAGAGGCGAACTGGACTTGTTGGTTGCTTAACTCAGACTTATTGCTCAAGTTCATTTTACGCCAGTTCAATGGGATTAAAATCCGCTGATTGCGTCCGTCAAGACACCAGTTGAAGGACGTGCTGTTCATCTTTGCTTTTACCTCTGGCAAAGTTTACTAGAACGCCCAGGGTCATTAACTTGCATTAGTACTAATCTTTGACCCACCGGCCGCATTTTAAATGAGATCGCATGATGCTGCATAATACTTTGATAGACGGCCTGATTCAATTTGCCCTTCACTTGGTGCAAATCGCCGACTTTGTTATTGGCAAATGCTCCCCACACTCTCTAACAGATCCTCGTTCATACTTTATGGTTGGTGTGATAGAAGGAGTTTCTGCTCTTTCGTCAACTTTTCACCGCACGTAGATCCTCCTATTTGAGTCAAAGATTTCGAACTTTGATTTGTTTGTGCAAACGACTTTCTTCCACTGCTCTATTGTCCAATCTTTGTGCGCCTTCACTCACTGGAGCCTTTTGACATTGTTTTTCTTCCTCAAAGATGTTTTCTTGACAGCAATTCTGTTATATAGGCTAGCTTCATAGTCTTCTCCTTACAGTGGATGTTGACACGTTTTTCACAACATTGGTTCAGTTGTTCCGTGATGTTTGTTGTAGTCAGCCTTCAGTCATGCAATCTGGTAACTCTAATTAATTTGTCCTTCGAATTTGTTGCTGCTTTTTGTCTACCAGCCCTACTTTTAGTCTTGTTTTGCCCCCGTTTCCTGATGTCCCCTAACAGTATAATCCACCGTAGTTCTGGGAATTTTTATTGTACATTCAAAAGAAGAAAAACGCCTTCAAATCAATTCTTTTAAAGATATCTGGTCATAAGAAATGTCAAAGTTACTGCGGAAAACTTCTATTTAGTTTGATAAATAAAAACGTTGTGGGGCTTAACTTGTTTCATTAAAAATAACACTTTTAAGATGAGATATAAAAACTTTTACGGGTGGCCAAATACTTTTGAGTGGTAGTTTGTGTGCATATATATATATAGAGATATATTTATAAAGGACTTGGCATTAAATAACCCACAAGGGTTAATATGCCAATAAATTTAACCTAAACCAACCAGCTGGATATTGAAATCGGTACGCTGATTTCGCTTTACGCGCCAAATAGCCATTGCTGAAATTGTATCTCCACTCCTGCATACACAAGACTACTAAAATTAACTCAATTAACAATTTGTTTTTCGTGAGTTCGCTTGTGGCCAATCAATTCTAATTTATACATAAAATTAAATAAGAACAGGGCAAAGACAATGTGATGAACTTAACGCGGATTATATGTCAGATTCAGAAAATTACTGAATGGGACTATGTTTAAGTGATGCATCAGCTTAAGAATCAATTTGGATTTTCTTTTAGTTCTAGTAAGTAAAATAGAATGAACAATCATCAGATTGAGCATAAAATTCTGCAGGAAGACCCAATAGAGTCCGTGTAGATTGTTTTGTTTTTTTTAATCTTCTTTTCATAAAAACATTCGTTGCTGCAGAACATGATTTCATTATAGTTGATGATCAACAACCGTTTCCGCCATTTCTTTCTTTCCCTCTCCCTCCCTCTCTCTCACTCTCTTACACTCTTTCTCTCTTTCTTTATATATATATATATATATATATATATATATATATATATATATATATATATAATGTTATTAGAAGAAAATTCAAACCTGGTTAAATTGTTATCATGAATTTATTTCGGCGAGGAATATCATTATACTCTTCGTCTCATCAGATGACTTCACACGTTTAATTTGAGGTTGAAAAACAGCAAATACGGATTACAGTCTGTGTTGTTCTCTCTCTCTCACTTTCTCTTTCTCTCTCTCACTTTCTCTTTCTCTCTCTCACTCTCTCTCTCTCTCTCTCTCTCTCTCTCTCCGTATATCTGTCTATCTGTCTAACACTCTCTGTTTCTACCTAGTTATCCCTATCTTTCTGTTTCTGTCGGTCACTCTCAGTTCTCTCTCTCTCTCTCTCTCTCTCTCTCTTTCTCTCCCTCCCCCTTTTTCTGTCTATCTGTCTCTACTAATATAAATATGTGTTTCTCTCTCTCTCTTTCTTTTTCTTCCACTCTTTCTCTCCTCCGCACCGTTTCTTTCCTTCTCTGTCTCTATCTGTTAGTCTCTCTCTCTCTCTCTCTCTCTCTCTCTCTCTCTCTCCCTCGCTTGCTGACTGTCTCTTGGTCACTCTCTTCCTCTCTGGCTTTCTGTATATCTGTCTCAATCTCTTTCCTTCTCTCTCTTTTTATTACCCCCTGATAGCTTCATTAAAACAGAAATAACATTTGAGTTATTTAGATTTTAGATTTTTTTTCTTCACAAAAATGACTTTATGACTGTTCATCATGACTTCGATTTTTCTACATTTTGAAAAAAAATTTCTGAAATTTTCGATCGAGTAACTCTCCCATCTGTGTGTGTGTGTGTGTGTGTGCAACATATAACTATAAATCTTGTGGGAATAGCAAGAATTGTTCCAGGTGGACGTACACTTTTTCTTTGTGCATTTTTTTTTTGTAAAATTGATTTAAATGTACCTAATGTTTATTTTGGTTACATGGCAAAATCGTTAAGGTAGTGAAAATTATTAGTAAAGTTGATTCTTTGGGGAGCTGATACACTATTTCTTTAAGAATGCCCAATTTTTTAGAAGTAGATATATGATCAGAAGTGTATAAAATAAGAAATAAAAAAAGTGAAAAGTAGGATGAATGCATTGTAGGTGGAGGATATTGTTGCATAGTGAGTAAGGGCTCTTGAAGTAGGGGGCCCAATTTGACAACTGTTCAATGACAGACATATTTTAATGATTGTAGAAGGTGTCACCTCATCAAATATATGAGAACCAAAGTAGAAACAAAGGTTAAATGAAAATACGGTAGTATTTGGTTGATTTTAACATCATCTCTGGCTTACTGTACATCTGTTTCAATCTCTTTCATTCTCCCTCTTTTTATTACATCATTCTAACCCATCTGGAGTTATTCTATGTTTTCTGGTTAAGTAATCCCCATCATTTTAAGTTTATGTTTAAATATTGTAGAGTTTAAGTTGCTTTTTTGGGCGGTGAGTGATATATTGTTATAAAGGTTTAGGTTATCTGGCTTAGTTGCATATCAAACTTTTGCTTGTTATTTAATGCCAAACCATTTTTATACATAAGATTTTTAAGTGAATAGTTTGGAGGTAACATTATTTTTAAATCGAACCTGAACTCATTCGTTTTCACTCAGTTAAATGGTTTAAAGTATTTCTATCGAACATTCTTAGTTTTATTTGCAAGTTTTCAAATAATGATGTCGAAAACTAAGAATTCAGAGAATTAATTTTTTATTTATTGCGGACTTTTTGTCCTCATCTTGGTAGTTTTTGTGTTGTTTCTTCTTTCACTACGTTTCGACAATTAAAGACAAGTACAAAACATTCGGTACGGACCCGACTCTGGAAGACCAGATAAGGATTTATAAGACCAAAAAATCCATCCTTGATCGCCCTCCGTGGCGCAGCGGATAGAGGCGTTGAGTCTCTACGGTTCCAGGTGAGCATTGTCAGAAGATAGCGGTTTCAAATCCTACCCAAGCCGGCCAGAGGTTTACTTGGTCAAAAACGTGGTGCGATCGACAACAACTATAGAAGGTAGTAATTGCTGGGAATACGGTTACAAGACTCAGCATTCCTATCCGAGGTCGCGGTAAATCACCTGAAGAAGGCCAGAGGTGAAAGAAGAAACAACACAAAAACTACCAAGATGAGGACAAAAAGTCCGCAATAAATAAAAACTTAATTCTCAGATTAAGAAGCCTCATCTCAAAAGGATTCCAATTAAAGACAAGTACTAAGAATTCAATTTAATATTAATCATTTGTTTGCATACAGTTAAATGGTTTTGAGTATAGTAAATGATTAAATATTTTTACTTCACCCATAGATGGGAATCTTTCAAATAATAATAATAATAATAATAATAGACTTTGCTGTCTCGGCTGACCACAGAATAAAACTGAAAGAATGTGAAAAGAAGGATAACTACCTCGACCTTGCTAGGGAATGGAAAAAACTATGGAACATGCAGGTGACAATTATACCAATTGTAATTGGTGCGTTTGGAACAGTAACTAAAGGACTACTAAAGGGACTGGAGGACTTGGAAGTTGGCGGACGAGTGAAGACTATCCAAACTACTACATTATTGAGAACAGCCAGAATACTGAGAAGAGTCCGGGAGACTTGAGGAGACTTGCTATCACTCAAACTCCAGTGAAAGACTCTGCCTAAAGCTGATGAGAAAAACTCTAATGAGTAAATAATAATAATAATAATAATCCTTAGTAAATGATTAAACAGTTCTATTTCAACCACAGATGGGACTCTACCAGGTAATACCAATCCGAGTAAGAATAGACCAGGGACTAATGGCATTGAAGGGGTAATCCACATTCCTCAAAGATTCAGGCTTAAAACTTCACCATCGGTTGTGTGTCATAAACAGGACACTCGTTGGAGGTTATTATGCCTTTGCAGAAATGCAGTCGGCGTATTTTACAGGCTGAGTCAACTGGAATGAAATGAAAATAGGGGATTTTATTGTTTAATGCAAACAAAGAGAGAAGATTGAGATTTTAGTCAGATTTTACAGTGGTAATTGAAACATCGAAAGAGAGATGTAATTGAGAGGCTTTAGGGTTTTGCCTTTTTATTGACATTTCATATATCTTAGCTGCCACAATCTCAGTTAGCGAATATCATTAACAAATGGTGGAGTCTCTATGGTTGAATGACGTATGTTCTGGACTGCGACATCGTAGTAAGCGAATTAGAACACTGGTTTCTCAATTACGTTTATTTTCGGATTATTGCCCTTGGGAAAGTTATTAAACCCCTTATTCCTCCAGCTATAGGTTAAATAACACCCCTAATGTACTTCTATAAGAATGGTTTTGGAATTAGATAACCCTCGAAGGTTGATATACTATTAAACAAAAAAATCGAAACGAACAACTAATAAGTCGCTTGCTAAAAATTTCTCACAAAATAATGTTGGTTGCTCGTACAAAGAATAATTAATGGCTTAGATAATTTACTATAAGATGGAAAAACACAAATATAACTTTTCGTCAATCTGCAAACTTTTTCCAAAAAATTATCCTGAATAAACTTATTTTCGTATATATGTGACTGGATATTATAAACGAATAATTGATGAAACGAATTTGTCTAGAGCTTATATATGACTGGACTTTATAACCGAAATAATAATCAAACGAATTTGTCAAGAATTTATATGTGACTGGACTTTATAACCGAAAAAAGGATCAAACGAATTTGTCTAGATTTTATGTATGACTGGACGTCATAACCGAATAATTGATGAAAAGGATTTATCGAGATTTTATATATGACAGGTCTTTATAACTGAAAAAAATTATCAAACGAATTGGTCTAAAGTTTATATATGACTGGACTTTATAACCGAAAAAAAGGATCAAACGAATTTGTCTAAAGTTTATATGTGACTTGACTTTATAACCGAAAAAAAGGATCAAACGAATTTATCTAAAGTTTATATGTGACTGAACTTTATAACTGAAAAAAAAAGGATCAAATGAATTTGTCTAGAATTTATATATGACTGGACATCATAACCGAATAATAGATGAAAAGGGTTTATCGAGATTTTATATAATACTGGACTTTATAAATGAATAAATGATGAAACGAATTTGTGTAGAGTTTATATTTTTCCGAAGAAGTGAATATAAACATCCTTGTTTATAATAAACAACGGAGACATTAAATGAGAAAATTAGAATATAATTAACAGAAACTTTTATTTATGTATATATTCAAGTAATTAACAATTTAGCATAATAAACGATGCCAAACTTGTAGCAACAGTATTATATTTAGCATGTAATGGACGACTCCAATTTTTAGCGACAAAAAAAGTGTTTTTATCATATATTACCTGTAATTGATGACTCCTATATTTTAACCCCAAATGTATTTTTTGATAAAATGCCTGTAATGAACGACCCTGATTTTTTAGCGACAAAAAGTTATTTTTATTATATATTGCGTGTAATGGATGACCCCCGAAATCTTAGCAAGAAAAAGATGCTTTATCATATACTGCGTAAAATGAATAACCCTTAAGTTTTAACTATAAAAAAGCTGTTTTATTATTTATTGCGTTAAGTTTTAGCCATAAAAAGCTGTTTTATTATTTATTGCGTTTATTATTATGAACGACCCGGACGATATGCTAACCTTCAACAATGTTTCTTCAATATCCAATGTCAATTGAGAAAACACTTCTTCATACTTTAAAAACCACTTTGATACAATCAAAATCAAAGCAATACCGCAAATGAATAATGTTGTCTAGACTTTGATGTAGCTTAGGTAATGCCTAAACAAAGACTTTCAGTTGAGATAATGAAGTCTGTACATAACTTTGTCTGCTATTAACAATAGTTGTCCATATTATATGCACATTTATCGTAAATTGTAAACAATGTTAAGTAAAAACTTTATCTTAAGTAATTGCCTTTATTTAGATATAGGCTATGCAGGGACATTTTGGATCAAAGTTACATCAAAATTAGACAAAGAAACTAGGCAAGCTTTGACGTTTCTAAAACATATCTCGTTTAATGAATGACCCCCTCGTTTTTTTCTTCGGCTAAAAATTGATCTTAGAATGTTATTCATTTCACGAGTGTATACAATAAGAATATTTGATTTTTACAAGCAATCAAATCGGAAGCCTAGAAACTTCAAAGGACTTAAAGACACATACTCTTAAGCATACAAGCGGTTGAGAAAAATTTCGAAAAGAATAATGCAGCATTCTCATTATTTTGGTCAAAATCGATGTGTCAAAAGTTAACAAGACATATTCTGGTAAAAATTCATAAATCTACCTCGGTATAGAAAATTGTAGGCTGTAGAATACACTGACTGCTTCTCTGCAGAGGGGTAAGACCACCCCCAACGAGTGTCCTGAATATGACATTAAACAATCTGATGGTGAGGTTCCAGCAATGCTGGAGCTTTGGGGAATGCGGAGTACCCCTTCATTGCCATCGCTCCCAGGTCCACTCTGGCCCGGAGCGGTAGCACCTGATAGGGCCCTATCTATGAGTTAGATAGAACTAACAGCATACTTATGCTAAACTGAATTGTTTGAGTAAAACTGAATAGTTTGAAATAGAAATGACTTTTACAATTAAACCGTACTTACATTTAAACTGCGTGCTTATGCTTAACTGAATTATTTCAAATAGAACTGTTTTTCGACATTAAAGCTGGATTTACACTTAACCGAATTGTTACATACAACTGCTTGAATAGTTAGAAATGGAAATGTTTTTGACCATTAAACTGTGTACTTATGCTAAACTGAATTGTTTTAAATAGAACAGATTATTTACATAAAAATGGATTTGGCGTTATAAAGGTTGATATGCCATAAAACCCAACAAACCAAACCAAACCATCGGTAGAGAAAAATGAAACATTCCTTTGATCACTTGGATATCTTAAGAAGAAAGATGCCGTGAATTGAATTAGCATGTCTTTTATAAGGCCAACGTGCAAATTCAGTACAACCACTAGCAAAATTATGGAATTAACACACTTACAGGATATTCAATAAGGATTTTTAGCAGTAAATAAACTAATAAAGAAAACGCAAAGCGTATCTTCTTTAATAGCTGAAATATTTTAGCTAAAAAATATTCCTGAAACAAACTATATTAAGTTATTTAAATCAATTATATGATTTTTTTCCAAGTCGAGCAGGGGAAGATATTGTGGAATAAACCAATGTTAAGGAAAAAATACGCCTCGACATGCAAACCAGTCTATTATTCAAAGATGGTTCCGGCACATTCAACAAATGGTTGTGCATAGTTAACTGAAAGAAAACATGGCTCCTATAAAAGAACTGTCAATTGAAAAAATGGAGAGGATTAAAAAAACTTTATTTATTCAACTACAGATAGGATCATAAAAGATGCTGCCACTCCGAGTCCGAGTGAGCCCGAGAGCAATAACCATGATGGAGTACTCCGTATTCCCAATAGTTCCATCAGATTGTTTAGTGTCATATCTAGGAAATTCGTTGGAGGCATCTTACCCCTCTGCAGTGATGCAGTCAATGTATTCTACAGCCGCAGGCAAATGGGTTGGAAAGACGTTAGGTGTTTCCAGTCAACTGTTTCTAAGGCGACAGTATAGAAAACTCAAAGCAATATGACTTGAAGATGTAAAATGTAAAGCGAAACAAATAAAAGATAGATGGGTTGAAAAGGAATCAGGGTTTGTGACGGAACAAAGAAATCCACTGAATAGAATGGAATTTCGATACACAGGAAGATCAAACGCAAGCACAAAAACAATAAAATGAGGATAAAGTAGGCTAAAGAGAAACGATTATGGCCTGTGGACACTGAGATGAAAATGATATTCAACGATAAATCAAGAATTTGCTTTAGCGAAGGCGATGATACAAGAATCTTAGTACCCGTTAAATTGAAACATTCAATTGAAAGATGAATGGCCGAAGAAAACAAGTAAATTTCCCAAGTCATTCATGAAATGAGTTTGTATGACATTTAAGAAAATAGGCGAGATGGCGATCATTACCTCGACAATCAATGCACATATCAACATTGAAATCATCAAAATATTCTCAATTCATTAATAGAAAATTGTTTTGGTGATGATGAGTCATTTTTAAGACGGATAAGGCAAAGGGTATTAAAGCTTTTCTTCACGATATTCCAATTAAAAAAAAAAACAATGACATAGTTTAATTCAACAGAAAATTTGTGGTGAAAAATTTTTGAATGGTCCTTAAGAAGGCTCTATCTACCGAAGAAGATTGCGTTATTTCATATTTTCCTCTGCGTAGCTTCGAAAAAATTATCCGTTGAATTCAGATAGTTTAATATAGTTTGGTTAAGAATATTTCTGAAAGGCAGAACATTCAGTGATTGAATAAATGTTACATCTTATATTTTATTAATTATTACGGATACATAAAATTATTAGTTAAACATTCTCTCAATTTGCTAATTCGGTAATTTTAGCAGTGGTAGCACACACACACACACACACACACTCACACACACACACATACAAAAACGTATATATATATATACATATATATATACATATATGTATACATATTATACACACATATATATATACATATATGTACATATATATATACATATGAATATATATACATAAGTATATATATACATATATATGCGTGTATATATACATATATATATATACATATATATTTACATACACTTATTTTTATGTGCACACACACACACATATATATATATATATATATATGTATATACATCTTGGTGTAGCAGCTCTCGAAAAGGGAGCCTTCAGGTTACCCTCGACTACAGTCACCACCAATAACTTATATATATATATATATATATATATACATTATCAGTACATATGACGATCAGAGAGTTGAAACTTCGAATCATGGGTTGATACCCTGGCTTATTTTCTTAATTGGTTATATACTGTTATATTGCTCTGTGTCTGTGTATTGGTCACTGTATAATAGATTTTGCGGTTTACCGGCGCTTCTGTTGTGATATTCTAACTATATATATATATATATATATATATATATATATTATTGAAAAAGTTGCATTGCTTTTTTTACTTTTGTTTTTGTTTTTGTTTTCTTTTCTTTTTGATAATTGTTGAGTTTGGAACTATGATCCTGTGAAATTTTGAACATTCCATTGTTCTTTTTATACCTGAGCAACAAAAGTTTTAATTCTGGTTGCAAAATATGACCCTTATGTATAAGCACTATTATTATTATTTAACCCTTTAAGCCATGAGCCAAAATTTACCCTCAACCGTTTGTACTTCATCTCCGGTATATATGCTGAGAGGGATAGGAAAGTACCAATGGTATATCGGTGTAATGGACTCAAAGGATTCAGATGGTTAGCTTCAGTCCTTAGTTATTACTTGGTATACCATTGATAAGTAGAAATCTATTTACAAAATTTTGATTGAAAAGTTTGAATAGAAACCAAAATTTATAGTATTATGATTCTAAATTTTAGCTCATTCATGAAATAATTCTCATAAATCAGCCTCTTTTATCAACGCAGTAACTTTACCAAATACAGTAAACATTTATATATAGAATGTAAAATGCTTTCTAAAGCTGGTCAGGGAATACTCTTAAATAGTTAGCATCGATCTCTATAATAGACTGTCTTTTAGTTTTCGGAATAAAAAAGTTTTGCCAGATTTTATTGTATCTGTTTTCACAAATATTCAATTTTACTATTCGCCACAAATCGCGGTTTTCAGATAACTGGCCGAAGCAAACAATACAGCGTTCAGATCGTAGTAATTTACTAAACTTTTAGCTTAGACGTGACACAAGGCCGAATAAATGAGGCACCCAATGAGACTCGAAGTCAATTTTGAAGGTTTGCTAATCAAACTTGCCAACCATTGCACCACCCGAGGCGCCCAGATTGTAAGCGACACATGTCAGCATATGTACATCTGCAAAAATGTCCGTTTTATGAAATAATGACCGTTGCGCATGCGCCTGTAAGCATCGAGAAGGGTTTCCAGCTAGAGTATCTTGTACTAGCTTCGTACTGGGTAAGCCATGGTCTTTGTATCTATACTCTCTCCTGATCTGTAGATCACACAGTTGATAGCCGATTGAGTGGGGTGCCAGTTGCTTCCGTCTCCTGCTTCTCCCTAAAGGAACAGAAGGGGCTTGTGCATCCAACGCGGAAGGGCCCTCAACTAAAATGAATCTGAGGGGCTAAATCTCCTCATCCGAGTCAGGTGAGTCATCCGTTGCATCATTGGGCGTTTGTATGGAATACTCGCGTTTTGCTGCAATTATTAGTTTCGATGAGTCGCTGCCCACGCAATCGCGATTTTGCGTTCTGAGGACTCACCATCACGTTCGCTGGCAGCTAAGTCCATCTTCTTGACGCATCAAATGTCCTTGATATGACGTGGCATCCCATTGACCAGGACTGATTGTAAAAGATAGCGTCCCGTCACCACTACTTTTCCAAATTTGGACGTGCATTTTTTGTAGGGAACCTTCACCCATTCTACGTCTCTCGATTTGCAGGTTGTGTGCTCCTTGCACGCTGGTGGAGATGCAATGTCTATGCCTTTTACTCACACCTGGTAGGTGTAGATTCAATTTTCTGGGGAAGTGGAGGCCGATGTATCATTCTTCGGTGTTATGTTGTAAGAGGTACACAACCTCCTCCACGGAACACTGCTTTCTGGCAGCAATGCGCTTTATGGTGCTCAAGCATTTTTCCACGATGCCATTCGCTGCATTGAAAACGCAGATGGATGCCTCAGCATTTAGCTAATTTTCTAAATGCTCTCTCGCAAAATTTTCTACATGTGCTCTCACCGAATTTTCTAAATGCGCTCTCGTTGTCGGTAAGCAGCTCAGTCTGTAAACCTCGTTCGTCGTATGCCGAAATCAACAGCCGGATGACACTTGCAGAACGCTAACGAAACAGTAGGCGCCTGATAAAGAACAATGTCGGGTCTATGGACTGACACGGCTCAAATTACCACACATCTTTAACAATAGCCTTGGACACTGCAGAATCGACCGCTTCACAAGTACAAAGTGAGCTTTACGCCAGGATGCCTATTTTGCTCATTATCTGTGTAAAATCTAGCTTTTCGAGTGCTGTGGTGGACGTTAGCTATGTAGGCTCTGCTTATTTCTGTACTGTGTCGAACCATCATTAAGGCACTCTGGTAAGATGATCGGCCTGGTTTGAGCTGGAGTTGACCAAGGCCACGTCGATAGTTAGTCCGTATTTTTTGGCAAGCTCCTCAAGAGTGCTGAGCCGACATCTTATTAGCCCCTCTGTGTCTCCCTTGGTGTGCACTCTCATCTTTCAGGTCAGAGTGACGGAAACCAATTGGTACACACCTGTTGAATCGGTCATCAAGTTCATCACCGTTATTTTCCATTGGAGTGCCAAGTTGATGCCTTTCAGCTCTGTAAGATTCATTTGCTGCATCTCTGTCCGGACGCGGTCAACATGTTGATGTCCACCGTCAAATTTTAACACTACTAAAGTTGCTAGGGAACTTGCCTCAAATCACACTTTTATTTTCAGTCAGGTGAGCATCCATTTTAGTCGGGGCGTTGAAGGTCTTGTCATCCCAACCTCTCGACGCCACGTTTGCATGGCGTTTCAGAAATGCAATAGCTAGTCCAAGCCAGCCACATGCCTGAATATGACCGGTTAGCTTCCCACATAAAAACCCTTCGGCTAGAAATAGTGGCCGGTACTGTTAGCATTTCGCTCCCTCGTTTCCACTGAAGTACTCCCCGCTCCCTCCAAATGTACAAGTCCAATAATTTGGCCCCATCCTTTAGCCTCTCTGAAGTTGGTAGTGTCCTGGACATGTCTCGTTAAAACTTTCGCCGAGGTAAACGTCGTCAGTGTATGCTGCTATGGCATGTTTGATAGACTCATCTTGAGACAATAACACATCGATAATCGACTGCATTATAAGAGGGACTTCGTTCAAAGCGAAACTTTGCGGCAAACGGCTGTACCTACGTCCTCTCAGAAGCACAGCCTGGAATGGTCACAACGATTTGTTGATGCACATCTTTTCTTAAATCCAGCAGAGATGCACTATCCCCGCCATTGCCGTGACTCTCTTTGCTTGTGCAAACAGACGTTAGCATTCGCTATGAATGTGTTGACATATGTATTCAGTTCCCTATTGTTCATGACAAAGTGAATCTTTCTTTTATTCTCCTGGACGACATCCATCAGTGGAATCAGACCCTGAGGCGACAGGATATCCTTCTCGGAATATGGCGTCAGCCAGTCGTTGTCCAACCAGACTTGCTGCTCACGGTCTTACTCCTGTCGCACTAAGTTGAACACGGGATATTCAGTTAGCCTGTTCTGTAGTACTGTTAGTACTTGACCTCGTGTCCACTTTGCACTTACAGACCAACCCTTCGCTGGAGGCTCAAATTTGGGTCAGAAGTCTTGTACGTCGGTGGTTATTGTCGCTCATAGGAGTGTTTCCTGAGACAGAACTCTACTGCACAAATTGTAGATATTTTTATCTGACTCACTCTTATAGGTTTTATGCCAATCAGCGGGTCATACCCAAGTTACCTCTCACGAATCACCAAGACGTCAACCTTGACAGAATTACTTACATTCAGACAAAAATTAGCGACTCTAAACCAGCAGCAGTTAGTCTCTCCGTTGAAGATTGTCACTCACACTGACCTCTTCCTCCACAACCGGTACACGTCTTTGCTGGCTCTTGATCGGCAGCAATCAGTATCAACGGGTACTGTGTACAGGGTCCAATTAATTTGGATTGCAATTACGAGTAGTGCGGAGTTCTTTCCTGCCCCAGGAAAGAGATCGGCACAATCACATATATCCCTCTTTCATTTCTGTACCAGGTGACCAACATTGTGGTACCGAAAATAACGTATCTACCGTCGCTGTTCCTGCTCGCACGCCCTGTCTTCCGATTGATGGCTGAGGCAGTGACGTGCCATACATTTCGGTCCATTGCAGGCATAGCATATAACGTCGGTACGTGGACCAACGGGGATGTCAGGACTCTTTGTATCGCCTGCATTGCTGCTACTACCGTGGTCAGTTCCACCTTTCAAGATTGTGCTGGCATGCGCTAGCATCTGATCAATGGGAAGTTGGTCCATTCTCGACGATGCACGAATGGGGTGCTTGACCTGGGCTGGCAGTCCTACCACAAACGCGCACCTGAGTGTGCGGTCACTCACCCCTCCAAACAACACTGCGAGCTTCCGCAACTCTGCCATATACACGTCGACGGATTCGTCGAGACGCATCCACCACCCTGTAAACTGGTCATATGCGAAAATCCATCCGCCGTGAATGGTGCATACAAAGCAGTCTTCATTTGGTCTGCGTCCGCTTTTTCCTCTTCTCCCAAATGCAACTAGACGGCAAACGTACCCCTAGTCAGTCTCAGGGGAATTAATTTCTCCGGTGACTTCATGCTCATAGTCTACAGACAAATTCTGCCTTCTCCACCAGCTTTCTCCATCGATCAAGTACCATCAAACCATCAGCTTCAGATCGAATCCGCCGTCCATTATATATTCCGAAGTAGCTGGTATCTGTTTTCACCAGTTTTAAATCCGTTTCTCGCCACTTGCTAGGTCTTCGAACAACTGACCCAACAAACGATACAACTTCTTACATAGTAAATAACTCATAGAAAACAGCTCGGGTCAGCTCATTTGCATCGGCAAGATATCCATTTCATAAAATGCCAGCAGTTGGGCATAACCACCAGTTAAACCTTGAGATTCGGATCCGGACGGGTGTGTCTCGTCATTGGACATACCTCTGATCTCAGGGGGCTGTCCTCCAGGATTCAACCCTCTTCGGTTTATCGCCTGGCGCCTGAGGCGCCCCTTTAGGAGAATGCCGACGGGGCTCGTGGAATTTTTGGAAATGCCGGGTGCGTGTGGGTTCCAGCCTAGCGCCTGGACCCACCTTAAAAAAGGCCTTGTGCCATACTCGTCCGGTTGGTAGGACTGAGGACAAATACCGTTCAACCTTGAGAATCATTTCCGACTACCGCTGCGACAACTCGTACACGCTTCCTACTGGATTAGCCATGCTTTTCGTCCTTACAGTATTTAGTATTATAACATTAAATTTGTGATTATTCATGAAATAACTCACATGGATCAACTTTCATCTAACAGTAATTTTGTTTCATATAATGAACATTTACATATAGAACAAAATGCTTTCTAAAGTTGGCCAGAGAATACTTAAATACTTATCATTGATCACTAAAATATACTGTTTTTTAGTTTTCTGAATAAAAACGTTTTACCAGATTTTATTATATCATTCATTTGAATATATCATTGCTGTTAATAGAGTAAAAATTAATTACCTGTAATTATAACTGTTTTCATAATAGTATTGTACATGATTAAATGCTGGAAGTCTGTCAGGTATAGGTTCTGGATTCTATTATTGTCTATGAAAAAATCATAGTCATTGAAATGTGGTCAAACTATAAGATAGAAGCATAATGAAGTCTATTCTGATAAGATTTTGATTTTTAATCAATTAACTTGTCATAATTATCTGCATGTGTATAATTAGCCATGACTTTGTCATGATTATAGTTTTTTAACAGCTGGTAAAAATACCCATTCATTATCTAATTGCTTGATTTAGTTTTTGAAATTTGAGGTATTTTCTATAAATACTTTTTAATTGCTAACATAGTTTAATTTTAAGGTTTTGCTATTTTTGTTTTTGTCCTCATCTGCTGATGTTTCACCATGTCCTACCCCAGTTGGTACACCTATAAGTACACATGCACCAAAATATGGCACAGTGATACCAAACAGAATATTTGTTGGTGGAATTACCACAACAGTAAGTACATATTTGCTTTCTTGATAATCTTTCAAATATCAAATATATATTTTCTTTTAAAAGAATACAAAATAGATAGATACTTACAAACCCCTCCGAACGAGCAGTAGGTGACACAAGGTCAATTTTTAAGAGTAGTTTAGCAGATTTGAATACAGTTTTCTTCTTCTAGACTGGTTGAAATACTAAGGTTAAAGAGCACAGTCTGACCTTCTATTTATTTACCCATAGTTGGAAGGAGAATAGCTGGATGCATACCTTTCCTAAGGTTACTAACTCAATGTGAAATGCAAACAGATTTGAAACTTGATCACCGTGCCCATGAGGTATCATGGTTTGCTCGAAGATTACTTCTGCTGTGAATATTCAATCTCTCTCTCTCTCTCTCTCTCTCTATATATATATATATATATATATATATATATATATATATCATATTTACCATATTTACCAAACCCTCCGCTCGGGCAGGATATGACACAAGGTCAATTTTTTAAGCAGAGTTTAACAGGTTTGAATTCAGAGTTTTCCTTCTCCTAGACTAGTTGCCTAACCAAGGCTGAAGAACCTAATCTGCCCTACTATTTACCCATAGCTGGAGGGAGAATAATTGGATTCATACCTTTCCCAAGGGTATTAGTGCTATGTGAAATGCAGTCAGTCTCGTCCAGGATTTGAACTCGTATCGTCGTGTTCAATTCCTCCGATGATAACCATTACACCATATATATATATCTTGAAGGATAAGGACCCCGTCCAAAAAAGGGAACGTACTGTTTATGATACTAAACAGCATCTTGATTTGAGGCTCGAGTTCTAGAGTTAAAGGGAGTGTTAAGTAACCTCTTCGTTGCCATTATTTCCAGGTCCACTCTGATCCGGAGAGGTAATACTTCATTTTAGGGTCAAATACTTGGTAGGGTCCTATTTAAAGGTCAAAAAGAGCTGTTTGAGATTTGTTCTCAAAACTTTATGCATTAAAAACATTGTAATTGTAATTGAGTATGAAATGTTATCTGATTGAGTAATTGATTGATTTTAACGGAACTTGTCTAGGAATATTCCATGCCTAAATGTTAGAGAATTGGGTTCATTGTAGACTTACATTTTTTGCGCAATAGTTTCTCAATAGTCTTTGGACATAGTTTTTTTTTATCATACGGGGGTGTCCTCGTGGTGTAATGGTTAAAGCGATGGACTGCGGAATCATAGTACGCGAGTTCGTACTCCAGTCGCGCTATTACGTTCACTTTCGGGCAAATACCCTTGGGAAAGGTATGAACCCCCTTATCCTCCCAGCTATGGGTTAAATAGTACCACTACTATTCTTCTAGGAGAATGGCTTTGGCATTAAATAACCTAAAAAGAGTTGATATGCCATTAAACAAAGAAACCAAACCAAGCCAACATAGTTTTATGGTTTTAAGTATTCCTATCTAATACTAACAATTATGTGTTCTCAAGTATCTATTCTGTTTAATAATAGTCATTTATTTGCATACAGTTCTATGCTTTCAAGTAAGTGATATTAGTAATCATTAAAGAACAATTATAGCTTCGAGTAACTATTTTTAATAAAAACAATTTACAGTTTTCTGCCATCCAATACGAATGATTTTCAAACATCTATTTGACTCATAGATGAAACCCTAAAAAGTATTACCGCTCCGGGTCAGAGTGGACCACAGAGTAATAGCAATGAAGACGTACACAACAGTCCAGATCTCCAGAACTGGGGTTTCACTATCAGATGGTTTAGTGTCATACCCAGAACATCCATCCTTGGAGGCCACACTACTCAGCAAACGAAACAGTCAGCATATTCTAAGCCATATCAACAAAGTAAGTGGTATTCAAATTAAAGTGATTTTAAACTTCATTATTAGTTTTTTTTTAAACAGATAGTGAAGCACAGTTGGAAGTGTTTACCTTTTTAAAACATTGATATAGCAGCTCAGTGGGAAGTGTTTACCTTTTTAAAACATAGATATAACAGCACAGTGTGAAGTGTTTACCTTTTTAAAACATTGATAAAGCAGCTCAGCGGGGAGTGTTTACCTTTTTAAAACATAGATATAGCAGCTCAGTGTGAAGTGTTTACCTTTTTAAAACATTGATATAACAGCTCAGTGGGAAGTGTTTAGCTTTTTAAAACATAGATATAACAGCTCAGTGTGAAGTGTTTACCTTTTTAAAACATTTATATAACAGCTCAGTGGGAAGTGTTTACCCTTTTAAAACATTGATAAAGCAGCTCAGTGGGGAGTGTTTACCTTTTTAAAACATTGATATTACAGCTCAGTGTAATAATCAATGTAAAAAATCAATAGCGATAAATCCTTTCATGTCCCAGAACACTGTCAGCATGATCATCTTAAATGACTGCTATGTCCGGAACATCTTCTTTACCAAAGAGTTATTGTTTTTTCCACTCCATCGTATTTTTTGTCACACCATTTCATATGCTTTCTACTTCTCCTGCAGAAAATAATTTGATGACCGACCTCTGTTCAAACTTGGAACATTCTATTTGATTTTCCGCCATTTTGAATAGCTTCAAAACAAATATTCTTACGAGATTGAAGTAATTTTTTTGCTATAAACCAATTCCAAACAATGCAGGGTTTACTTTTAAGAAAAAAATCCGCACAAAACAACGAATATTTTTTTTTTTTAAATTTCCCAGTATTTATTGAATGACTCTCGTATTAAGTAAATATTTCACGTCTCACTTGAAACGCAAACAGATGGTTATGCACTATACAGATCTTTAAAATTACCGGAAATAATACTTACGCATGCGTAATAAAAATACACTTTAAAGTTTCTGTGAGACAAAATATTGACAAAACAGTCACTGAGATTTTGGAATCAATGAAAATAACATTAAATAATTAAAAAAATATAAAAGTAATATGTTGAATGCTGTAGAGTTAGGAATATTTTGTCATGCTAATAATCGTAATGGGGACTTTTGTCTTTGTAAATTAGAAATCAATATTCGGGTTTTTGTAGAAGTTTGAACCTCAGATATAAAAACATTTTATTTATCCAGCAGGACATCAAATGGACTAATTTCCAATGAAAACAGAAGCTAGCTAGCTAGCTAATTGGAAAGAAAGAAAGAAAGAAAGAAAGAAAGAGATAGATAGATAGATAGATAGATAGATAGATAGAAAAGAAAGAAAAAAGGATAGATAGATTGATTGATTGATTCTGTGGTAGTCCGTTGTTGCTTTTCCCTCCAATCTCCACTGTCCGCGTCACATTGATAGGGATTAATGAGCGAAGTAATCACGATCCGTGCAAATGGAGATAATGGATATTGAGGAAATGTCTGGATTAGGGTCTGGCTCTTCGCAGATGCGTTGTCACTCTCTTTTGCTCACGTGCTTAAACTATACCATCCTTGAAACAGCGGACACCTGCGGCAACAATCTGTCGCCATTTGGTCTCAAGATCTTTAGGATGGATCGATCAGACTTGCAAATTGTCTTTTCACCTCTTCTCAATAGATGGATAGATAGACAGATTTAGCCAATGATCATGCGCCAGATGTAATCAACCCTGTTAGATATCATTTGGAAATGCTCCTTCCACCTCTTCTGAGATAGATAGATAGATTCGCTCAACTGTAATGCATAAGATATAATGAAACTTATTAGTTTATTCTTCCTTGCTGAACAGCTATAACTTAAAAAAAAAAAATGATTGGTTGATTTATAGCCTTGCAAGCCGAACATTTCTCTGTTCATTTAATGAGAGAAACATTTTTTTAATATATTAATTGTTATCCAGAGTTAATTTTCAATTTCAGTCTTTATTCCCCAAAAGATTTCTCAAGAAAATAAACGATGTCGACAATTTCCTATCGCTCTGACCCCTTTCTAGTAAAGCGGAAAGAAAAAACTTCAAAATCAATTTTAGTCAGCCATTATTCTCGATAAAGAATCACATTTTATCAAAAGAATTTATATTAGAGTTACTCCAAATAAGAATGTTCTACTATTGAAAGCTATGTCAACATACACATAGGAAATGCGTGGTAATCTGATCTCTCTGATAAAATAAAACCAGAATTCTTCCAAGCAGTAGTTGTCAGTAATATTATATGACTGTTCGACTTGGACACAGATGTAACACCTGGGGAAAAGACTGGATGGGGTTGCCACAAAGATACTGTATGCTGTTGTGTACAAGTCCTGGAAGTAGCACATTACAAAGCAGCAGCTGTACGGCCACTTGCCTCCTATCTCACAAACCATCGCTGTAAGACGAGCAAGATATGCTGATAATGTCTGGAGAAGTATGGATGAACTTGTGCTGGTCTCTCCCTAGATGTTAATGCTCCGTTTTGTTGAATTCGCGTAAGTTCATTTGAAGGATGTTGATTTCTGCTGCTTTGAAGTACGTTTCTTCGATAGATTTGGGGGGGTCTTTTTGCGGTGATGTTTTTTTTTGTATTTGCTTATGGCTATTGTGATCTCATTTTAATTTGGTTTGTTTCAGGTTTATGGCATATCAAACACTGGAGGTTATGTAATGCTAAATCTATTTTTATTGATATAAACAGTTCAAACAATTCAGTTTAGCACATGGTTTAGGTCTATTTGACCCATACAATGGGCCTGGAAGTGATAGTATTCCCCCAAAGCTCAAGTATTACGGAAGCCGCACCATTAGATCGTTTTTTGTCATATCCAGGACAGGAGTGGTCCTATTTAACCCTTAGCTTGCTGTAAAAGAGGGTTCATACTTTTCCCTACGGTATTAGTCCGAAATAGAACGTAATAGCACAATTGGAGTTTGAACACTCTTACTAAGATGTCGGAGTTCTGCACGTTAGCCACGACGATACGGAAATTCCTCCATGTCATTCAAAATTAAAGGAGAATAAATCATGGGGTTAGTCTATCAGCTGGCTAATAGGAGGAATTTCTTAACAAATATATATTTTGTGTGTGTGTGTGTGTGTGTGTGTGTGTGTGTGTGTGTGTGTGTGTGTGTGTGTGTGTGTGTTTGAGAACTCCTCCGCACACGTAGGATGTGACGCAAGGTCAATTTTAAGTAGAGTTTAACAGCTTTGAATTAAGAATTTTTTCCTTCAAGATCTGTTGCCATACCAAGGTTAACGAGCCCAATGTTCCTATTTACTTGTAGCTGAAATGAGTACAATTAGATGCACACCTCTCCCAAGGGTATTAGCGCAAATATATATATATATATATATATATATATATATATTTCATTAAGAAAAAACAACAAACCGGTCACATTAGGATTATAAATTTATTTCCATCCTGTTACGCTAGTTCACTCTTGAATAGTTTTTGTCCTGATGGAATTACTCCCAACTCCGGTTTAACTGGACCAAATAACACACACACACACACACACACACATATATATATGTGTGTGTGTGTGTGTGTGTGTGCGTGTGTGTGTGAGAGAGAGAGAGAGAGAGAGAGAGGGAGAGAGACCGAGACAAAGACAGAGAGAAAGAGCGAGAGAAAGAAAAAGAGTGAGAGAAAAGTTTGCTAACTGGATATCAAGAACAATGAGGGGAAGATTGGGAGATAGATAAGGATGAAAAAGTTTTAAAATGTGATGCATTAAAATTCCTCGTAGAGAGATAGAGCAATAGAAAGATTAAAGCGATGTTCGGTTGAAAATATCCATGCATTCTTTTAAACCGAGGCAACTAATTCACGATTGTAAAGTATTTATATACAAACGTAAACTGGTGGTGTAATGGTTAGCAAGTTGGACTAGCAAACCTACACGAGTGAGTTCGAGTCTCATTGGGTGCCCCATTCATTTGGCCTTGTGCTAAATCGAAGTAAAGACCTTCGTAAATTACAAGAAGATTTTAAATGAATAAAAAAAAAAGAAAAGAATGGGAAGATACAAACCAAGAGGAGCAGACTTAAAAAGAACATAGATAATCACTTTAATAATATGAAAAAAATTGCTTTTAATGGTATTATCTTCCACTAGGAATAATAAAATTTTCTTAGAAGAAAATTAACTTTTTATACGTATTGGGGGTATACTTATCTATAAGTGATTATATATATATATATACCAACCCCTCCGCTCGGGCAGGATATGACACAAGGTCAACTTTTAAGCGGAGTTTAACAGGTTTGAATTCAGAGTTTTCCTTCTCCAAGACTAGTTGCCTCACCATATATATATATATATATACTCTGTTAAATTTGAAATATGATGAAACCGAATGTTCCATTACTTGCCAAAATTAATTTGATACTTATTGTTACTTGAAATGGAAGAGTGGCTTTTATATAGGAGAAAAAAGGTTGTTGTTGGGTTTTTTTATGTGTGCGGGGAGTTCCGAGTCTGAAAGGTGTCCTCGTGGTGTAATGGTTAAAGAGATGGACTGCGGAATCGTAGTGAGCGAGTTCGTCCTCCAGTCGCGCTATTATGTTCACTTTCGGGCAAATACCCTTGGGAAAGGTATGAACTCCCTTATCCTCCCAGCTATGGGTTAAATAGAAACCACTACTGTTCTTCTAGGAGAATAGAATTTGGAATTAAATAACCTGCAAAGGTTGATATGCCATTAAACAAAGAAACCAACCAATCCAAGTCTGAACATGAAAAGTTGTTTTAATCAATTTTCTTGTTTGATCTGAAGAAGTCCTGTTAATTTTTTATAAACATTGATTTATATCAATGCTTTTTAACAGGATGGAAATAAATTTATTATCTTAATATGATCGATTATTGTTTTTTTTTTTTGTTTTTTTTTAAGAGAAAATAATTTGCTCCGTGGATTTTATCATATTGCGCTCTTGACCGGGATTACCTAAATTTAATATTCTATTTTTGAATATTTTATTCATCCTACTTGGAATTGTTCCAGACTCCGGATTTACTGGATTAAATACTGTCTCTCATATATATATATGTGTGTGTGTGTGTGTGTGTTTGTGTATGTGTGTGTGAAGAAAATGGAAAGGAAAATACATATAAATGGATGAGAAAAATTTATCACTAAAATATTAACGAGTTGGTTCCACCAACGCGTTTCGACATAGATTATTTAAGATATGAAATTACGAAAATTTCAAGTAAAAAGTATTTTTGTCATCTTC
Source organism: Sepioteuthis lessoniana (assembly GCA_963585895.1). Classification (NCBI taxonomy): domain Eukaryota; kingdom Metazoa; phylum Mollusca; class Cephalopoda; order Myopsida; family Loliginidae; genus Sepioteuthis; species Sepioteuthis lessoniana. The sequence continues at coordinate 66,820,139 of OY757919.1, forward strand.
AAGGTGGGAATTATGAATTTAAAATAGTGGTTTGAACGAATACAGAAAATTATATTCGAAAAATATTCGAAAATGTTATGTCATGAAACGTAATTTTTTATTTTTTTTACGATGACTAAAACACATCTTACCTGAAATTTTCGTAATTTCACATCTTAAATAATTCATATCAAAACGCGTTGGTGGAACTAACTAATTATTATTCTAGCAATAAATTTTTTCTCATCCATGTATTTTTCTTTCCGTTTTCTTCATACAACTTATCCGTCTGATTAAACATCATACCTTAAACACACACACACACACACACACACACACACACACGCACACACACAGATATATATATATATATATATATACATATGTATGTATGTATATATATATATAGTATTTCTTATTTGAATATGTTTGATTAGATCAAATAGAAATTTCGCTTCTATCTATTTTATAATTGATCCGTTCAAGTCTTCTATGAGTCGTTTAATATGTGGATTGAATGAAATAAAAAAAAGGCACCATATCTTTCCCAAGTACTTTCGGGCCCAGCTGGAACCACCTCAAAGAAACAAACAGTTAAATAACAAAGAGTTGGAGGAAGAACAATTGTGTGGAGGAGTAAATTTACAGGAAAAAAGAAATTTATGAGAGGTAACAGGAAGAATTGGAGGTAAAATATTGCGCCTTTTTTAATTCATTGCATCTTGATTTCAAACGAATCATGCCAAGACTTACAAGCTATTGAATAGAGAGCCTTCGGGTAACCATCGACTACGGTCGGCCAACTTACTTATATATATATATATATATATATATATATATATATATATATATATATATATATATATTAATTCGGTATTTTGCTTTTTATTACTTCCTATACAGCAAATGTTTTTATTTTAAAGTATCTATAAAGCATATATATATATATATATATATATATATATATATAAGTATTTATTGTGCGTTTGGGTATACATTCACATACATGTAAGTACACTCAATTTCATTCACTTCTGTACCCGGATATTTTCAAGGTGGTTTCTCTCTCTCTCTCTTTAGATAGATAGATAGATAGATATCGCGTTTAAACACCGTTTTAGCTTCAAAATAGAAATTGAAATAAAACTCACTGCTTATGTAAGGGGACGTCATCATACAAAGCGACGGATAACGTACAAACCATAGAATTATCTCAAATAAAACATCCATCTTTGTAGTAGAACTTAGAAAAAGAAACACGTCACAGTTTTTCATGTTAACCATACCCGAGTCATCTAAAGGAAAAAAAGGCTAAAAACTGGAAATAAAGTGTTTCATAGAAAGAACATAATTGAGAGCAAAATGTTTAAACTGTGAAATCTCACAGATTCGGAAAAGTAATTCACGCTTTACTTAATCATTTGGTCCTTTTGTATTAATTGTATTTTGATTATTATATTATATATATATATATATATAATTGTTATGAAATAAAATTTTCATAAGGCTGAAATAAAAAAAAAATGGAAGCTGGACGAGTAGACCATTGTTAGTGAGTTCAATTCTCGCTGGGTGCACCATAGTTCGGGCCTTGGTCCACAACTAAGCTAAGTTAGTTAATTACTAGTCTGATTTTATCTCGTGTTAAAAGAAACTTTATCGACAGTGAAAAAATCGTCAAAATAACTACTCCAGGTAATCAATAAGTAAGCAAGTTGGCCGATCGTAGTCAAGGACGACCCGAGGGAGCTCTTTTAGCAAGGAGGCATCAAGTACCATTTTTTGAGTCTTTAGTATGACTCGATCTGGGATTGAACCCCGGTCTCTCAGGCCATTGGTGAACTTTTTACACTCAATGCTTGTTTTCTTTCTTTCTTTTTTTTTTCATAAATATTTGATGTGTTACAGAGTTTGTATTGGCCGGCTAAACAGACTTTGTTTCATTTCTATTGCAAATTTTTTTCTGGCTTTATAAATTGTGGATAAAGAAGAATTGACTTGATATCCACTAGTAGAAGTTTCTTATTGGTATATTCCTTTCTTTTCTTTGTTTTTTAATGGCATATTGACCTTCGTGAGTTATGTAATGCCAGAACTATCCTTGTAGATGAACACCAGTGGTACAATTAAATCCATAACGGAGGAATGGATAAGAGAGTTAAAACTTTTTTTAAAGAGTATTAAGCTGAAAATGAACATAATAGCGAGAATCCGGTTCGAAATCGCTTATTTCAGTCCAACAGTCTTGCCATTATGTCTCGAGGACTTTCCCATAAGTACATTTTGTATTTCTGTTCGAGCTAAAAAGATTTAATCAGTTTAATCCAGTTTTCCACTTCATATTTATATGAATTTCGATTTTCTTCTTTTATTAACATCAAATAGAAGAGATAGATGGATAGATAGATACATAGATAGATAGAGAGAGAGAGAGAGAAAGAATTCAATGAATTATAGAAGAAATTAGAGAAAAATACGTCCTAACATAGAAAACTTCATAAAGAAACATCAAGGAGAAAAAGAGAGAGAGAGAGAGAGAGAGAGAGAGAGAGAGAGAGAATTCTATGAATCAAAGAGGAAAATATAGCAAAAAACATCCAAACATAGAAAATGTCGCATTGAAACTTCAGGAAGAGAAAGCAAGAGAAGGAGGGGAAGTTAGATAGATAGATAGATAGATAGCAAGAGAGAGAGAGAGAGATAAAGAGAAAAAGAATTCTATGAATCATGAGGAAAATAAAGGAAAGTACGTCCTAACATAGAAAATGTCAAAAAGAAACATCAAGAATAGAGAAAGAGAGAGAGAGAGAGAGAGAGAGAGGAAGAGAGAGAGAATTCTTGGAATCAAAAAGGAAAATAGAGGAAAACGCGTCATAACATAGAAAACGTCACAAAGTAATATCTGGAAGAGAAAGAGAGAAAAAGAGAGAAAGTGAAAATGCAATGAATCAAAGAGGAAAAAAAAAGGAAAATACGTCCTCACATTGAAAACGTAACAAAGAAACATCATTGAAACAAAGAGAGAGAGAGAGAGAGAGAGAGAGAGAGAGAGAGAGAGAGAAAATTCTATTAATCAAAGAGGAAAATCGAGGAAAACACGTCCTCACATTTAAAAAAAAAGTTACATAGAAACATCAAGGCGAGAAAGAGATAGATATATAAAGAGAGAGAGAGAGAGAGAGAGAGAGAACTCTATGAATGAAAAACAAAAATAGAGCAAAAAACGTTCTAACAAAGAAAATTTCACAAAGGAACATAAAAGGGAAGAGAGAAAGAGGGAGAGAGAGAGAGAGAGAGTTTCATAAATTAAAAAGGTAAATAGTAGAAAAAACGTCCTAAATAGAAAACGTCACAAAGAAATATCTAGAAAAGAAAGAAAAAGAAAGCGTGAGAAAGAAAGAGAAAGAGAGAGAGAGAGAGAGAGAATTCTATGAATTAAAAAGGAAAAAAGTGGAAAAACATCTTAACATAGAAAACGTCACAAAGAAATACCAAGGAGAGAAAGATAGAAAGAAAGAAAAACGAATTCTATAAATCAATTAGGAAACTAGAGAAAAATACGTCTAACATAGAAAACGTCAAGAAAAAACATTAAGGAGAGAAAGGGGAATAGGGAGAGAGAGAGAGATAGAGACAGAAAGAAGGATAGAGTTCAATAAATCAAAAACAATAGAGGAAAATACTACCTAATATAGTAAACGTCATAAAGAAATATCGAGGAAAGAAAGACACAGAGAGAGAGAGAGAGAGAGAGAATTCTATGAATCAAAGAGAAAAATAGAGGAAAGTAAGTCTTAACATAGAAAACGTCACAAAGAAACATCAAGGAGCTAGAGAGAAAGAGAAAAAGAGAGTTCTATGAAAGGAGAAAATACGCCCTAACATAAAAAATGTAACAAAGAAACATGAAGAAGAGAAAGCGGGAGGGAGGGGTAAAGAAAGTGAGAGTTCTATGAATCAAAGAGGAAAATAGAGAGAAAGAACGTCCTAACAAAGAAGACATTAGAATCATTAGGGAGAGAAAGAGAAAGAAAGAGAGAGAGAGAGAGAGAGAGAAAGAATGGAAGGGAGAAAGAGAAAGACAGAGGAAGAGAGAGAGAGAGATAGGATCCTATGAAGTAAAGAGGAAAATAGTGGAAAATATGTCCTAAAGGAGAACGCGTCACAAAGAAACATCAAGGAGAGAAAGAGAAAGAGATAGATAGAGAAAGAGGTTAAGAGAGAGAAGGAGAGAGAGAGAGAAGGAGAGAGAGAGAGAGAAGTAGAGAGAGAGAGAGAATTAGAGAGAGAGAGAGAAAAAGACAGAGGAAGAGAGAGATAGAATCCTGAGGTAAAGAGGAAAATAGTGTAAAATACGTCCTAAAGGAGAAAACATTACCGACAAATATCAAGGAGAGAGAGAGAGAGAGAGAGAGAGAGAGAGAGAGAGAGAGAATGAGAATTCTATGAATATTCTTTTCTGAAAACTATTCTGCATTGCTTAGATGTAACAGGGCTGATTGGGGTGACGGAGTCTAACCTGCTAGAAATACTATTCGGTGTGGATTTTAGAAGATTAAGGCAGTACCCTGAAAGATTGAGAAGGAATATTTTTATTATTCGAAATAAGATGGAAAAAGCTGCAAGGTAGAGGCTAGATTCCGAGACATTCTGCTTTGTAATTACGGGGAATGGAACATCGAAGTAACAGCAATTATTTCGTAATTGTTAATTGCTCTTTTTCTGACTAAAAACTTTATAATTCTATTATTCAACTCAATGTTTGTTCGTTCTCTGGACTTTTTTTATTATTATTATCGAATGATCAGCCGATCCGGTTATTTAGGCTTTCAGCGTAAACACTGGATCCAGTTTTGGGGATCTAAAATTCACAAAGTAGGCAGACAACTGGTTAAGCTGAGATTTGATCTCCCACTTGGAAAGGTCAGATGTCGAGTGGTCGAGTGAACAGTTCGATGACATAAAATTGCGTTAAGGCAAAACTTATTTTAATCTTGCAAAAATAGCGTTTTGAGGCTATTCAAAATACTCCAGGCTTGAACAGAGATCAGTAATCATTTTTTTTTTTTTTTTTGTGGCGGGAAGTACACACCATGTAATATTTACAGAAGAAAGTGCGATGTGTTTGAAGAAGAACTTTTTAGTCAAAATGTGTTTACAAATAGGCTAAACATGGTTTACTACGTCAAAAAGACAGCCTAGGGAGTGAAAACACTTTGACTCTCCGATAAAGAAAAAGTTCTGGGCTCAGTGGTCAGTAAAGAAGGTCATGCTGACAGTCTTCTAGGATATGAAAGGACCCGTCGCTATTGTTTTCCTTGAAACAAGGTGAAGCAGTAAACAGCGTTTCCGATTAACAACTCCTTAAGCAATTATCATCAAATCACTCTGACAGTACACATTTTTTGACACTCTTTTGCAATTAGTCCCTTTAGTTACGTCATCTAAACTTCAATCAGTGTCAGTACAGAATTGATGTAAGTCCTTTCTGGTTAGCTCGCACTGGCGGGTCCACATGTAGGGATCTACGCAGGGATGTATCTTATGAATTCGTCTTTGCTTCTCCAGCAGTGTACCGCATGTCTTGCTCGTCTTACTTGAATAGTTTGTGACATTTAAATGTGGCAAATACAACTACTTGTGCCAGTAATACTGAAACCATTTAACTTTGTGCAAACAAATGAACTCTATCTATTCGCTTAAAAATCATATATAAAATAAATATGTATAACAAGGGTTGATATCCCATAAAACACAACCAACCAATCGTAATTGAAGAACCAATGACTTAATACGTTATGAGAGAGAAAATGGGCTCTGCCAAATAATCTCATTACACTTAGAAAATAGCAATAAATGAAAATTACTCATAATTGTATACCCAACGACCTAATACGTTATGAGAGAGAAAGTGGACCCTGCCCAGTAACCTCATTGCCCTTAGAGAAGCACCACAAAGAGAAATTACTCGTAATTGTATACCCCACGACCTAATACGTTATGAGAAAGAAAACGGGCTCTGTCAAGTAACCTCATTGCTCTTAGAAAAGAGTAATAAAGGAAAATTACGAGTAATTGAATATCCAACGATATAATACGTTATGACAGAGGTGATGTTCACTTCTAAGTAACCTCATTGCTCTTAGAGAAGAGCATTAAAAGGAAATTACTCGGAATTGATTTTCCCGAAACTTAAAACACTGAGTGATGAGATGGGTACTGCCAAGCAGCCCCAATGCTCTGAGAGAGTTATAAAGGGAAGCTACTCCGAATTGCTTACCCAAAGATCTAATAGATAAGAGAGGTGATGGGCACTGTCAAGCAGCTTCATTGTTCTGAGAGTGCTATAAAGGGAAACTGCTCAGAACTGTTTACCCAACGATCTAATACAGGAGAGATGTGATATGCACTGTCAAGCAGCCTCACGGGACGACTGCTACAAAGGGTCCAACCCTTGTAAAATTTCGTATCAAGCGAACCAACGGGGCCCGTGTCTTGCATTGACGTATTGTTTATCATGGTGAGGTTACCACGGGGTCTGCCTGAAACTATAAGGTGTAACGTTGGATATAGATAAAAATTGTCATAAATTTTAACGCTTCTTTAGCAATATATTTTCATTTTTGGTAAAATTTAGTTGCATCGTCCAAAATATAATTGATTACGAGGAAACAAACTCAAAGTCCAACATTTTTAAAAAATGCCAAATAAATAAAAGCAAATAAAACATATTCAGATTTACAAGATGCCAAGGCTATATCTCTGCAGAGGGTTGAGACTCCCCTAATAAAGGTTAGGTCGGCTGGGGCTGCAGAATACACTTGACTGCATCTCTGCAGAGAAGTAAAACTCCTCCAACGTGCATCCTAGATATAATACTAAACAATCTGATGGTGAGGCTCCAGTAATGTTTGACCTTTGGGGAATGCAAAGTACGCCTGCGTTGCCATCGTTCCCAGGTCCACTCTAGCCCACAGTGGTGGCACCTGACAGTATCCTATCAATGGCTCAAATAGAACTGCTTGACATTTAAACTGTGTGCTTGTACTAAACTAAATTGTTTGAAATAGAACTGTTTTTAAACTTAAATGAGTGAAAACAAAAAACTGTGTATCTATACTCAGTTGAATTGTTTGAAAAAGAACGGTTTAATCATTTAGCTGAGTGTAAACAAATGACTGATGTTTAATTGATTTGTTTGTGACACATAGCAATAATTGAAATCATTAAACTGAATGTAAGCAAATGATTTATTGTAAATAGAATCATTCGTATTACATAGAAAAAAGTGAAGCCAATTAATTTAGTGAGAGAGAATGAGCTCCGGCTCATTTAAAAATTTTATCTATAAAATCATTTGGAAGTCATATATTTAATGTATATGTATACAAAGGATTTCGCATTAAATAACTTACAATGGTTGATATGCCATAAAACCAAACTAAACCAATTTCCCAAAGTTAGATAATAATGATGATAATAAAACCCTATGGAATTTTCACAAACGGATCACCTAATCTCAGCCAGACGACTAGATCTTATAATAATCAACAAAAAAAAAGAGAACTTGCAAAATTGTGGACTTTATTGTCCCACCTGACCACAGAGGAAAATTGAAAGAAAGAGAAAAGAAGAATAAGTACCTCAACCTTGCTAGAGAATTGAAAAAAACTGAGGAACATAGCCAGAACACTGAGAAGAGTCCTGGAGACTTGAGGAGATTTGCTATCACTCAAACTTCAGTAAGAGACCATCAGCTGACGCTGATGTGAATAATAATAATAATAATGCAAAAAGAGATACATATGTTTGGACCTTGAGAGAGAACTAAAAATCTGTGGGGCATGAGAGTGATGGTGATACCAGTAGTAGTTGGGGCACTTGAAACGGTCCCCAAAGCTTTGGAAAGAGGATTGGAACAACGGGAAATCAGAGGAAGAATTGAGACCATCTAGACTAAAGTATTATTGAGATCCGTCAGAATATTGAGAAAAGTCCTGGAGATCTGAAAGATCAACCACAACACTGAGAAGAGTCCTGGAGACTTGAGGAGACTTGCTGTCACTCAAATGTCAGTGAGAAACTATCAGCTAACGATGGTGTGAAAAACTCTCATAATAATGGAAGAAAGCGAAAAGACAGACAAATGCCTTGACTTTGCTAGAGAGCTGAAAAACTGTGGAACAGGAAGGTGACGGTGATACCAGTCGTGGTTGAGCGATCCCGAAGGGCTTATAAAAGCGGTCAACAAGAAATAGGAATAGATCTACCAAATCAAGATAAAATTAGAACGCTCGGAAAAATATTTAAGGATATTAAAACCGGACACCATCAAACATGCAGAACTCAAAGAAAAAATTAAAAAGAAAACTACACGATACCAAAATACATAACAGAAATTTATCAAAGAGATAAAGACCTGGGCTATTCCTCTCGTAAGATACTCGGAACCATTCTTAAAGTGAATCCGAGAACTTCAACAAATGGACCTGAGAACATGAAAACTTATGACGATTCTTAAGGCCTTACATCGAAGAGGTGACGTAGACAGACTGTATAGGTCAAGAAAAGAAGGAAGAGGACCCGCAAGTATTAAAGATAGCGTCGATGCATCGATACAACGACTAGAAGACTTCATTAAAAAATGCGGAGGAAGACTGATTACTGCGACCAGAAACAATACAGACAACACAAGTATCAACGAAACAAAGAATTACCAGAAAACAGAAAATGGGAAGAAAAACAACTGTATGCGTATTTCAAGCAACAAACAAGTGAAATCTCACACGAAAAAACTTAGACAAGGCTAAGAAAGGGAAGCCTTAAGAAAGAAACTGAATCTCTTCTGATAGCAGCACAAAGCAATGTCATAAGGTCTAACTATATCAAAGCAAGAATAAACAAGACACAACAAAATAGCTGATGAAGATTATATGGAGTTGAGACGAAACGATCAATCACATTATAAGCGAATACAGTAAATTAGCACTTAGAGAGTATAAGACTAGACATGACTGGTTAAGGAAGGTAATTGACTGGGAATTGTGCAAGAAGTTTAAAATTGATCATACGAACAAATGGTATATGCACAACCCGGAATCCGACCAAGAAAATGTGGCGAACAAAATTCTTAGGGATTTTGTGATATAAACGGATCATTTAGTATTGGCCAGGCGATCAGACTTAGTGATAGTCAACAAAAAAAGAAGCCGCTGAATAGGGAACTTTACTGTTTCGGCCAACAACAAGATAAAACTGAAGAGTAATAAGTGTTGCGGGGCCTATAAGTATGTCGACCCCGCAAATGAATTTATGTGAATGGTAACAGCCAAAGCAATATGAAGGAACAAAGGTGAGATAATGATAATTAAAAATGACAATTTATTTCGTCGTATTTACAAGCGTGAATGTAAATGTCCGTGGCGGTTGTATGTGTTCGCAGCTGGGCGTTCGACGAGGGTCGCTGGCGTAGGTCGAGTCGTTGAGTACAGCTAGATGTTGGATGCTGGTAAGCTGAGGTCGGTCGAGTCGTTGAGTTCAGCTAGATGGTCGGTGCTGGTCGTGGAGTACAGCGAGATGGTCGATGCTGGTCGTTGAGTACAGCTAGATGGTCGGTGCTGGTCGTTGAGTACAGCTAAATGGTCGATCGAGGTTGGTAGATTGATATCCCTGGTTGTGACGGTATGTTGTGGTTAACCGAGGGTGTGTCGATCGGGTTGTTGACTCGTACGACGGGTCGTACGTGAGTCAGGTGTTGCAGTGGTAGAACAGTCCGTAACAGCGAGTCGTTACGTGGACTGCGTGGTACCTTGCAAGAGCGTCGTGTTCGAGGAAAGGCTAGGGCCTTGCTGGGCCCCCTAGCCGTGCGGACGTATCGGACGGGAGTGAAGGCTTTGTCGTATCAAAGCCGTGCGGACGAGCGGACGAGAGCGAAGGCTTTGTCGGGTCAAAGCCGTGCGGACGAGCGGACTAGTGCGAAGGCTTTGTCGGGTCCCAAGCCGTGCGGATGAGCGAACGAGAACGAAGGCTTTGTCGGGGCAAAGCCGTGCGGACGAGCGGACGAGAGCGAAGGCTTTGTCGGGTTAAAGCCGTGCGAGCGAGCGGACAGGAGCGAAGGCTTTGTCGTGTCAAAGCCGTGCGAACGAGCGGACAGGAGCGAAGGCTTTGTCGGGTCAAAGCCGTGCGAACGAGCGGACAGGAGCGAAGGCTTTGTCGGGTCAAAGCCGTGCGGGCGCGCTGACGGGAACGAAGGCTTTGTCGGGTCAAAGCCGTGCAGGCGAGCGGACGAGAGCGAAAGCTTTGCCGTGTCAAAGCCGTGCGGACGAGCGGACAGCAGCGAAGGCTTTGTCGGGTCAAAGCCGAGCTGACGAGCGGACAGGCCAGAAGGCCGAGGCTAAGATGGGCGTTATCTTAGCGCTGCGCAGATAGCGAAGGAGTAGCTAAAGGCTGGACCGTGCCATTAGCGCTGCGCAGCTTATCGGACTATCGGAACCGAGTGAGAGTTAAGACCGGTTGGTCTTAGAATCCGTCTTCGTGTTTGCCGCCTGGCCGTCTACTTCGACTGATCATTACTGACCAGTCAGAGATGCTCTGACCCGCAGACAGAGACCTCTTATGGTCCTAAAAAGGACCTTTGTGCATACCTATGTAGGTGGAAAAAAAAAGGGGATCTACCACGAGAAGTGGGATCAACGTCGGAAGTTAAGGTGAATGCGACCGCACAGAATGCAGGATTCCTCCTTAATGAGCTTCGCTAGGAGCGTGCCAACGAGGGTTGAAAAGGGCCTGTTGATATCACGGAAGTGCTGTGACACACAGCTCAGCCGCGTGGATATAAAATTCTTTGATAAAAAATGAGTGTAGCCGTAAAGTATTTTCCTAACCTGCTATAGGCTGGCGACGACAATTAGTTCAAGTCTTATCAGGTAATTTTTTGGCCGAAGTGTTTTGTGAATGTTATTATTTTAATTCTCCCTTTTCTTTTAGCTATAACTAGATGTCAAGGTCGTTAGCAAGAAAAAAGGGCTTAATCAGTTCCGGTCGTACTCGGATATAATCGTCCTAACTCGGGCGTGTAATTTGATATGTTTAGGTTTATCAGCAGGTTGCGGCAAGGGTTTATCGGCCGGTTGCGGCATAAGTACCAAGACTAAACTAGAGAACTGAAAAAACTGTGAAACATAAAAGTGACGGTGATACCTATTGTAATTGGCGCACTCGTTATAGTCACCAAATGATTGGTACAAGGACTGGAGGACTCGGAAATAACAGGACGAGTGAAGACCATCCAAACTACAGCATTGTTGGGCTAGGCCAGAATACTGTGAAGAGTCCTGTAGACTTGTTGTCAAACTCCAGTGGAAAACCATCAACTAATGCTTGTCTGAAAAACTCTCAAATGAGTAAAATAATAATAATAATAATAATAATAATAATAATCAGCAGCATCAGCAATAGCAGTTGCAAACCACAGAGTAAAATTGAAAGAAAGCGAAAAGACCTTGCTTGGGAATTGAAAAAAACTGTGGAACATGAAAATGACTTTTATAACAATTGTAATTGGCGCTCTTGGTACAGTCACCAAAGAATTGGTACAGGGATTGCAGGACTTATAACGAGTAGAGACTATTCAAACTATGGCATTAAGATCGGCTCGAACACTGCGAAGAGTCATGGAGACTTGAGGAGATTTGCTGTCACTCAAACTCCAATGAAAGACTATCAGCTTACGCTGATGTAAAAACTCTCAAGGAGCAAAATACCACTACTACTACTACAACAAATAATAATAATAATAATAATAATAATAATAATAATAATAATAAATGGACCAAAATTGTCCAGAACACTTACGGATATTTTGCAAAATTGTCGACTTTGCTGTTCCGGCGGACCACAGAATAAATCTGAAGGAAAGTGAAAAGAAGGATTAGTACCTCGACCTTGCTAGAGAATTGAAAAAGCTGTGGAACATGAAAGTAACGATTGTGCTTATCGTGATGGGTGCCTTAGGCACAATAACTAAATGATTATTAAAAGGCCTGGATGACTTGGAAGTTGGCGGACGGGTAGAGACTATCCAAACGATAGCATTGCTAAGAATAGCCAGAATCCTGAGACGAGTCCTGGAGACTTGCTGTCACTCAAACTCCAGTGAAAGACCATCAGCTAACACTGATGAGAAAAACTCTAAAGGAGTTAGAATAATAAATAAACAAATACAGTAAACTAACGCAAAAAGAGTATACGATGAGACTCGTCTGGGTGGGGAAGGGGAACGATTGGGAATTGTGCAAAAAAATTGAAATTTGACCACACGAACAATTGTTATATGCTCAACCCAGAATCCGTACTGGAAGCAAAAAATTCTCTAGGATTTTGGGATACAAAGCAATCACCGTATCCCGACCAGAAGACCAGACCAAGTAATTTTTTTAAGCAAACCTGCCGAATTCGAGGATTTTAACGTCCCGGCAGACCACAAAGAGAAAATTAAAGTTAGTGAAAAGTGAGCCAAGTACTTAAATCTTGCCCGAGAATTTTTAAAAAGCGTGGGAACATGAAGGTGATGGTAATACCAATTGAAATTGGTGCACTCGGAAGATGTTCATGGGCTTGATAAGGGGCTGAAAGAGTTGGAAAACCGTCCAGACTATAGCATTATTGAGATCGGCTAGAATACTGAGAAGAGTCCAGGAGATTTGAGGAGACTTGCTGTCACTGACAAAAATAATATGCAAAAAGAGCCAATAAAGACTAATTCCAGCAATCAGTAACAACTGTATCAACTGAAATAATTTAATAGTATGGTCGATATGGGAGTCATACCCGGAAGTAATTCCCGATAAAGTAAATTTACATGAATCGAAAGTTTATCCTATGTACATTAACATATCAAATGATTCCCAGCACCGGTCTTGAGCAAAATATTTCACAGCTCATATACTAAAGGCTGGTGTTTACTGAAATTTTCCGAAAACTGCACAAAAGTCAAACTGGTGTATTGAGCAGAAATCGTTACAACTTAATAGATTTTATGGCTTTTCATCTAATATTAATATGATTTATGCATATTAAAGCCAAGAACCTATTTACATCACCAAATTTTGCTGACGTCATTATTTTTATGGTCAATATCAATACTTTCTGCAGACATCCATACTTACACTAGTATCTAATGGTTAGAATGGCAATGTTTCATTTTCTTATCAGTATCTGCAACAAGGAACATATTATGCATGAATATAAGAAAGCAGACTCCTTTGCGCGGAAACAGTAAACAAGCATTTTCCATTTTTTGAGGCAGAACCATTGATTGTTATTATTTTATGTGGTATTTTGAAATTAAGTTTCGACATAATTAAGGAAGAGTTACAGTTCCCATTGAATTCGACTAAAACGCCTGCATGGCCAGATTGCCTCTTAATGCTCACTATTAACCATTTTAGGAAGAATTTTCCTTTGTAATTACGCGTCAAACATACCTCTATGTTTCCGGACGTTTTCTCCATAGTTTGATCGAATTGTAAGCAAATTTTATGAAATCAACATATAACAAATTATTAGAAACTGAACCTCTAGATAATTTTTTTAAGTTAAACAATTTATATATGATCATAAGAAAAAATGTAATTAATATATATATTTACCAACCCCTCTGCTAGTGCAGGATGCGACACAAAGTCAAGCGATGTTTAACAGGTTTAAATCCAGAGTTTTCCTTCTTCTAGAGTGTTTTCCTAAGTAAAGCTAAAGAACTCAGTCCACCCGACTATTTACCCATAACTGGAGGGAGAATAATTGGATTCATACCTTTCCGAAGGGTATTAGTGCTATGTGAAATGTAATCAGCTTCGTCCAGGGTTAGAACTCGTGTAGCCGTGTCCATTTCCTACGACGCTACCCATTGCACCATCGACAGCTCCAAAATGTAATTAATATAAGTTATCATGGCACTGCTAATGAATTTGTAAAAATGCTATTCATACCTTTCCTAATGATATTAGCACGATCTGAAATACTAATATCGTTGGGAAATGTATGAATACCTCATTCTCACTCCAACAGCAGGTAAATAGTTGGCCAGAGTGGTTTCTTTAACCTTGGTATGGTGACTATTCTAAGAGAAGAAAAACTCTGAATTCAAACCTGTTGGAATCCGCTTGTAAAATTCGGAGGAAAAAGTATATATATATACGAGGATCATTAAATAAGTTTCCAGACTTTTTTGTATGGGCACTTTCATTGATAGTACACACATGAAACTCTAGTCCCCTTCGAAGTAACCTCCCCCGGCTGAAATGCAATTATTATACTGTTCCAACAACTTCTGGAAGGCCCTCTCGAAGTCCTCTCGTGTGAGCGTGTCAATGACCTTCGTCACAGCCTCTTTCATCTCCTCAATTGTCTCATAACGACAACCTCTGAGCTTAGGGAATAACCAAAAGTCCCTGTGAGCAAGGTCTGGACTATAGGGAGGGTGAGGAACTGTCTTGATGCCCATCTTGGTCAAATAGTATGTGACAAGGATGGAGTTGCGGACTGGTGCATTGTCCTGGTGGAAATGCCACTGACCCGATTTGAAGATTACTGGCCTCTTCCGACGGAATCTCTTCCTAAACTCCCTTAAAACCTCAACATAATATTCCTTGTTGACTGTCTGTCCAGTGGGAACTCAGTGCATGTAAATCATGCCAGTGGTGTGAAAAAAGGGATCATCAAAAGTTTATGGGTGGATTTGCTTTATCTGGCCTTCTTGGGTCTGGCAGAGTCAGCATGCTTCCTCTGGGAACTCTATCTCTTGGTCTCTGGGTCATAGCAGTAGATCCAGCTTTCATCGCATGGCATTTTTTCCAAGTTTAAAACAGAATTTTATTGCATATCGTTCTTCTTAAGTCCAGATCACATTTTTGAAATTCACCAGCTGTGACAATCAGGATTTTGTCGGATGTATTCCAATTCCTGCTGTAGCTGTTCATTTGAACCTGAAATCATAAAAATTGGTCAGTCATCTTATAAGATGTATAGCAAAAACATAGTGAATTTTCAAGAGTATATGACAATTTTAAATGCCAGTACGAAAAAAATCTGGACATTTATTAAATGCACCACACAAACGCACACACAAACATACACACACACACACACATATATATATATATATATATATATATATATATATGATAAGAATGAGTGGAAAAGTGGATAAACTAAGCATATAAAACTTGATACGCTTGACGGTACCCAGCCTTGGCCATGTCCTCAGATGGTCACAGTCAAAACCAATAACCTTTGCCATCATTACCCTAACTTATATCTATTTTTCTCCCTTTTTTAAAAACCTTTCTGTCTCTTTCTTTAAACCCTTCCCTCCTTTATTTTTTATCTTTATTTTATTTATCTATTACCTCAGTTGTAGAACTTTAGAAAAACCCATTTTCAATTTGAAGAAGTTTTTCTTTTCAATAAAGAAAGAAATACCATTGAATCTGTTGTCAGTATTGTTTTATCTTCTTTTCCACTTATTTTTATCTTCTTGTCAGATTTACCAAAATCTACATTTTCTCCATATATATACATATATATATAAAACTGAAAAAATCTTTCTTATCCCATGTCTTTTGATAATTTTTTATTCCTATTTTTTTGCAATTTCATAGGTTGGTTGAACGTCAAGATAATTTCTAATGAAAGATTAAAAATATCTAAAAAAAAAAAAGGGGGGGGGGAAGAGACAGAGAATTGAGCCTTATTTCATTCATTTTTACCATTTGAAATTTAAATACAACCCCTGTCTTTAAAAAACCTTTTTTTTTCTCCACCTTTTTAAATTAATGTTTCTTTCCATATTTACCAACCCCTCCGCTCGGGCAGGATATGACACAACGTCAATTTTTAACCGGAGTTTAACAGGTTTGAATTCAGAGTTTTCCTTCTCCTAGACTACTTGCCTCACCAAGGCTGAAGAACCCAGTCTGTCCTACTATTTACCCATAGCTGGCGGGAGAATAATTGGATTCATACCTTTCCCAAGGGTATTAGTGCTATGTGAAATGCAATTAGCCTGGTCCAGGATTTGAACTCGTGTCGCCGTGTCCATTTCCTATTGCGATAACCATTACACTACGGGCACCTCTTTTTTTTCCAGCAGCAATAATATTTTTACTGCAGGCTTTCAAAAGTGGCAAAGCAATCAACCAGATCATCAGGTCGATCCGTTGTAGAGGAAAATAATGAAGCATTCAACTTGCTCTGTGCATGACTGAAGACAAAGGCTGAATACTTTTTGCCTAATGAGCCTCATGAAAAATGGTGGCTCTTGAAAACGTCTATACACACAAGTGGCTGAAAGCTAGATTAATGAAACGTTTAAAGACCATACCTATTTTTCGGAAGTAAATGGAAAAAGTGGTGTTAGTTGTTTTAAGAATACCGCAAATTATGTACTATGTGATGCTTAGTACAAGAGAAGAAAAGATACGAATGAAGATGAGGGAGAATGAATCACTCAAATAGCTACAAAGATAATACGATCAGTATTACTTTATATAAAGCTGGTCCAATTTTCAGTGCGAAAATTATCAATGTAATGAGGAAATTGCGAACACTGAAAAAGGAGCTGAATGGTTATCAAAGTATTTGCATCTGCTAATGCAGAGCGTTGAGAGATTTTAAACAAAAGTTATCAACATTGACCGTGCTATCCTGTGGATAACCCCACCCCGCTCCTCCATAGTCTTGGATTGCATTAATGGGAAACTGAATCTTTTTGAAGAGCAACAAAAAATAATGACATAAGAACCAATTATGTCAAAGCAAAAAATTGATAATAGAAGAATAATAATAAGTGTAGCTTATGTGGAGACATAGATGAAACGGTTAATCACATAAGTGATGTTGCAAACTGACATAAAAGAATTACAAGAACAGACCTGACTGGGTAGGAAAGGTTATACACTGGGAATTGCGAAAAGATTGAAATTTGACCATGCTAACACATGGTATATGCATAAACCAGAATCGGTCCAAGAATATGAGAGTAATTAAATTATCTGGGACTGAGGTGCAGAGGCATCACACAATCTCGGCACGTGAAAAAAACAGCAGTTAAATCTTGTACGACAAACTTACGTAGACTGAAAATAATCACAGCTAAGATATTTAAAGAGTCATGAAGACCTTAAGAGACTTACTGTCATTGAAATTTCCGTGAAAAAACAGCAGTTAAAACTTGCGCGAAAAACTTACGTTGATTGAAAATAATCACATCTAAGCTATTTAGAAGAGTCCTGGTGACAGGAGACTTACTGTCATTCAGATTTCTGTGAAAAAATAGCTGTTAAAACTTGTGCGACAAACAAAAAATAGCAGCTAAAACTTGTTCGACAAACTTACGTAGACTGAAAATAATCGCAGCTAAAATATTTAGAAGAGTCTTGATGACCGTAGGAGACTTACAGTCATTCAGATTTCTGTGAAAAAATAGCAGTTAAAATTGATATAAAAAAATAAACTCATGAGAAGTAAAAAGACAGTATCCAGAAAGGATTTTGCAGGCGACTGAATTTTGACTTTATATGCGCATCGTATATGATAAGAACAGAATCTGTCCAAGAAAATTAGGAACACAGATCCTGCAATTTTGAGATATACGATTATCACCAAATACTGACCAAAAGGCCGAAACTTTTTATTCCTCAAAAAAAGAAAATAACACATCAACTGAAAGATTTCGTTTTTAGTTTCTTCGTGGATCATTTAATGCCAAAGCCATCTTTTTTCTTTAAGAAGAACTGCAATGGTGCTATTTAATAGATAACTGGAAGGAAAAAGGTGTCCATACCTTTCCCAAGGGTATCAGCCTGAAAATGAACGTAATTGTATGACTGGAGTTCGAATTCGTTTACTGTGATAATCGTAGTCTAGCTTGTTAGCCACTACACCAAGGGAACTTACTCTGCCGCCGATAGATTTCATCGCTTAAGAAAACCATAACATAAAATCAAAGGAAAGCGAAAAACAATAGATATCCCTGAACCTTCTCCGAGAGCTGTAAATGTTATAGAACGTAACGGTGATGCCGATAATATTGAGAAGAGTCCCCGAGGTGTAGTGACTAATGTGCTGAACTGTGAACTCGTAGTAAACGAGTTCAAACTCCTGTAGCGCTATTACATTTACTTTCAGACTAATACATTTGGGAACGGTGTGAAATTCATTATTATCCCAGCTATGATTTAAATAGTACCACTCCTGTTCTTCTAAACGAATGACTTTGGCATTGAATTACCAAAACAAAACAAAACCAATAAACGTAGGAGTCCTTGTAACAACCTCAAAGAAGCTAGAAAAAAAGAATATTGAAACTGTAGATCTTAGGAAGGATCGAAAACGCCCAGACCACAGCACACATGAGATTAGTTAAAATACTCAGAAAAGTACTGGAGATATCAGGTGACTTACTGTCGCTTGAACTCGTGTAAAAACCACCAGTTAATGAATTTCTTGCTTTGATGGGTGAATCGAAGAATCAGAAAAGGAAAAGAACAAATCTCTTTACCCTGTCGGCAAGATTTAAAATACGCTGATTTGTTTCCACAAAAAATTAGTATCCTGGGTATGACATAAAATTGCATATAACTGAGGTTCCATTTCTGGAAATCTGAGGAGTGTTGAGTACCTATTTGTTGCCATTACTACCAGGTCCACTCTGACCCGGAGTAGTAATACCTGTTAAGGTCCCATCTATGGGCCAAATATATCTGTTTAAAAATATTCATATTCGATAGGAAAGCGTGTAAAAAAATCTTTGAGAAACAACTACACAAAAAAAACGTAAATATAAACGTACATTAAATACATTTCCTTAAGCTCTGAGCTTCAAATAATCCTATACTGGTTAACATGCCGTTAAAATCAACCAATTTTGCTTCCTTTTCTCTTGAGCATTTGTTAAGATGACATGACTAGGAGTCTTTTTTCTTCAATTGGGTTAAAAATCTCTTCCCCCCCAACTCCATTACTCCAAAGCAACCTTCAGACAGATTTCGTAAATTCAACTATTTTTCAGCGTTCAATCCCAGGTTGACTCATACCAAAGACTCAAAAAATGGTACTTGACGCCGCCTTGCTTAACACTCAGCATTATAAGGTAGATATCAAGGGTAAAGTGGAGCAATCCAGCGTATAGAGTAGCACCCTTACCTACACATCAATTGAAAAGGGAGCCTTCGGGTTACTCTCGGCTAATGTCACGAACTTTACTTTTTACTTTGTTGCTACATAATACCTAAGGCAACGTGGTACGCTTGTTGGCCGAGCGGTCTGAGACTTAGTCTAACGTAAAGTTGGATGGGTTTCGATCCCGGCTTCGAGCGTCCTACGTGTATAGCCACACTGAAGAGTTCTGATAGAACGAAACAGTCTGTCTGTGGATGACTATATATATTGTTATCCACAGACAGTGTGGCTAGACATGCAGGACGCTCGAAGCCGGGATCGAAACCCGTCCAACTTTACGTTAGACTAAGCTTCGGACCTGTCGGCCACCAAGCGGACTACGTTGGCTAAGGGAATTTTTAAGGTATTTATTTTAGCAACAGCAGCAGCAGCCTTTGTTTACATTTTTTTATACCTTATCGGCTACCAGAGTGCTCAATTCTCACGAAGAGCTTTGCATTGCGCAAGGGGCGGCCAACAATTCCTTCGCCAGAGTGCTCAACCCCCATGGGGGAGTGTATATCACCTTCTTTGATCTCTCCCTTGTAATCAAATACTTATCATCTAGTTCATCTTTATAACGTCAATAAATCAATACCGAGTGACTTTACAGACAGCAAATGGAATGACGAACCTAATGTCCTGTGCGTTACAGGTTTTTAAAAGCCAAGTTAAATGTAAGCATTTTGAATATTCACTTTCAAAGTATATTCTTCCTGTTGTATTAGATTTGACGCAATACAATCTTCCCACTCTAATATTGCCATCAAGACTTTGACCACACTAAGCTACATAATGCATAACTTCTACCTACCTTCGGGTCAGTATTCTCTGAAGTATGTTGTTCAGGTTTAGACAGAAGCTCCTCGCATGCTGCACTTCCGATTGCACTCATAGCAGGAGAGTCAAGGTTAATATTCCATCCTTGAGCGTCCCAATGAAAAGAGTGCCGGCCTAAGCAATTTTGACCCTACCCATATGTACGCATGTGGAGCCTTCCTTTAAATTTGGGCTTGTGTCAAGTATGCCCTCGAGTTGGGAGTGGATAGATACTAGATACGAAATTACGATTAATATAAACACAAATGAAAATCAGTGCTGTCTGTCTTGTGGTTGAAAAATTTGCGTTTCCTTACTGCTGCTAATCAGCTAAATACATCTGGTATATATATATATATATATATATATATATATATATATATATATATATATATATATATATATGTGTGTGTGTGTGTGTGTGTGTGTGTGTGTGTGTGTCTGTCTGTCTGAATAGAAAATGTGAAAAAACAAGATATTCAGAATATGTTTTTATTTATATAGGAATAATACACCAATATTTAATGTTTAGTTTTTATTTAACCATCTTCAGACCGATTTCATTTGTGATGTTGTGTCATCGGAAAAATTATTTTCAAAAATCATTTTCAGAATTATTTCCCTCGTTGAAAACCATTTGAAATTTACATAACAATGTGTGATGAGTACGCAGAAACATGTTTTAATTTTTTTTTAGATGTTTATAAATAAACTAAATTGTTTAAAGAAGGTCGAAACAGTATTCAAACAGAAAACATGCCAGGTTGGTTCACGGTGGTGAACATACCTTAAATGGTAAATTCAGTTAATGTGCTGATTTTTTGGTAATGAAAGAGTTACAGTAGAAGACATTTCTGAACGATTGGGAAATTATGTGGGTACAGCACACAAAATTGTGCCCGACGACTGAGCATTTTCTTAGGTCAATTGTTGTTGGATTTCACAAAGAAAGCACGGGGATCATATTGCAACAAGAACATTGGAAACTATCAGTTCGATTGGGAACAATTTATAGGTCAGTTATAGCTTTCCTCTTGTTTTGATACCCCTGATTTTCGCTCGTTTGCTCCCTCCGATTTCCCATCGCTTGATCCCTCTGATTTCCATTTGTTTGGCTCTCTGTGATTTCCACTTATTTGGCTCCCTCTGATTTCAACCTGTTTTGTTCCCTATGATTTCCACTTGTTTTGATCCCTCTAATTTCACCTTATTTGGCTGCCTCTGATTTTCACTTGTATCACAACTAGTGGAAATCTGAGGCAGCCTCTGATTTCCACTTTTTTGGCTCTTTCTGATTTCCATTTGTTTTGATCCCTCTGATTTCCACCTATTTGGCACCCTCAGATTTCCACTTGTTTTGATCCCTCTGATTCCCACTTATTTGGCTTCCTCTGACTTCCACTTACTTGACTCCCTCTCATTTCCACTTATTTTGTCTCCACTGATTTCCACTTATTTGCTTTTCTCTGATTTCCACTTGTTTTGACCCCTCTCATTTCCACTTATAAAAAAATACACACAACCATTGGATTTCCTCAAGCACTCACTCTCACACAAACACTCACAGATAGAATCATCATCATCAAAAACCAATCATTCTTACAGCACGGATTTCCTCGATTGTCTCTCTCTATCAGTCCCTACCATTTATCGCTCCCAGCAGGTCCTCCAATCAACTTCCTGTGTCCGCACAGAGCCGTTGTAGGTAAGTTTTTTTTTGGTCAGCCAACACTAGGGCGTCCATGTATAGGGGTCTAGCAGTGTCCTGCATGTTTTGCTCGTCTTACTTAGATGGTTTTAGAGATGAAAAGTATGCGGCCGTAATATACACACACAAACATATGAATAATTAAAAACACACACATATACTTGACATAAGAAGATGAATATAAATAAAACAGGGGAAAACAAAGATCATTAACAAAACGGTCAAAAATCATAACCGACAATTAACTTCAATGGGACCGCTATAGATATTAGACCGGGACTCAACTAGAATTGACGAGAACAATCAATGAACCTCCCTCTATTATAGCGGTATTCATCACATAACGAACACTTCAATCGACTGAAGTGAATGGGAATGTCCGAAACGAGTTGCACAAATATTTTACACATACGGAATAAAAACTAAATGTTATATAATTGCGGAAGGATTTTTTTTTATATTACCATTTTTCATTGGTTATATCTTATCATTCGGTTTGGTTAGGCTTAGAACTATTCGGCTTAGTGCACGTGCAGGTGCACACATTGAGTGCAGTTCACGCTCGAGCACAGAGGATGTGACAATCACAAATATCATAATAAAAAATCCAGACAGGAAATGAGACTGCGATGTGAATGACGCCATGCCCGGAAGCCAGGGGCTGGTAATTTTGGTGATTTTTAAGAAAAGTAGATAGTTAAGATTCGGACCTGGGCGAGGCGAGGCGAGTCCAGTTGTGGACTACGGGATGTGCAGCGCGTTTGTTGGGTCAGATAGTTGAGATTCTGACACTGGGCTGAGAGTTCAGCTGGGGAGTTGACTGAAGGGCGATGTAGGAACAGTCAGTATAGTAAAAATTGTGCCTCTCTCTCCTCGTGTGGAAAAACTAAAAGTCAAAAAAAGTTAATAAACGTTTCGTACCTGAACAAAGAAAGTCGTCCGTGTTTCGCGTATTTCGGGATTCCTGTGCATCTGAACATTTTACGAATTCGTATTTTGGATATGGTACATATAGATATTTGGTGCCTGCGGCCAGTGTATGCCCATCATGGCATGGTTTCGAATCTGGGTCTACACGATCGAAGAAGCGGCCAAGCATCATGGGAATTAATTTCGGACGACTCGTCCAGGTGAGAGGAGAGAGAGAGAAAACGCAAAATGAACATTTAAAAAAAAAAATTCAACTCCAAAGACAAGAAAAATGCAGCACCCTAAGAGCAGGAAAAAGAAAAAAAATGTCGACATATGGCCTCAGAACGAAAGAAAGAAAGGAAAGAAGAAAAAAAAAGAAGTCAGCATTGTAAAAATTGTGTCTCTCTCTCCTTGTGTTGAAAAACTAAAAGTCAAAAAAAGTTAATAAACGAAAAGTCGTCTGTGTTTCCTGTAATTCGGGATTCCTATGCATCTGAACATTTTACGTATTTGTATTTTGGATATACTACATAAATACAAAATTTGAGATCATTTACTGACCTTGGTCACCATCAAAAAGTTTTATTTCTCATTCTAAAAAGATTATTTTTAATGAAACAAGTTAAACCCAACGATGGTTTTATTTATTATACTAAATACAAGTTTTCCTGAGCCACATAAAATACAAATTAAACTAAAAAACACACAAAACTTCTTAACTTCAAAATAACCCCTTTTGGCCGCTATCACTGCTTCATAGATTCTCGGCATTCTTTCCACCAAAGACTGGAGGCAGACTGAAAATAGTTCTGCCAAGATTTTCTGTAAGAGTTGCGAGAAGTGAGCCGCAATTGTGGGTTGTTTTCGGTCAAGTTCACCCTACACCAGTTCAATGGGATTTAAATCCGCTGATTGCGTCGGCCAAGACATCAGTTGAAGGACATGTTTTGCTTTTAATGTACCTCCGCCAGAGTTTTCATAATCTCGCATGAGTACAAATCCTTGAGTCACAAGCCGTGTTCCAGATGAGATCACGTGACGTGATGTTGCAGTATGCTGTGATAGCCGATTTGATTCTATATGCTTTTCAGCCAGTGCAAATCCCCGACTTTACAATTGGCAAAAGCCCGCCGCAGCATAACAGTCCCCTCTATGTTTTACGGTTGGAGTGATAAAAGGGATTGCAGCTCTTTCATCAACTCTTCGCAACACAGAAACCTTCCTACTTAACCCCAAGTTTCGAACTTCGATTTGTCAGTCCAAAGAACTTTATTCGACTGCTCTATTGCCCAGTCTTTGCGTGCCTTGTCCATCTGGAGTTTTGCTTCCTCAACAGTGGTTTCTTGACAGCAATTCTGCCATATAGGCCGGCTTCACAAAATTTTCTCCTCTCACTGGATATTGGCACATTTTTTTCACGACATTGGTTCAGTTGTGCAGTGATATTTGAAGCAGTCAGCCTTCTGTTACGCAAACTGGTGACTGACGAAATTGTCCTGCATGAGTAAAACAGGTGGTATCAAATAAGTTGTAATTCAGCACAATATAGTCTAATGTGCGTTAAAGTGGTCGTATAATGTGACTTTTAGAGAACGTTTTATTCATTCTCAGTACTAAAAAAATGTCATCAAATCAATTTTTGAAAAGATATCTGGTTATATCAAGTCAAAGTTAATGAGGCTGTTTTAATATGATAAATAAAAACATTGTGGTGCTTTACTTGTTTCATGAAAAATAACACTTTGAGGGTGGCCAAATTCTTTTGACAAGTAGTATATATATATATATATATATATATATATATATATATATATATATCCGAGTCCTCCGAACGAGCAGGATGCGACACAAGATCAAGTTCTAAGCTGTGTTTAATAGGTTTCAATTCGGAATTTTCCTTCTCTTAGACCGGTTGCCATATCACGTTTAAAGAGCAAAGTCTGCCATACTATTTACTCATAGTTTGAAGTAGAATATTTCCAAGCTCATTAGCTCAATGGGAAAGACAAACAGCCATGTCCAGGATTTGAACTAGGTTCATCGTATCCATTTCATACGACAGTAATCATTACACCACTGCCGCCTTACACACACACACACACATACACACACACACACACACACACACACATATATATATATATATATATATATATATATTGGACAAGTGTGTAGAGAGTTCACCAATGGCTCGGGAGACCGGTGTTCAATCCCAGGTCGACACATACCAAATATTAAAAAAATGGTACTTGATACCTCCTTGCTTAACACTCAGCATTATAAGGTACGTATCAAGGGTAAAGTGGACAAATCAGGGAAAATAGTAACACCCCCCCTACACTTCGGTTTTGTAGTTATTAAAAAGGAAACCATCGGGTCGCCCTCGAATACGGTCACCAACCTATATATATATATATATATATATATATAAAATGTACTGAATACCGTCGTAGGAAATTGACACGGCGACTCGAGTTAAAAAATATATATGGTTTGGTTTCTTTGTATATCAACTTTTGTAGTTTATTTAATGTCAAAGCTATCCTTCTAGAAGAACAGATGTGGTACTATTTAAAACACAGCTGGGAAGATAAAGGCGTTCATACCTTTCCCATGTGCATTTGCCCGAAAGTGAACGTAATAACGCAACTGGAGTTCGAACTTGCTTACTACGGTACTGCAGTCCATCGCTTTAACCATTACACCACGAGGACACCCGCCTCCTATATAAATTTCTGTGTGTGTGTGTATGTGTGTTGTTACGGTACAGGGAAGTAAAGGAAAAAGTCTCAATGGCTAAGAATCAAGTACAACTGACAGAATATATATATATATATATATATATATATATATATATATATTCTCAATAATACTTGTCCTAATTTTTGACCACTCCCAATTAGTTTTTACCTTAATTCTGTTGTACAACAAGCCTTTTGACCATCTTGATTTGCTAATGTAAATGGCACATAAAATAATTGGCTATATACTAATACCGACTCAACTACACGAGCTGAGTGTCGGTTGTAGCAATAAATCAGAGTGCTGCTGTAAGAAAAACCGAAAACTGGCTCGCTCCTATCAGGTTTAAGTGCAGTCGCTACTAAAATACACACGTGATTATCATTTTATTTGCTTCCTCATTGCTCGAATTTGCTGCGTTGCAACATGAATTTCCATTAAATTAAATGAAACTTCTGATGTATTTATTTAATAAAACTTATTTGTAAAAATCTTGTTACATGGACGGCCAGACGTAAATAAATAATGCCATTTTTTTGATAATTAATAACTCACTGAAGATTAATTCTTGCGTGGATGATTAGCATTAATAAACTGATTAATCCTTCTAATGATTGGTTCCTTATTAAATGATATGAATGGCATGTAAAACCGTCTAAGGTTATTTTATACCAAGAAGATAGGGAATTGCGTTCATTGTACGTTCATATATTCATTTTTAGTACATTTTTTATGACTGTCCTATCAAATACGAATAATTTAAAAAATATTCATTTGACTCATAAATGAGAACCGAGCAGGTATGACTACTCTGATTTTGGATGGACCTGCGAATATTTGGCAAGGAAGAGAGGCTTCATACTTCGCCGATCTCCAGAACTTTAGCCCCACTATCAGATACAGTTAAGTGTCATATCCTGTACTTATGCTAAACTGAATTGTTAGAAATAAAACTGTTTATATGTATAAAAAGAGATTTGAATTGCCTGAAACAGAACTGATTACTTTTATAAAATGGATTTAGCATTAATCTACAAGGGTTGATATGCCATAAAACCCAATCAAACAAACATTCAAGTCGAAGGTAGCTACTGATATTATTTAACAATTAGTTGGGAGAATAAAGAGATCACAGGAGATCACAGGTTGAATAAAGAATTGGTTGATTGGTTGGTTTTACAACGTTAACATCTTTTTTACGTTGTTTAATGACGAAATCGGTATTTTCAATCAATTATCATCATCATCATCATCATCATTATATCGCGCTGGTAGCACAGTTCCAAATAATCATTCCATTTTAATCATTTAACAATTACTGTTTTTGTTTGCTTTAGTTTTATGGCATATCAACCATTGAAGGTTATTTAATACCAAATCCTTTTTATACATATATATTAAATATGTATGATTTGGTTTGGATGGGTTTTAAGACATATCAACCATTGAAGGTTATTTAATACCAAATCCTTTTTATATATATATATATTAAATATATATGATTTGCTTTGGTTGGGTTTTATAACATATCAACCATTGAAGGTTATTTAATGCCAAATCCTCTTTATATATATATATTGAATATATATGATTCGGTTTGGTTGGGTTTTATGACATATCAACCATTGTAGGTTATTTAATGCCAAATCCTTTATATATATATATTAAATATATGATTTCTAAACACATTTTGTTGATAATGTTTTTAATCGAGCCTGAGCTTTTTTTTGCACACAGTTAATGTTGTATAATGGCTCGTACCGCGTGACTTCATGTATCGCGGAAGTCTAAAAGATGCTGTGTCTCTTAAGCACGAAGAAGCAGAAAGAAGGAGAAGCAGAGAGACAGTTCTGGAAGGACGTTGGTCAGTAGTAGGACCAACTTCGGACGAAACACCCAGAGCACGAGACTTATAATACTAGTCGGACTGTACCACTTGAGTTAATAAATAATTAACTCTATTTCACTGTGTATCTTTTCTTTACCACGATACGACATTTAATAGTTTTAAGTATTGCTATTTAGCATTAATGATTCAATTAAATAGTCATTTGTTTACACACAGTTAAATATAAAAGCAGTTCAATTTCAAATGATTCAGTTTGGGATGAGTCAATAAAGTTAGCTGGTTCCAAGTATTGCTATGTATTACAAGCAATTCAATCAAACATCACTTATTTGCTTATATATTGTTAAATGATCAAGCAGTTGTATTTCAAACAATTCAGTTAAGCATAAGAGGGGTGTCCTCGTGGTGTAATGGTTAAAGCAATTGACTGCGGAATCGTAGTACGCGAGTTCGTACTCCAGTCGCGCTATTACGTTCACTTTCGGGAAAATACCCTTGGGAAAGGTATGAACCCCCTCATCCTCCCAGCTATGGGTTAAATAGTACCACTACTGTATTCTAGAAGAATGGCTTTGGCATTAAATAACCTACAAAGAGTTGATATGCCATTAAAAAAAGAAAAAGGAAAGTTCAGCATAAGTCATTTGTTCATACTCAGTTTAAATGTTAAACAGTTTTATCTAACCCATATATAGGAACTTATCAAGTGCTACCACTTAGGGCTGAGTGGAATTTGGAGCAATAGCAATGAAGGGGTTCTTCACATTCTCCAAAGCTCTAGCATTACTGGAATCTTGCCATCAGAATGTGTCATATCCAGGACACTTGTTGGGGGAGTCTTAGCCCTCTGCTGAAATGCAGTCGCTGTATTCTACAGGCCCAGCCGACTGGGCTAACAATAATCACTGGTAAACAATTAGAGCTTCAAGTAAATATTTTTAGAAGAAATAATCTGAAAACAGTTATTAGGTTTCAAATAAGTTCCTATTAAATGATATGCAAACAAATATATATATGTATTAACTACTAATTCAAATTCCTTTACATAGCTTTAAGTAATTATTCCTATCTAATACAATTAAATTGTACACAATTCTACGGTTTTCGGTTATTCCTATCTTATATCAATAAGGTGAGTCCTCCTGGTATAGAGGCTAATGTGCTGGGCTGTGACATCGAAGTAACCGAGATCGAACTCCAGTTACGCTATTCCATTCATTTTCGGATTAATACCCTTGAGAAAAGTGGAACACCCTTATTCTCCCAACTAATTGTTAAATGATATCAGTAACTACCTTCGACTGGAATGTTTGTTTGTTTGGTTGGGTTTTATGGCATATCAACCTATTAGGTTATTTAATGCTAAATCCATTTTTATAAAAATAATCAGTTCTGTTTTAGACAATTCAAATCTCATTTTTTCATATAAAAAAAAAGTTCTAACAATTCAGTTTAACATAAGTGCAGTTTTTGTTCAAACACAGTTAGATATCAAAACGGTTCTATTTCAAACAATTTAGTTCAGCATAAGTACACAGTTTAGTTCTATTTGACTCATAGATATGACCCTATCAAGTACTACCACTCCGGGACAGAGTCGACCCGGGAACGATGGCAATAAAGGAGTACTTCCCTTTTCCCAAAGCTCCATCAGATTGTTTAGTGTCATATCCAGGACACTAGTTGAGGAAATCTTATCCCTCTGCAGAGATGCTGTCGGCGTATTCTGCAGCTCCAGCTGACTGGGCCACTTTAAAAAAGGAGAAAATCTGTCTAACTACTTTCTGGAGAAACTCTCTTTGAATAAATTATTCACCAAAAAGAATATTTCAGCAGTATCATTGTTCCTTTATTTCACTGACCAGTGACAAGGTCCTGCTTCGTGTTCTAGGTGTTTCGTGTTCTAGGTTCTAGGTGTTTCGTGTTCTAGGTTCATGACTTCCAGGTTCAAAGTGAATGTTAGGTTCCCATCTTATTATTTATTATTAGTTAGTTGAAATCATCGATGACAAAACCTTGGACAAGAGAAGAAAATATTTTGCGTCACAAACTATTTGGAGATAAAATCATCTGAAACTCTCTCAAAAATAGATGCAACATATTAATATGATAATGATTTATTGCTGAGATAAAAAACTAAAAAAATATTGCATGTTCATGAAGCTGATATAATAACAATTTAAAAAAAAAAAACATTGATTTGATGGCTCGAGCTCAAAGGAAACATTTTACTGGTCGTGTTCCAAATGACCGCCATTGCGCTTGTCTCAGTGATAAATCATCATATCAATGGGTTTGCATCAATTTTGAGACACCCTGTATTTCCGAAAATCAAAACCTAGCTCTATGGTGGCCATTTGTGAAAGGCTGTGATGAACTAACAGAAGATAGTGCTAGTTGAAGACTTCCAGCGCTAATCCCATCGCTACAACCCATAATTCGATTTATTTGATCAAATCCTGATTACCAATAACTTGGCAGAGTTACTGATATGATTTAAATTGGAAGTGACCACGCTCGATTCAGGTAAGTTTCGGAGACACTCAAGAATTTGATTTGATTTTGTAAAGCCGAAAACATAGGATTAAAAGGTGGGAAAATATGAATAAATGATTACTTCAACATTTAATTCTGATTATTCTGTTTAGCTTTCTGTTTTAAGTATACACATATCTATCTATCTATCTATCTTTGTCTGGTCATATCTATCTATCTATCTATCTATCTATCTCAGCTTGTTCATACATATCAATCTATCTCGGCTTATAAGAATCTCTCTGTATGTTCTGTTTTGCATTTATCTATTTTAGCCTGTTCAAAAGTCCCTCATTATATTTCTCGCCCCTATCTGTTTATATTCTTCAATCTAAAACTTGTTCCTATCTATCTATCAATTTATCTATCTATCTATCTATCTATCTATCTATCTATCTATCTATTGAAGGTTATAACATTGATTTGTAATTAAATTGATAATGAAATTCTTTACACAATCAGTCTCATTACTTAATAGATCGACCTTACACAATACGACAAAGAAACATACGGAGTTGGGTAGGTACTATTTTAGTACGCGACAACCCAACTTTCTCTGGGGTCTAAATTTAAAAAAAAAAAGGAGATATTTATTTATTTTTGCTTCGTTTTTATTTGTCTTATTCTGTTTATTTTATTCCATTTCATTTTATCGTCTCAAGTGTTGGTTTTCCGAAAACCACAGACGTTTTTTGTTTGCTTTTCGACTTTTCGATTTCTGTTATCAGTAACATCAGAATTTCATAACAGATGGAATAAAACTGATTTAGATAAGAAAATTTGAAATTTATGTAACTTTCATGACATTTTGCTACATTACTCCTCTCTTAATCTTTCTCACCCTCTGTCTCTCACTCTGTCTGTCTGTCTGTCTGTCTCTCTCTCTCTCTCACACACACACACACACACACATACACACACACACACACACTGACAGACACATGCAGACACACAGGCGCGTGCACGTACGCACGCATGCACGAACGCACACTCACACAGACACACGTACACACACACGGATCCATAAATTTAAACATAGATACATGCACACACAGCTACATACACACACAGCTACATACACACACACAGAAACACAAACGTACATGTTTTGTCTATGAGGACCTATGAAAATGTTGAGATTTCGGGAAAAAAGGTTCTTTCCGGGTTCATCAATAAAATTTGACTGAGAAATTCGATCATAATTGTTGTATGAAGGTTGATATGCCATTAAACAAAGAAACTATAATTCTTATAAGAATTACACCCAAATTAAGACTCAACAATGATATTTACTTTCTGTGGGTAAGTATACACATATCTATCTATCTATCTATCTATCTATCTACTTTGGTCGGTACATATCTATCTATCTATCTATCTATCTATCTATATCGGAAAGTTCATATATCTCTCTCGGCTATAAGAATCCATTTCTGTATTCTATTTTGCTTTCATCTTAGCCTGTTCCAAAATCCCTCATTTTTTCCTTGTCCCTTTTTTAATATACCTCAACCTAAGCCTTGCTCGTATCTATCTATCTATCTATTGAAGGCAATAAAGTTGATTTTTAATTTAACTGATGATAAAAATCTTTACATTGTTTGTCTCATTACTTAATAGATAAAACATACAAAATGCGACAATAGATAAAGCAAATATTTCTTAAAACATTTCGATTTTTAATAAAGATGTAATTTTGTGAAAAATGTAAAAGCATTTCTCCTCTCATCAAAATTCAATACTTTCAGTGACTGATTTGAAAGGCATGCCAACCTGTGTAGGGTTATTTTATGCCTAGAACTTAAGGAATCGCGATTATATTTATATCATTTGTATAGTTGTTGGGTTTTTTTAGAGTGTTTGTCTTTGTGCACACTATCCTATTAAAAATAAATAATTTTTTAAACAGATTTATTTGACCCATAGATACGACCCTAACATGTACTACCACTCAGGGTCAGAAGTTAACTGGGAGTAATGCAAACTAGGAGTACTCCACAATTCAGAACGGGAACTTTACAATCTGATAGAGTTTAGTGTCATACCCAGATATCCCCTTTTTTTGTTAGGAAGGGTATCTTAACCCCGTATAGGAGATACATACAGTATATTCTTAGCCAGGCTGATTGGGTGGTGTACAGCACTCGTCAACAAATTTTCTCACACATGACATAAATTTATATAAAGATTTCATTTTCAGCGAGTTCGAACTCCTGTCACGCTATCAAGTTTACTTTCGGATTAATACCCTTGAAAAAGGCATGAATCATCTTATCCCTCTCACTACTGTTAGATAAGAATACTTGAAATCTCCTATAGAGTAGAAAGTTTGAATATTGGTTTCTTTGTTTAATGGCATATCAACAATTGTAGGTTATTTGATGCCAAAGCCACCTTATATAAGAACAGTCATCACCATCATCATCATGTCGTGCCGCTAGCACGGATATCCCTGACCCTCTCTCGCCACTTCTCTCTATCATTCATCGCCTCTGGCTGGTCTTCAGGGTTACATCCCGTATCCGCACATAGCTGCTGTATGTATGTTCGAGCAGGTCGTCCTGCTTTTGCTTGGCCATATGCGGGGGTCCATAGGAGTACATCACTTATGAGCTCGTCCTTGCTTCTCCAGCAGTGTCCTGCATGTCTGGTTTGTCTAACTTGGATAGTTTTCGTGATGAGAGGTAGGTGGCAGTATAGTTGGTGCCTTGTGGGGTGTTGCCGTCAGGACTTGTTCAATATTGCTAGTGGTATTATTTAAACCATAGCTAGGAGGACAAGAGGGTTTCACACCTTTCGCAAGAGTATTTGAATATAATAGCGCGACTCAAGTTTGAACTCGCTTTCTATAATTCCGTAGTCCAACGCTTTAACCATTACACAACGAGGACACCACGGGGACACCACCTTGGATATTAGAACTGGCAGCATAATTACAATCTAGAAGATATAAAGTATATCTTGTTTGTTTTGTTTAATGGCATATCAACCTTCTAGGGTTATTTAATGTCAAATCCATCCTTTTAGAAGAACAGTAGTAGTACCATCTAACCCATAGCTGGGAGGATAAGGGGGTTCATACCTTTCCCAAGGGTATTTGTTCGAAAGTGAACGTCATAGCGTGACTGAAGTTGTGATTCTGCAGTCCAGCGCTTTAACCATTACACCACGAGAACACCCCGACAAAGTATATCTGAAAGCATTTTCAGACAAATACCCTTGAGAAAGGCATTAAATAACCTACGAAAGTTGATATGCCATTAAACAAAGAAACCGATCAAACAAATTAAAAACAATTTTGCGAATAGTTTTATAAAGAAATCTATTAAAATAAGTGTAATCATTTTATATAAGTTCTTATTTAGTTTCGCTAGTCTTTCTAATTTTATATAAGATTTGTTTACATTAAAACCTAAATACATTCGTCCAAAGGATCCATATTTTTTATTAGTCATCATAATTATCCTTTGTAAAAAAAATATATAACTTCAAGTAGCTCTTCTTAACACAGATAATTTTCGCAAAGATATATGGTTTCAAGTATTCCTATCTGATACTAAAAATTTGTCCACAGATTTGTTTGATTCATTGATGGGACTCTCACACTCACTTCTAGCTAGAGTGGTCTTGTGAGTATTTTTTATCCAGCCCCTTCACCACAAACAAAATGCGACACAAGGTCGATTTTTAAAACGATTACAAATGGTTTGAATTCAGACTTTTTCATCTTCTTGATAGGTTGCCGTATCAAGGTTAAAGAGCCCAGACTGTCTTACTGTTTAACCATACCCGAGGGTAAAGGCAACGAAAAAGTGACTACACTCCCTAGAGCTTCAGAACTGTAACCTCACGGCGAGATGCAGTTTTGTGTCATGCTTACGACAACGGCTTTTAAGTGATACTGAGATTAACGATTCTGTGGATGGCTTGGTGTAATTCCATGCTTATTGTAGATTACTGGTTATCATGAATGATTTACATTCGATAAGTAATGCGGTTAAGGGTACCTCGTGTACGATAATGGTTGGTTAGTTGGTTGGTTGGTTGGTTGGTTGGATTTTACACCATGTCAACCCTTGTGTTAATTTAAGCCGTAGACAGCTTTGTTTTATTCAGTATTTGTGCGATATGGTGGTTATTTATGCAAATATTTATATATCATTATAAAATTGGATATTGCTATAAAGTTTTGGTAGTTATCTGCTGGTGTCAGTATTTCTGCTGACGGTTTCAATCTCCAAAAGTGTATGTGGGTATCTGTTTGTAGGTGAGCCTTTAGACTATAGACTCATATCCTTGATTGGAGGCCGATGTTTTAAAGGAAGTTCATTATGTTATTAGGTGTTGTTGCTTCAAATAGTTCTTTTATACTTTTTATGTTTTAGAAACCTCCTCGAGAATGAACGAGATTTCTACATTCCATCAATATGTGTGTCATTGTGTATGGCGTTCCACATAGGGATTTTCGTGAAGGTTCCTGTTTAATTATGAAGGGATGAGTTGATTAAGCATGATTTATGTGTAGTTGAATCAGTGTGATCTCTTCCCTTCTTGTCTTACTTGGATCTGGGTTTTCTTTCTTTTAAGATGGGTTGTATTCGGTAGAGCTGATTATGGTTATTTTAGTTCCATAGCTGTTGATATTTTTTGTTAGTATTCGACTGATTTTAGGTTTTAGATCAGTATATGGTATTTTGGAGTTATCAGTGTATGGTATTTTGGAGTTATCAATGTATGGTATTTTGTAGTTTTTATCGGGTACCGTGTTGAGTGCAGATTTGGTTATTGAGTAAGCTTTATAGTTTCTCTGATTTCCGATATGACTCGTAATCCAGCCACATATCGCGTTATTGGAATGGATAATGGAGTTTAATTTGTTTAAGGTTTTAATGATAAGAGGGTTTTCCAGTTTTTTTTTTAATTTTTGATAGATAGTTGTAAAGAATAGGAATCTGAATGGATTATAGATTTTTAGAGCTGCTTGTAGTGACAATGTTGAGTGCTAAGTTTATAGTGCTTCTTTTGGAAGGCATTTTTTATAGTTTTATAATTGAAAACTACTCAACATTCAATTCTGTTGATGTCTTTGGAGCCATTGGTGTAAATGAAGGAGTGGTTAGGGTATATTTCTTGGATGTTGAGAAGTTTTTGCTAATAGATTAAGAGGTGAGTGTTTTTAAGGGGATGAATTTGGTTATTTCTAAGATTACCACTGGTTGTATATGTAACTAGGCGGGAGAGCTTAGTTGTACGGTATCATGGATGGTTGCGAGTGAGATTTCTGCACCTTTAGTATGAGTTTCATACTGAGACCAAAAAGTTTTAGTGTCTTTTGTCTTTTGTCAGCATGAGCCGGAATAGTTGAAAGAGATTTTATTATAATCTAGTATTGAAGGCTTCATTTTTTTTATCTGAGCTGTAGATATGTTTCATGAGCCTTGGTCTATAGACACTCCACTGGAGAAGTTCTGAAAGTATCTAGGAATAATCTTAATACTTCATGACGGATTGTGTTTTGTGATATCAGATGAAATTTCCCGATTGATCCATATATGAGGTCGCCATAGTCGATTTTCAAGCCGATTAGGATTCTATACTGTGTTGGTGTTTGACCAGTCCGTCGGCATAATGGCTAGAGTGTTTGCCAATGAGACCGGGGTTTAATCCCAAGTCGGGTCACACCAATGACTCAAAAATGGTACTTTATACCTTCTTTAATACTCAGCATTATAAGGTACGGAACAAGGGTAAGTGGAGAAATCAGAAGAAAGGAGTAGCGACCTCCTTTACACTTCACTGTTGTAGCTATTGAAAAGGGAGATTTCAGGTTGCCTTCGACTACGGTCTGCCCACTTACTTACAGTGTAAGTAAAGTTCACTGCTCTGATCTTCATTTTGTGAGGATCATTACACGGAGGAGTTATGGTACTTTGCTATATTTTTCTTTTAGATATAGTAAGTTTAGGATGAAGGTTAATGTTTTGTCAAAAGTTTACCGAGGACTTTGTTGATCGATAACCGATATTTATTTCGTCAAGCTTCAGTGTAGAGTTGTTATACATTTTCCTTTGTTAACAAAATGCACACATTCTTAGTTTTGGAGATCTTAAAGCCGTTTGTGATTTCACATTGGTTAATTTTCTTGATTCAATTGATGCTCTGCTACGCGCATGTATATGTACTTTGAGGTGATACAAAAGCAAACAGTATATAGATAGTCATCAATTCCAGGGTCCAAGCATTTGATGATGCTGATTTTTGGTTGAAGGGGGTTACTAACATTTGATTTCCGTGAGGGACTCCTTCTTCCTGATTATAAATGTCTGACAGAGTAGATCCCTTTCGAACTCAAAATTTCCTGTTTGAGAGAAAACACTTTATGAAGTTGAACAGTCTGCTTTTTAGTCCTAGGTTATGTACATCCCTCAGTATACTATACTTCTAGGTGGTCTCGTACGTGTTCTCCAGGTCGAGAATATTGCTGAGACGTGCCTCATCTGACTATATGATCCATTGTTGATCTTAAGGTTGGAATTGGAAATAAAGTTGTTTGATTCAATAAACCACACTAACCTTTTGTTGACCAAACGCTCCATAATCTTTTTAGTACTATTGGACGGTAGTTTTTTGGGGATTCGTGCAGTTTTTTCCGATTTGAGTATGTGGATGATTGTTGATAATTTCCATGACATTGGGAATCTACCATTTTTCCTGCAATCTTTAACTGGGGTTTGAAGGTAGCCAAGAGATTTTTGGTAGCTGTTATAGATTTCATCTTGGCCAACTGTATTGTTATAGGATCTTTGGGTATCTTCTGTTTGTTCTGGTAATGGGAAAGGGTTTTTAATAGGTTTCAGAGTGGTCTGATTTGAAGTCCAAGCTGTTTTCTGTTATATATTTGATGCGTAAGAATAGTCAGTTAGCGTCCTTGAATGGGTAATTTGGGAACGTCTAAGCTACCGTATCTGCTACATCTTTTTTGGTTCATTGCTTCCGTATTCTTTTTCGTGATGTGTTGTTCCCAGAGATTTTTCTGATCATTTTTCTGATTCTATTTGTTTGGGTGTAGGAGGTAATTTGGTTTACATAGTTTTAAAAGCTTTTCTTCCTGGCTTCCTTCATAGTTTTATATGCTTTTTCTCTGAGTAGTTTGAAGGAGTTTAAATTGGTGGTACTCGGTTCTTTGATTAATTTGTGTAGAACAGTCTTTCGTCGGTGGATTGCTGTTCTGATGTATGGGTTTTGCCAGAATTATCTATTTTAGAAGTAGGTGGGGGGGATAGTAGATCTATAAGATTTTTTTTAAGAATTTATTTTGGTTGGAGCTTTAGGATCCTCTGTGGATATTTTTCGGGAAGTGGTATGAATATGTGTTGTGGGTTCTCTTGGTTTGATTTAAGATGAGCGCATTTCTCTCAACTGATTTTGGAACTTTGGCCTGTCAGACGGTCCAGTTGTATCAGCTTTTAATTGTCTGGTACTATTTACCAACCCCTCCGCTCGGACAGGATATGACACAAGGTCAATTTTTAAGCGGAGTTTAACAGGTTTGAATTCAGAGTTTTCCTTCTCCTAGACTAGTTGCCTCACCAAGGCTGAAGAACCTAGTCCGTCCTACTATTTACCCATAGCTGGAGGGAGAATAAGGGGGTTCATACCTTTCCCAAGGGTATTTGCCCGAAAGTGAACGTAATAGCGCAACTGGAGTACGAACTCGCGTACTACGATTCCGCAGTTCATCGCTTTAACCATTACACCACGAGTGGTGTCTGGTAGTTTGTTGTTTTTACTGATTGAGCTCGTTCTCCGTTCTACCGTGGCGTATGTGGATTTTTTTTTCATATACGATTTAACTGTTTTTCGGGTTTCAAGGAAAGTTTCATTCCTTCTATATATTGCCTCCGTGATTTCCTTCTCTCTAGGGTACATTCTGTAAGACTTTGAAAATGAGGGATAATTTTCCTGGTAGTTTGAGCATAGCATTTCATTCGGGCAATCTTCCCCCATGTGATTTGGATTTCTTTGGTTACACCTCCCATACGTCGTACGTCCTCTGCAGCTATCCCTGTGGTGTCCATATCTTTGATATTTAAAGAGTACGAGGATCTACTATTCCAGCCTCTCAAGGCAATATCCAATTTTCATTTCCTTGAGTATCGCTGGGTTTTTTTATTGTTAAACTATGTGTCTGTATTTCTTCTCCACCCCTTCTAATAATTATCCTTTTGTAGTCCGTAACCCTTTGCTTTCCTAAGGCTGTTTTTATTCCTTCTGATGTAGTCAGGGATAAATCTTCGCTTCTTATAACACCTTTTGAGGTGTTGAGTCTATCACGTGGGTTAGCTTTGCTCTTTACATAGTGGAAAGTTTCATATTGATTATCTTTCGGTATATTTTTGGTTATCCACTTCCACAAGCAGATTACTATTTCTTAACTTTTTAACTGTTCAAGAGTTTGCTCTGCAAGTGATAATTGTTTTCTTCAAAAAATGGAGACAATTTTGCAAGGCAAGTTTCTTATAATGATTCTATTACAATTAATCTTGGGAATTCTGTTGCTTCATTTTCGGAATAAGATTCGGAGAGATTCCATTTGGTTTGGTTTGAGTAGTGTCTATTTTTTTCGCTGGTCCTGTGCTCTGTCACTCACCATAGAGTTCAAATTATGTCGGCAATTTATCAAGAGGGAAGCCCATTCACCTTGGTTAAGACGGGGATACACAACCAGTATACTCAAGTCGAGAGTAAGACTTCATGACCCCGCCAATCTGGGGTTTTCAATAGAAAACAATTTTATTGAGATAAAGTCTTATTCTCTCAACGCAACTGACACTCAGCCACCCCCTTCAAACATCTTTCAGATAAAATAGGGTTGGGTATTTGTTTGCTAGAAGAGCAATTTGAAGATTATAGTCAGGACAATCATATGGTTGCTAAGGCATGATGTGACAACTCGATTGATCGGATCGGTGTTGCCTATTGACCTTTGACACAGCCGTCACCTGTGTAAACAAGCGGAAGCAGATGGGTGGATTGACAGCCGGAAGAACGTGTTGTGAAATTATATATACACGGCTACCTACGTCATATACGGTCAATCACGCAGTCACACGTCAAAGGGAGAGTGACCAGCGAGTTACCAGAAGGAGGCAAGCCCCCCCCCTAGCCGAGAAGCAAAAGAAATGTGCTAACTATGGCCCTGAATATGGCATAACCATATTTATCAATTAACAGTTTAACACGTTTGAATTCAGAGTTTTCCTTCTCCAAGACTCGTTGCCTCACCAAGGCCGAAGAACCTTGTCTTGCCTACTCTTTACTCATAGATGGAGGGGGAATAATTGGATTCATACCTTTCCCAAGAGTATTAGTGCTATGTGAAATACTATTAGCCTGGTCCAGGATTTGAACTCGTGTCGCCGTGTCCATTTCCTACGACGATAATCATTACACTACAGGCACCTCCAAATACACCACGGGCACCTCCCTTAATATAGCATAACGCAGCTAAGAAGAAGATAAGGGTCAATATGGTTGTCCTCCGTCTATCTTCGCCTCCCTGGCTCTCTCACACTTACACTCAACTTCAGACTCTTTCGAGAAATGAAGTTGTGAGAGCTATATTTTTGTAGGTAAGTGTCATGCCTCTCATTCCTTCATCATGTTGTGTATCATCGGTCCACTCCGACTGCCCGTCTAACATAGTAAGGGCCAAAGTGGAATGTAGCAAGTAACTTAACCACTGGTTGGCTGAGTCTAGGATTACCCAAGCACCAGGATCCTATCCTCAAGCATTAAGGGTCACCATAAATGGTCAGTAGGTGACCTCGTTGATGGAGGTTTTACCTCTCTGTAGAGGTACAGTCAGTGTATTCTACAGCTCCAGCAGACAGGGTGGTGGTCGAATGGTTACCTAGTTAGATTAGCATCCCATTGACAGAGAGTTTGATCTTCACTGTGAGAACCTCTGGCCTTGTGCCAAACTATTTTCAGTTTAGTACAAAAAACCTAAGAATTATGTGGTTCGATCCTTCGGTGAGACTAAAAGTAAGCATTCGCTGGTTTTCTATCACAACCACTTAAGGTTTTCTCTCTCACTGGTTCCGTAACCAAGTTTGGTGGTAGGGGCCCTACTCATGTTGCATGTCTTAGGAATAACCTGGTGGAGCCCATCCCACTCCACATTTACAACTAGTTTGATTGGTTTGGTCTTTCTTTTATGGAATATAAGCTTTGTAGGTTATTAAATGACAAAGACAACCTTGTAGAACAATAGTAGTACTATTTAATCCATAACTGGGGGATTAAAGAGGTTAATACTTTTCTGAAGCGTATCAATCCTAAAATTAACATAATAACGTAACTGGAGTTTGAACTCGCTTACTACGATGTCGTAATCCAGCATGTTATCGATAACGCCACGGGTGTCTCCACTTGCTGGTTCAAATTTAGAGTTTCCCTCTTTCTAAATCGTTTTCTTTCTCTCGTACTGGTTGTCATACCAAGGTTAAAGAAACCCGTCGGCCCTTACTATTTATCCATAGCTGAAAGTAGAGTAGTTGTATTTATACATTTCCCGATATTTGTCTCAGCCTCCCACCAGACAGGACTTGACATAAGGTCAATGACCCAAAGGTCGATTATAGTTGGGGGTTAGGAGAGAGGAAGGTCGGACACGATCCGAGGCTCGAGCCCTGCTTGACTATGCTGGTCATCGATCACTTAGTGCAATGTCTCTCTCTCTCTCTCTCTCTCTCTCTCTCTCTACACATATATATATATATATATATATATATATCAAATCAGTAACGTTGGTGACCGTAGTCGAAGGCGACCCGAAGGCTAATTTTTTAATAGCTATTACAACGAGGTGTAGGGGAGGACGCTGCTCTATTCCCTGGTTTACTCCACTTTACTCTTGATCCGTATCTTATAATACTAAGTGTTAAGCAAGGTGGCATCAAGTAACATTTTTGAGTCTTTGGTATGACTTGACATGGGATTGAACCCCGGTCTCCTGGACCATTGCTGAATACTCAACTCTATAGGTCAATGTATATATGTATATATTAGGTAAAACTCACGTTTCAAAGATTCACGTTCTCGATTCTCAGGTAAGCTAGTATTCAAAATTCTGACTTCTGTCACCTGAGACGTCTGTCATGACTCAGAAAT
This sequence comes from Sepioteuthis lessoniana, assembly GCA_963585895.1. Taxonomy (NCBI): domain Eukaryota; kingdom Metazoa; phylum Mollusca; class Cephalopoda; order Myopsida; family Loliginidae; genus Sepioteuthis; species Sepioteuthis lessoniana. The sequence goes on from OY757919.1 coordinate 66,861,076, forward strand.
GGTACAAACTGTTCAGTTGAATATCACAGAAGTCAGACATTTAATACTAGTTCACCAGAGGATCGACGATGTGAAACTCGGAGTCGTGAGTTTTTATCCTGTTTTATTATTATAGTCTCAATGGGTGCCCCATTCATGCGATCTTGTGTCACATCTAAGCAAAAAGCTGGGTAAAAGTTTAGTAAATTACTACTATACAACACGGAGGGTGCCACAGGTGGTGTAACGGTTAACAAGCTAGACTAACAATGCCCCATTCATACGGTCTTGTGCTACATCAGCAAAAAGCATAGTAAATTACTACATTAACACAGGGAGTAAAGCTGGTTTGAAATCAGACTTTTCCTTCTCCTATAAGTAAGTAAAGTAAAGTTGGCGACCAGAAGGCTTCCTTTTCAATAGCTACTACACCGAAGTGTAGGGGAGGGCGTTACTCCTTTCCCTGGATTGCTCTACTTTACCCTTGATACGTACCTTATAATGCTGAGTGTTAAGCAAGGAGGTATCAAGTACCATTTTAAGTCTTTGGTATGACGCGACCTGGGATTGAACCCAGGTCTCATGGACCATTGACGAACACTCTACCCTCTAGGCCAATGAGCCTATTCTGGTTACTTAACTAATGCTAAAGAACCAAATCTGCCTTACTTGTTACCCAAACTTTGGAGGGATAACAAAGAGATTCATACCTTTTCAAAGGGCATTAAAGTGAAAAGTAAACCTAATCCAGAGTTTTAACTCGGGATACTGATTCCATTACCTACAACAAGTATATTTATATTTCGTTATATCTTTATATTTTGTTATATATTTATATTTCGTTATATATTTATATTTCGCCTGTTTTGTCTACGTTTACATGGAGGCCCATGCAGCCTACTCCCCATTTCAGACTATGCAGCATGGTACGTCCCTGAAACTTGTGGACAAGCTCACCTACCACGAAAGCAGCGTCTTATCTTCGGTAAATGACCTCAATACGCGACTAAAAAAGTCATGGACAGCTATCGATTGGCTATCGGTCATATGAAAGTCAGACCAATCCGATAAAATATAATAGTTTTTTTTTCCAAGCAGCGGTTGTGTCAATACTGCTATATGGATGGCGAGAAAGGGCCAGAGAAATCTTTGCTAGCGGCACGACATGATGATGATGATGATGATGATGATAATGATATTTATATTTACGCCTCCTAAAATTTCAGCGTTCAATGATGCCTGCAGTATTCAAATCAAAATTGAAATGTCAAAAATTGGTTCCAAAAAGTTACCTCAAAAAGTTCGAGAAACTCTTGGAAAAGATCAGGATTTTGTGGGGGTTGCAATATTTCTAATATTTATTTTCATTCTCAGAAACTCAACGAAATGTGGCTTGAAACTAGAATACAAATGAAAAACAAACCGGAATCAATATGAACAGAACCGAAAGAAATCCATTGAATGGAATTAGTTCTGTATAAAGAAACGCCATACAGAAATCAACACTAAAACGCATCCTTATTGGACAGCAGCGATATTGCTTAATCTATAACTGAGAGATAAGAGGATTCATGCCTTTCTCAAGGGAATAAGACCGAAAGTAAACGACTTGAGTTCGAAATAGCTTTCTGCAAGGCTTTATAACTATTGTGCCAAGTGGGTAACCCTTGTGGACTAAAGAAAAGCAATTATGACCAGTTGGAAATTAGATGAAATTAATATTCAGTGATGACGCGAGAATCTGCATTGGCAAACTTGATGATACTGGATTTTTTATCTGCTGCCATTCAAGTGAAATATAAAGATGACTGCCTGAAGAAAATAAGTAGATTTCTCAAGTCATTCATGATATGGGGTTGCATGTTCTTTTAAGGATCGGGAGAGATGGCAATGATTACCTCAACAATCAATGCACCTGTTTACATTGACATCCAGGATAATCTTCTCATTCCATCGATAAAAAATTGGTTTTGTGACAAAGAAATGAAAGGAGGTTCTGGAAAGTCATATAAAATGAATTACAGGACCTACGAAACGTTCAGATCTAAATCTAGTTGAAAATTTGGGTGAAAGTTATTTTTAAATGAAAAGGCGTCATGCATTCGAGGAAATTGGAACCACTTTGATAAAGAATATTGTTTTAAATTAATGAAATCCATGCCTGAAAGAATTAAAACTGTTATCAAAGTATAAATACGAATTAATAATTCTGATGTTTTTGATAGCCCAGTCGTGTCTGGGGTTGTAGAATACATCAACTGCATCTTGGCTGAGAGGTAGAGAGCCTCCCTCTCAACGAGTGTCCCAGTTATGACATTAAACTGTATTTTATCTAGTTCTGGAGATTTGGAGAATGAAGAGTACTTCTTCATTGCCATTACTCCCTGGTCCACTCTGACCCAGAGTGGTAGCACTTGTTAGGATCCCATCTACGGGTCAAAGTGACCCGTTTAACCATTTAACATTACATAAACAAATAAATGATATTAAATTGAATTGTTCGTGCTCCATAGCAATATTTGAATCCATTTAATGGGATGCAAACAAACGACCCATGTCTTGTTATATTATAAAATATAACAAACTAACTTTTCGTTTAGAATATATATATATATATATATATATATATATATATATATATATATATATATAGGAAACGGCATTAAATAATCTACACGGGTTGATATGCCATAAAACCTAAGTAATGAATTCCATATTTTTCACTATATTGAGTTATTCTATTATATCTTCCTCTGTTTACCTTGGAAAAATTATGCCATTAATTCTAATGATTTAATCTCATTTGCTTAAGGTATATTTTATCAAGCCGGAATTTTCAGATTTTAAACAAAATAAATTTTGTGTCTTATATGTAATTAGTATATTTACTGCTAAATAAAAAAAATAAGTTAACATCCTCTTACTGTGTTAATTTAATAATTCCCGTCAGTGGCAGAATATATATATAGCGTAGTTTAAGGTATATTTCAGGAAGTTAGAATGTTCATCTATTAAATAAAGAATGTTTTGCTGATTATCTGGGATCAGTATTTTTACTGCTAAATAAAAATAATCTAAGTGAACATCTTCTAAAGGCGTTAATTCCAAACTTTTACCAGCAGTATAAATATATTCTTCTAAATAACTTTGGCTCGTTCAACTTACACTAAATAAACATGGTCATTGTTGTAATTTCTTTTTATATTCGGACAGGCAATAGTTTCATCTGAATGCAATGTATGATATTTCCTGAGTAAATGTCACCGTTTTTATTTCCACCCACGACAAATCGATTATGGGAACGTATCATGCATTGTTTTGTGTTTTTTTTGTTTTGCTTTTTTTTTTTTTTGTCATTTTATCTTTCTTTCTGTCTTCTTTCCATCGATAAATATTGAACAAATTTACAAAACTCTTATAAGGCTTACGACTTGTAGACGCGAAACGCTTCGTCGTCTACAAACGTTGCTAGGATTAGTCGCTGAGATCTGCAGAAACAGGAAAGGAAAGAGACTTTGTGGCAGCTTTGCTGTCAATTACGTCATTACGGATATTCAAGGAAAATGACCAATCAACGCACAGAAAGTTTCTGCAAAAGAAAAATAATAATAAACAAAATAAACATGGTTAGAATATGAAACGAATAACAGTTGTGATTTTAAAATTTTATTTTTAAAGCAATGATATTTTTCTTTTATTTCTTTAAGCAGATGCATAAGAAAACAAAACAACATAATTCTTTTTTTAAAAAAAAAAGAAAAGAAAAAATACGTATCAAAAGATAAATTATCACTGCTTGACTAACTAAATGCCACAAATGTATCCCTTGGAAGAAATAACCAGGGTGGTCCCCAAACTTTACACACACACACACACACACACACACACACACACACACACACACATATATATATATATATATATATATATATATATATATATATATATATATATATGGTGTTTCAAAAGATCTAATAATTCTGATGTACAGAGGTTTCAGAAAAACTGATATAATTTCATAATCTAATAACTTGACCAATTCTGTTTCAAATGATCCTAAAATTAATCAGCATGTGTCGAAACAACTAAAAATTCTGTTTATAATGTTTAACGCCTTCCCAGGGAATAGCATTTCTATATGTGAAAAGAACAAAAAAAGCAGAAAACATTAAATATCTAATTTTGTGCTGTTTCTACACATGCTCTTATAATTTGAGATTATTTAAAAGAGAATCGGCCAAGTAATTAGATTGAAAAACACTATATATATATATATATATATATATATATATATATATATATATATATATATATATATATATGAATGATGGCTATCAACTCGCGCTAGAGCAAAACTATTTCCTGTTTTTCCTATTTTTCATTTCCTTTTTTTTTTTTCTTTTTTTCATTTGCAAGCACCCAAGAGGTTATGAACACGTAGATTACTTTTCAGTCCACTGAGACGTCTGAAGAATCTGCCACATAGTAGACATACATGAGCGCTGTTGCCCAGTCGACTGGGGCTGTAGAATACACCGACTGCTTCTTTGCAGAGGGGTAAGACCAGCCCCCAACGAGTGTCCCTGATATGATGCTAAACATTCTGATGGTGAGGTTCCTTCGGGGAATGCGAAGCACCCTTTCATTGCCATTGCTACCAGATCCACTCTGTCCCCAAAATGGTAGCACCTGATAGGGCCCTATCTATGGGTTAGATAGAACTAACTGAATACTTATGCTAAACTGAATTGTTTGAATTAGAATTTGACTAAACTGAATAGCCTAAATAGTAATGTTTTTCACGGCGTGCTTATGCTAAATTCAATTGTTTGAAATGGAACTGTTTTTGATATTAAAACTGTTCTTACAGTAAAGTGAATTGTTTAATACAGAAATGTTTTGACCTTTAACTATGTGTAAACAAAATCTGTACTTATACTAAACTAAATTAGCTGAATTAAACTGTATACTCAAGCTAAACTGAATTGTTTAAAATAGAGCTGACTATTTGCATAAAAATGGATTTGAAGTTAAATGACCTACAAAGGTTGATATGCCATGAAACCCAACCAATCAACCAACAAGAGTGCTGGTAGTACTTGGAATTGCATCGTTGTGTTTTCTCTCATAACTCACCAGACAATCGTTTCAAATATAGAAAAGGATTAAACAGTTCTATTTGACCTATAGATGGGACCCTAATAGGTACTACCACTCCAGGTCAGAGTGGACCTGGGAAAATGTCAATGAAGGGGTATTTCATACTCCACAAAGCTCCAGAACTAGAGCTGCAGCATCAGCTGGTTTAGAATCATACCCTGGTCAATCGTTGAGGCAGGGGCCTGACCCCTCGGCACAGATGAAGTCGGTGTATTTTACAGCCCTTGCCGACTAGGCTGAATGATGTAATGATATATCAAGTACACTCATTGGGGGTGTCTCTACCCCTCCGCATCGGCGTGTTCTACAGCCCAAGTGGAGTGAACTAAAAAGCAGAATAGATGCCGGTTCAAATCTGATTTTATGATAAAGCAATATTTGTCATATTGTTTTGTTTTTATCATCACTTTGTTTTAAATATTGTATCGACCAGATGCTTGACCTCACCAGATAAACTCTTCTAAAGCCACGCTCTGAAACTCCACCCAGAGGTTCTGCAGAGTTCCTCTCGTCGTTGTCATTAAGACCACTTAGATTTTGGAGATCCCTCTGATGAACTTGAAATTGAAGCTCTTTTCCCAGATTTTCTATCAGACATAGGTCAGACCACTAAACTAATCTGGTAGAGTCACCGTATAGAACCCCGCTGGTATAGTGGTTAACTGGAAGGCTTTATATATATAATGAGTGAGTTCCAACTCCAGTCTAATACCCTTGGGGAAAGGTATGAATCTCCTTATTCCATCCAGCTCTGGGTAATTCGACAAGGGTGGCTTTGGCATGAAGATTCCACGAAGTTTAATATGCTATCAAAGAAAAAGGAAAACTAAACAAATCTAAAACCCTTACTTTACTCTCTTTAATTCCCTCTTTCGTTTTCCCTGTAATGTAGATGCGATCGTTATTTTACAACAAAAAAAAGAACTCTTTATAATTTGAAAAAATTTACAAATAGAAAAATCTTCTCTAGTATTTTGAAATACATAGCATTATCTATGAGAGGAACTCGTCGTGTAAAAGTTATTGTCAGAGAAAATGGACTCGCCTAAGACCGAGTATTCCAAACCATTGTTCCAAGACAGAGAGGCAAGTCCAAATACTGAGAGAGCATCAGGCAGGATTGGCATCAATAAAGAGCAAGTCGAGTTGGCCAAAGACCGAGGATTCCAAACCAATGCTCCAAGACATACAGGCAAATCCTGATACTGGGAGAGTATCAGGCAAGATCAGATTCAATATATATCAAAGTCGGGTTGGCCAAAGATTGAGGATTCCAAACCCGTTCTCCAAGACATACGGATTCAATATATAGCAAAAGAATAGATTATTCTCGTTAGCAGGTACTTGAGTTTAGTAAATACCTGAGAGCTCGTTACCATTAATCTTTATCTTAATCCTTTTGTAACTATATTAATTATATTCTTAGTACATTAGTTGTCTTGGGACGACTTCGCGGCAACACCTCTTGATGTTAACTGCTTTTCATTACACAAACATTTTTCATAGAAGTACATCTGTACTGGCAGTGTCAGCAACAATTGCTTAATTTTTTTAACCCATTGAATTTAAGTGTATGTTCAAAAGCGAACATGTATGCAACAAATTTCCGCAAGTAGATATTTGTCGCCGTTGAAGATGGTAGAATGCAGTGACAATCTAAGGCTTTTGGAAAAAGCATGAATCAACCTCTTCCCTCCTCAGCTATGAGCCGGGTAGATTGGGTTCTCTGGCCTTGGCAAGGCATCCGGTTTAAAAGGAAAACCAGGGTTACTCCGTTTAAAAATTGACCTTGTATCACACCCAGTTCATTTTCCATTTTCAGTTTTTATTCAGGCTGTATATAGGGGTTCCTGAATATGGAGATCTCCGGGTTTTTAAGAGGTAATATGATCCCCTCTAAGAATTATCAGAAGTTAAGATTTGCTAATGAACCGGTAAAGAAGCCTTTTTTCATGGACCGACAGGCATGAATCTATTTCTTCTCTAAAGGCTATGGATAAATAGCAGGGTTGTAAAATCAACCGGCCACGGAGAAAGAAAACTTCCAGCCCCTCTACCAACGTGGCAGAGTTGCTTGCCCTGATAGAGTGAAAAAATTGAAAGAGGACTCCTTAGGCAATCTGATGTTGTATTCAACCTCGTTCTAGCGTCTTCTGTACCAAGCTCTATAAAAGCTTGCTCTTTCATTGGATACCATCAGTGTTGGGAAGAGGGGACACCGACAAGATGGACAAATGCCGGTCTTTCATATAATCTTGCTCAGTACGGCGCTGAGATCCAGGCTCAGATCCATGGTGTCTCGCGTGACTGACGAATGCAAGAAGGACTCATGAAATGGTATTGGCTTAGAAAATGTCCCATTAGAAAATGAATCCCTCACTAAATATGCCGGTTGTAGACAGTCAGTCTGTATAATATTTTTAATGCTATTTCAAATATAACTTTTACGAGCATCGTTGAATTACTCAAATTTAAAGGTCACTCAGTGGAGAAACAATATTCGTTTTTGTGTAGCATTATAAGCAATTGACACCGGGTTATCTAACCGAGCAGCCAAAATAAAGACGTGTTGACAGAGTTCAACATGCTTCGAAATACATGATCTAGTACCCCGGGAGGTGCCCGTGGTGTAATGGTTATCGTTGTAGGAAATGGACACGGCGACTCGAGTTCAAATCCTGGACGAGACTGATTGCATTTCACATAGCACTAATACCCTTGGGAAAGGTATGAATCCAATTATTCTCCCTCCAGCTATGGGTAAATAGTAGGACAGACTAGGTTCTTCAGCCTTGGTGAGGCAACTAGTCTAGGAGAAGGAAAACTGTAAATTCAAACCTGTCAAACTCCGCTTAAAAATTGACCTTGTGTCATATCCTGCCCGAGTGGAGGGGTTGGTCAATAGGATCTAGTACCCCGTGACCGATCTTACGAAGGTTATGTTTTAAAGGTGTCACTCCCCCAAGCCGAAAGTGGTGGTTTGGTGTCCAGTATATATATATATATATATATATATTAGAAGTGTTGAGTATATATCGTAAGTTATAAAAAAAGAACCTTTTTTGGTCACGTATCGTCAGGGAACGCCATGACAGAAGGAAGAAATGATCAAAATAGTTGACAACTATACGGTAGCTAGACCTGACTCAATTCTAGAGAAAGCAAAAAAACTTACCAATCCACCTAGATAATTGTATTGTTTTTTTTGGGGGGGTTCCTTTTTGGATTTTTTCTTTTTTCTTTTTTTTTCCTTTAGTTGTCCACAACCTTTTTCTTAATTTTAGCGGGCTTAATGGGTAGAGTGTTCGCCAATGGTCTGGGTGACTGGCGTTCAATCCCAGGTCGAGTCATACCAAAGACTCAAAAAATAATACTTGATGCTAACTTGCTTAACACTCAGCATTATAAGGTAAGGATCGAGGGTAGAGTGGAGCAATCCAGTGAATGGAGGAGTGCCCTCCTCTACACCTCTGTGTGGTAGCTATTGAAAAGAGAGCCTTCGGATCACCCTCGACTAAGGTCGCCAACTTTACTTTACATACTTATACACACACACACACACACACACACACACATATATATATATATAGAGAGAGAGAGAGAGAGAAATTGAAAACAAGGTAATCCGAAAAGACGAATTTAATGTAAAAGAAAATCAACGTTTCGGTTCTAATGAACCATGATCAAGATTAGGAAGGATAATATCGAGGGACATTAAATCACCAATGGATTTTTAATAAAATACATAACCAGGGGAAATATTAAATGTACAGAGAAAGGAGTTAGCGTTTAATCAATAAATTAGAGTCACATGACTGTTAAGACAATGATGTAGAATAAAAAGAATCATCAAGAGAAATAATGAATTAAAACGAGAAAAAAGAAAGAAGGAAGGAAGGAAAAGAAAAGAACTGAAGAATGATAGATAAGGAAATAGAAGAGTGAGGCGGAAAGAATGTAGGTAAAGAGAAGAGGAAGGAAAAGGAAATAAGCTGACATACGTAAATTACTAATTATTGTAAAATCAAAAATCAAACGTGCGTCAATTGATCTGTCTAAAAATTTAAGATTTTAAAAATAGCAAAACGGTACTTATGGGAGAAGGTAGATGAAGTTTTAAATGAAAGTAGCAAAAGTAAATCGATAAATATTTACCGGAGAAAAGGAAAGAGAAGAGAATTGAAAGGGGGGAACTTGAGATATCTGCGTGAAAAAAAGGTACTGAGCTGGAAATAAGTGTGTAAACGTTAATGGGGAAAATGTGATAATATGTATGGAAATTAATCAATTAAAGAAGGAATATATATTTAAAATGAGTTTCCCGAAATACGGCGAAAAGCTGAAAATAACCCGGGCAATTATTAACATTTCGACAAAGTGAAGTTACACCAGCTTCAAAAATTTATTGTGGACATAAGCTAACATAGAGGCTGCATTAGAATCGAATTAATGATCCTTTTTGTTCTAAATCAACCGGTTATTTAACGTCCCTCGATAGCATCCTTCCTAGTCCTGATGATGGCTCGTTAGAACTGAAATGTTATAACGTTCACTTTTATATTAAATTCTTCTTTTTGTATTACCTTGTTTTTCGATTTTGTCTATATTGTCGGATTCATTTCCATTATTTACTTCAATATATATATATATATATATATATATATATATATATATATATATATGTATATATATATATATATAAGAGATTTCGTGATTCAGCCTCTATTTCTCTTTTGGTGGCTGGGATGTGAACGCAAAATGAAGAAGCAAAAACGTGACTGTCCCTCGAATAACGAATAATTTCAGTTTAAAGCAATTCACCAAATATCAGGATATTTTATAACATTTATGAAACTGATTGATTGATTTTAACCACATACCAACCCGTATGCGATTATTTTATGCATAGAGGTTTGGGAATAGGATTCATTGAACGATCATATTTCTCTTTTTGTATTGTTGCTTCTTAAGAATTTTTTTAATCTCACATGGGCCTATTTTATACAACTAATTTTTAGATAGACCTTATTTGACAAATACATGGGACACTATCAGGTACTATCACTCCGAATTAGTGTGGACCTGGGAGTAATTACTATGAAGGGATACTCCACACTCACCAGATCTCCAAACCCGCAATATCCGATGCAGCCTAGTGTCAAACCTAGGATACCCCTTAAGGAACCCTTACCTCTTTGCAAGGGGGATAAAGTCAGTGTATTCTAGGCCCCACCAACAAGGCGCGCAACGTTTGAGGTTTTTACACTAAATTCAATCCGAAACGTTTTTGACTGAATTCAACACTGGCTTAAGCTAAATTTAAGGGTCACACAGTTTTTGTATTTTGTTATATAATGGTTAGTGATCTAGTTTCCCAAATCAGTTGGTGTGTACTGACGTCGATCCTCACTAAGTGCTCCATACAACTGGCCTTGTGCTAAATCTCAGTGGAGCCGAGCATCTCATCGAGAGCACTTTATTGTGAGGTAATGATTAATTAGTTTGTGTTGTATAGTGGATGTCTCAAAGAAAGTTGAGGAATCGAAGAGACAAAGACAAGATGAGGAGATGATGGAGATATAGGTTGTCTATATCTGGAAAAGAAAAGTCAGACTCGTAGTTACAAAAAAACAATTACCTTTACAGCTGACTCTGCAAGTTCCTTTTGGAAAGGTCACATAAACAAAAAGATGTGAAGCCGTTTCTTGTTTAATATATCAAAGAAAGATTCGCTCTTTTATAAATCGTACTCTACCTCCCAATAAGATGGCATTTTTGCTTAATCCTGAAATTTAAGTCTTGACGTGTCACTCTCCCAGTAACTAACTCATTGACGCTTTTCAAAAATGCGTTAGTCTCGTGTCTGATTACCTTTAAAACCTACAACGAGGGTTCTTACGATTGACCTTTTGAGATCGGTTACATAGCCGTATACCAGGGTCGATGGTGGGAGTTGGCGTCCACAACATTAGACTTACTGAGTAGTTTCGACCTATTCGTGAGTTCTATCTTCACTTAGTGTTTGTGTCATATCTAAGCTGCACTTAATTCTGGAGAGTAACTCACCGTGGAATAAAAGTGAACTAGTCTGTCTTGTTAAATAAACTATCATCGCGTAGACGAGTTCGATTCTCATGAGATGCTTCATATGTGCTGCCCAGTGCAAAAATTTAATATTTACTAACTTTTTCGCTTTGTTTTTTTTTAAAGAGCCACCTTGTTGAGTTGCAAAAGTTAGCGAGATAGTCTTGTTGATCAATTAATACTGAGTGATGAGTAAGATCCTCTCTAAGGGCTTCATTCAGTTTTTAGGACATGTCGTTGTGTAATTTTAGCAAGCCAGTCTTCTAAATCAGTTACTATTGAATTCGATCCTTACTAAGTCGGCTGGGACTCTAGAATACACCGACTGCATCTCTGTAGAGGGAAAGACCCCTCCATCGAGTGTCGTCGATATGACACTAAACAATCTGATGGTGAGGTTCCAGTAATGCTGGCGCTTTGGGGAATGCGGAGTACCTCTTTAGTGCCATCACTGCCGAGCCCACTCTGGCCGAGAGTAGTAGCATATGAGAGGGTCCTATCTACAAGTCAAATAGAACTAAACTGTGTACTTCTGCTAAACTGAATTGCTCGAAATAGAACTGATTTGACATCTAAACTGCGTACTTATGCTAAACTGAATTATCTAAAATAAAACTGGTTTTAAATTTAATGCTGTGTATTGTCCAGTCGGCTTGGGCTGTAGAATACACCGACTGCATATTTGCAGAAGCTTAAGATCACCCCAACGAGTGTCCTGTATATGACACTAAATCTGATGGTGAGGTTCCAATGATGCTGGAGCTTTGGGAAATGCAGAGTATCCCATCATTGCCATCGGTCCCAGGTCGTAATCTGCATTGTTTGAAATAGAACTGTTCATTGTTATAAAAATGGATATTGCATTAAATAACCTACAAAGGTTGTAATGCCATAGAACCCAAACAAACAACATAGCATACTTCTGGCTGTGACTAATTTAAGTTTCATGAATAATATGAGAGTACATTGTGTATACGTGCAGCCGTTCTCGTGTATCGATTTGTGTGCTCTAGATAACAAAAATTTGGATTGAATTAATCTCAAAATTGTGATGTTCATTTACATCCTTCACCAATGTGGGTATCACCGAAAACTTCATGTTCCAAAGCATTTTTAGCTCTTTTGTAAGATCCAAGTATTTTCAATCTTTTTACTTTCTTTGCTTTTTACTCTGTGGTCTGCCAGAACAGCATAATCCACTGGATGACATTTTCTTTCGTCCTTGTTAATTAACATTAGGCCTGGTCTTCTAAACGGGATTCGTTTATCCGATTTTATCTTAAATTCCCGAAGAATTTTATCGATCTTAGTTTTTAGGAATGATTCTGGTTTTGTATATACCATTTATCAGCATATTCAATATTAATCTTTTGCACAATTCCCAGTGGTCGCGCCAAGTATTGTATTCCTTTTGCGCCAATTTGCTGCCTTCGCTTATTATGTGATTAACCCTCTCATCTCTGTCTCCACATAACCTACACTTGCGTTTCTGTTGCGTACTATTAATTTTTAACTTGATATAATTGGTCCTTATGGCATTCTATTAAGCTGCTATTAAAGAAATTCAGTTTCTTTCCTGCGGTTACCACTTCTGAGCCATGTCCAGGTCATTTCGTGGGCAATCTTCCCAGTTTGTCGCTTTAGGTATCCATACAGTTGCTTTTTTTTTCATCCAGTTTTGGTTTTCTTGATTTTGCTTTACTCTGTACCTTTATGTTGACATTGCTGTAAATCGTTGTTGTAATCCTATTTACCAACCCCTCCGCTCGGGCAGGATATGACACAAGGTCAATTTTTAAGCGGAGTTTAACAGGTTTGAATTCAGAGATTTCCTTCTCCAAGACTCGTTGCCTCACCAAGGCTGAAGACCCCAGTCTGTCCTACTAATTACCCATAGCTGGCGAGAGAATAATTGGATTCATACCTTTCCCAAGGGTATTAGTGCTATGTGAAATGCAATCATTCTCGTCCAGGATTTGAACTCGAGTCGCCGTGTCCATTTCCTACGACGATTGCCATTACACCATGGGCACCTGCAACTCGTTGTTGTAATAATTATTTTTTGCTATTTTTGTATATTCCTTGAATCCTGTAATTGTTGAATCTTTGCAGTCTTCAAAGTTGGCAAATCCTCTTCTCTAATCTTTTTTGGATTCAGAGAGTTTGTCTATGTCAGCTCTTGTGTGAAAGTCCTTATGCATCGTCATCTATTTTCTAGTATTCTGGTCAATTCTTTTGAGTTCCTCCCTCGTTCATTTTATGAAAGGCCCCGAGTATCTAACAATGAGGGCTGACCAGGTGTTTATCCGTTGATGAAATTTCTGCTGCAGAGAAGTTTTTTTTGCTATTCTTCTGGGGTTCCATTTTCTCATGTTTTCTTTCATCTCTTTTTGTTTGATAGTGTCTACTTTCAATATTTTTGCCCAGTCAGCTGGGGCAACAGAATACACCCACTGCACCTCTGCAGAGGGGTAAGACCCCTCCCAACGAATGTCCTAAACAATTTGATGATGAGATACCAGTAATGCTGGAGCTTTGGGAAATGCAGAGTACTCCTTCATTGCCATCGTTCCCAGGTCCACTCTGGCTCGGAGTGGTAACACCTGGTAGGGTCCTATCTAGGATCCTATCTATGGGTTAAATAGAACAAAACTGTGTACTTACGCTCAACTAAGTTGTTTGAAATGGTCATACGGAAGTCAGACCTGACCGATAAGATAAAACGCAGTTTCCTCCAAGCAGCAATCGTGTCGATTCTGCTATATGGATGCACTACATGAACGCTAACTGAACGTATGGAGAAAAAGCTTGATGGTAACTACACAAGAATGCTGCGAGCAATATTGAACAAGTCCTGGAGGCAGCATCCCACTAAGCAGTAATTGTACGGCCATTTACCACCCATCACGAAAACTATCAAAGTTAGACGAACCAGACATGCAGGACTCTGTTGGTGAAGTAAGGGTGAACTCATAAGTAATGTGCTCTTATGAATCCCTTCACATGGACCAGCAAAGGCGGGACGACCTGCTAAAACCTACATGCAGCAGCTCTGTGCCTATACGTGATGTAGCCCTGAAGACCAACCGGATGCAATGAACGATAGAGTAGGGTGGTGAGAAATGACATGATGATGATGATATATATATATTTGACACTAAATAACCTATTTTATTTCAGGATTTATAAACCTTCTTGAGTTATTATCTGCCAAAGCTGTCCTTCTAAAAGAACAGCAGGAGCAACATTTAGCCCATATAATGGTATAAGGGTATTCATAACTTTCCCAAATTACACTGTGGTTGGCATCCGTTTCTCTGTGTGTGGGTGCCAGTCAGAGAAACCCTTTTGGCGCGAAACCCATACAAAGGGCTTGTGCGCGAGACCGGAAGTGGACAAAGGAAGGAAAGTCCCAGAAAAGAGGGAAGGATAGTCGGCATGAGAGGGCAGTCAAGAAGAGAAGATAACAGTCAGCATAAGGGAGCAGAAGATACCAGTCGGCAGAAGGAGGCAGGTGGTAGAAGTTAAAAACAGGACAGAGAAGAGAGAAGAACAGAAATCAGAAAAATGACTGCTATGACCTGTTGACCGACAGAGGCCGGGTTAAGCCACGCGAGAAGAAGCGTTAGCATTGCTAGTGGCTTTGTGAGAGTTTTCGCTTGAGTACACACTCGCGTTAGCTCACATAGCGCCGCTGGAGCTCGTTTACTTCGACGCTGCAATCCAGCATTTTGGCCATAATGCCACGAGTATGCCCTTAATTTTGATTTGATATCATTATTATAGGTAGTACATTGGTTTGTTTGTTAAATGATCCGTCAACCTTCGTGACTTATTTAATGCGAAAGCCATCCGTGCAGAAGGATGTTAGTTTTGGTTTCTGTGTTTAATGGCATATCAACTTTCTTGGGTTATTTAATGCCAAATCCATCCTTTCAGAAGAACAGTAGTGGTACTATTTAACCCATAGATGGTAGGATAATGGGGTTCTTACCTTTCTTAATGGTATTTGTCCGAAAATGAACGTAATAGCACAAGTGGAGTTCGAACTCGCTTACTCCGATTCCGCCGTTCATTAAATCACAAGGACTCTTCCCGGATATTAGGAGTACTATTTAACCCATAGCTGGGAAGAATAAGGACAATCATATCTTTCCCAAAAGTCCACGTAATAGAATGGCTGCAGTTGGAACACGCTTACTACATTGCTGTCTCGCACGTTAGCCACTACACCACAAGGACCCTCTGCTAGCAGTAGTAAATTCATTAGCACGTTTTGTATAGGTATTTTAAGCAAGCTGTCATTGATACGTCTTTACTTAACTGATCACAAAACTAGTAGGCAACTATTCAAAAGAGAAAGAAAAGAGTCAATCAATCGTGTTTATTGTGCTAAAATAAGACCATTAAGATCAGAAGGAAAGTGAATTACTGAAGACACCATGTGTTTTCTACTCAACACTGGTAGCCCAACTCAGACTTAGAGACGATTATCTCGTTGGAGCGAGGGCGAAATGAACGTGAAAGAACGGGAACCGCCTACGCCATAAAGTTGCGTGAAGAAAAAAAGAAGAAAAATAGTCTAGCGTTGGACAGGAATAATAAATAATAAAATGATTAGAAATTAAATAACGAACCGAGAAGTAACGTATAAAAAGACAAAGAATAAAAATGAAAAAAGAAAAATGGAAGAGATGAGAGGGAGAAAAAAAAAAGAAATTCCGAACGTTAAAAAATGAATGAAGACGAAAGAAAAAACAGACAAAAAAATAAATAAATAAAAAATGGACAGAAATTAAATAGCGAACGGAGGAGTAACATATGGAAAAAGACAAAGAATGGAAATGAAAAAGAAAGAAAGATGGAAATGATGAGGGGAAGAAAAAAGTAATTCAAACATTTAAAAAAAAAAATGAATGAAGACTAAAGGAAAATAGAAAATAAATAATAGAAATGGTTCTTTGTCTCTTCACTTATCGTTCCCAAACAACGAAAAACTAAGAAAGATTAATTTCTTTTGATATTGTTTTCTCTCTCTCTCTCACTCTCTCTCTCCCTCTCTCTCTCTCTCTCACACACACACACACACACGCACATACACACACACACACACACACAATCTTTCTATGGTTCTTTGTTCTTTGTCTCTTCACTCATCACTTCTAAACAAGGAAAAAAACTAAGATTAATTTCTATAGAGACTTTTTTCAGTTTTTTTTTATTTCTTGAACCCCCCCATCTCTCTCTCTCTCTCTCTCTCTTTCTCTCTCTCTCAAATGGCCAAAGACAAACGAAAATGACGTCATTTACCGTCATAAAACAATAAACATTTTGACTTCGTTACTTAAACTCAAAGATATATATACATGTATGTATACATACAAATGCACCTACAGGCACACGCACATGTGCACTTCCACGTATCGACTAATATATATATATATACATATATATATATATATATATATATATATGCAGTAAAGAGTGCATCATTATAAAACTAGCAGTTTTGCAAGTAGCACTTAATAAGTATACAATCATTTTTAACAGATTTCTGACCAAAAGTCTTGGCGAAACCCAATTTAGTTTTAACCGAGAGAAGATGCGTCAAATATATGAAGAAAAATTGGTTATCTGCTCTTGTTCAGACCAACCGCACCTGAGGGCACAACAACTGCAATTGGAAACCAAGCACATACCTATATAAAATGGAGATTATGTGATTGTCGGAAACCGAAACTAGGTCACCACCGGTGTCACAATTCCGTTAGATATTTACACCACATTCTCCATGATTTTATGCTGATTGAATTTTGACTTATTAGGAAAAAAGTTTTATTTTATTAATACTATTGGCTTACCTACACACTAAATCGTATTAAAATATACAAGCAAATGACGTTTCACAGAGTGAACGGGAAGGTTCATTTACCTATTCCTCTTAAAAATTTGATTTTAATTGATATTTGCTTGATATTTTTTAGTTCAAATTGTTTGGTTTTATCTTTCTAAATAAGAGCAAAATTATCGTTGATAAATCTTAAAGTAAATCCATTTACAAAAAGAAATAGCTGTGATTTTATTCTTTACTGCCTTATTTATCTAAATTAAGAAAATGAGAACCGATAGTAATGGGAATAGCTAGAATCCATGTTGTTATTAATTTCGCTTTGTTTGTTTGTTTTTGTGGAGATGGTTTTTATTAATGATTTATATATATATATATATATAGTGGAACGATAAAATTGTCTCCCTAGAAAAGACGACATGATTCCATTTCCGTTTAATGAAAACCGGTTTTCTTTTTTTGTTGCAGACCATCTACTAGTTGGCCAGTTGTGTACAAATCCCAACAGCGATAGGAGCTTTTTATCATGTCGGAAAGTGACACAATGTTCAACGAGCGAGATCGGAGATGCGCCACTGTACAACTCATGCTCTCTACCGATCTAAGTTATGACAACAGGATCATTGCCAGCACCCTCAAAATGCAAATCTGGATTTCCACGAATAACAGGGACGTGCCCAGAGTGATGAAAACAAAGTTTCCGGCTACGGTTATGGTTTTTGGTGTGGTTTCAAATGAGGGCCACATCATGCCACCTCACATCTTCGAAGTCGGCTTGGAAGTCAACACCAAAGTGTACCTGGATGTGCTGAAGAGTGTGGTGATCCCCTGGTGCAATCAGATGGCCGGTGGCAGATTCTGGGTGTAACAGCTGGAATCGGCGCCGGCCCACAAGTCCCAAGAGACCCAAGCTTGGCTTCAGAAGGAATGCTACGTCTTTGTACCCTTCTCTCACTGGTCCCCTCCTCCCCCGACCTGAATCCGCTGGACTACTTCGTTTTGTCATACGTCGAGAACATCACCAACATGACCTCCCACAACACCAAAGCTAGCCTGATCGCCGCCATCCGCCGAGTATTCGCCGAGCTCCCGCCGGCACTTGTGGAAAGGCATGCTCCTAGTTCCGGATCCGTATCGAGGCGGTGATTGAGGATGAAGGCGGCTACATTGAATAGACATCACCTCTACTACATTACTACTAAGTTACCTGAATTGATTTTTTCAATAGAAGTTTTAAAATAAAGCTGGAGTGTTGTTTTCTTTAGGACGACAATTTTATCGTTCCACGCTGTATATCACTAATATTAAGTAAAACTCAACAGATGTAATCCATAATAAATTTATTTCAAATGTATTCACAAGTTGCTTCATCAGATAGTACACAATTTCAATGAAGAGTTACAGCTATTCCGGAGAAAGAAAATTTATCTTAATTTAACCAATCCATTGGCCTAACAAGTAGAATTTTCGCCAATGGTCCGAGAGACCGGGGTTCAATCCCAGATCGAGATATACCAAAGACTCAAAAATGGTACTTGATAGTGCCTTGCTTAGCACTCAGCACTCACCATAAGGTAAGGATCAAGGGTAAAGTGGATCCAGGGAATGGAGTTGCGCCCTTCTCTACACCTCGGTGTAGTAGCTAAAGGAGCCTTCAGGTCAACCTCGACTAAGGTCGCCAGCTTTACTAACCGGAGATTGGCATGATGGTTAGGATGTTCTCCAATGATCTGGAAACCTGGATTCAATCATATCAAAAACCCAAAAGATGGTACTTGATGCCGCTTTGCTTAACATTCAGCATTATAATGTAAGGATCAAGGCTAAAGTGGAGCAATCCAGAGAAAGGTGTAGCACCCTCTCCTACACCTTGGTGTCGTAGCTGTCGAAAAAGGAGCCTTCGGGTCACTCCCGACGACGGTCGCCAACATCAGTTTTCATTTATAAAAAATATATATATATTCCTTACATAACATTTTAACCCAATAGAATATAATCTAGTCTTTACCGCGTTACGTATTCGGAGTAGCACCAGAAAAATTAGAGCGATGAAAAATACTTTACTTTTTTACGTCTTAATTAATTTCCTAGTGTTTAAAACAAACTATAAAATTCATGTTTTCATTATAATCTGAATATCAAGTGCTTCCCAATTTATTTATGAAATTGTTCACTTTCTGATGAGGTAATCTATGGAAATAGTTTGTTGAAATAAATTTTACATCTATTGAGTTTTACTTGATATGAATGATAAAATTGCTCTTTATGTGAGTTTTGTAAATATATATTTTATATATTAATAGCCATACATTGAACACTCTCTTACAATATATTGATAATTATATATTCTACATGGGATTGTTCCTTATAAGTATATTTAGGGACTTAATTTATAATTTTTAGCTTTAGATCATGAAGTGAAATCACCTGAAATATTTAAGTATTTTCTGCGCTTTCTTTTCTCGGACAGATTCTGGTTTGCACATTACCGGTCCATTAGCCTGGCGGTTAGAGTTTTCGCCAATGGCCCGGGAGACCGGGGTTTAATCCCTGGTCGAGTCATACAAAAGACTCAAAAAATGGTACTTGATGCCTGCTTGCTTAACACTCAGCATTATAAGGAATGGATCAAAGGTAAAGTGGACCAATCCAGGAAAAGGAGTAGGGCCCTTCCCTACACCTCGATGTAGTAGATATTGAAAAGGGAGCCTTTGGATCTCTCTCGACTATGGTCGCCAATTTTGTTACTTACTTGTATATACGAGATATATAAGTAAAGTTGGCGACCGTAGTCGAGGGCGACCCATACAGGGCAAACACTCTACCAACTAGACCAATAGGCTGGTTACGTGGCTCAACTTCTAACACTTGCACAGTTCTTGATCCTTTTCCATACCCAAACATGTCTATTCTTGTATTCCTTTTGAGCCACTTAACTGTTTCATCTCTCCGGTTTATTAAGTGATTAACTTGATAACTAGTGGTTTTTCATTGATTTTCGCTGTCTTGTGTTCAGGATTATCTCAATTCTTCTTCTGATCTCTTACTGACACAGTCTCATTTCAATATTCTAGGGCACCGTTCCATGTGCTCCAGGTATGATCGGTATCACCCATTTATATTTGTCTATAATATTTGTCTATTGTTAGTTTGTGATGGAGAAACACATATGAAAATTAAGAAGAAAGTTATGCTTCTCTATATTTCCTGAATTCTGAGTGACATCAAATCTCTACAGCTTTTAAAAAGTTTTCTTAATATTCTTACCGATTACAAGTCTCAGTACTTTCTTCGGATCATCAATTTCCTTCTCTCTTTTTCAGCTTCTTACTGTTGCGAGTACTCCAGGTATGATTGATCTCACTGTGACATTTATATCTCACCATTTTTTAAATAGCTTTATTCTTAATTCTTATATTTAATAAAAATTTAAAGATACATCTTCAGGAAGACTTATATATCTATATTTATATCTACATATTCATACACATTTAATAAAGTTGGCTCAATTTTTATCGCATTTTATTAAGAATCTTCAGTATGACATCACTTGGATTTGGTTTTTTTGTTTAATAGCATATCAACTTTCGTGGGTTATTTAATGCCAAAACTATCCTTGTAGAACAGCAATAATAGTGCTATTCATCCCATAGGTTGGGGACAAAGTGATTCCTACTTTTTCCAAGGGTATTAGTCCAAAAGTTAACATATTAGTGCGACTGAAGTTTAAACTCGCTTACTACAATATC
Organism: Sepioteuthis lessoniana; assembly: GCA_963585895.1. Taxonomy (NCBI): domain Eukaryota; kingdom Metazoa; phylum Mollusca; class Cephalopoda; order Myopsida; family Loliginidae; genus Sepioteuthis; species Sepioteuthis lessoniana. The sequence goes on from OY757919.1 coordinate 66,881,896, forward strand.
GCAGTCCAACTCATTAGTAACTGGACTAAGTCTGGGTTTGGTTTGGTTTGGTTTAATTTGGTTTGTTTTCTTTGTTTAATGGCATATCAACATTTGTGGGTAATTTAATGCCAAATACTTCCTTGTAAAGCAACGGTAATACTATTTAATCCATAGCTGGAGAATAAGGAAGTTCATACCTTTCCCAAGGGTATCATCATCATCATGTCGTGCCGCCATATGTGGGGGTCTATAGGAGTACATCTCTTATGAGTTCGTCCCTGCTCCTTACTACGATGTTGCAGTTTAGCACGTTAAAACTGCGCCACGTTGATTCCTCCAACTTAAATAAGTAACTACCAATACAAATGGGAGAACACAGTAAAAGGTCCCTATTCGTCTCAAAAGAATTATAGTTTGTTTATATTTCCTACCAATAGTAAACTCTTGCCTGTTTACAAATAAGAAAAAAACTTTCATTACATTGGCAATCAATTACTGATTCTGTTTCTGTTCTGAAGTCCATTCAAACCTTTTGCATTCACATATAGACAAGATGGTGTCGACTTAACGGAAAATATCTCTTAGCGTTTGTGTTGTTTTGAATTTCTCAGAAATAGAGATTAGCCGACGATTATTGCTGGCGACATGATCGAGTATGAGAAACAAAAATAAACACGAAGTAAGTTCCGCCAACAACTAATTATTCTTTCAATCTTCTTAAACGGATTTGCCAAAGCAAAATGCAGCTTTGCACAAAAGCAAAACGCCTACCACCAACGAAACATTTCAGCTGCCGTCCGATTTGCCTTTTTGTGCATAATGTACCAAGTAATAGTTTCGTTCAACACCAGTTCAAGGAGATAATAATGTTGTAATTAGTCACTGTTCAGTTTTGTTTGTAAACAATAAATCGAAAATAAAATATTGTGAGTATTGATCGTTTTCTTTCAGTTTTACATTGATATTTCAGATTAAGATATTTCTTTTTATTTACAGGAGAGCAGTTTCATCACTGCTGATATATTGACGGTGAATTGATTAAGGCAAATTATTTGTAACATTCTTATTAAAATTTGCATTCAGTGTTCGATTTCAAGTAAGAAGTATTCCCAAAAATTAGAATTTGAACAGATATGCTGTCAGTTCATTCGTCAAATAATTTCGCATTTCCTGTATCTCGCTGGTTATTTTACACATCTCTCAAAGTTTTTATTATTTTACTCCTTTGAGTAATATAACACCAGTGTTATATAATGATTTTTCAATGGAGTTTGAGGGAGAACAATGCTTCTCAAGTTTTCAGTACTCTTCTCAGTATTCTTGTGGATCTTGATTGCAATGTAGTCTTGATGCGCTCCTCTTTTCCTCTCACTTCTAAATCTTCCAATCCCTTTCCAAGTCTTTGGGGACCGTTCCAAGCTTACCAATTACAATTGGTATCATCGTCACATTCATGATCCTGTTTTTTTTTTTTTTTGTTTGTTTGTTTTTTTTAGTTCTCTGGCTAGGTCTAAATCACTCTTTTCGCTTTCTTTTATTTTTACTTTGCGTCTGCCGGAACGGCAAAGTCCACAATTCGACAGCTTCTCTTTTTTTTTCTTGATTATTTTTAGGCCTGGTCGTCTGGTCAGGATTAGGTGATCTGTTTGTATCTTAAAATCCCAGAGAATTGTGTGGATCTTATTTTCCAGGATGGATTCTGGGTTATGCATATACCATTTGGTTGCATGGTCAGATGTTAATTTCTTGCATAATTCCCGGTGGATTACCTTTACCACTCAGTTGTGTGTAGTCTTATAATCATTTTGCGCTAGTTTGCTGCATTATTATTATTATTGTTGTTAGTTTTTCACACCGACATTAGCTGATGGTCTCTTACTGGAGTCTGAGTGACAGCAAGTCTCCTGAGGTTTTCAGGACTTTCCTCAGTATTCTGCCCGATCTCAATAATGTCCTAGTTTGGATGGGCTTCATTCGTCTACCGATTTCCAACTCTTCTTGTCTCTTTTCCAAGCCTCTATGGACCGTACTAAGCGTACCTATTGCAATTTGTCACCCTCGTGTTCCAAATCTTTCTTAATTCTCTGCCAATGTGTAATTCTCCCTCTTTTCGTTTTCCTTGATTTTCAATTTGTGGTCTGCCGGGATGACAAAGTCCACAGTTCGGCCGGTTCTCTTTTTTGTTTTTGATTATCACTAGATCTGGTCTTCTGGCCGAGATTAGGTGATCTGTTTATATCTCAAAATCCCAGGAAATTTTTTGCCCCTCATTCTCTATGACGGATTCTGGTTTATGCATATATCATTTGGTTATATGGTCAAATTTTAATTTCTTGCACAATTCCCAGCGTATCACCTTCCCACCCAGTCGTGTTTAGTCTTATACTCCTTTTGCGCGAGTTTGTTACATTCCCTTATAATGTGATTTGCCGCTTCGTCTTTGTAACCACATAACCTATACTTGCTATTCTCTTGGGTATTATTCATTTTGGATTTAACAAAGTTGGATCTTATGGCGTTGTTTTGTGCTGCTATTAAAAGAAATTCAATTTCTTTCTTAAGGTTTCCTTTTCGTAATCATCTCCAGGTCTTATGGTGTGAGATCTCGTCTGTTTGTTACATGAAATATCCTTACAGTTGTTTTTTCCCCATTTCTGTTTTCTAGGTTTTCTTGTTCTGCTTGTCCTTATCTTGTCTGTTCTGTTACTGGCCACTGTAATTGTTCTGTCTTTATTCGTATCGTTATATTGATTCATCCACGCTACTTTCAATGCTAGCGGGCCTCTTCTTCCTTCTTTTCTTGATACATAAAGTCTGTTTATGTCATCTCTCGGATTTAAGGCCTTGTGTAACACTATGTAGGTGGTCCGCCAAGCAGAAGATCCCTTTGTCTGTTTTGGCGCGAAACCAAACAAAGGCCTGAGCCCGCGATTTTCGACGTGACCGGAAGTGGGTAAGGGAACGCGAGTCAGAGAGTTGGACAAAGGAACTCACAGAAGGCAGTTGGCGAAGGCTGACGCGACAGCAGAAGTGACCAGTCGGCATGAGAGAGAGAGTCCAGTAGCAGTGAGAGAAGACCGGTCAAGATGGGTTGGCATTCCTAGTAGCTTTGCAGAAATTTCGCTAGAAATCTGCGCTAGCGTTAGTCTACATATTCACATAGGGAATGCAATGTTACATAACTCCTCTTCTTGCACTTTGAGTTAACCCAAGTATATTGTTCGTTTGTTCTTTTTCTCCCACTCCCTTGATTGTATTTGTTGTAGCTATGAAAAAATGTGCAATACGGAACCATTAGATGATCACCGGCCAAGAAGTGAAAGGGTTCGAAGATGATGTAACGGGGGCTGAGGGGGAATTGTCACACTTGTGCATTGTCATCAACTGCCTTGTCCTTTCGTCCGTTTGTTGAAATTCTTCCCTCGTTCATTTTAAGAATAGTCCCGAGTATCTTACAAAGGAGACAGCCTAGGTGTTTATCACTTTAATGAAATTTCTGCCGCATAGATTGGTTTTGAGAAGTTTTTTTCTTGTTCTTTTGATGTGCACTTTTCTTATTTTTTTCTTTCATCTCCGCTTATTTGATGGTGTCTGCTTCCAATATTCCCAAGTACTTGTAAATTTCCTTTTCTCAAAGTGTCCTGATTCTTTCTTGATTTTGTAGTTCTATTCCTTCCGTTATTTAGCCTTTTCCACTTTTCATAATGAGCACATTTTTCCATGCAAAATTCCATGCCTATATACTGGCTGTACCTTCTTATTGTTTGTGTCAGAGTTTCCAGTTCTTTTTCATTCGTTACATACAGCTTGATGTCATTCATGTATATTATGTGATTAATCTTTTCTTGTAATCAATAAGTTTGCAGACCCCAGTGCACTTCCTAAGTATGTAACTGATTAACATAATTGCAATTACAAATAGAAATAGTAAAAGTACATCTGCTTGGAAGAAGCATCTCTGGATTTTCACCTCTGCTAATGTTTTTTCTTCCAGCTGTTAATTCTACTTTCCAGGTTTTTTTTATAGCTTCCATGGTGAATTTTATGACTTTATAGGATATCTTGTATATTTTCAGACAATCTATTCAGGATTACAGGACCATATCGTTGATATTCTTAAGTCACACCACGCCAAATGTACATTTTTCCACCACAATTTCCTCTCCTGGAATATGTGCAGATCAATGCATGGTTAGTCAATTTGCTGTCTTGTAATATCCTTTCTGTTTTTCCATGAACAGTCCACGGCATACAAGCGAGTAATAGATCTCCTCTCTAAACTGTGCTCTTAGGATTTTCGACATCATAGATAAACATGATATCAGTTTATAGTTTTTAGGGTTGGTTCCTTTTTGAGTGTCTTTCTGGATCAGAATAGTTTTCTCTTTTGCCATCAATACTGATATTCTTGCTCCTTCGACGCATATAAATAAAGTAAAGTAGGCGACCTTAGTCGAGGGCAACCCGAAGGCCCCCTTTTCAATAGCTACTACACCAAGGTGTAGGGAAGAGCGCTACTCCATTCCTTGGATTACTCCACTTTATCCTTGATTCTTATCTTATAATACTGAGTGTTAAGTAAGGCTGCATCAAGTACTATTGTTTGAGTCTTTGGTATCCTCGACCTGGGATTGCATCCCGGTTCCCCGGACTATTGGAAAACATTCTACTTATTAGGCTAATGGCCAGCTTCTACTCAGTTCAATAGCCAGTTTGTCATGGATTAATTTTTTAAAACCAGAATCCATGTATTCCATCATAGCCTGTCATTTTCCAATTCAGTACTTTTTTGAGTGCTGCTCAGAATTACTCTATCTATATGTCTGCCTCAGAGACTTTTTCTAGTCCTTGTAATTCTTTTTTTCAAATTATTTCTTGAATTGCTCTTTATGTTTTCATCTCTCTAACTCCGTATTTTACACCAAAATTATTTTGTTTCTTTTATATTGTGTATTTGTTCTTGTGAACTCTCCACCAGTCAGTTAGTAGAATTATTTTGTTTCTTTTATATTGTGTATTTGTTCTTGTGAAATCTCCACCAGTCAGTTGGCAGAATTATTTTGTTTCTTTTATATTGTGTATTTGTTCTTGTAAACTCTCCACCAGTCAGTTGGTAGAATTATTTTGTTTCTTTTATATTGTGTATTTGTTCTTGTGAACTCTCCACCAGTCAGTTGGTAGAATTTTCTTTAGTAATTTTGAAATATCCAGTTTCGCTAATATAGCTTTACTCTCTCTCAGTACCTTTTAAGTTTCCCTTCTTTCGCTTGTATCTTTAGAATTATCTCTTCAATCTGTATTGTCAGACTCTCTGCTATTTCGTTTTGGTTTCTCGGCATATACTTCTGTTTTTTCCTTCCTTGGTGTTTTCGCTTGTTATCACAGTTTCTTTACCAATCCTTTGAGACTAATTTTCAATCCAGGTTTTGTATTTTTTCTACAGGTTTCTTACGGAAACACCGATTTATTGCAGAATAGTTTCGCTGCTGCATAAATTAGTTCGTTTAATTCAGTGATGATGCCCGTTGGGATATTCGGTAATAATTTGTTTCGGCTGGGGCTGTAGAATAAACCAACTGCATCTCTGCAAAGGAGTAAGACCCCCTCCCAACTTGTGTCCTGGATATGATACTAAGCAATTTGATGGTGATACTACAGTAATGCAAGAGCTTTGGGGAATTCCGAGGTATCCATTCATTGCTATCGCTCCCAGGTCAACTCTGGCGCAGAGTGGAAGCATCTGATAGGGTCTATCAGATGCTACCACTCTATCTATGGGTTAAATAGAACTATTTAACATTTAAACTGTGTGTAAACAAATGACTTATGCTAAATTGATTTGCTTAAAATAGAACTGTTTGATCATTTAACTGTGTTTGGGTAAATATTTTTTTATGTTTAATGAATTGTTTGTGATACATACCAATACTTGAAACCATTAACTTCGAAATAGAAATGTTTGATGATTTAACTGAGTATCCACAAAATGTGATATATTTAATATAAATGTATAAAGTCATATATTTAAATATATAAAGTCATAACTAAATAAAATGTATAAGTCAAATAAATGTATAAAGTCATATATTTAAATATATAAAGTCATATATTTAAATATATAAAGTCATAACTTCGAAATAGAAATGTTTGATGATTTAACTGAGTATCCACAAAATGTGATATATTTAATATAAATGTATAAAGTCATATATTTAAATATATAAAGTCATATATTTAATATAAATGTAAAAACAGAATTTGGCATTAAATAACCAACAATGGTTAATGTGCCATAAGACTCAACGTAACCCTAAAAATAATTTGTTTACTTTTTCCAGTCTTGATTCCTGATAGATGGTAATATTGTCTTCTTTTCAGTCATGAAATCTTTACAAACTCTCTATTTATTGTTTCCTTTTGTGTTAAGTTTGTTTCGTGGTGCTGGGTAGTGTGGTGTCTTGGTTTTCAGTATTTTGCGTTTCAATTCTGTTAGGAGGTTATCGCTTTTTAGTATTTAATGTTTCGACTCAGATCCTGGAATCTTGTTTATATTCTTAACTATTTAATTGTTCATATATTTCTCGTATTTCAAGATCATAAAATCAGCTTTTCTTTATTATCATTCTTGCTTGGTCTGCGAATCTTTGGCTCGTTGCATTAAATTTTGAGGATTCGGCCCAATCATACTTTTCTATGCCCTTTTTGTGTAAGATTGCTTTTAAAATAACAGCAAAGTACATTTTTGCTGTCTTCTCTCGTCTATTTTTCCGATGGTGTCACTCTTTGGTAGTTGTGTACCTGAAATTCGAACAGAAAATGTTCAAACGATGCAGCCGGGTTTCCCCATATTGACTATTAAGGGAGCACCTACCGATCATCACACTCAGATCTTTAATCTTATGTCATCTTATAGGGGTAGAAAAGGGGTAAAAAAATAGGTACTAAAAGATAACAAACTCTTGCAAATCTGGAAAACTTGAGTCTAAGTCATCTTATTAGGGTGGAAAAGGGGTAAAAATAGGTACTAAAAGAAAAAAATGGGGCCGATGAACTAACATATTCTTCTTAAGTTAAATAGCTTTTTTTAATCAAGTCAAAGATATTTGTCTTACTCACTTGAGATGGGTTGTCAGTGAATTTTCTTGGGACCTAAAATCCATTGTCAACCAGTAATCTCTAATAAGAACCCAAAAGCAGTACCCTTCACGCAACTTCCTCCCACCTTTAGCCGAACTTTGTTTGTTAGCTTTTAGTACCTATTTTTTACCCCTTTTGTCTTTAAATCCAGGATCGAAAAAACGGGTTCTTTCTGTCAGAAAAACTTCAAATCAAATGGCTCGCTTGGATTAATTGTTTATGTTTGATTCCTTTATTTCATGGCATATCAGCCTTTATGGGTTATTTAATGCCAAAAACATCTTTGAAGATCAGTAGCGGTAATATTTAATCTATAGCTATAGTTATAGGGGATTCATATCTTTTTCAAGGGTATTAGACCGAAGGTGAACGTAACTACTCTACTGGCGATCGTCTTCGCTTATTATGATGTTGCAGTCCAGCACGTTAGCAATTATCCCACGGGATCCACACTAGGTATTTTATAGCAATTTGAAGATTTATTTCCCAGGATGTAATGTAAATTGCTTTATGTTTTTGACAGGGTTCTCTCTTTAATGGCATATCAACCATTCTTCTAGAAGAAAGTAGTGGTACTGTTTAACCCATAGCTGGTAGGAAAAGGGGATTCATACCTTTCCTAAGAGTATTAGCCCGAAAGTGAACATAATAGCGCGACTCGCTTACTGCGACTCTGTAGTTCAGCGCTTTAACCAATACACCATGAGGACAACTCCCACTTATGACAGGAAATTATTCATGATTAATACCAAGATGATTTTCTAACAGTAGTATTAAACAATACAAAAACATTGGACATTTCAAACAAATAAAAGCATATACATAATATTACACTTGTGAAATAATACTAAGAATTAAGAAAGGCAAGCGTAACCACCATTTCAGATTGCCTTTTGCTAGACTATAGAAAACGAGAATACCTACATGTAAATAAGGAGACTATGAAGGAAAATAAACAGCAAGATGCAGTTAAAACAAAAGATTTTGAGAGAAAACTATTGAAACAACAAAAACAAAGAAGGATAACAGAATGGCTAAACAAGACAATCACAAGTCTGAGTGACAATGAATAGATACCGGGTTTAAATTCTGACCAGAAAGCCGAGATAAATGTGTCTTCATATAAACCATAGTATAATGGCAATTAACCTCAGAATTTCAGCCGATGACAAAAGGTATCACATCGTCTCACATTCCAGTCACATTGAAAGCACCGGATCCCATCAGTTCATCAAAGTTAAGCAGTACTGAGCCTGTTCAATATTAAGGTGGGTGACCACTTAATAATAGCTAGTAGTGTAATGAACACTAGGTCTAGAAAATAGTACGAAAAGAAATATTATCTTAAATTCTTATTTGAAGCTGTTGTGTCAGCCATTACAAATTGTTGACTAGTATTTAATTTCCGGGGCTTTTCATCGCATTTTCTTATGGAATTATTCTAGGGCGGAGTCTCGAAAAAAGTTGCCAGAGACTATGAACAGAAGACGAGGACTTCACAAAAGGCAAAGAAAAAGTCAGACGCATGGTCACAGAAAAATACCACTCTCTTTGTTATTGTTGTAACCTATCTCTGAACTGGTTTCAAAAACAGAGAGACAGTAAATGGTATTTTCAAGTCGATAATAGAAAGTTCCATTGTTTATCAAATGGTAACCTACTCCCATTGGTGGGGCGGTTTCGCTTACCCTGAAATTGAGGTCCTTACTTGTCATTCTACCAGTAGTTCTCTGACATAGTGTTTTCAAAAATTCCCAACTCGTGCACGTGACTGTTTATTGCATTCAGTGTAAGAGTTCTCGTGACAGACCAGTTCCTGCGGGCTACACAGCCAATCACCATGTTCACTGGCGGGAGGAGGCGGCAACACTGAAGACAAACTACCATAGATTAGTGGGTAGATATCGTTGCACGTGATAGGTTTTGATAACCACCGCAGTCGATCGAGCATAGGATCAGAAAAATACAGACATAAGAATTATCGTCCCAAACTTGTACCCCCTCCCCACAATTTTTCTACAAGAGTATGACCAAGTGGTTATAATCGTAGCGTAGTGGCTAAAGTACTGAGTTGTGACCTCGAAATAAACGAGTTTGAACTCTAGTCGCGCTATGGCACGCACTTTCGGACTAATACCCTTGAAAAAGGCATGAATCCATCTTTCCACTCTGCTAATGGTTAAACAGTACCACCACTGTTATTCTACAAGGCTGGCGTTAGCATTAAAAAAAAATCAAACCAGACCAAACGTTACTGTTCACCCAGTGATAATCCAACAGCAAACGGGGTGAGCGGTATCAAAAGAACAAATCCATAAAAGGAGAAATCCATCATCATCATCATCATCATGTCGTGTTGGCAGCACGGATCTCCTGGGCCCTCTCTCGCCATCTGTCTCTATCATCCATCGCTCCCAGTAGGTCTTCAAGGGTCTATCCTGTATCGGCACAGAGCTGTTGTATATAGGTTCTAGCTGGTCGTCCTGCCTTTACTCGTCCATGTGAAGGGGTCCACAGGAGTATGTCACTTATGAGTTCGTACCCACTTCTCCAACAGTGTCCCGCATGTCTGGTTCGTCTAACTGGGATAGTTTTCGTGATGGGTAGTAAGTAGGTGGCCGTACAGCTGCTGCTTTGTGGGGTGCTGCATCCAGGACTTGTTCAATATTGCTAGCACCATTCTTGTGTAGTTTCTGTCAAGCTTTTTCTTGATACGTTTAGTTATCGTCCATGCAGTGCATCCATATAGCTGCTTGGAAAACGTATTATAATGCGTTTTATTTTATCGGTCAGGTCTGACTTCCATATGACCGATAGACTATCGATAACTATACATGCCTTTGCTAGTCGCGTATTTATGTCAGTCTCGGTTGATGAGATACTGCTTCTGTGGTAGATGACCTTCTCCACAAGTTTCAAAGAACTACGATTTACTGTGGAGATGTCGCCTCTTTGATTAAAGCTCATGTATTCTATCTTATGTGTGTTTATATGGAGGTCTATGCCTGCAGCTGCTCGTTGCTAACTATGTAGCTGAGTTTCGGCTTGGGTGGGTGTATTTGCCAGAAGTGCTATGTCATCGGCGTAGTCTGCGTCTGTAATTGCTTGTGCGGGGTATCTTCTGCTTCTTTCCTTTGCTAGCTTGAAACCGTTATCTTTGATTTTATCAATAGACATTCCAAGCAGATAGTCTAGGCAGATGATAAACAGGTATGGGGCTAATGTGTCCCTTTGCAGCACACCTGCTACAATGTCGAAGTAGTCTGTGTTTCCATCCAGGCATCGGACTTTTACTTTAGTGTTTCTATATAGCATTACTATGGCAGCGACGGTTTCTTTGGGTAGTCCGTAGGTGAGTAGTATTTGCTACATCTTCACTCTGTGTATGGAGTCAAAGGCTTTGGAGAAGTCGACAAATAATGTTGTTGCCTCAAAGTTTTTTGCACGTACACCTTCTAGAATTCGACGGATACTCAAAATTTGTGATGTCGTGGATTGATTTCTCCGAAAGCCATTTTGGTTCCTCCTAAGAATCTTCTGAATTTTGGGTTCTATGTAGTTGCGTAGTAGAGCATTGTATATCTTGGCTGCTATAGATGTAAGGGTTATACCTCGGTAGTTCTTAGTTATTTTGAGGTCACCCTTCTTAGGGAAGGAAAGGATGCATCCCTTTGTCCATCTGTCTATTTTGTTTTGGTTATATACGGCATTACAGTGTCGGAGCAGTATGTCGTCGAATTCCCTGGTCTTCAATTCTTCTGGGGGTATTTCATCAAGCCCTGCAGCTTTTCTACTTTTAATTTTTCTTAGTACTGAACCAAGTTCTTCTTGCGTAAACTGTCATAGTTTGATGTCTAATTGCTTACTAATACTTCTCGTGATTGGTTCATGGGTAACTTTCGGGGGTTTTCCGAGTAAATTTTCGAAATGTTGTTTCCATAGTTGTATTCGTTCTTCCTGGCTGGTAGCTTTCAGTTTAGCTTTCGCAGTGATCTTTCTTCTGCTCACTTCGTTTACCGTTTGCCATGCTATCCTATATTGTCTATCTTCAACCGAGTCCCTAATATTATAGATCTGATTTTGTACGTATTCTGTTTGTTCTTTTAGGTATATGTTGGCTAATTTATTTTGTGCCTTTTAAAGTTTCAGGGCATTGATATTGGTTGGGTTCCTCCTATTGCATTTGGGGGTAGTTTTCACGTCTGCATGCTTTTTTCTAACCGCTAATGTCTCCCATGGGACTCTAGTTTTAGCTCTATGTTTAGTTCGTATGCATTCAGCTGCTGTTTTAAGCATTGACGAAGTTCTCATATTCGTCATTTGGAGTAGGGGTTTCTGATATCTCCTGTAGTGCATCGTATTTGTTTCTTAATGTTAACGTATATTTACCTCTTATATCCCTGTTGTTAAGCAGGGGCCAGTCATAGTGTACGATGGTTATTGTTCGGGCCGCATTACTTCGTAGGCTAAGTCGTATCTTTACCGTGACAATTCGGTGATCGGAGGACACACCCTCGAAAGAGGAATATGCTTCGCAATTCAATGCGCTATTATTCCATTTCTTATTTATAAAGACGTGATCTATCTATGCTTTAGTATTATTTGCGTAAGTGTAGGTCTATAGTTTTCCCTTTCTTTTCTGAAATTTTGTATTAAGGCATGTTAATCTATTTTCTAGCGTGAAATCTGTTAGATGTTCCCCATTTCTTTTTGACGAGTTGTTTAAACTGAATTTTTGGTTTACGATTTTACCAATTTGGGCATTCATGTCTCCACCAATGACGAGAACTTTGTGTTTCGGGATGCTACTAACACGGGAGGAGAGCTCGTTATAGAAGGCGATGAGGTCAATTTCTTCACTAAAATTGGTAGGGCTGTAGAAAATGATTGTTGCGCTGGGGTAGCCATTAAAAGTAGCTTCCATCATCCTCGGTTGTATTTCCCGATGCTATTTAGTGATTTTAGGGCCCGTGGTCCTAAAACTGTACCTACACCTCCTATCGAGCCATAAACAGAGTTTTTTCATACAGATGCATTGACTAACATCCATCCATTGCTGGTTTCGTGATATTTAATATCCTCGCTATGAATGTACTTGTGTTCTTGTATGCATATTATGTCTATGTTATGATCTATCAGTGAAGCTGTCAGCTCCGGTAGTCAGCCTATTCTGTTTAAATTTCTAACGTTGAATGTCACTATTTGTATTGCGCGTTTGCGTTTTAATAATTTTTGTTTTAGTTTGTGCTCTGTAGCTGATTTTTCGAACACTCAGCAGGACGCGCCGCTTTTTTACCAGCGCGAAGTGCGATGCGGTTTGGACAAGTAGTTTGAGTGTGAGTCATGTTAATCTTTCGATGACTGAATTTTATTCTCATCTATAGAAGCCACCCTTATAGATGAGCAGCAGTATTTGATCATGGCCGTTGAACCTTAGGATTCGTACGCCCAGGACCTGGTTAGGCACGGCGTTGAACCGTCATAGGGTTTGTCCGCTTTCCACCATGCTGCTTCCCATGACTTTCGAGTGAAAGAAAAAAATCCTTCCTCCTCCAGCTTGTATTAAGTTTTAACTTAGTAAGTAAAGTTGGTGACCTAAGTCGAAGGTGACCCGAAAGCTCACTTTTCAACACCGAGGTGTTGTGAAGGGCGCAACTCCATTCCCTGGATTGCTTCACTTTACCCTTGATCCTTACCTTATAATGCTGAGTGTTAAGCAAGTCGGCATCAAGTACCATTTTTTAGTCTTTTGTATGACTCGACCTAGGGTTGAACCACGGTCTCCCGGACTATTGACGAACTCATGGCCCGGATTTAACTTCGGACAAGTTCACAATTACTTTCTTTTTTAAATTTCATCAGAGTTCTCAGAAACATCAAAGAAAAAGTTTGTTCCCCAGATGGAGACACAGACTACTTTGACATTGTAACAGGTGTAATGCAAGGTGACACAGCTCTTTATCATCTATATACGAGCTTAGAAAATCTATCGATAAAATCAAAGAAAACGGTTTCAAGCTAACACAAGAAAGAAGCAGAATACATCCCGCAAAAACAATTACCGATGCAGACAATGCCGATGATATAGCGCTTCTGGAAAATGCACCCGCCCAAGCCGAAACCCAGCTACATAGTCTGGAACGAGCCGCTGAAGGCATCGGCCTCCATGTCAATGTACACAAGGTGGAATATATATGCTTTAATCAAACAGGTGACATCTCCACACTAAACGGTAGCTCTCTGAAACCAGTAGACAAGTTCGTCTACCTAGGAAGCAGTGTCTCATCAACCGAGACAGACATCGACACCCGACTAGCAAAGGCATAGACAGCGATCGATAGGCTATCGGTCATATGTAAGTCAGACCTGACCGATAAAATAAAGCGCAGTTTCTTCCAAGCAGCGGTCGTGTCGCCACTGCTATATGGATGTACTACATGGACGCTAACTAAACGTATGGAGAAAAAGCTTGACGGCAACTACACAAGAATGCTGCCAGTAATCTTGAACAAGTCCTGGAGGCAGCACCTCACAAAGTAGCAGCTGTAAGATCACCTACTACCCATCACGAAACCTATCAAAATTAGAAGAACCATACATGCGGGATACTGCTGGAGAAGTAAGGACGAGCTCATAAGCTATCTACTCCTTTGGGCCCCTTCACATGGACGAGCAAAGGCAGAACGACCAGCTCGAACCTATATGCAGCAGCTCTGTGCCGATACTAGATGTAGACCTGAAAACTAGCCGGAAGCAATGGTAGGGGTGGCGAGAGAGGGTCTGGGAGATCCATGCTGATAGCGTGACATGATGATGATGATGATGATGATGATTTTTACGCTAATTTTGATTTTCAATTTCTAATAAAGTCCCATAGTATTAGTTTCTCTTGACAAGGTTTAACTGTTACTTGGAATTACAGTATTTGTTTTTTTTTTTTGCATTTAAAGCACAGGTAATATGCAGCAATGATTTTACACAAAATATAAAATAAAATCTTTCATGCATTTTAAAATGATAATATAGTAAAAGACAATATATTACTGACCTTTCGCTGACCTCTGTCAAAAGTGGAGTAGATTTACCTTATATTTTGGTTGTAATCTTTCATTTCTTTTTTATCACAGTCCGTCCATTCGAAATTTTCGCCTAGGCTCCTAACAGGATATGAAATATATGAGTTGAAGTGGTAGTAAGTGTTACGTCCCATCTATGAGTCAAATAAATCTGTTTGAAAATTATTTGTATTAGATAGGAATACTTGATACTATATAACTGTATAAATAATTTTCATTAAGAATAGATAATTGAAAATTGTTTTCTACGGATTATTAGTCACTTGAAAAGATATTACTGTACGCAAACAAATGATTATCAAACAGAAATGATAATTTGAAACTATGAAATTGTATGAATTATTAGTTCTAGATTTTTAAAAAATACTTGAAACCATGCAACTGTGCGCAAATTATTTTATTAGATAGGAATACTTGATACCATACCACGGTGTAAATTGTTTTCATTAAGAATAATTACTGGAAACTAGAATTGTGGCCTTACAGCCGCCCTCCCCAAACATGGGGGTGATTCCGCTTCCCATCCGCTGATTTATGTTTTCGGATGACACGACTAATCCACTATCTGCCCACGTTGTGTTTTTTTATTTTTATCTAGACAACTGATCAATCGCTAATCGGAGTCGTCGGTCGATGAGTCGACGGATTAGACCCGCACAATTAAGAAAGCAAAAAAAAAAGTCGACGCCAACGGAGAACAAAACACAGCTTGCAAAAATAATCATATTTAGTAAAAGAAAATTTCTTTAATAATGGTACATGTATTCATATATTCACCTATCCCTGAGGTGGGTAGTTTTAGTCAGAAACCCAGTTCACAAATGAACAGTCAGTTTATCGGCATTCAAAGTCAGGCCCAAGGCCTCTCAGTCTATCTTATAAGTTTTTAGACTTTTCTATTCTCGCTTTCTATAGTCTAGCAAAAGGCAATCTGAAATGGTGGTTACGCTTGCCTTTCTTAATCCTTAGTATTATTTCACAAGTGTAGTATTATGTTAGGTTTTTTTGCCTTTTTCCTTGTGTTATAATGTTAGGCTTCTCTGTTTCTTTCCCTGTATTCTACTGTGATAGACTTTCTTCATTTTCTATACCCTGGGCAGACTGGTACAAGGCCCTCTTGAGATATTATAATATCTCGATTTCTCTTCGCTCCTCTATCTCCGTGGGTCTGGCACAAGACTACTTCAAGGCGTCACATTATTTCAGGCTTCACTTCGCTTTTGTACTTCCATGAGTCTGGTACAATGTCAAGACATCGCAATATCTCAGTCTTTATTCACTTCTTAATAAGATCGTCAATCGATAAGACTACATCACGTCCGAACAACATGTATTATGGCTTTTCTCTGTCTGTCCACTCTGGCAGTCTGGCGCAAGGCCAGAGTTTAGAACAACGTGAAATCTAGTTGCAATGTGAACTCTGGCGGTGCCTTTCGCTTGACCAAGTATCGTATAAATACATTTTCTCGCACCAGCACCGAAAAGGAATGGTCTTCCCCAATTAGAAATTACAACCAAATTTATGCTGACATCATCATCAGAAATGTCGACAATGTCGAAGTAGTCTGTGTTTCCATCCAGGCATCGGACTTTTACTTTAGTGTTTCTATATAGCATTACTATGGCAGCGACGGTTTCTTTGGGTAGTCCGTAGGTGAGTAGTATTTGCTCCATCTTCACTCAGTGTATGGAGTCAAAGGCTTTGGAGAAGTCGACAAATAATATTGTTGCCTCAAAGTTCCACATCGAAAGTTCTAAAAATATGTTATTTCAAATCCAAGTTTTTCAGTACTCGTCCCACCTTTGATGACTGACAGGTCAAGGCTTTTGACCTGAATTTGTTTTTTCGACTTTCACTTTACTAACTACAGCAATCTGTCAAAACAATACACCTATCTTTCTGACTGCTTCCAGCTTGAACAATATCAATATATTCTTATTCTTTTCCTCACAAAAATAAATAAATAAAAATACATCCTCGATATACACTTCACTTCAAAAATCCATTCTGTCAACCTATACATTTGTAATGTACTATTTATTATTCTAAAATTCAAATTGTTTTTTTATTCTTCGCCTTTTCTGGTTGATAAAATTTCTCGAACTTCATAGGTTTACAGAATGGTTGACAACGGATTATAAGTCACCTGAAACCATATAACTGTGCATAAACAAATATTCATAAAAAAAGAAATGATAGTTTGAAACCATAAAATTTTATAAATGATTACTTTTAGATAAAAACTCTTGAAGTAATACAACTGTGTGCAAATTATTTGTATTAGATAGGAATATTTTTGCGCAAAAAAACTAATAAAAATCAATGAATATAAATATAAACGTACAATGAATGCGATTCCTAACCGCGAGATATAAACTAACTCCAGGCGGGTTAACAAGCTGTTAAAATCAATTAGTCAATCAATCAACCAAACAGAGTCTGCCTTCCTGCAAGTAATGGTCTACGGTGAGGTGACGTGATATTTATGAAGTTTAGTCTAGTAGGGCACAAGACAACAGTAATAGGGTGCGAGTGATAATCCCATTCATGTTATATAAGAAAAATTCGATTATCTGTTTATGTCGTCCACTTGATAGGGAGAGAGAAAATGATGCTGTTACTACGGAAACCGGGATCAAATAAAAAAGGGTAAGCTAAAATCTAAGGGTCTTTCCCTTGGGAGTCATTTCCATTGACCTCGGCTCTAATGAAGCCGTATCCGTGGCATAAGGGTTGTCGTATTGAATATTTTTATTCTTCACATAGCAATGCAGGTAAAGAATATAATGCCGAGGATTATCATAACTGTTAGACAAACTCGTTTAAAGTTATTTACTAATCTTGGCTTAGTTGTGGCACAAGACCAAAAGTATGGGCCTTCCAGTGAGAATCGAACCCATTAGCAATAGTCAGCTAATTTTACTTGCTAACCATTACATCACATAAAATGCCTTGGTTATTAACAATGATCAGCTTAGTTGTAGCACAAAGCCAGTATAATAGGTTGCCCAGAGATAATCAAATCCACGTACAATGGGTTGTTTAACTAGCTTGCTAATCATTACTCTACGAGAAGTGCCCAACTCGGTTATATGTGGAAAGACTATAAATTGCATGCGTGCATGCGTGTTCAAGACCAAGTATCCAACAGACCAGAGATATGTGTGAGGTTTATATGGGGTAAAAAAGTTTCGAAAAGGAAAAGAAAATACTCCACATAAACTGGGCTGAGTACTCGTACCATAATGGCTAAAATGATGGTCAGTGGGTCGGAGTAAGCACCATTACGTTCATTTTCGGGTTTATCCGCAAGGGAAAGATATGAACCTATTTATCCCCACCAAGGTTAGGGTTAAATGATATTGCTGCTGTTCTTTTATAAGGATGGCTTTGGCATTAAATGACCCAAAGAGGTTGCCATCCCTTAAACAAAGAAACCAAAACCGAATCTATAGGGGGTGTTTTGTAACCTCCACCCCTACCCACCCTATCTATCTATCTGTGTGTGCGTCTACCAACTGCTCATAGAATTTATAACAGAATTAATCATTATGCCGGTTGAGCACAAAAGAATTCTTAGGTTATATATATATATATGTATATACATACAGAGACAATGATTTAAGGTATTGCCTAAAAACGCTAGAAATGATGAACTCCATTATAAATTCTATGCGCAGTTGGTATTTCAATTCTTTTCTCATTCTTCTTATGGGTGAAGTTTATGATTACGAAATACATGTACATCAGTAGCTGATGTTTTCTCATTTAAAACACTATGTTTCTCGTTTTTATAGATATCTACTTAACAGAACCGCCTAAATTTTTTTTCTTACTCGTAATTATGCTATTCAAATCATTGAAACGAAGCACTTGATGGTTGTCAGGTTATATACTTCTGACCCTAACATGCACATTGGTTACGAGTCAGTAGCTGTCATTCTTGCCATAAAACGATCATAATAATTTCACACATTTATACATATATATATATATATATATATATATATGTATGTGTGTGTGTGTGTGTGCGTGTGTGCGCGGACACGCCTCTAAATTATACAATCTTACACAAAAACGTCGAGCAATATCTCACTGGGTTATCAATAATAAAAATTGTAAGGCAGCGCAAAAATTCACGGCTCTGAGTTTCACGGCTACGATCGTCAGATTAGCTAGTATTATTGTTATATTAGAATAGGTCAGACGTGTGGATTACCAGTTCACATGACGATCGTAGCTGTGAAACTCAAAAGAGTGAGTTGTAACCTTACCTTACGTGTTTCATAATATATATATATATATATATATATATATATATATATATACATTTTGCCTATTTTGTTTTTGATCTGTTCAAGTCACCGAATAAGTACTGTGAATTTGGAATGGAATGATTTTAGAAAGGCGCCATACATTTTTCAAGTACTTTTGGCCCAATCAGGCGCCATATTTGGGAGAGCGAATGATCAAATGACGTATGCAATGATGAGTCCTATCTTTATATATAAAAGTTGGGGGAAGAAGGAGAGAGAGGGGAATTTACCGGAGAATAAAATCTTCCCTGGAGGTATGAGGAGAAAAAAACACGAAGCCCTATTTATAAAGATCAATAAACCTTCTCTAAAATAGATCACCTAATATAGCAGCTACATCCTTAAATACTAAAAAACATTTTCCGCCAAATCTCCTTCCCTCCTACCGGTCCTCAAAGTCAAAGGACGTATTCGGTGACTTGAAAGGATTGAAGACGTAATAGACCACATTTATATATATATATATATATATATATATATATATGTGTGTGTGTGTGTGTGTGTGTGTGTGTGTGTGTGTGATGAAAGATGTAAAGTAAGTTTACAACTCACTATTCTGAGTTTGAAAGGATCGAAGACGGAATAGGCAGACACGAAATATCCGTTCTGATTAATCAAACATTATTAAAGAAAAAATGTTGCCTATATATATATATATATATATATATATAGGTATTCTTCAATCAAGTAAATTCGGAGTAGTGAACAATTCTGACAGGACAAATAAATTATTCAATTTCGAATATTTAAATATTCCTGGTAAAGAGCTCAATGTAAATAAATTCACAGAGTAAATAATATTATTTCAAGAAAAAAAAATTCGGTTACATTAGGTTAATAAATTTATTTCCATCCTGTTAAGAGCATTGATATGAATCAAAGACTCTAAAATAATTTTTGACAGGACTTCATCAGATCCAATAAGAAAATAAATTATTTTAGAGTCTTTGATTCATATCAATGCTCTTAACAGAATGGAAATAAATTTATTAACCTAATGTGACCAGATGTTGTTTTTTTTTTTTCTTGAAATAATATATATATATAATGGGTGTTTCTATCTCTGACCTGTAATGGCAGTACCTATTAGTCTTCCATCTATAGGTCAAATAGATCTGTTTGAAAATTATTAGTATTAGTATAAATAACACCAATGTAACATATTTGACTATTACCAAAGAAGATACTGAAATCATTATAAGTAAGCTGTTAGTTTTGTTTGTTTTTTTTTTTTTAGGGGGGGGGGTTATTTACCTTGGCTCGTCCTACCAAAGAACATTTCTAATACGACCAATCCCAAGAAAATCCCGGTGTTCCATCCGAGATTATAGGAAACTTAGAAAATTATGTAGGTGGGGTTTAGAATACGCCAACTGCATCGTCTGCAGAGGGTAAAACCCCTCCTACCTAAAGAAAGTGATGATGATCCAGTACTAAACTCTAGGGAATATGGAGTACGTCTTCAATGCCATTACTCCCAAGTTCACTCCTATCTATGGGTAAAATCTTTTTAAAATTATTAGGGTTGAAACCATAAAACTCTGTGCAAACAAATAATTATAATTACTATTATTATTACTATTATTATTATTAAACAAGATTAGTTTCAGTTTCTTTTTTTAATGGCATACCAACCCTCGTGAGTTATCCAATGCCAAAGCTATCTCTGTGATACTATTTAACCCATAGATGTGATTATAAGGAGGTTCATATCTCTCCCAAGGGTATTAGGTGCTCAAGAAAATGTAATAGCGTGACTGAAGTTTGAACTCGCTTACTTAGGAAGCATAATTCCTTGAAACCATATACCTGTAGAGAAATTATTAATATTCTATAGAAATAATTCAATGCTAAAACTATCCGGGAGCGATGGCAATAATGGGGTACTCTGCATTCCCCAAAGCTCCAACATTACTGGAGCCTTACCAGCAGATTGTTTAGTGTCATACCCAGTGTAATATCCTAACTAACAAAAGGGAAATAACCTCTGATGCCACAGGGGTTACGGCCCCAACGACATCCGGGGGATTTGGTCAATAAAGGAATATACCAGGCATAGCAGCAGATGTTCGTTTTCCCACTGTCTTTAATCATCATCCATCTTATCGATTCATCTTGTAATAGTCCATACCTAGCAAGTATCTATTACCTCAGACATAAAGACTTTACATTGGCGACGAAGAAAGAGTAGTTTACTCACCAAAAACATCAACAACAAAAAAGAAAAGAAAAAAATTATTTCACTGCGTACAACATAGAAGATGATAAACGGCAAAAAGCTATACTTTTAACTTTTGCTGGGGAAGAAATGAATGATCTTATTGACGAACTACCGTCTGAACAAACCACACAAGAAAACGAAACACGCTTTGATAAGCTCGTCCTGGCCGGGCAAAACCACTTCAACCCAGAAAACAACACTGAGTATAATCGAGTTATATTCCGAAACAAAAGACCACCCCAAACACAGAGGACTTTTATCGGGAATTAAAAGAGGCAGCAGCTATGTGCCACTTCACTGACAAAAATGCAGAAATAAAATCCCAGCTAATAACAGGCTGTTTATCAGAAAACGTTCGCCAAAAGGGACTGATGAACCCAAAACATGCTCCTAGGCGATCTAATAAACTACGCCAAAACGACGGAAACCATATCCAAACATCTGGAACAGATGCGCTTAGAAGACGCCAACTCCACTACAAAACCTACCACATCCATTAATGCAGTAGCCAACAAAGTCACGCATGAACAACAATGGCCACGCAAACGCCCCCAGCAAAACCGGTGCAGAAATTGCAATGGGAAATACCCACATGAACGGGGACCGAAATCCTGCCCTGCATTCCAGAACCAGTGTGCCTATTGCCAGAGATGGGAATATTTCGCCTCTGTCTGTTTCAGAAAACTAAACGACGAGGACAGACGGCGGAGAACGAACCGCCCCCCACACCCACAAGCTCAAACCAGTCGACGACCGGTAAATTGCATTGAGGACCATCAACAAGACTCAAACAGCGGCAGTGACACGGAAAATGTATTCCATACAGGTAAAGTAAAAAACCTTCCTTACTTTGACTTATCTTTTGGTGATGGCCATCAAATGTTCAATGTATTAGCTGACTCTGGCGCCACCATAAATATTTTGTCTGAGGCAGATTACAAATCCCTAAGACCAACGCCCCATCTCCGACCCACAAAAACCGTAATATCTGGATTCGGTGTCAAGAAAGCCACCCCAGTCCTAGGTCAATTCAGCACACTCTTAAAGTTTAGAGCCATCTCTTGCCAAGCGGACATGCATGTAATAAAGAACCCAGAAAAACCCATTATTGGCTGGGAAACATGTAAAAGGCTCAAACTACTGTCAGCAAACACTCATTAAGTCATCCACATCAGTAACTCTGATGCACAGACCCCACTCCCCACTCTTAAACTTCTAGAGGACTACGCAGACCTGTTCAATGGCCTAGGTAAACTCAAAGAAAAGAAATTCACTTACAAATAGATGAAAACATACCACCCATCGCTCAGAGATACCGCAGGGTCCCCTTTCACGTAAGCTAAGATATAGAAGAGTTAATAGCCAAAGATGAGAAACTGGGAGTGATTGAAAAGGCAGACGGACTAACCCCATGGGTATCTCCTATTGTGGTAGTACCCTAAAAGGGTCAAAATAAAATCAGGATTTGCATCGACATGAGGGCAGCAAACAAAGCTATCAAAAGGAAACGACACCCAACCCCCACACTCAATGAACTGAAAACTATTCTATCAGGAGCTAATGTTTTCAGCAAATTGGATCTTAACCAAGGCTATAACCAATTGGAACTAGCTGAAGAATCCCGATATATAAACACCTTTGCAACACACCTGGGCCTGTACAGATATAATAGACTTTTTTTTGGTATCAACTCCGCCAGTGAGATATTCCAGGAAGAAATCAATCAAGCACTTGCAGGGATTAAGGGAGCCGTCAACATCAGCGACGACATCTTTTGCTTCGGATCAGACCAGCAAGACTACGACCAATATTCAGACGACTTCGCGAAAAAGGACTCCAGACTATGCAACCCTCACCCATGAACTACGTCAACTAACAAAAAAAAAAACACACAGTGGTACTGGACTGAACGCCACACTGAATGTCTAAAAAAACACTAAGGAGGCACTGAGCAAAGCATGCTCACTTGCCTACTTTGACCCAAATAGACACACTGAAATATATACGGATGCCAGTCCGGTAGGCATTTCTGCTGTGCTGTCACAAAATGGACGGATAGTACAATTTGCAAGTCGTGCTCTATCCGCAGTTGAACAGAGATACTCCCAAACAAAACGTGAAGCACTTGCCATCACATGGGCGTGTGAACACTTTCACATATATAACTTTGGAGCCCCATTCACTGTCTTTACAGACCACAAACCCACAACATCATTTTTTAACAAAACCCGCTCCCAACTATCAGCACGCATTGAACGCTGGGTTTTGAGAACGCAACCATACATGACCGTCATATACAGACCAGGCCATGATAACCCAGCTGACTATCTCAGCCGCCATCCAACGCACCTACCACCAAGCAACAGAGAACAAAAAATAGCAGAGGAATATATAAACTACATCCTCTCAACCGCAACCCCCAAAGCAATGACAATTGATGAAGTTGCAACGGAAACAGCAATAAACAAGACACTTACCACCGTCATCCAAGCCATCCTTACCAACAAATGGCATGGTGTCGAGGATGGCATAAACAAAGCAACATTCCGAACTCTGCATGCCAATCGTGCCGAACTATCACAAGCATACAAGGATAGCATCATCCTCAAAGGGCACTGGATAGTACTGCCTGAAGCACTACAAAACAGCTGCCAAAAT
Source organism: Sepioteuthis lessoniana (assembly GCA_963585895.1). Taxonomy (NCBI): domain Eukaryota; kingdom Metazoa; phylum Mollusca; class Cephalopoda; order Myopsida; family Loliginidae; genus Sepioteuthis; species Sepioteuthis lessoniana. The sequence continues at coordinate 66,905,287 of OY757919.1, forward strand.
AGCCCATGCCGGACACCAAGGCATTGTGAAAACCATGGCTCTCCTCCGAGAAAAGGTCTGATTCAAAAACATGCAGCTTCTAGTGGAAGAAAACATCATGAACTGCCACACCTGCCAGATCAGTAATCACAAACCTGCAAGAGAGCCACTGCAAATGTCCCCACTACCAGCAGCCCCATTGGCAGAAGTCAGTGCTGACTTTGGACACCTCCAAAACGGAAAGTACCTCCTTGTTGTCACAGACGAATACTCACGCTATGTTGTTGTCGACATCCTGCACTCCATCTCAACAACGTCAGTCATACCCCGCCTAGACAAGATATTCACCGAATTTGGCGTGCCAGTCTCCCTCAAAACGGACCACGGCCCACCATTCAACCACCACGAATTCAAAACCTATGCCTCCATCACCGGATTCAGACACAGAAGAATAACACCCCTACGGCCCCAGGCTAACGGGGAAACAGAAAGCTTCATGCGCACTGTAAAAAAGTCTATTAAAACTGCCCTAAATAAAAGTCGAAGCTGGAAGCAGGAATTATTCAAATTCCTGCTGGACTACCGGACGATACAACATTGCACCACTGGCGCACGCCCAGCCACAATCCAATTTGTACGGACCATAAAAAACCGCCTGCCACACCTGATTACACCCACTGATGACTCCAGCATCAGGGAGCGTGACACCGAAGCCAAGAGAAAAATAAAGCAATATGCTGATAGAAAAGCGTACGTGAAACCCAATGATCTCAGGGTGGGTGATACAGTCATTGTAAAAAGCGACAACACCTCAAAGGCTCTCACACCTTACCAGCCTAACCCAATGACTATAATAAAGAAAAAGGGATCCATGATCACTGCCACACACAAAGGTTACTAAACTACAAGAAATTCCAGCTTCTTTAAAAAAATCCCTAAGCCAACATCAAACCCCGCACAAAACCTACTGGATTACCCCTCATCTGAAGATGAAAGCTATACACATACGACAACACAAATAGAATCCAAAAACAACCAAGCACAACACACAACTCTAAACTTCAGGCGTTCAAGAAGAACAAAACGGCCACCCAAAAGATTTGACCACTAACAAAAAAAAAACATATCCGTCTGAATCATCATCATTTTCTTTTCTCTCATTCAGGTTAACAGACGTCTCCTCCGACATAGAGTCCGAGCCATTGGTTCAAGCATCCCAATCACTTCACAGACTGAATGAACTCCCTCCCCAGATAATTATTACTACCACTGTCATTGTTGTTATTATTATTTTTTAAAAAAGAGCATTGTAATATCCTAACAAAAGGGAAATAACCTCGGATGCCACAGGGGTTACGGCCCCTACTACATCCGGGCGATTTGGTCAATAAAGGAATATACCAGGCATAGCAGCAGATGTTCGTTTTCCCTCTGTCATTATCCATCTTATCGATTCATCTTGTAATAGTCCATACCTAGAAAGTATCCATTACCTCAGACATAAAGACTTTACACCCAGGACACTAGCTAGGGGAGTCTTAACCCTCTGCAGAGAATATTCGATATATTCTACAGCCCCAGCCGACTCTGCCAGAAGGGATTGAGTAAATGTAGAGATATAAAAACTGATAGATAGATAGATAGATATGTAAACAACGAGATAGATAGGTAGGTAGATGTGTAAGCAAATAGATAGATAGATAGATGTGTAAACAACAAGATAGATAGATGTGTAAACAACGAGATAGATAGATGTGTAAACTATGAGATAGATAGATTACAATATATGAATAGAATTATACATAAGTATATATTGTGAAACATTTACGCACACACCAACTAACACACACGAATACACACACACACACACACATACATCAGCATTATTTCTCTTTCTATTTTTTTATACAGCTATCACGCTATCTCTTCCTCTTTTCTTCATTATTTTTCTACGTATCATGTTCTCTCTCTCTCTCTCTCTCTCTCTCTCTCTCTCTCTCTCTCTCTTTCTCTCTCTCTCTCTCTCCCAAACAACCTATCTATCCAACACACACACACATGCACGCAAGCTCGACCCCTGACGAAGAGGGAGCATCAATGCCAACAAATGTAACAGTAACTAATTGATTGGTAAGCTAATGGACTTATGAGAGTCAAGAACCAGTCTCACCACAATCTAAGAATGCTACAATCACTTGTGCAGAAACAATAGAAAGAAATGCAACTTTTGTCAATAGACTTGAAAACCCGTAGCAAGAAAAATAATTTTACACGGCCTTTGTTGACTCAAATGTGGCCTTCAACATAATTTCCAGAAAAACAAAACTTGTGGAAAATTCTCATAAAAGTTAACATCCCTGGTTCTCTTACACGGTAAACTAATAAATTCGGTTGGTTGGTTGGATTTTATGGGATATCAACTTTTGTGGGTTATTTAACGCCAAATCCATTTTTATTCGAACAATTTTCAAACAATTCATTTCAGCATAAGTACACAGTTTAATTGTCAAAAACATTTCTATTTCAAGCTATGCAATCTTGCATAAGTACGCAGTTTTGTTTTATTTAACCCATAGATAGGACCTTTCAGGTGCTACCACTCCGGGCCAGAGTTGACCAGGGAGCGATGACAATGAAGAGGTACTCCACATTCCCCAAAGCTTCAGCATCACTGGAACCTCACCATCAGATTTTATAGTGTCATAAACAGGACACTCATTAAGAGGGGTCTTACCCCTCTACAGAGGTGCAGTCGGTGTATTCTACAGCCCCAGTCGAATGGGCAAGATAAATCTGGCGTTACAAATACTACAAAGAAAGGTTATGTACTTGAATCTATTCTTTTTGCAATACATTTATTCTTTTGTGTCGAATATATTGCTACTGGACTGTTAACATCAAATGATGAACATTAACAATGTTTTCAGGCAAAAATCTCAAATAAAGGAATAACTTATCTTTTATTTGATGATAGCTGAGTTCATGCTACTCATAACACTGAAGATATTCTGGTCATACTGGATTGCTTTTTTTTTTTTTTTTGCTAGCATTAATTGGTTTAGTTGTATTCTATTGTATATCAATCCTTGTGGTTTATTTAATGCCAAATCCTATTTATGAATATATATATATATATATATATATATATATATATATATATATGATTTGAAAGCGAATAGTTCATTCGTAACATTATTCTTAAACGAACAAAAGTTCATTTGTTTGCTTACAGTTCAATGGTTTCAACTATTGCTCTTTAACACTAATAATTCTATTTGACCCATAGATTGAACACTAACAGGCACTAACACTCAGGGTCAGAGTGGACCTGGGAGTAATGACGATGAAAAGGTACTCCACGTTACCTGAAGATCCAGAACTACTTTCTCAACGCCAGATGCAGTTTAGTGACATATCCAGGTCACTGTTTGCGAGGGGTCTTACTCCTTTGCAGAGATGCTGTCGGTGTATTCTACAGACCCAGTCAACTGGGTTGCCAGCATCAAAGACTTTTGGCCTTGCAAATAGCATGACTAATTTTTACATCGGCCTAACACTATTCATTTCACAACAAACACGTAAGCAAACTCGATTAGCAAACCAACACGAGTGAGTTCGAGTCTCATTGGGTGCCCCTTTCATATGGCCTTTTGCCACATCTAAGCAACAAGCTTAGTAAATTACTACAACAAACACTCTACAAAGCATTTGTATATGGTCCCCTTTGTTCTCCCAGCAACGAGTTAATAGTACCACTACTGTTCTTCTACAAGGATGTCTTTGGCATTGAATAACCCACGGAGGTTGACATTCTCTCAAACAAAGAAACCAAACCAAACTTGCTGATGGGAAGTTTTTCAACACAACATCGTCCCCCTTGAAACCCACATATATCTTCCATTGGTGTTGTAGTGCTTGGATCCCACTGGTAAAAAATGTCGATATCAGATGTGAAATCCTATTAACTTTCCAGCCCACCATAGTACAATCAAGTGATGACGGTTAGATGTGTAGACTACTGTCTTGACGAGGTTGTGTTGATGAGAAAAATTATTATAAAACCAGTTTTGATAGTTTTTAACTGTTTTGAGCGAAATACAGGATTGAGTAAGCGCCGCAAGATCCATATTTTCTAGATATACAAGGTTGTCTCAAAATAGATGCGACCCATTGATATGATAATGATGGTCATTTGGAACATATCCTATAAGAAATGCATCCTTTGAGCTAGAGATATCAAATCAATATTTTAATCGTTATTATATCAGCTTCCAGGACATACAATCATTTTTTTAGTCTCTTGTCTCAGTAATAAACCATTATCATATTAATGGGTTACATCTGTTTTGAGACAGTTTGGAATGATTTTGTCTCCAAATAAGTAGTGGTGCAAAGGCATTGTGATCGAGAATTAATAGTTGTTATAGTATACTATTTTCAAATCTGGAACAAAAAATAACACATTTTTAGT
>OY757919.1:66909936-66947436 GCA_963585895.1 Sepioteuthis lessoniana
CCCTGTTTCTGTCTCTTTCTGTCTCTGTCTCTATCTCTTTCTGTCTGTCTGTCTGTCTCTCTCTCTCTCACTATATATATATATATATATATATATATATATATATATATATATATATATATATACGAGGGTGGGATGAAATGTTCATTTGATGACATCAGTTTTTTTTATCAATGGGACAGTGTACTGCTAAATCGATAAAACAAATGGTTTGATTTTGTATGGTTTTATGGCATATCAACTATTGTAAGTTATTTAATGCCAAATCATGTTAATACATGCATATTGATTATATATGATTTGTAAACCAATTTTGTAGAGAACATTTTTAAGCGAGCCTTAGCTTCTCTTTTTCTTTTCTTTTTTTTTTTTTTTTTTTTGCACACAGTTAAATGGTTTCAAGTATTTCTATCTCATAGGAATAATTCGATTTACTTTTAATCATCTGTTGGCCCAAAAGTAAATGGTTTCAAGTATTGCAATGTAATTGTAACAATTTAATATCAGTCATATGTTTGCATACATTTAAATGGATATACACATGATTTGTAAGTGAATAGTTTATTAGTAATTTCCTTTTGTAAATGTGTTATAACTAATTTGTTTGCACACTAATATTACTATTGTTTCTACACAGATAAATGGTTTCAATTATTGCTATTTAACACTTATAATTCTATTCAATATTAATCTTTTGAGACAATAAAGTTGTTACAAGTATTGTTATTTAACACAAATTATTCGATTCAACACCATTCATTCATTTCCACACAGTCAAATGGCTCCAAGTATCGCTATGTATCATAATTCAATTGAATATCAGTCATTTGTTTATATACAGTTAAATTATCGAACAGTTCTATTTCTAACAATGCAATTTAGCATAAGTCATTTGTTTGCATACAGTTTAACTATCAAACAGTTCTATTAGACCGATAGATTGGACCCTGTCAGGTTTTACACATCCGAGTCTGAGTGGACCTGAGAGCAATGGCTATAAAGTGGTACTCCATATTCCCCAAAGCTTCAGGATATGACATTAAGCCATCAGATAGTTTAATTTCATATCTTGGACACTCTTTGTGGGGTTCTTACGCATCTGTAGAGATGCTATCGGTGTATTTTACAGAACAAATGTGTGTATCACAAAGAGCACTATGTTGACAAATAAACCTTTAGTCACGGTTCCTTAGGATATCTTGGTCAGCCTATGTTCAGATAGATAGATAGATAGATAGATATGTATTCTCTCTCTTGTCCGCTCACACACATATACGTAAACACATACAATTGCATTATTTTCTAAGGGAATTTGAGACAACCTTACATTACTTCTCTTTTTGATTAATTGAAAAACACTTATTCCGAGATATGTTTCTAGGGACCTTCCCCTAAGGTAGCATCCACCCTCTCACCTAAAAAAGAAAAGGGCTGAGTTAATTTCCCTAGGCACCCTAGTATGTGAATTTTTGCTCCTTCCTCCCCAAGAGGCTTGCTTCCTTAGCCTCGTATGAAGCTGAATAAATTCTGTTTCCAGGAGTTTGGTCCCTAGGATGAAAAATAATAAGTTCAACATGATTATCAAGAACTCCTAATAAACAGTTTATTCGAAAAACAAAACCAAAAAGAATGCCTATTAAATTTATGATTCACATTTCTTATTATTACGGAGATTATATGATTGTAACCTAAACTACGTCACCACCAACATCATAATTCCCTTGTTTATCTATGTTATATTCTCAATGATAATCAAATATTCATTATTTAATCTTGATTTACAATGTCTCTATTAAAGTCTACCTGGGTTAGATTTTCCTCCAAGCAACCCGTGTTATTAATGGTATTTAACTAACTTCCTATCAAACCAGGACGTGATACAAGGTCATTTTATAGTGGCAAGCCACGCACAAATCGAGATTCAAGCGTGGCTATTTCAAAAATGCTTGGTCCCATTGGTATTCCCCGTATTGGGTCGCCTCAAGCACCAAGCTATGAACCCATCTCTGCAAAGTCAATACTACCGTGTTGGAAGTCTTCTGGGACTAAGTAATTCAGCTTAATAACAACCACCTTGTGCGAATGCCCGGGATCCCTCCTCCCCCAGAAAACCAAGGGCAAGACTAGCCCATGTTATCAATGGGATTTAATGAACTTCCCATCAAGCCTATAAATGAACCAAAGTTGTTTTATTGTGGGGAGCCATGCATAAATCAAGACTAATGTGTGACTATTTCAGTATGCTTGGTATCTTCGCTATTCCTATATCGGTGTAAAACTGCGATACCAAATAGGAAACTTGTCACACACGAAAGTACAAGATAGACTCTGTTGTTTCTCGATATGAAAATTTATTGCCACGACTATTTTTACAGTAGTCGTTACGAACCAAGGGAGAATAGGCGGAGGATACACAGAGTTAAATGTCAAACAGTTTTATTTCACATAATTCAGTTTAGAATAAGTTCACAGTTTAGACGTCAAAAAAGTTCTATTTCAAGCAATTCAGCTCAGCACTAGTACGCAGTTCCAATGTCAAAACAGTTCTATTTTAAACAATTCCGTTTAGCATAAATACGCAGTTTAAATGCAAAAATCAATATAGTGAAAGAAGCACGGTTTAGTTCTATTTAACCCATAGATAGGACCCTTATCAGGTGCTACCACTCCGGGTCAGAGTGGACCTGGGAGCGATGACAATGAAGGGGTACTCCGCAATCCCCAAAGCTCCAGCATTGCTGGAACCTCACCCTCAGATTGTTTAGTGTCATATCCAGGACGCTCGTTGGTGGGGGGGGGTCTTACCCACTGCTGAGAAGCAGTCGGTGTATTCTACAGCCCCAGCCGACTGGGCAATATATATATATATATACATATATGTATATGGGAAGCTAGTATGTCTAGCCACACTGATGAGTTCTGATAGAACGAAGCAGATCTGTCTGTGGATGACTATATATATGTATATATGTCTATATATATATGACTATATATATATATATATATATATATATATATATATGTCTCCTACAGGAACTCGAACTCTAACTGACTGACTGTCCGACCGTCTAACAGCTCAACTAACTCATCGACTGCACGACCGACTAACGCCCCAACTAACTCATCGACTGACCAACTCCAAATAACTCCAACTAACTCTGCATCTTAGAACTCTTCTTATATATATATATATTATTCTAATTATTTTCTTAACCAGCCCGTTAATAACACGTAAAAACTAAAATGTTCCCGTCAACGTCATTCTAAAATCAGCTGACATCATATCCAAAGGTTTATTTTGAAATCTCGCCCACAGCCAATTTCAAAACAGCCAATTTCCAAAACTTTGCTATGACAGGGGTCGAAATGGGAACGCACTCAAGGTCCACCCGCTTGACCTTTCCAACGCAAATTCGTACTTATGAGGTCAAACACAAAGTTTTTAACTCGCATACAACACATCACAAAAATAAAATAGTTAACTAAAATGATAAATTAGAATCCTAAATTATATTACTTTGGGGTACTTCAGACGCCAAACTATGAACTCAGCCCTGCAAAGTAGATATTGCCTGGGGAGATAGCCCACTGGGACGAGGTGATTCAAATTAATAAAACCCACCTGATGTGAACGCTAGGCAGGTCAGTGTTATTGATATTTATCCAACCTCCCACCAGATAGGATTTGATACAAGGTCATTTTATGACGGGGGCCATGCACGAATCGACAGACATAAGGAAAATAATTCGAAGACTCGAACATCTTCACTTAAAGATCCGAAAAATAAAATACTCCGTGCTCTCCAACGGGACATGCTTAAATTATGACTCGCTGCCCAATTACACAATATATATATATACAACTACGCCCTACGAGCTGGATGTGACACACGAAGGATACAGAGTTCAGTCTGCGCTACTGTTTGCTGGAGGGAGTATAGTTGGATTCCTATCTTTCTCAAGAATATTAGCTTGATGTGAAATGCAAATAGCCTTGTCCAAGGTTTGAACCCTGGTTGCCACGCTTATTTTCCACTGAGGTAACCATTACACAGCAAGTGCCTTTAACGCCCCCTCTCTCTGTCTCTCTGTCTCCCTCTCTCTCTCTCTCTCTGTATATATATATATTTAAGCATTTTTCATTAAATAATAAAGACAAATTTTGTCAGTGTAATTTATTTAAGATCCTTTCAAGTTTTCTGATAAGTGTCGTAGTTTCAGGTTGAAATTGGTCGATGAATTTCCCAAAATTGTCCCAAGCGCTTTCAGACCCTTCATGGGCCATCATCTGACAAAATTTGTCTTTATCATTTAGTGAAACATGCTTAAATGAACACACACACAACGGATGTATGTAAACAATAGTAATTGTGATTCATAACCGTTTAAAATTTACTTCGCAGCTAATTTCTCCTCGTGGCTGAATCGTGAGAAGCTTTGGCATGGCGTTTGAGTCAACCGGGTTTCGATCCCAGGTACGGGAAGCTACTGTCTAGCCACACTGATGAGTTCTGATAGAACGAAACAGATCTGTCTGTGGATGACTATTGGGATGATATATATATATATATATATATATATATATATATATATATTCTGTATTGACTGATATTTCAACTAGTATATATGTATATATATATATATATAATGCGTGTGTGTCCGTGGTGGGGTGCTTGTATCTTGGCATGAAAGAATGTCAGTGGTACACAAACATTAAAAAGTAAAAATTAATCTTTATGTTTTTTTGTTTTTTATCTATGCACGCAAGCTTAAAGGAGAACTAATATTCTGTTATCGAGGTGATCAATACACTTGCGGACATAAGTCGTTTATTTTAGGATGGAATATGGTAAGAATTTGTTACTGTGCTGACACTATAACACTCTTTCTTTTTCTTTTTTTTTTTAAATATGAACTAAAGAGAAAAAGATATTGATATTAGACTTCATAACCAAACAACTTCGTTGACGTTCGTATTACATTGATGAATCTTAACTCGCCGTTACCTTGTGATCTGTCTTTCTTTCATCTTATTTCAGTTGCTTTTTATCGAAATCCTCAGTTTCTGATCACCAAGGAATCAATTCAGATCAGAAACACTGATATGCCAACTCGCCTTGTGTTATTTTAGGCCGATAATTTTGGAACCACGTTTATTATACGTTATGTGTGTGTGTGTGTGTGTGTGTGTGTGTGTGTGTGTGTTTCTTAGCATTTTCTTTTTTCTTTGTTTTTTCTTTTTTTATTTATTTATCAATTCATTTTGCACACTGTACTAAGGCATCCGAATAATTTGACAACAGATTTATTTGATCCATAGATGGGATCCAAACAAATGCTATAGTTCCTTTGCTTTCGTGTGGCCCAGTCGGCTTACGCTGTGGAAGAGACCGACTGCTTCACAGCTGGGTAAGACCCCTCCCCTCCGGCCAACAAGTGTCCTGAATATGACAGTAAACAATATGATGGTCTGGTTCCTGTAATGCTGGAGCTTTGGGGAATGCGGAGTATTCCTTCATTGCTATCGCTCCTAGGCTCAGAGTGGTAGCACCTGAATGATTCTATCGATGGTCAAATAGAACTAAACTGTGTGTTTATACTAAACTGAATTGTTTAGAGGAGAACTGTTTTGACATTTAAACTGCGTACTTATGCTAAACTGAACTGTTTAAAATAGAACTGTTTTTAAAGAGAACTAAACTGTGTGTTTATACTAAACTGAATTGTTTAAAATAGAACTGTTTTGACATTTAGACTGCATACTTATGTTCAACTGAATTGTTTGAAATAGAACTGTTTTTTACATTTAACTGTGCGTAGATAAATGACAAATGTTTAATTTAATTGTTAGTAATACATAGTAATATTTGAAACAAATTAACTTTGTCGACTAAACTGAATAGCTTAAAATAGAAATGTTTTTGACATTTAAACTGTGTACTTAGGCTAAACAGAATAGTTTAAAATAGAACAGTTTATATGTATAAAAATAGATTTGGCATTATATGACCAACAATGGTTGATATAGCATAAAGCCAAAACAAACTTTTCTTTAGCGGAGAGTTTACCCCGCGACAGGAAATACAACCAGCGTATTCTATGCCCAGTCAACAGGGTTGATTAATGAAAAAGTTTAATTCATGTACTCAGTGCTAAAAGAACTATTTTTGAAAAAATTTAACGTTTCATTCATTTGTTTCTGTTTCTGTCTTGAGTTTTGGTAAATAAATGTTCAGTTTCGATATTTTTTAAAACATAACGTATATATATATATATATATATATATATATATATATATATATATATATATATATATATGAGAGAGAGAGAGAGAGAGAGAGAGAGAGAGAGAGAAAGAGAGGGGAAAAATGAAAGAGATAGAGGGGGAAAGATTTTTTTCTTTTTGAGATTTGAATTATAAAAAGGGTGGCAATCATCCATCATAATTTTCTATGTATGTTTTTTTATTGTCAGAGGGAAGATGAATGATTTTCTTGAATGATGACGTGAAAGTAACTTGTAAAAATATTGCTTCCAGGGGAGATAACCGAAATAGTGGAATATGCAATATTATCTGCTATCATTCTTTTCTTTAATTCTATTTATTTGCCTGTTACCATTTTTTAAAATTCATCTACCATATGGATTTTAAATACGCTTTCAATACAGAAAACTTAGCGATTCTCAATCGGCTAATATAATTTTCCCACTAAAAATAACGTTTTTTGACGAAATTATGTAAAAGGGAAAAGAAATAAATTAGGTTTTATTTCATTCTTTTTCTTTCTTTTTGAGTCTTCTTTTGGAATAAATGACATATATTTACCAAAATAGCTGTTAATCATCGGAATATTCTGTTATTATTATAATCATTATTATTATTATTATTATTATTATTATTATTATTATTGTTGTTGTTGTTGTTGCTGTTGTTCCTTGAGAGTTTTTCCCACGAGCGTGAGCTGATGGTCTTTCACTGGAGCTTGAGTGATAGCAAGCCTCCTTAGGTCTCCAGGACTCTTCTCAGTATTCTGGCCGATCATAAGAATGTTGTAGTGTGGATGGTCTCCCCTTGTCCTTTGAGTTCTAATTCGTCCAGTTCCTTTACTAAGCCTGTGGGGATTGTTCCGAACGCACCAATTACAATTGTTATCAACATCATTTTTTTCTTTTAGTTCTCTGACAAGTTCTAAGTACTAGTCTCTCTTTTCGCTCTCTTTTATTTTGACTTTGTGTTTAACCGGAATATCAAAGTTCATTATTCGGTAGGATCTAGGATGTCTTTTTTGTTGACTTATTATTATGGTCAATCTCAACAACGCGGTGCTTTGGATGTTCAACACTCACCTTCTTATTTCCCAGTCCTCCTGTCCCTGTACCAATCCTTTTGTGACTGTACCGAGCGCACCAATTATAATTGGTTTTACCGTCACTTTCATGTTCCATAGTTTTTTTTCAGCTCTTTAGAAAAGGTCACTTATCTCTCTTTTCGCTTTCTTTCACTTCTATCCTACAGTCAGCCGGAACGGCAAAGTTCAATATCCGACAGGTTTTCTTTTTACTTTTCTTTTTTTTTTTTTTTTTTTTTTTTTTTGTCTGGTTGTCTGGCCGGGATAGATAATCCATTTGTTTCGCAAAATCCCCGGCAATTTAGTGCATCCCATTTACGAGGACGGATTTTGAGTTGTGCATATACCATTTATTCGTATGGTCAAATTTAAACTTCTTGCAAAATTCCCAATGGATCACCTAGCCCACCCAGGCGAGTCTAGTCTTCTACTCTTTTTTCCCTAATTTACTGCATTCACTTATGTGAGTGATCGTTTCGTTTCAATCACCACATAATCTACATCAGCAATTTTTTTGCGTCTGGTCTATTCTTGCTTTGACATATTTATTCCTTATGGCGTTATGTGCTGCTTCTTAAAATTCCCCTTTCTTAGCCATGTCCAAGTTTTTCGTGTGATATTTCGCTTGTTTGTTGGTTTAAATGTCCATACAATCGTTGTTCTCATTTTTGTTTTCTGGTTATTTTTGTTCTGTTGATACTTGCATTGTCTGTATTGTTTCAGGTCACTCTATTCAGTCTTCCTCTGCCCTGTTTTATGCATTCAGTTAGTCGTTGTATCTATGCATATTATTATTATTATTGTTGTTGTTGTTGTTGTTGTTGTTGTTGTTATATTTATTTTCCAATATAGTCTACAGTTTCCAACTAAAATATTCTGATTTTTTTTAATTTTTAATTAGAGCATTAATAGGCTTTTAGCGAAAACTTCTACATTTGTATTGATTTAAGATATTCATGTTAAACTGAATTGTTAGAAATAGAATTGTTTTTTACATTTAACTGTGCGTAAATAAATGCCTAATGTTTAATTTAATTGTTAGTAATACATAGTAATACTTGGAACAAATTAACTTTGTCGACTAAATTGAATAGCTTGAGATAGAAATATTTTTTGACATTTAAACTGTGTACTTAGGCTAAACTGAATAGTTTGAAATAGAACTGTTTAATAGTATAGAAATAGATTATGCAAGGAATCAAATAATAAATTTTCTGGGTATAGGAGTTGCGTGTGAATATATATATATATATATATATATATATATATATATATATATATATATATATATATATATGTAAAGGTGGGCTGAAGAATTCGTAGGCTGAAAAGTTTATAAGATGACGTCATATAAACTGTTGGTGGCATCTTTTACAAATGAAATCCAAGCACTACATCACTGATGGAAGAAGTGTGTGGATCCCAACTGGGAATCTGTTGAAAGATACACATAAGTTGGTTATATTTCATGAGAGTATCAAAACCAGTCTACGAACCTAAGATACAAGTAATATATATATTGTAATCGACAGACTGACTATTTCGTTGTATCATAGCTTCTCAGTGTGGCTAAATCCAAGAGATGCTTCAAACTAAGATCAAAACCCAGCTGACTTTGTGTCAGTAGGATATCTTACCTCAGAGTCACAGCATTCTCATTGCAAAAGAAGGAAATTTTTACATATATCCTTTTTTCATATACGTTATCAGCTATATGATGTGCTCAATTCTTAAAAATTATTGCATTTCAGCGTATGTGGCAGCCGGTGAATTTCCCCACTAGAGAGCTTCGACCCCCCCCCCACATATATATGTAATTTTTTGTTAGTCCAAAGAGAGAAAAAAGTAAATATTTTAAAATGAATTTATATTCTTTTAAAAATTATTTATTTAGCTCTTAAAATTGGTTTACTTCAAAGTAGAAAGTATATACCTATGTGTGTTATAAAGATCAAATGATTTTTCCATCCTTATCGAGGGGAGTCCTAACTGTCTATATATATATATGTATATATATATATATATATATATATACGTGTGGGGGTGATGTAGATTATTGTAGAACACGAGAAAAATCTCCGTAAATGTTTTCTTCTAAATGTGAAACAGAATACTACAAAAAGATCGTCCTTTCTTCAACTCCGGGAATCAACCCGAGCACTCCACTATATTCCTTCAAGCACGAGAGGCTCTAACACTAATCTACATGGTATGATGCGATTTTTCTATAGAAAGGTTTATAGCCACGGTCAGTCAATATTTGAGTTACGAGGGAACTAGAATGCCTCCATGAGATGCCATTCTGAGAGTTCGGACTCTTTCTGGACACACACATATGTCTGTCTGTCTGTCTGTCTGTCTGTCTGTCTCTCTCTCTCTCTCTCTCTCTCTCTCTCTCTATATATATATATATATATATATATATATATATATATATATATATATATATCGAGTTTTTCACTGACTGTTACACACCAATGGTGCCTGTGGTGTAATGCTTATCGTCGTAGGAAATGGACACGGCGACACCAGTTCAAATCCTGGACGAGACTGATTGCATTTCACATAGCACTAATACCCTTGGAAAAGTTATGAATCCAATTATTCTCCCACCAGCTATAGGTAAATAGTAGGACAGACTGGGTTCTTCAGCCTTGGTGATGCAACTAGTCTAGGAGATGGAAAACTCTGAATTCAAACCTGTTAAGCTCCGCTTAAAAATTGACCTTGTGTCAAATCCTGGCCGAGCGGAGGGGTTGGTAAATATGGTTACACACCCACCAAACTAAATAATTTACCAACTTCCATTTTTGCGATCAAATAATTTCTATAATTCTTGCCTTCGTCTGTTCTCTTATCCACGTTTATCTCTTTTTATTGCTTCTAGTTATTCTTCAGATTGCTCTTTCATTTGATCTTCGAGTAACTCTTGTATTTCCTTTCGAATGATCTAGTTTAGTTCTATGAATTTAGCTGATCACGACCTTACTGTATTGAAAGATTGGCCCAGCTCAGACCCTTGACTTAAATATTATCGAACAAACGTGGACAGAGCTAAAGAGAAAAATTGATGTCGTTAAACTCAGTCAATCAATCAATCAAAAGTCTCTTTGGTATTCAAGACACTTATTCAACTGCCGAGTCGGTTGGGGCTGTAGAATACACCAACTGCTTCTCTGCAGAGGGGTAAGACCCCATCAATGAGTGTCCTCGATATGACACTAAACAATCTGATGGTGAAATTCCACTGATGCTGGGACTTTAGGGAATGCGAAGCACCCCTTCATTGCCATTGCTCCCAGGTCCACTCTGGCCTGGAATGATAGCACCTGATAGGGCCCTATCTATGGGTTGAATAGAACTAACTGCATACTTTTGCTAAACTGAATTGTTTAAATTAGAACTGTTAGACTAAACTGAATAGCTTAAATAGAAATGTTTTTGATTATTAAACTGTACTTACATTTAAACAGCGTGCTTATACTAACCTGAATTGTTTGAAATCGAACTGACATTGAAACTGCACTTACACTAAATTGAATTGTTTAATATAGAACTGTTTTGACATTTAACTGTGTGTAAACAAAATCTGAACTTATACTAAACTGAATTAGTTGAATTAGAACTGTTTTGACAATTAAACTGTGAACTCATGCTAAACTGAATTGTTTGAAATAGAGCTGACTATTTGCATTAAAATGGATATGGCGTTAAATAACCTACAAATGTTGATATGCCAACCAACCAACCAACTAACCAACACACTTATTCAAGCGTCTTTTTCATTAGTCAAAGCTCCTAAAAAAATTCTCTTTGGATATTATATAAACATGTACTGTTGTGTTTTTTTTTATGTTCTCAGAGTTCTAAAAATCTTACCCTAGATATTAAATTCTTGTTTGCCTAATGAGAAAAAGTTGTAGGGAGCTTGTATTGTTCGCACTGCTTTTATATAATCCAGAATTTCGCTAAGAAATAATCAGCAAATAATAGTGAGATTGGTTTCATCCTAAACATTTAGACATTGTAAAATAATTTGTTGAGCTGTGCACGAATCTCCATTTTAATTTAAAATTTTCAAATTTCAAAACTCAAAATTCCAGACGCCACGGTTTTTGACTTGACTTTAAATATCACCGCTCATAAATAAGTACTTCCTTAAATCATTTTTTCGCAATATTAATTTGCTTCTAAGCCAGTACTTAATTATTTCAAGTACAACATTATCCGGATAAAATTATTAGCTATCATAATTACCAAACTCTACAGCATTGTAATTAAAAATATGTATGCGTTGTGTTCGAAAAATAGTTTCACCGCATGCATATATATATATATATATATATATATATATATATATATATATATATATATTTGTGCAATTTAATTTTTATGATTAATTGATTTTTTTACTGCTTTTATTTGGTTAGTTTTGGCTTGGTTTGGTTTGGTTTAGTTTGGTTTTATGGCACATCAACTATTACATTCTCATACATATAAACAGTTCTATTTCAAACAATTCAGTTTAGCATAAGTACACAGTTTAAATGTTAAACAGTTCTATTTGACCCATAGATAGGGTCCTATCAGGTGCTACCACTCTGGGCCATATTGGGCCTCTGAGCGATGGCAATGGAGGGGTACACCGCATTCTCCAACCAGAATGTTTAGTGTCATAAAACAGGTCACTGGTTGGCGGGGGGTTCTATCCCTCTGCAGAGATGCAGCTTGTGTATTTTGCAGTCTGAGCCGACTGAGCCAGATCTCCTTTAATGGTATGGTAGGTTTATTTTATGCCAAGAGGTAAGGGAATGCATTTATTCTAGCATTCCAATGTGCCTTGGAATAACAGCATTGAAAGGCTATGCCACACTGCCCAGAGCTCAAAAATGGAACCTCATGAGCAGATACAGTTTAGTGTCATACCTTAGATACCTCTTTTTATGGGGGCTAATTCCCTCAGCAAGGAATGCAATCAGCGTATTTCAAGCCTCACCCCCAGGGCAAAATTTAACTTTTAGTTACTGGTGTGTATCATCCCTATTTCCGATACACAATGGACTCTTTTAGTAAGGATATAATATCTGACTGTATTCCAATCAGAGAGTAGGTAGCAAGAGTTACATTTGTGACATTGTTTTACTTGTTTTCCTGTAATTTATAACCATATTTATTCAATGTCCCGGTTCTGATACAAAACCTGAAAAATATTCGACTAACAACACTACATGAATGAATTTGAGTCTCATTGGGTGCCCCATTTATATGGCTTTGTGCCACATATGTTCTCTGAAGAAAGCAACAAGCTGGAAACATACACATGAGTAAGAACGAAATAAATGATTCTTTAAAAAATACCAATCTCTTTGTGGACCTATTCATTTTGAAATATTTACTTTATTCTCTCTTCAGATCAACAACACAAAAAAAGTTTTTTTACATAAAAACTAATATACATATTCATTCATTATTATATGATAGCTCTATCACAGATATTGAGCACTCTCCAAATTATACCACATTTGGTCTGCCACTAACTCACCAACTTAGACAGGGATAACCGTATACTGTTGTAGTATATATATATATATATATATATATATATATATATATATATATATAAGAGTGTTGGTTGTCACTAAATGACTTTGTGGGTATGAGTCGAACCAAGTGCAATATAATATGGAGAGTGCTCAATATCTAGGATAGAGCTATTATATAATAATAATAATAAATAAATACATATTAGATATATATATATTTAATCCATGAAAAATAGACTGCGACCCTGGGTTTCATGGAATTTTTTGCAAAACAACATTCATCAGGCAATTAAGAATATGGAATGATTTGAAAATCGAAAATACGGAAAAATACGAAAAAATACAGACAAAAAACCATTGGGATTTCATTTATGTCTGTTTGTAAGTGTGTGAGTGTATGTGGGGGTGCGTATGCCTGTATGTCTTATAGTTACGTATGGATGCGTGTTTTATGAGGTTAAGCCAGGCTACGAACGTAGCGCTTTGGGTTCAGCGAAAATGAATTCAAGTGTATATTTATAATTCGTTACATTATTTATTTAGGTGACTATAGCTATGGAACAAAACATCATCACTTCATGTTGAGGAGAATGAATAAGAATTTGATTTGTAAGCGTATTTGAAAGCGTATCCATGAAACCCAGGGTCGCAGTCTATTTTCCATGGATTATATATATATATATATATATATATATATATATATATATATATATATATATATATGTAAGATATTATTCAATCCAGTAAATTCGGAGTTGGGAATAATTCCAATCAGGATCAATAAAATATTCAAAAATAGAATATTAAATTTAAATAATCCTGGTAAAGAGCTCAATATAAATAAAATCCACTGAGCAAATAATTTTCTCTTAAAAAAAACAACAATCGGTCACATTATGATAATAAATTTACTTCCATCCTGTTAAAAGCATTGATATAAATCAATGCTCTAAAAGATTAACAGGACTTCTTCAGATCAAACAAGAAATGTATTGAAATAAACTTTTTTCACATTTAAAACCAGACTAAAAAAAAGATTTTTTTCTCCTATATAAACAGCCTAAACCTTCAAGTAACCATAAGTATCAAATTATCATGGTATTTAAAACAACATCCGGTTTCATCATACTTTAAAATTTACAGTTACAATAATACACGTCAAAAATTTAAACATTTATGAAAAAAATTATTCAGACATTTTCAATTTTAGTTTTAGTACATCAATTTTTATGGTTAAAATTAACTTAAAAATCTAAAACTATTATTAATTATGGTAAAAAAACAGATTACAAAAATAGAGTAAAAATCACTAATATAAATTTAAATTCTAATTCATTTAATGAATTATATTTATTCATTTTCTGTTTATTCATTTATTAATTCACTTATTTTTGAAAATAGTCTAAATTTGTTTTTATGCCTATATCTAGCTATTAAATCACATCTCTGATTTAATAGGTTACCAGGGTCAAAGTATAACATAATTCGTATCTTTTCTTCCAGACACAAATTACATCTACCATCAAAGCAACTAGGAGTCGTAGATTTTTTCAATATTTTTCATCGAATTTTTGGAGTTAAACCCATATTTTTCAACTTCCAAAAATGTTTGGATAAAGCTGTTTGATTTCTTCAGCGTTCATGACCGAAAGAATAAATACGGTTATTATATCCTAACTTCCATCTAACCAATAAAATTCCAATATAAATTTTTCTATCTTTTACATTTTCTTTTTGGAAAATAGTAGCTTGATACACTACGTTTTCTAAATTACACATACCATTCATAGGACAATTAATTTTAGTTTTATGATTACAATTATTATTGTTATCATTGCTATTATTATTATTATTATTATTATTATTATTATTATTATTATTATTATTATTATTTTCATGTTGGTCACAATATTTTCTAATTATTTCTGTATTATGAGAGTTAATTATTTTTTTAAATTATTCGCGCAGGAATAACTAATTTTTAAGGTTTTCCGATTAAATATTTTATGTAATATCTTATACTATTTCAAGTGTTTATCTATTAATTTAAAAAAATATTTTCCTATGTTTATATTAACAAGTTTACAAAAAGTGGGGCTGAACCATATAATTTTCCTTTTTTCTATTTTCATGATAATTTTCTTTAATATTACAATTATCAGCAGTTCGTTTATCTTTATACAAATTATTATTATTATTCGGTTTATTTATTTACTTATTTCCTTTAGATAAGTAAATTCTTCTTTAAAACCACTATTCTTAATGGCTTCAATGTACATTTTACTACTTTCGTGTAAAATTTTCTTATTTGATGATAATCTACTTATATTCGTATTAACAGCTTTTGGGACTTGTTTAATTATAGAACTTGGGTGATTAGAATTTACGTTAATATAGGAGGGATATTGGTTTGTTTTAAGGAATGACCTATAATAGTTGTCTGAGAGGTTAAGAGTAACATCTAGAGAATTAGCTATATTAATGTTAAAAGAAATTTCAATTTTAAACCCTAAGAATAACATATATATATATATATATATATATATGTGTGTGTGTCTGTGCGCGCGCGCGCGCGTGTGTGTGTGTGTGAATTCTCAAATTCCAAATTTTAATGAAAATGTCTGATGATCGCATGGACACATAGGCGAGAAACTGACAGTCACCAAGCGCAGTCGACTCTCTGTCAAAGCTGTCCAAATGTAGATTCGCCCAGGAGGCTGAGGCTGTAGAAAATGCTGACTGCATCTCTGCCGAGGAGTAAGACCCTGAACAACAATTAGTATTCTGGATATGACAGTAAACCGTATCTGATGGTAAGGCGCCAATCCTGGAGTTTTGAGGAATGTAGAATACCCCTTCAATAGCATTACTCCAAGGTCTACAGTGACCCGGAGTGGTAGTACCTGTTAGGGTACAATCTATGTGTCAAACAGAACTATCTAATTATTTACTATACTTGAAACCATTTAACTGTGTGCAAACAAATGATTAATATTAAATTGAATAATTAGTATTAGATAGTAATACTTAAAACCATTTAACTGTGGCAAGAAGAATTATTAGTGTTAGATAGTAATACTTGAAAACATTTAACTGTATGCAAACAAATGAGCTCTGAATCGTTTCAAAAATGTTTCTAATAAACTCTTCGTTTAAAAATTATATATATATATATATGTGTGTGTGTGTGTGTGTGTGTGTAAATAGGATTTTACACTCAATAACCTACAAGCGTCAATGTGCCACAAAACCCAACCAAACAAACAAACTTTGATATATATTCTCTATCAGCGACATTGAGTACACCTTTATTTATAAAAATAGCAGAACGTATATATATATATATATATATATATATATATATATATATATATATATACGAGCGTCCTACGTGTCTAGCCACACTGAAGAGTTCTGATAGAACGAAATAGTCTGTCTGTGGATGACAATATATATATATATATATATATATATATATATATATTAGTAATATCCAGTTAGCCTCTTAAGTCGGTGAGTTTGGATTATTCTTGTATAGACTATATGAGGAATATCATTTAAATCCATGTATGACTATTGTTACATCACTTATTCCCTAGGAGGTATATAACAAAATTCACATTCAGAGCATATATAGTGCAATTAGAATGAAGCTCAAACCTGGTTAAGTTGTGATTATAAATTCATTTCCCCGAAGAATCAGTAAATTTATTTCTTTAAAGCATTCAGTTTTTTTATAACTTTTTTCAATTAAATTAGACTCTGAATTGTTTGAAATTGCTTTATAGCAAAAAAAATGTTAATTCCACAGAAATGTTTTCTCTTGAGTCTATTAAAATTGCCTCAAATCAAACAGAATGCGCTAGCATTGAACAGCGAACTTACCTGGATTCTTTTGTGGCTGAAAATAGGCGAGAATACAAAACAAGAATATTGTAGTGTTTGATATGCATTATTCCTCAATAAAGAATATGAAAACTACGTTTATTTATTTAATGTATTTGCCTAAAGGTCAAAGAGAGATCAATGATTTCATGAGAAGATTGATCTTCTTAAAGTTTGATATGCTATTAAACAAAGAAACGAAACAAATCACTGCTTATTTAATGTATATGCCTAAAAGTCAATGAGGGATCAAGGATTTCATGAGAAGATTGATCCTCTTAAAGTTTGATATGCTATTAAACAAAGAAACGAAACCAATTACTGCTTATTTAATGTACATGCCTAAAGGTCAATGAGGGATCAAGGATGTCATGAGGAGATTGATCCTCTTAAAATTTGATATGCTATTAAACAAAGAAACGAAACCAATTACTGCTTATTTAATGTACATGCCTAAAGGTCAATGAGGGATCAAGGATTTCATGAGAAGATTGATCCTCTTAAAGTTTGATATGCTATTAAACAAAGAAACGAAACCAATTACTGCTTATTTAATGTACATGCCTAAAGGTCAATGAGGGATCAAGGATGTCATGAGGAGATTGATCCTCTTAAAGTTTGATATGCTATTAAACAAAGAAACGAAACCAATTACTGCTTATTTAATATATATGCCTAAAGGTCAATGAGGAATCAAGGATTTCATGAGAAGATTGATCCTCTTAAAATTTGATATGCTATCAAACAAAGAAACGAAACCAATTACTGCTTATTTAATGTATGTGCCTAAAAGTCAATGAGGGATCAAGGATTTCATGAGGAGATTGATCCCCTTAAAGTTTGATATGCTATTAAACAAAGAAACGAAACCAATTACTGCTTATTTAATGTACATGCCTAAAGGTCAATGAGGGATCAAGGATGTCATGAGGAGATTGATCCTCTTAAAGTTTGATATGCTATTAAATAAAGAAACGAAACCAATTACTGCTTATTTAATGTACATGCCTAAAGGTCAATGAGGAATCAAGGATTTCATGAGAAGATTGATCCTCTTAAAATTTGATATGCTATCAAACAAAGAAACGAAACCAATTACTGCTTATTTAATGTATGTGCCTAAAAGTCAATGAGGGATCAAGGATTTCATGAGGAGATTGATCCCCTTAAAGTTTGATATGCTATTAAACAAAGAAACGAAACCAATTACTGCTTATTTAATGTACATGCCTAAAGGTCAATGAGGAATCAAGGATTTCATGAGAAGACTGATCCTATTAAAGTTTGATATGCTATTAAACAAAGAAACGAAACAAATCACTGCTTATTTAATGTATATGCCTAAAAGTCAATGAGGAATCAAGGGTTTCATGAAAAGATTGATCCTCTTAAAGTTTGATATGCTATTAAACAAAGAAACGAAACCAATTACTGCTTATTTAATGTATATGCCCAAAGGTCAATGATGGATCAAGGATTTCATGAGAAGATTGATCCTCTTAAAGTTTGATATGCTATTAAACAAAGAAACGAAACCAATTACTGCTTATTTAATGTACATGCCTAAAGGTCAATGAGGGATCAAGGATGTCATGAGGAGATTGATCCTCTTAAAGTTTGATATGCTATTAAATAAAGAAACGAAACCAATTACTGCTTATTTAATGTATATGCCCAAAGGTCAATGATGGATCAAGGATTTCATGAGAAGATTGATCCTCTTAAAGTTTGATATGCTATTAAACAAAGAAACGAAACCAATTACTGCTTATTTAATGTACATGCCTAAAGGTCAATGAGGGATCAAGGATGTCATGAGGAGATTGATCCTCTTAAAGTTTGATATGCTATTAAATAAAGAAACGAAACCAATTACTGCTTATTTAATGTATATGCCCAAAGGTCAATGATGGATCAAGGATTTTATGAGAAGATTGATCCTCTTAAAGTTTGATATGCTATTAAACAAAGAAACGAAACAAATCACTGCTTATTTAATGTATATGCCTAAAAGTCAATGAGGAATCAAGGGTTTCATGAAAAGATTGATCCTCTTAAAGTTTGATATGCTATTAAACAAAGAAACGAAACCAATTACTGCTTATTTAATGTATATGCCCAAAGGTCAATGATGGATCAAGGATTTCATGAGAAGATTGATCCTCTTAAAGTTTGATATGCTATTAAACAAAGAAACGAAACCAATTACTGCTTATTTAATGTACATGCCTAAAGGTCAATGAGGGATCAAGGATGTCATGAGGAGATTGATCCTCTTAAAGTTTGATATGCTATTAAATAAAGAAACGAAACCAATTACTGCTTATTTAATGTATATGCCCAAAGGTCAATGATGGATCAAGGATTTTATGAGAAGATTGATCCTCTTAAAGTTTGATATGCTATTAAACAAAGAAACGAAACCAATTACTGCTTTGAAAAAAATAAGTGGGTCGCTTCCACTCTTACAATTTGTGATATGTACTCTCTTGTTCGTGTCTCGCAAAGATGCACGTGCATATTTTTTAATGTGTACCCGCGGCTTAGTAGATCAGATGATAGACTGTGACATCGAAGTAAGTGAGTTCGAACTCCACTCCGGTAGCTACTTTCGGATTAACACCCTTATTAAAGACATGAACCCCATGATCCAGTAAACAAACCAAAACATTCTTTTTAACTAAATGGAAAACTGGTGCTTCGTAACTAAAAACTTACTCTATTCAATTGTGTTTCCAATATCTTTTGTACTTTCGGCAGAAATAGATAGAAAGAATGTATTTGGAGCCTCACTCATATATTTGATATTATAAGTAGTTACGAAGGTGATTTTTACTGGCTACGTCCGAGTTAAACAAAACTAAAAACTATGCTAAAATAAATAACGCACTATATTAAGTTCAGACAAACCTTAGCTATTTCTCACATCTCCAGAAAGTGATAAGGCAAATAATTTTAAGATGCTTCTAGCGATGTCGTAAAACACATACCCCGTGTACTCGGGTGGATGATTACAACGTGGTAATAGTAGGCCCAAAACAAAAAGCCAATAAAGAATTTTTTTAAAAATGCCAACAACATGTCAGTGTATATGAATGGATGAGAAAAAATATGAACAGATAATTTATTGATACGAGTGTTTTGAGCAAGTGAATATAGGTGGGTACGAAAACTGCGTATGATTCATGCTTTTTATGCATGTTTATATGCACGGGTAGATAGTAGAGGATAAAAAATAGAAACTGTAGATGAGAAAATAGAAATGGTGATAGTTATGAATAGACGAAGTTAGATAAATAGACAGACAGAAAGATGGAGGGATATGAAAAAACGAATAAACACACACACACACACACACACACATATATATATATATATATATATATATATATCATCATATCGTGCTGGTAGCACGGATATCCCTGATCCTCTCTCGCCACTCCTCCCTATCGTTCATCGCCCTAGGTAGGTCTTCAGGACAACATCCTGTATCCTCACATAGCTGCTGAATGTACGTTCGAGCTGGTCGTCCTGCTTTTGCGCGGCCATGTGTGGGGATCCATAAGAGTACATCTCTTATGAGTTCATCTCTGCTTCTCCAGCAGTGTCCTGCATGTCTGGTTCGTCTAACTTGAATAGTTTTCGTGATAGGGGGCAGGTGGCCGTACAGTTGGTGTCTTGTGGGGTGTTGCTGCCAGGACTTGTTCAGGATTGCACTCAGCATTCTTGTGTAATTGCCATCTAGTTTCTTCTCCAGCCGTTTTGTTAGCGTCCATGTAGTGCATCCATATAGCAGTATCGATGTGACCGCTGCCTGGAAGAAACTGCGTTTCATTTTATCGGTTAGGTCTGATTTCCATATAATCGATCGCATCGGCCGAAGAACATATATATATATATATATATATATATATATGTGTGTGTGTGTGTGTGTGTGTGTGTGTGTGTGTGTGTGTGTGTTTTCCAGAGCCAAAAAGTTATTAAATAAGAGAAATGAACTAATTGGTAGGTGTAGACATAGGGCTAAATTTAAACTATAAATAATTTTTAAAAAAGCATAGTTAATTTTGAATAAATAAAATAAATTGTTAGATAGAAAATTATGAAAAAACATATAATACATACGTACTACTCATAAAGAGTGTAACTGGTTAATGCTTTCTAAATAGTTTTGAAATTTTAAAATATTTTAAATAAATTAAATATTTGTTTTAGTTTAATATATCTATTAATGTATCATTAAGTGAGGTTATTAATTAAAGTTTAATTCTAATTCAATATAAAATCTGTAATTTAGGTTAAAATGTAATTAAAAAATAAAAAAAAGAAAATTTTTTTTTAAAATAAATTTACTACATTTCTAACCGAAATTAAAATTTAAAACGGAAGTGGGCTTAATGAGGAGATAACTCTTCACCCCTCTTCTATCGCCTCCCACTCTTCTGTGTCTATTCTAGTTTTTTATCAAAAAGATCTGAAGAAGTCCTGTTAATTTTTTTTCGTGTTTTTGGAAATTTCAAAAATGCGTAACAGGATGGAAATAAATTTATAATCCTATGTGACCGGTTTCGTTGTTTTTCTTAAAGTATATATATATATATATATATGCAGGGGGAAATAGGGTGAGAAAGAATGTGTATGTTTATGTGTGTGAGAGATAGATAGATAGATAGATAGATAGATAGATAGATAGATACGTACGGTATTGTATCCACGCATATAGATATATAATCAAAACAAACAGATTTACTTCGTATGCTATACGCATAATTGCAGGTTGTATCTTTTTGTTATCTGTCCAAGAGGATCGCTATGATGCACTTTGCTTTCTGTTTGGTTCACTTTTCATTTTATCTCCATTATTATTTGGCTCAGTCGGACGACATTTCTTGATGCAAAACAACGTTAAATACAATTTGTGGGTATTCTGCTTAAATGTACTTTGATATTTCTGCAAGTGCTCTTAACAAATAATTTGTTAAATGCTATCAGAGCTGCGTGTGTTAGCAATGTTTGTCTATTTCTGGAATCAGACATTTCTTCTGTGAATATTCAGAAGCGATAATACCAAATTATATTTAAAAGATTTACTCGAACTCGTCACATCGAATAAATTCATTAGATAGATAGATAGATAGATAGATGCATACATATAAAAAGAAAAGTATGTATATATACGAGGATCATTAAATAAGTTTCCAGACTTTTTTCGTATGGGTACTCTTATTAATAGTATACACATGAAACTAGTCCCCTTCGACGTAATCTCCTCCGGCTGAAATGCAATAGTTGTACCGTTCCAACATCTTCTAGAAGGCCCCATGGATGTCATCTTGTGTGAGCGTGTCAATGACATTCGTCATAGCCTCTTTCATCTCCTCAATTGTCTCATAACGACAGCCTCTGAGATTAGGGAATAACCAAAAGTCATAGGGAGCAAGGTCTGGACTATGGGGAGGCTGAGGAACTGTCTTGATGCCTATCTTGGTCAAATAGTCTGTAACAAGGATGGAGTTGTTGACTGGTGCATTGTCCTGGTGGAAATGCCTCTGACCCGATTTGAAGATTGCTGGCCTCTTCCGACGGAATCTCTTCCTGAACCCCCTTAAAACCTCAACATAGTAACCCTAACCCTAACCCTTTGGCCAATCAACTCTGGTGTATTGACTTCCTTACTCCTCTCACACTTCTCATCATCCCTCACGGACTCCGTGCCTTCCTTGAATCTCTTATGCCACTTAAAAACTGATGCTAGATTCATGCAAGATGATCGAAAAGCAGCCTGAAGCATTTCATACGTTTCTGTGGCATTTTTTCCAAGTTTAAAACAGAACTTTATTGCATATCGTCCTTCTAAAGTGTCCTCACGTCCAGATTGCATTTTTGAAATTCACCAGCTGTGACAATCAGGCTTTAGTAGGGATGTATTCCAATTGCTGCTGTAGCTGTTCATTTGAACATGAAATCATAAAAATTGGTCAGTCATCTCATAAGATATATAGTAATAACAATAACATGGTGAATTTTCAAGAGTCTACGACAATATTAAATGACTGTACAAAAAAGTCTGGTAAATAATTAAATGCACCACACACACACACATACACACACACACACACACACACACACACACACATATATATATATATATATATATATATATATATATATAAGAATAGAGGAAGATATTAACGGTTTATGTTTTTAGACAACTGTTTAAATCTTTCCAAAACTCAATACTACATACCAAATAAAAGATACTTAGGTTAGGTTATTTCAGTTAATGCCAAATCAACCTTTATGGGGGAAGGGGTTAATGCCAAATCCTGTTTATACATATTTTATGATTTTTAAGTGAATAGTTTGAAGGTAATATTTTTGAACGAAGTAGTGCTCATTTCTTTGCACAGTTAAATGGTTTCAAATTTTGATATTTAACACTGATTCTATTTGATCTATAGATAGGACCCTAACAAGTAGTACCAGTCCGAGACAAAGTGGACCTGAGAGTAATGGCAATGCAAGGGCACTCTACATACCCCTAAAGCTCTATTGCTGGAGCCTCACCTTCAGATACAGTTTAGTCTCACATCCAGGACATTCGTTGTGGTGGTGTGGCATCTTATCCCTCTGCAGAGATGCAGTCGGTGTATTCTACAGTAGCATCATTATAATTTCATATTCTAATTATAATAGATTTTAAACTGTTAACTTGTAAATTTTTCTCTACCTATTTTCTTACTTTCAAATGCCATTCTTTACTTTTCAACTTCACTATCTCTGTATTTAATCAATAATTTAGAATTCCCATCTCTGACTCCACAAATCGGGCAATCATGTAGTTGTGGCATGCATAAGTTTAGCACAGCATTTAATACCTAAAAATTTCAGGGCCAGTCTGTGTCGTATTGGAAAACTTCGAAAAATACCAGGACAATTGCTATCTTTTTTTCTCAGCCGGTGATTGTTCTCCTCACTGCCATATATCATTGCAGTCCCACATTGTTCCATGTTCTTCTCTGCTGATATGAATATCAGTTTTCTTTTCAAATTCCACCTGGTCGATTGGTTTCTTTGGTTTCTTTGTTTAATGACATATCAACCTTTGTAGGTTATTTAATGTCAAAGCTATTCTCCTAGAAGAACAGTTGTTGTACTATTTAATCCATAACTGGGGGAATAAGGGGGTTCATACCTTTCCCAAGGGTATTTGCCCGAAAGTGAACGTAATAGCGCGACTGGAGTACGAACTCGCGTTCTACGATTCCGCAGTCCATCCCTTTAACCATTACATCACGAGGACACCCCCACTTCACCTGGTCGAGAGCACCCTGAGCCATCGATAAAAATAATATACTGCTCTTTTCAATGGTTCTGGATTTTAAATTTACTTGGATGGCTTTTGAGATGAGAGGTAAATGGCCACTCAGCTGCTTTCTTTTTGGCTGTTGCTTTCAAGGATTTGTTCAAAACAGCACGAAACATCCTTGTGTAATTCCAATCTAACTTTCAAGCGGTGCGACCATACGTAATAACATGAGAAAAGTTGTGTAAGTGTTCATTTTGAACTTAAAGATATCTATTTTAATTAAAGCAGTAAAGATGGAGTGAATACCAAGTGGAAAGTGATATTTTCATTTAGAAGAATATGAAATCCTCCAGAGTCCCAATACAAAAAATTACCAATGAAAAGTACGTATGCTGATTTGAAGTTTGGGAAACTAAGTTAATTCCTGCTAAAATTCGTTTTAGTCATTTGAAGGAGGATACAAAACGTTTATATAAATATTCTAACATTAAAAAAGGTTTCCATGAATGGAATAAGGAAAAATGCTATCTAGAAAATGATATTTGGATAAGGTAAGTAAGTAAGTAATTAAAGTTGGTGACCGTAGTCGAGGGTGACCCGAAGGCTCACTTTTCAATAGCTACTACATCAAGGTGTAGGGGAGGGCGCAACTCCTTTCCCTGGATTGCTCCACTTTACCCTTGATCCTTACCTTAGAGTGCTGAGTGTTAAAAAGCGGCATCAAGTACCATTTTTGAGTCTTTGGTTTGATTCGACCTGGGAATGAACCTCGATCTCTAGGACCATTGGCGAACACTCTACTCATTTGGCCAATGGATAAGGTAGAATATATAATTTTCCAGGTTTACAATAAAAATTAGGAATATGGAAATAAAATAGTGAAAAAAAACGGAAATTCTTCCAAGTTGTAGCCTTGTTAGTATTACTGTATCTTCTTTCCTGGAAGAATACCTACCGGGTCACATTACAACATGAGCACAAACAATAATCTCCTACTGAGTCTAGTATAGCCACATTATACTTCACATGAAAAATGACAAATCCAATTCATACTCAACGTTTGACTCAGAGAACACATGATCTGAGTGTCATGTTCGGCAGATGCTCCCTTGATAGCCAACATGAGGAACTCGGCAACATCCAATGAATTTTGGCTGTTCTAATTTCAGGTACACAAAGAACCAATCAACAATTAAGCTGAGAGAAACCAACAGAAAAATGGACTTGAGAAGACAACAAAAATGTTACCCCATGTTATTTTAAGAGCATTTCGGCATTTACAGCATTTGTAAAGATTCTTTTAACTAAATTATTCTTTCCCGTGCACATCACACAATAAATTTCACACGGTTTGCTCTTCTCAGCCAGCCAAAATTTGATGACAGAGCTGTTCAAGCCAGGAGTACTCTGTCTGGTGTGTCGACATTTAAAATAACCTCAAAACAAACATTTTTCTGAGACTAAAACAAATTTCGCGATAAACCGATTCCAGACAATGCAGACTTAACATTTATGAAAAAAATTCTGAAAAAAAAAAGGATTTTGATTTCTTTTCAAAAAATTACCCGAATTTATTGAAGACCCTTATATATATATATATATATATATGTCATTCAATAAATTCGGATAATCTTTTGAAAAGAATGACCCTTATATATATAAATATATATATACATAAGGGTCATTATATATATATATATATATATATATATATATCAGGGTCATTCAATAAATTCGAATAATTTTTTTAAAAGAAATCAAAATCCTTTTCTTCAGAATTTTTTTTCCATAAATGTTGACTGATATATATATATATATATACATTGGGCCCTCTTTTCTCAGGTTAATTCATACCTACAGAAATTGCCTTCTGAATTTTTCGATAGCCCAGAAACAAAGCGTATTCGATTGGACACTTTTTTTATCCGGCTAATGTAACAGCCTCGTAACGAAATAATTCTTCCTATATCAACATTGAATATTACTTCCTTCCCTTGCCTTTTTTTTATCTTCCTCCCTCTCAATAATAGTTAAAGTACAGCTGACCTCCGGGTGCATAGTCATAGAACGGGAAATGAGCAAATGTTATTAAAAGTGAACATTGACTAATACATGGTACACATACCCATACACATACAGACAGGCGTACACATTACCGAATGCACTGAGACTTGAATGCATAAGTTACGAGAGTCGCATGAATTTAGCAAATTATATGTGAGGAATTTATAACAAAATCTACTTTCTAATTCTAGGGATCTGGAAAATATGGATTAATCCTTCCTCGTTATTACTACCAGGTCCACTCAAACCCGGATTAATAGTACCTGTTATAGTAACATCTGTGTCAAATAAGCCTACTTAAAAACAATCCGTGTGAAAAAGACTCTTAAGAAACAATTTCACCATAAATGCAAACATGAACGCGATTCTCTATCCTCTAGGCAAAATAACACTAGATGGGTTGACATGCCGTTAAAATCAGTCAATAAGTCAATCCTACACCGACTACAATATATACAGTATTTACAATAACTTCGTTAGATTCAGCAAGTTTTTAGCAACAAAATTCTATTTTCCACATAGTCGTCCCCATTGATTATGTTTACTGAAAGCGATGAATAAAGTTCTGAATGTCACACTCGTAATATCTGCAGAAGCGACCCAGTTTTTTGCAGCAGCGATGATGACGTTGTTGTTAGGAATTTTTTACAATGTAGTCCATGTTTTACCGACCTGATTATTTTCACGAGTTGCCAGTTGTGTTTGAACGAGGTTTACCGCTCTCATTACTGTCGCTACAGCTGTACCCACACACAATGTAAATATTCAGCAAGTGTCGATGAATGTTGATAGTGCATTTTTTCCGCATAGAGAAATTCCATGACACTTTTGCTTTCGTGCCAGATGCTTGTTTGCCAAACTGCTGCACTATTCTATAAGAAGGCAAAATAATGTCAGATTTATTGGCGGTAACATTCAGCCTGTAATGAACACGATTTCCTATCACTTGTGCATAAAACAACCTTCGTCGGGTTGATATGCCGTTACATCTATCGATCAATCAATAAATCAAAACTTATTGTAGCAGAGGAGTTTTGCAGGAAAAGTAATAAAAGGTTGAAACTGAAATTAATTATAAATAAAACAATCAAATAGAAAACAAATAACAGGGGTTTGAGATGAACAGAAACTATCTTTTTATGAATTATTTTCGCAATAATTTACAAAATATGTTTGAATATTAATTTCTATACGTATACAGTGTGTGTAAATGATTTTAGTATTCTTTTTTTATTGTTTTCTTCCATGTCAGTACTGAATTCCAATAGGGATAAAACTTGTTTATCGCCCGGACTGATATGTTTGGTTCCACCAGGAGAATCTAAGGTCTGTCTTCTTCGACTATGGGACTGCTACTGACAAGCATAAATATTGCTGGTATTCAGATTCACACGCTTTTAGCTACACAGCAGGGAATTTTATTGTTGTTGTTGTTTACTTTTAATAATGCACTCGTGGGTCTTTTTCTATTTTTAGATTTAGTGAAATAGTTGGTTTAAGGACCCCTACATATACAGTGGGTATACCAAAAATAATGTCTCTTATTTCATTGGGATAATCTACAATCATAGAACCACGTTTAAAACCCCCGTTAATCCCCCAAATCCTCAGTTTATCTTCACAATCGGATCGATGAGAGATGGACAATGCAGATCTGACAATGATGCTGTTACAAGACGCCGAAAATAATGCCACTTATTTATTTACATCAAAACTTTCACTCGGGAAACCCCATAACAATAATGGATAGAGTAAGTTCTCAATTACAAAACTCTATTTCACCTTAGAATTGGCTCCCTCTATCCTCTGCAGGGAGATTAAAAAAACCAAAAGGGGTATCCTGGGTATGACGATGAACTGCTTCTGACAGTGTAGCTCGAGTTCTGAATATCTTGGAAATAAAGAGTACTCCTTAATTGCCATTACTCCCAAGTCCACTCTGATCCGAAGATGTAGTAGCGTTTAGGGTTCCAACAAAGGGTCAAATAAATATATTTAAAAATTATTCGTATTCGATAGGAATACTTGATACCAATTACTTGAAGCTGTAATTGTTTATAAAGAATTGTTATTAGTTACTTGAAACCATATAACTGTGTGAGAATAAATGACTCATACTGAAAAAATTACTTGAAACCATATAATTATTAATATTAGATAGGAATATTTGAAACCATATAATTATTAGTATTAGATAGGAATATTTGAAACCATATAACTGTGTGCAAGTCATTCTTATTAGATCGCAATAATTGATATAATAATACTTTGTGCAAAAAGAAACTCCGAAGAAATAACTACATAGAAATATCAATTTAAAGGTACAATGATTTGGTTCGGTTTGATGGCACATCAAACATTGTAGGTTATTGATGCAACATCCATTTTTATACATATCATCATCATCATCATCATCATGTCGTACCGCTAGCATGGATATCCATATAAACAGTTCTATTTCAAGCAATTCAGTTTAGCATACATACACAGTTTAAGTCTATTTGACCCATATATAGGACACTATCAGGTGCTACCACTCCTAGCTAGAATGGATCTGGGAGCGATGGTAATAAATGAGTTCTCAACATTCCCCAAAGCTCTAGCATTACTGAAGCCTCACCATCAGATTGTTTAGTGTCATATACCAGGAAACGCGTTGGGGGGAGTTTTTGAATTCTTTACCCCAGCCGACTGGGCAAAAGGTACAATGAAGGAAATTTCCTAACTTCAAAGCATAAAATAACTCTAGACATGAAAATTGTGGCCTCCGAAAAATAAATACAATATTACGATGTGCAGGCGATAAGTTTCCAGACTTTTTTCGTATGGGCACTTTTATTGATAGTACACACATGAAACTCTAGTCCCCATCAAAGTAATCTCCTCCAGCTGCAATGCACTTGTTGTACCGTTCCAACAACTTCTGGTAGGCCCCATTGAAGTCCTCTTGTGTGAGCGTGTCAATGACATTCGTCATAGCCTCTTTCATCTCCTCAATTGTCTCATAACGACAGCCTCTGAGCTTAGGGAAATACCAAAGGTCACAGGGAGTAAGGTCTGGACTATAGGGAGGGTGAGGAACTGTCTTGATGCCTATCTTGGTCAAATAGTCTGTGACAAGGATGGAGTTATGGACTGGTACATTGTCCTGGTGGAAATGCCACTGAGCCGATTTGAAGATTGCTGGCCTCTTCCGACGGAATCTCTTCCTAAACTCCCTTAAAACCTCAACATAGTAACCCTAACCCTAACCCTTTGGCAAATCAATTCTGGCCTATTGACATCCTTACTCCCCCACACCTCTCATCATCCCTCACAGACTCCCTGCCTTCCTTGAATCTATTATGCTACTCAAAAACTGATGCTCGATTCATGCAAGATGGTCAAAAAGAAGTCTGAAGCATTCCATACGTTTCTGTGGCATCATTTTTTCCAAGTTTAAAACAGAATTTTATTGCATATCGTTCTTCTAAAGTGTTAGATTGCATTTTTGAAATTCACCAGCTGTGACAAACATACTTTAGTAGGGTGTATTCCAATTACTGCTGTAGCTGTTCATTTGAAGCTGAAATCATAACAATTGGTCAGTCATCTCATAAGATGTATAGCAATAACATAGTGAATTTTCAAGACTCTACGACAATTTTAAATACACATACGAAAAACGTCTGGAAACTTATCGTATGCACCTCGTACCCCTACCTGTCTCTAAATGCATTTCACATAGTTACTTTCAACACAACAACACGTTTTTATAAACAGAAATTTGGTTTACCTATGTGTTCTCCTCTTATTGGTGTTCTTACATGCATTTATCTAAAATTCCTTGAATCTGGACCTTTTAAATATAAGATTCTAATTACTTCCGATACATAGACGATATTTTACTCCTTTACTCACAAGAACTTATTTTAATAAGGATCACTGACAGATTAAACAATATTGAACCTACCATAAAGTTTAAGCATGAACTTGAATCCAACGTCTCTTTATCTTTTTTTAGATGTTTTTCTTATAAGGAATAAAAACAAATCAGAACATGGTATATAAGATATAGACACAACTTAAAAGGTGATCTGAAAAGTTCACATAATGACGTCGTATCTGCAGTTTATGATTTGGGGAATCCATTCACTGCAACATCGATAGAAGTAGTATGTGAACTGCAAAGGAAACTATGTTTAAATATAAGCAGCTTTTGGTCACATACAGCAAGGGAACTTTTCAGCCGTTACTCGTACAAAAGTGATTGATAACTTTGTGGACTAAATTATAATTTCAGATACTGTTCAATTCTTTTATTGCTACAGAAAAAAATTATAATTTTTAAAAATTTTATTCCCTATCATCGAGGTTTAGAATACACTGATTGTCTCAACTACAGAGGGATAAGACCCCTCCACTAAGAGAGTGTTCTGGGTATTGTAATATAATGGCGGAGGGATTTCGTTTTATATATCTTGCCTTTCGGTTTAGTTAGGCTGAGAACCTTTTGCTTAGTGCGTGGGTTAGTTAGGTGCAACATTAACGCAAGTGTTCACGCGTGTGCGGAGCGGATGTGTCATTCAGAGATGTCAAAATAGAAATCCCAGATAGCAAATGTGCCCGGGGGATGTGAATGACGTCACGCACCGGAAGCGTGGGCTGAGGATTTCTGGGATTTGAGAAAAAGCAGTTAGTTGAGTTCCTGCCTCGAAAGAAGAAGGTTGATTTCAGAGCTGGGTGAGGCCAGACGAATTTGTGCGCTACGGGCGTCGCCCACTGGTTGGGTTGAGAGCTGACGATGTAAAAGCAGTCAGCATAGAAAGATTGTGTCTCTCTCTCTCCTCATGTCGAAAATCCTTTTAAACTCAAAGGTAATAAAAAGTTTCATACCTGAACTAAGAAGTCGTAAAGGTTTTCGTGTTTTTAGATTCCCTTTGTCCATTTCACATATCCGTATCATGGGTATATTACAGTATGACACTAAACTGCATCTGATAGTCAGACTCCAGTTCTAAAGATCTGGGGAATGTGATATACCTTTTCCTTGCCATTATTCCCGTGTCCACTGAAAGAGTTTGTAACTTTTAGGGTTTATTCAATGAGTCATATATATACGTTTAAAAAGTATTAGTATTTAATAGGAATACTTAAAACCATAAAAATGGTAAAATTATTTGTATCAGATAGCAATAATTGATATCATTGTACAAAAAGATCTTTAAAAAACAACAGAAAAAAATGTAAATATAAACGAACAATGAACGTGATTCTCTAACCTTTAAGCATAAAATAACTCTAAACGGGTTTACATGCCGTTAAAATCGATCGAAAAGTTTTCTTGTTCTACAGGGTACAACAGAAATACGTCACATATTTTAAATTATCACCTGTAAGGTGCAAGTGAACTTAAATAAGTGACAATCGTAGCTCCATCAGGCTAATGTCTAACCATTGTTTTTTTTTTTGTTTTTTTAAATACGATCAGTTTTAAATTTGGCTTGGATCGGCCCTGATTTTAAAGGTTGATAAAAAGATCAGAAATCATGTCTGGAGGTATTTCTGCCAGTTTTCTTGAATCGCATCCATTCATTCCTTCGGGTAGATTTCTTGTAATCGATGAATCTGTGGTTCCAAAATTTTTAACCTACAGCAGCATCGGTTTTCTATCTTTTCAATCATTCTAAAGTAACCTGAAAAGGTATATGTGTATCAATTACAGATTCACCAGGCTTTAAAAAAACGTTTCGAGAGCAAACGTAAGGTGTGCACCGGTCCAAGCCATTACCGTAACTGATCATATGTGAAAAAAAAAATAGATGACGTTCACTTGTTAGATGAAGTTCATTTGCACTACACTATTGACAGATTTAAATGAGGGAGATATTTCTTCCACGCCCTGCTGAAAACCGAATCTTGACATTCAGCTCCTTTTATGATAATAACAATATCGTGCATCATGCAGGCACCCACTATCTCTGCATAGAGGGCTTATCAACTAAGGAGATCCACAAGAACTTGATGACAATACTAAAGAATTACTAAAAATGGGTGCCTGAAGAAATGATGGCCAATACTGTCCATTTTCTCATTGATCGCGGACAGGTTTAAATTACCTTGAAAATAAAAAGAAATCTAGCTTTGGTGGCCAATCAGAGTTCGAGAAAGACAACTCAGAATTCAAACAGCCAATACGTCATTGCTCCATGCACAAGGATAAGTTTCATTACTCCTCATATCTCATAGATATAGAGAAGGACCACTTGAAGTGGGATACTGAAAGAAATCACTGGTAAACTGAGTAAGTTTGTATTTTGAGTTGTTTTGCATTTGCAGTACAGACGAACCACAGGGTAGATCTGTGGTGGTGATTTAACGTTTTATGCTCCCCTTAAAAAACGTTTGGATTGAGACTAGATACAAATACTTTTTTCCTCTAAAAAAAGTACTGTTTGAAAACTCACTTAAATGGTCGGCCTAAATCATTAAAACTTGCATCATCAAAGCATGTCGACAGCACGGATCCTTTGACTCTCTCTCTCTCTCTCTCTCTCTCTCTCTCTCTCTCTCTCTCTCTCTCTCTCTCTGTGTGTGTGTGTGTGTGTGTGTGTGTGTGTGTGTGTCTCAATCCATATTGGCCATCGCTCTTGTTAAGTCGTCTAGACAGCTCTCAGTGTCTGCACAAAGCAGATAAATGTAGGTTTAAGAGTCCATCGGAGAACTTCCCTTATGAGTTCGTCCTTGCTTCTCTATAACTCCCCAACATGTTATGCTCCCCTTTTTTGAATGGTTTGTAACATGAGAGGTAAATGGCTGTTCAACCTGCCGTTTTGTATTATGCTGCTTCCAAGATTTGTTCAAAACAGCGCGAAGTAGTCTGGTTTATTCTACATTTAACTTTTTCTCCAAAACATCTATAAACTTAAATCTTGCAAGTTGAACTTGAAAAACACGAGAATTTATCGTTTATACTCGATTAATGAACGACCCCTAATTTTTTGCCACAAAAGATGTTTTTATCATATATTCCATGTAATTAACGACACCTAATTTTTGGCCTTGCAAGCCTTCAAAAATATTTCTTGAAATATCCAATATTTTATACTTACAAAACTACTGTATACAATCAAAATCAATGCAATACTTTGACTAAAAAATGTAGTCTGAACCTTAATGTAGCCTGCCGTGTTTACATGGATATCCCAAACATATTAAAACTCCCACCACTGACGTACAGTTGCACTGATAATAAAACAATGTTGAGCAAAAACTTTATTATCTTAACTAATAGCCTTTGATTAGGTATAGGCTATACGGGTACACAACAGATCGAAGTTATAGCAAGATTAGGTTTAGAAACAAGGGATGCTTCGACGCTTCAAAAATATATCTTGTTTAATGAAAGAGGCTTTGATTCTGAGGTGAAAAATTTATCTGAAAAAGTCGTTCATTACACGTGCATATACGGTATATACTCTTGAATTGGTCGAATGTTGAAGACCTAATTTTTAGACCCCCTCCCACAAAAATACTATTGACCTATCATGAATATGTAAGATTGAAATTCAATAATAGGAAATATTAGGATGAATTCTTGGCTTCCAAAACTAATTCTTTAAATTAACGAACTCAAAGGTCGACTAATGCATGAGATCGACCTATACATGAGTATATACGGTATACATTTGTGAATAAACAGGACTGGAGGAGAATATTCGATCTATGTGATTAATGAAGATACCAGAAATAAGATTATGTTTTTTAAAAAATGCGTTTTTTCCAACATTAGGCTATGCATTTATGAATTTATTCGGGTAGATGCATAAACAGAGAGATTGCAATAGAAAGAAACAGGGCAAATGAAAATGGCGGGAAGGCATTATTAACATTTGTTTAACCTTTTTAACTCGTTAACTTAAAAATAGAAATGCCTCTAACCATCAACTAATTAAATTTTTAAAACCAGGAAGTAAGTAGGTATATATGTTGCTATGAATTAAGATTTTATTTTATTTTAAGCTATTTTCAAATTTCTGTTATAAATGCACAGAGGTGACCGGTTTTTTGGTGGGGGAGTTTAAATTATATATGACACCGAAAATTTTATTGCGTAACTGTGAGAGATTGTATGAACTTATCAGATTTTTTAGTGTGGTGAGTTCAAGGAAGCAAGTTAATATCAGCAACGAATAAAGGGAAAAAAGCTTCCTTGTAAATTTATATATATATATTTCGTTTATGGATTATATATATATATATATATATCTTCATCATTATGTCACGCTGCTTGCAGGGATTTCCTTAACTCTCTCGAACCATCCCTCTCCATCATCCATCGCTTCCGGCAGATTTTCCAGGCTACGTCGAGTGTCCGCACGGAGCTGTTGTAGATAAATTCAAGATGGTCGTCCTACACTTGTGTGTCTCTGTAAAAGGGGTCCTAGGAAAACGTCGTTTATGAGTTCGTTCTTGCTCCTCCTGCAGTGTCCCGCATGTCTTGTTCATCTAATTTGGATGGTCTTCGAGATGGGAGGTAGGCGGCCGTATAGCTGCTGTTTTGTGGAATGTTGCTTCCAAGATTGGTTTAATATAGCTCGCAGCATCCTTGAGCAATTGCCAACAAACTTTTTCTCTATACGCTTTATCAGCGTCCAAGTGGTTCATCCATACAGTAGTATGAACACGACCGGTACTTGAAAAAAATTGCGTTTTATTTTATCTGATAGGTCTGACTTCCATATAACCCATAGCTTATCAATAGCTATCCATGTCTTCGCAAGTCGCGTAATGATGTCATTTTCCGTAGATGAGACGCTGCTTCTGAGGTAGGTGACTTGTCCACTAGTTTCAGAGATC
Organism: Sepioteuthis lessoniana; assembly: GCA_963585895.1. NCBI lineage: Eukaryota > Metazoa > Mollusca > Cephalopoda > Myopsida > Loliginidae > Sepioteuthis > Sepioteuthis lessoniana. The sequence continues at coordinate 66,944,925 of OY757919.1, forward strand.
CACCATTTAGTGTGGAGATATCACATCTTTGATTAAAACATATGTACTCCGTTTTGCCTGAGTTCACATGGAGGCCTATGCCTCCAGCTGCCCGCTCCAAACTATGCAGCAGGGATTCGGCTTGGGCGGGTATATTGCCAGAGGGGCTTAGTCATCGGCGTAGTCCGCGTCCGTAATAGTTAGTGTATCGTCTGCTTCTTGCCTTTTCAAGTGTAAAGCCATTTTCTTTCATTAAATCTATCGATGTCAGAAGTACTTAGTCTAGGCAGATTATGAACAGGTATGGTCCAACTGTGTCCCCTTGAAGCACACCTGCGACAATATCAAAGAAGTCTGTATCACAATCCGGTGTGCGAACTTTTACTTTCGTATAATCTGCTGCTCAACTGCATTGAACCTATCACACCATCACAAATTCTGACAGTTCGTCGAATTTCAGGTGTTCGTGCAAAAACCCACAAGGCTACATTTCTGTTTATAAATCTCTCGAAGGCATTTGACTCAATACACAGAGGGAAGGTGGAGCAAATACTTCTCACCTATGGTGTACCCAGGGAGACTGTCGCAGCCATAATGATGCTCTCTCTCTCTCTCTCTCTATATATATATATATATATATATATGAATGTGTGGGTGTTCTACTTTAAGTCATGAAAATCAGATGAAAAACTAAAACAGCATTACCAAGAGAAGCGGATATGACATTGCTCAATACGAAACGATCGTAAATCCAATGTAACCAAAGCGCTATTAAAAAAACAACTCATTTTACATTTTCTTCGTCACAAAAAGAGGTGTCTGGGTACGATGATCAACTGTATCCAGTAAGAGGCTCCAGTTCTGTAGCTCTGAGGTGTGTAGGGTACCCCTTCTTTGCCATTACTCTCAGGTCCTTTCTAACCCAGAATGGAACTTCCTGTTAGGGTCCCATCTAGGGTTTAAATAAATTCGTGTAAGAATTATTTGTATTCGATCGGAATACTTTATGCCATATAACTGTCCATTGTGTGCATTAAGGATAGTTACTTGAAGTACAATTGTTTGCTAAGGATAATCTGTTGTTAATTGAAACTATATCATATTTACCAACCCCTCAGCTCGAGCAGGATATGACACAAGGTCAATTTTTAAGCGGACTTTAAAAGGTTTGAATTCAGAGTTTTCCTTCTCCTAGACTAGTTGCCTTACCAAGGCTGAAGAACCTAGTCTGTCCTACTATTTACCCATAGCTGAAATGAAATTAATTAAAACTATATAACTGTTGGGAAGGTGTTCTCGTGGTTAAAGCGCTGGACTGCAGAATCGTAGTAAGCGAGTTCGAAATCCAGTCGCGCTATTACATTCACTTTCGGGCGAATACCCTTTAGAATGATATAGACCACTTTATCCTCCTAGCAATGTGTTAAATAATTCCACTACTGTTAATCTAGAAGGATGACTTTGGCATTAAATAACCCACGAAGGTTGATATGTCATTAAATAAAAAAAAACCCTATGTAATTGTTTGCAATCAAATTATAATTAAACAGAACTGGTGACTCGGTATTAAATAACCCACAAGGGTTGATATACAATAAAACACAACCAAATCAACCTTTATTAAATAGAATTATTAGTGTTACTAAAACGATTTAACTATAAATGGGCTCTTACTCGTTTAAATATAAAATTACCGATAAAACTTACAAATCACATATATGATATATTTGTATAAACAGGATTTGGCATTGAATAAGAATCAAGGGTTGATATGCCATTAAACCAAACGACCTAACCAAACTTTATAAGTTGATGCTTCTCATATACCACTTTACAGTGCCGTTTTAAGAGTTACAAAGTTAAACCAAATTCAGACCCAATTGTAATAACAACAACCAAAATGGCGACTGCATTCTTTCTGAAACTCTCCGTAGAAAAATAAGGGTAGAACGTATTCAACAACAGCAAATTTAATAAATCCGAAAAACGGGACTTCACATATTTAGAGATTTTTCTTTTCTTTATATTTTCTATTTTTTTCTTTATTTTTATTTCTTATTCTTTTTACACACTGTTATGGAGCACACAAATTTACTCTAATGCTCACAAACACACACAAATACGGAAATGTATGCGCACTCACAAACACACATTGAAAGGTGCGTAAACACACAAACGCGCAACAATGCGCACAGGAACACGCATATATATATATATATATATATATATATATATATATATATATATATATATATATATATATATATATACTCCTACACACATACATATATATACTCCTCCACACGCATAGAATTACAATAAAATGATGATGATGATGATGATGATGATGATGATGATGATGATGATGATGATGATGATGATGATGATGCTTTGTCTAATTTTTCTAAAAAAAAAATGACCAATTTTAGTGCGGAAAAAAAAAGAAAGAAAGAAAATTATTTTCCCCGACAGGATTTTTAATCGAGTCTACAATGTAAACATCACGTGACTTTAAATGTCACGTGGTTCCTCA